>CM052542.1:8794208-8830015 GCA_028533065.1 Trachops cirrhosus | reverse complement strand
CCAGAAAATTAATCTTCCAGCTGGAGGTGGAGCTTTCTGCGGCCAAGTTGAATAGCATTCCATTTCTGGGAGGGACCTTAAAAGTGGCCTAATCTAACTTGATACATGGACTTTTACTGAATACCAGAAGAGGCCACCTAGCCTGGCTGCAGGTCCCCGTGATGGCGGGCTGGCAGTTGGAACCCACACTTCCACAGTTCTGTATGTGAAGTGCTTATAACACAGGGCCAGCCCCCTAGAAAGTGCCTGAGAAATCTCCCCCACCTGCTTTCCCTCCTCCTTTTCCCGTTTTGCACCAAATTGGTCTTTCCCCGGAGAAGCTCATGGATCAAAGAGAGATACAAGGCAGAGCACATGTCAGAGGAGGAAGTGTAACTTCCAGTTCGCCTGGTAGGTGCACCTCCCAGGTAACACTTGTTACATAAGCCACAGCGTGACACGCCTTACCCGTGAGCGTCTGCAGCACACCCCTGTCAGCTCGGAAAGCCACTCCGGCTTTCCCCGGGAGAACTGTGGTGGGGCATGGAGGCACGGAGTTGCAAAATTCACTCCTGCCATCCGACGGGTAGAGCCAGTTCTCGGGTGCTGTCCCCAAAGCGCCGTTCTACTGCCCCGCCACCTCAGGAAAAACCAGTTTTCGGAGCACCACACCTAGGATCATGTGATGCAATCTGATATTAGCGTCTCATTGCATCAGTGTTTCTGACGCATGTGTTTTTACGCTGGCAAAAAGGTTTATAATGGGGAAGGAGCAAAGAGAAAAAAGAAAAAGACTTGCTGGATGAAATCTAAAGGCACTGTCGGTACTGTTCCTAATTGGCCACACAGGGTGTTTGGAGGGGAAACACCCACCCAAGCACGGCGGCCAGGCAAGTACCAGCATGCCATCTCCTGAAGGGGCCTCGATGGCGTATTGGGGCAAAATTCTTTTCTGGTTGGTTCCATTTGTATTTTATAGCAAAGCATCAAGGTTCAATCTCCTAAATCTGTTCTTTTAATAATTAGAAGTTTTTTTTTTTAATGACTGATTTTACAGAGGGGGGAGGGAAAAAACAGAAACATCTATCCATTTTCCCCTTCAAGCACTCGCTGGTTGAATCTTGTATGTGCCCTGACCAGGGATCAAACACACAACCTTGATGTATTGGGATAATGCTCTAACCAACTGAGCTACCCGGCCAGGGCTCCTAAATCTCTTTTAATGCAGGCCTGTTAAGAAGAGGCTTTCGAAGAGTGCTTCTCCACGTCTCAACCTTTCTTAACACCTCATGTCTAAAGTTCTTTTATTCTATACACCAATGCTCTTGGCTCCCTGGACGCACAGACTTTTGACTCTGTTCAAATACTTTAGATTTGTACCTTGTGGTTTCGCTGTCTTCCCTTAGACATTTGTTGCCTCCTCAATTTTGTTTTGTGCTGTAATGATTAAGGAATGAATTGCAAAAATCCTAGAACTATCTCCATCCTCAGAAAGTTGCCGAAAGAAGGAACATCCTTGTACAGAATGGCTAAGAAAAAAGGAAGCAGATAAAAATCTTTGCCAGGAGCCCTGGTTGGTGTGGCTCAGTGGATTGAGCACTGGCCTGAGAACCTAAGGGTCACTGGTTCAATTCTCAGTCAGGGCACATGCCTGGGTTGCAGGCCAGGTCCCCAATAGGGGGCACACAAAGGGAACCACACATTGATGTTCCTCTCCCTTCACCTCTGTCCAAAAATAAATAAAATCTTTAAAAAAACCCTTTGGTAGGAGACCAAGTGATATTGAGATCCTAATATAGGAGGGGAGACCAGTAGCTCAAAGCAAGGATCTCCTAGCAAAAAAATCAATCCTTAATGTGTCTTACGAGGCTTTCTATGAGTTAGCCCTTGCCTACTTCTTCAGTTCTAGCCATGTGGCTCTTCTTACCCAGCCCCAAAGGCCACTTTTCCTCCCTCAAGGCATGCCTCTCAAGACCCCTGGCCTCTGTACCCTCTCCTTTCAACTGCCCTGGAATAGTCTTCCTACCCCAGTTCATCTGGTGGGTTTTATCTATCCTGTGTGTCAGCTCAACTTTCCACAGGGATGCCTTCCCTGACCCCAGAATAGAGAGAGTTCCCTTGCCATGATGGTCCTACGAAAGTATCACTTGGTAATGCTCATGTAGGGGAGGGAAAAGCTTTCCTCGACCCTCTTAGAGTCTCTAGCTGAGTCTGAAAATTATACTAACAAAGGCAAATTCAAGGGAGAAAAGAGTACAAATGTATTTTATTTTTTAAAAGATTTTATTTATTTATTTTTAGAGAGAAGGGAAGGGAGGGAGAAAGAGAGAGAAGCATCAATGTGTGGTTGCCTCTCACTTGTCCCCCTACCCGGGCATGTGCCCTGACTGGGAATTGAACCAGTGACCCTTTGCTTTTCAGTCTGGCTCTCAATCCACTGAGCCATACCAGCCAGGGCTACAAATGTATTTTAATGTAAATGTTATGTGACAGAGAAGGCTTCGGAAAGAAATGAAGACCCAAAGAAACATACCTGTGTGTTTTTCTGCTGAAGAGTGGACAGCGTGGAGGACTAGGGTAGGTTAAGGAGTAGGAGGAAAGTGTCTGTATGGCAGAAACTTACCGAGGCCTGCACATTAGGATTCTTCCCTGTGTCCTTGGTCTCTGGAGATAAGGATGCTCCTTCCCTCCTGATACCAGCAGGAGACGTGTCGCCTGAGGGTTTTATGGCCTATTTCAGAGAAGAAGGGCTGGGTGTGGGGGTGGGGGTCATTTTCTCAAAACTCCTCCAGCCTGAAATAAACATGCCAAGGCGCCACATTTTGGGGTAGCGTGCCCTGAACCCAGCACTCATCACACGTGTAATTACTTAAGTGTCTACCTTTCCCATTAGACCTTGCATTCCACTAGGGCAGAAATCTTGTCCTCTAGGTCCGTATTCCCAGCACTTAGCACTATGTGGCTTGCATGTACCAGAGGCTCACTAAATATTTGTCAAAAGAGGGAAATTTCCATTAAAACTAGCTTTCAGGGCATCCTAGGTCTCCAAGTTGATTACATTAATTAGCAAACCTTTTTGTAACTCTATCGCGTAACAGCACCTTACTACATACTGGGGACCCTTCCACAGACCAAATATATATATATATATAAATATATATATATAATGTCTTCTCTCTGTACAGAACAAAATTATTCAAACTGTATTCGTGCTTCATTCCAATCACTTAATTAGGGCACGTCCCTTGTTGGCGGAGGCGTGAGCAAAGTATTTTCCAGCTAGTGTCCTCAGGTGACCTGTCTAGACGTGTCCGGTGGGGGAAAAAACAATCTAACATTCTTCTAAACCCCAAAGAAATTTCTGACGCTCAGGACGCTGTGCGTAGAAGGCCCAAGGCGCACTGCGCAGGGCCTGTGAAATGCGCAGGAAGTGGGAGTGAAGTCTGGTGGCGTGGCTCTCTCTGGCCAGGTTCGGGTGGGCAGAGACGTCCCTCGGGTGCGGGCCGGGCCGCCGTGGGGGTCCGCCGGCCGGCAGGGGGCGCGCGCGCCCCGGGACACGCGCTGCCGGGCCAGCCGCGCGATCGCTTGCCACCCGGCCGCACAAGTGTTTCTGTTTTGTGTTGTAGCATTTGTTCTGGAAGCCTGTATTTACATTTTAAGTGTATCTGGTGAGTGGGTTGGAGCCCTCATCTGGGCTGGTTGGGGGTGGCACGGGGGGGGAAAGCCCTTGGGTTCGTCTTTTAGTTTCTCCTCTTCCTTTTTCTTTCCGGATTCTCATCACTCCAGCCAGGTAGGGACTGAAAATCAAAATCGGCAATGATCAGTTTGCGGGATCTGGGAAAGTTTTTCTTTTTTTTTTTAAAGGAGAAAAGGTAAAGAAAAAAAAAACCAACCTGAGGGAGGGGGGTTGGGGGACTGAATGAATAAAAAGGGGAAGGAAGGCGGATCCACGTGGTTTAATCCGAGACAGACAGAGATCCCATTGTTCAAAATCAATAAAAAAAAAAAAAAGACAGGCGAAAGCGCAGGGACGCTGGGGGAAAGTAGCCGCGGAGCAGGGCACTTTGTAGCCGGGGTCCGAGTGATCGGCTCTGCCTCACCTTCGGGGAAGAACCAGGAGAGTTGGGCACTATTAAAGTTTTTATTTTTCGTGTCTGTGCGAGCAGGTGTTTGGGGTCGGGGGCCTGCTTCATTTGCCCCCCGACCCCCGCTCGTCGGGGGCAGCCCACCCAGAGGGATTCGGATAATTAGAGCCGGAGGTCGGAACCCCCAGTCTGGGGCGGAATTGGGGACTCGGGGCGGGGGTTGGTGGCGCGGAGAGAATAACATTTAACTGAGCGAGCTTGGGGAGGGGGCGCTTAGACAAAAGCAGCAGGTGGGGTGACTGGGGAGAGGGGAGTCCATTCAACATTGGAGCTGCCAAGGAAGGATCTTTAAAGTGTCCTGAAGCCTTCTCTAATTAGAACATACGGGATCGGAGGCTTCTTTTTCTTTCCCTTTACTTTTTTGGGGACCAGGCTGCAATTGTGATGCGATGTAGGCAAACCTAACTTGAGGATGGGCCAGGGTCTCCATTTTTTTTTCTTTCTCTCACCGGATTGCATTTAGGGACCTGGGCTACCGTGCGGGATTCCCCGGAGGAGGCGCGCCGGGCCCGGGAGGGGCGCGATTTCCTCCCGGCTCACCCCCTCTCCGCCCACCCCGCGGCCGCCACTTTGGGGAGGGCAGGGGAGGAAGTGGAGGCCGGTGGCTCCGCTGCGCTCCCCTCCCCCCGCGCAGTTTATAACCCGTCCATTGTGCGCCGCTGCCCCGTGTCTCCTCCAGCGCGACCATGCCCAGGAAGAAGGCGGCGGCGGCTTGGGAGGAGCCGAGCTCCGGCAACGGCACGGCCCGCGCCGGGCCCAGGAAGCGCAGCGGCCCGGCCGGCAGGAAGCGTGAGCGGCCCGAACGGTGCAGCAGCAGCAGCGGTGGTGGCAGCAGCGGCGACGAGGACGGCCTAGATCTCGACGGGGCACCTGGTGGGGGAAAGCGCGCGGCGCGGCCGGCGGCGACCAAAGCGGGCGGCGCAGCGGTGGTCATCACCGAGCCGGAGCACACCAAGGAGCGCGTCGTGAGTGCGGGGTCTGAGGGCAGGGGGTTGAGGCCCGTAGCGCGCCACAGCGCGCGTCCTGGCCCGGGGTGGCGGGGCCGGCACAGGCCGCGGGCTGAATCATCATCGCCGCTGCACAACAAAAGGGCGCGGGGTGGGCGCGGGCCAGAGACAGGCGCGGTCGGCGGCCTATCCGACCCCGCGTCGCCCGCCCGCGCGGCAGTTGATCCTTGGGGCGCGCTCCCCCGGCCTCCGGCGGGGGAGGGGCGTCCGGAGCCCGCGCCCGCCCGCGCTAGGGGGTCATGGCCCCGCCCCCGGCGCCGCTCGAGCCTACTGCCTCCTCCTCCCCTCCCCCTCCCGCTCCGGGAAGGGAGACTTGTGCAAGTTGTCTTGGGCCGGAGCAGGGGGTGCACACACGGGGCGTGACGTCCTGTGTCCTCAGCCTCCCTTGGCCCCCTGCGCCGGCGGTCCGCCCCGGTGCTGCAGGGGACGGGGTCTCCCGCGCGCTGCGGGGAGCGGCGGTTTGCGCCGAGGCTTTGAGGTTCCCGCCGCCTCGGCTCCGGAGCTCTGGGGGGGCGGGGCCTGGCGGCTGCCGCGCATGCCCCTTACAAACCTGCACTGTCTCGCGCCGCCGGGGAGACGGGGGCGGCAGGCGCCAGCGCGGGGTGCGAGGGCGCATGCTCCAGAGAGTCCTCCCCCTGGAGGTCAGGAAGCCCCCGGCTGAGCGGTGTTTGGGCTTTGTTCACGGCTTAAGGTCCAAAGGCGCGGATGCTAGGTGAGAGCTCTGTGTAGCACCCTAGACCCCCCCCAAGCCCAGGCAAGAAGCATCTCCCATGTTCTAAGTGGACTTGAATTTGTTCGGTAGAGTTAGGTCTTAAGATCGTGACCATCTCAACTTACGTGCCTCAAACCCCTCCAGAGCCAAAACTCTTAACCTGGGTTCTGTGATCCTCCAAAGCTACAAGTTCAGTGTGGGATGAGTGTTTAGGGGAGAGGGTCTGAGCTTTCACCCGGTTCTCTTGTGATCCCAAGAGAGTAAGAACTTCCACTTAGGTTGTAGAATCGGACCTCTGGAGAGGTCTGGTTCTCTCCCTGAAGGGTGTGGAAGGGTTAACAGCATCAGGGTGCTTTCCTCCAGAGGAACGCTGGCAATGTTTAAATGGTTAAAAATCATGCATTTCTCTATCCGCTTTATAGATGAGGAAACTGGGGCACAGAGTTGTAAGAGCCCAGCCCGAGATCACGTGGGGCTGGGTTTCCACATGAGCCCAGGTGTTTTCTGATGCCATCCTCATGCCCCTGCTCTTCGCTCCTGTGAAAATGCTGGCTAACTGCCCTCGCAGTCAAAAGGGTCGCCACCCCAGAGGGGTGGAGCAGGATGGAAGGGGAGCCCAAGTCACTGAAATGTCTTATCTAGGGTGGGGACTAGACCAGCGCCACGGAAATGGCCGGTGTCTTGAGAAACTGAGCACAGGAACTGCTTTCCTTGGACCAGCACGGACCACAGTGCCAGGCTCCAGACTTCTGCCCTGTAGCCACTGTGGCGGGAGAGCCCTGGGCAGGGAGGGCAGGTGCGCTCTGCCTCTGCTGTGTTCTCCTGGGAGTGCACAGTCACCCTGTGAGAGCACTGAGTTTTGTTGTCAGGAAGTGGGACTCGTACCCAATGCTGGGATTCACCCAAGAAGACAGTCACACAGAGAGTGCGGAGGGACTCCAGGCTCCCCACCGGCAGGGGCACAGCTGCCGGTCTGACGGGAATGGCACTGTTACTAGTCTAACTGGGAGACACAGCTGTCCACTGCAGCTTAAGGTGGTTTTACATTTACTTCTCGTATCTTTTAAGTTCCTGCGAGGTGTATGCGTACGGATATATCCATATGTATGCGTCCCTTCCCATACCCCTTTAAAAAACAAAGGGGCTGTTAAGCGATTTCCTTTGCACTGGTCAGAACGCCTCCCTAGGCTCAGGAGACTGAAGTTTCAACAAGTGCTTTTTTTTATGCCTCATGGAAGTGCGTCCACCAAGTTACAAGGTTTTATTAGCATCCATTGAGTTTTTTCCAGGGTCAGGGTCAGGGTCAGGCCCGTGCTGCTTCATTGCCCTTCCACTGGTCTGGGTCAGCACTGCCCCGGTTCTGTATCACCCTTCTGCCCAGAGTCCCTGGCTGCGGCTTCCTGGACTCCAAAGGAGACGCAAGGTCTCTGCCTCTTAAGGGGCCCTGGGGACCCTGTCTGCTGCCCCGGGCTGACAGCAGTCCCTGGCCTGTCTCAGAAAGAGGCTTTTACTGAGAAATTCGCAAGCCCCACCACCGTTCAGGGCTGCGTGGGGGTTTGTGAGAGCGCAGTTGCCAGGAGCTTATCTGACACTGAGTCTCGCCTTGGGTCAGGCTCAGAGCCGCAGACGCTGCACTTGTGAGAGGGAGCCCCAGGCACTTGGCTGGTTGAGGAGCAGAGCTGCCTGGAGTCAGCCGTGCGCACTTCCATAAAATGCACTTACCTCGGCCTCAGAGAACGCCCTCTCCGAGGTCCTGGGGTTTGTGGTGGCTCAGTCAGATGAGCTCCCTCTGATGGCCTGGGGCAGGCGAGCCCCAGTGTCCTCTGAACTTAGTGACCTTGTAGGTAAAGCAAGCAAGCAGCCTGGGCTCAGTCCTAGAAAACGGGCGAGTGCCACGAGCTGTCCAGGTCTTTGTAGTTTTTCCAGTGTTGGGTGGCTGAGGTTTTGTGGACCCTGAGACAAATCTCCCATCTGAAAGGGCCAAACAAATATACCGAGCTTAAAGTCTGTTTGAGTTGAAAGCCCATTAGGGAATTTGTCGTTGCTGGCATTTCTGTGAACGGTCTCCCATCTGCCGAGAGCAGCAGCCTTCTAAGTGGAGACAAGTTAAAGGTTCAGGCT
This sequence comes from Trachops cirrhosus, assembly GCA_028533065.1. Taxonomy (NCBI): domain Eukaryota; kingdom Metazoa; phylum Chordata; class Mammalia; order Chiroptera; family Phyllostomidae; genus Trachops; species Trachops cirrhosus. The sequence continues at coordinate 8,822,051 of CM052542.1, read as the reverse complement.
CATAAACATGCTCCTTACATTTGGGCAATGATTCAAAACTTGCTTTGGGCCAGAAACCCCTTTGTGTTGATTGAAGAAGTTAGTGCATTCTTCTGCTGGGGCGGTTCATCTCTGCCCAGCTCCCGTGACTGGGGCTGTCGGGAGGCAGCAAGGTGAGGTGACCCTCATTCGTCCTGCAGGGGAGACTTCTTCCAGCTTCTCTCGCCTTTAGGCACATGCAGTGTCACAGACACTGGAGTTTATCCAGAGAGAATCTCTTGGCGCATCTGGAAGAGGTTGGGTCCCACCTGGGAGGGTCTCACAGCCTTCGAGGCCATTGCTGCAGGGCGTCCGGATAGATCCGCCAGGCGCCCGGGGTCTCTGGGACCTGGGGCCGGGGCAGCTCTGACAGAGAGGGACACGGGCTGTGATTTAAGGGGTGTTAGCGGTTCTCCTTACTCTAGTCTTTTATTTCATAGAAGATGGAGGGAGGAATCGAATTTCAGAGGAGAGTAAGTAGTTTGCAGCAAACGGGTGCACAGATAAAATAGCACTGAAAGAGTCACCGCCCTCCGTCCGCAGTGTGAGGAGCTAAGGCCCAGGACACCAGAACCTGGATAAGATAACATGTCACGCCCTCCCCAGGAATCAGACCACTGTTACTGCTGTACACTCAGGTTACCGAGGCTTCTCAGAAACGCCTAGTGTCAGAAAGGTTGGGCCTTTGTGTAAATGCTTAGCTGGCTTGATGGTGTCCACAAGCCCTTGACCACTGATGCAGATGTGGCATCTCCAGGTCACAGAGGAGACCCTGCTCCCGCCCAGGGCGCTCGCAGCGAGTTCTGGCAGTGACGGAGCTGCTGGTCCGGCGGCGGCCGACCGCGCTGGCGAACTGTTTGCTGCGGTGACGGCATCTCGGTGTCGAGTGGTTAACAGTGAGTGCTGCACATGGCACCCGGGAGCCTTCTGCCTGCCCCCGGGGGGGAGGGTCGGAGGGGGGGCCGCCGGGCCTGCGATGCTGTCCTTCTGGGGCCCCTTCCCGCCGTTCTCTGGCCTGACAGCTCATCCCACGGTGTCTTAGTTCCTTCCCGTCTGCTGCCCGCTCCATGCAGACCTGAAGGAAAGAGAGAGCAAGTCAGTGCAGAGCCTTGGGGCCACGCCTCCCACGGGGAGCTGGGCAGAACCCACTGGCTGCCATTCATCTGCAGCAGAGGGTGCCAACCAGGCCCGCCAGTTAAACAAAGAAGGGGAGATAGATAACCAGGGGAAACTAGGCTCCCGTTCAAGTAATCCGAGTCTGGGCTCTGGAGGGATGGACTGGCCTCCGACGAAGGCCATCCTCTCAATTATTTAAGCGCAGCCAAGTCCCTCTCCATCCCTGGCTGTGTGTCCCCCCTTCGCACGCCGACTGCCAGCGGTGTCCTGTAGACAGACCAGCTCCCAGCCACGGAAACGTGGCCAAGCAGGCGAGCACGGCGGGACCTGCACTGTGGGGCACCGGCGACGCCAGGTTTGGGTCACACGGAGGTCCCCAGGAGATGGAGCCCTTGATAGTGAAATGAAGATGTGTTCACCTTACAAAGGACGCACCGTGTTGCCAAAGCGTCCCGCCAGGGCAGCCGCCGCGTAGAGGGGGGCGGGGGAGGCCACTTGGCTCTGTGCGAGTCTAAGTTTTGCAGAAGACGTTTTAAAGAGGAACGAAAGGATGACAAGGAGCCTGGGCGAGCCTGGGGCGGCGTTGGGGTTGGCACACTGACGTGGGCTGGCCAGGTGGTGAGTCCCCCGGGCTCCTGTCCGCTGGCGGAGGTGTCGATAGTGTATTATTTTTGTTTCCTGCCGTTGTTGGACAGACTTAGGAAGCTGGAGGCAGCATTGGAGGCTAATTCCTCTTCCCCCTCTCTCTGTCTCTGCAGAAACTTGAAGGGTCTAAATGCAAAGGGCAGCTTTTGATTTTTGGGGCAACCAACTGGGACTTGATTGGTCGAAAAGAAGTGCCTAAACAACAAGGTATGAGAAACAGTTCTAAAAATGTAAGAAGCTACTGTTTCTTGTGTGCTTCCTAGGTGTTTGCTGTAATTTGGTGACCATCCTCCAGGTAAGTAGTCTCTTCATTTACAAGGATGTTCAGAGAGGCCAAGTAACTTTCCCGAGGCCACACAGCCACTCTAGGGATGGCACTAGATTTGAACCCTGGTCTTCTGGGAGTCTCACCTCACAATTCTGCTTTTAAAAAACAAATTCCCTTAAGATTAGACAAAAATATGAATAATAGCCTCAAATAAAACATCGACAGCTTTTCCCCATCTTCCTTCTCACGTCACTTGCTTTTATTAAAATGAAGCTGCGCCCGTGGGATATCGGAATGTCCTGGACATTTGTCACGTGTCAGACTGTTAGATCTTTCGGAAGAGTCCACGTTTCTTTGCAAGCTGCCGAGGTGTTGCAGGAGCCGGTTTGACGGTCGGTCGAGTGGGGGGAGCGGAGAAGCCCTAAGAAGGAACGTTAGTCCCCAAGTGCTGCTTTTAGAAAACGGGTCTTTCCCCGGGAGAATACCGGCCCAGCGCAGAGAGGCAAGGCTGGCACAGTGCCACATTTTATGGCTTCTTAATTTCATTTGGAAAGAGTTCCGAAGTACTTTCTTACTGCATTGCCCAGTGAGCAGATATTTGCACCCTGACAGCCCGGGGCCTCAAGACACGGAGATCACCTCATTCCATGAAGACGTAGGAGTCTCGGCGCCTGCTCGGGGGTCCAGCCCGACCAGCAGTGGGTCCGAGCCATTTTCTCCTGCCGTGGAAAGTGCCCAGACTTGGGGCCCAAGTCCCCCTAGCTTTTGGTGTCCCCCGAGGAAATCTGTCCTGCTGTGGGGTGACCAAAGTGTGCCAGTCCTGGGCACATGTGGCATCTTTTCTCATGGTCTTCACACGAGTGACCCACTCCCGGTTATAGACACTCGGCCCGGAGCGGGGGAGTAAGCTCCGGTGGGAAGCGGGTGGAGGGCCTGGGGTGCTCCCTGCGGGTGCAGGACGAGGCGCAGGGGGTCGGGAAGCCACCTTGTGGGTTGAAAGCCGCGCCCATGCTCTCGACGAGGGATTCTGCCCTCTGGGCTCGTTGAAGAGCGGGCACCTTCTGTCTTTTTCCCGGTTCTGCTTTCCTGGTTTTCTTCCTTCTGAATGAAGTTCTATGTAATTTTTTTAAAATTTAAAAAGTATTTTTAAGATATTTTTTAGTCCTCCGCGATCTTGCTAGTAGACAGAAAGGAAAGGGAGGCGGGACTTGTTTTCCCACTGGTGCCAGGCCTGAAGGGAAGGACGATTTTGCCCCTCGGCCCACTCTTCCCCAGGTTCCTGCCCTCCGTGGGGACAGGGGGAGCCCTCGGGGGCATGGCGCCGTGGATCTTGTAAAATCAGCGGCACGGAGCCGAGCTCATTTTCAGGGTCACCACAGGGACACCTGCCCCCTCCCTCTCTGCTTAGGGCCAGGCCTGGTGATCATAGGGAGTTCGTGACCCCCGGGACAGCTGCCGGCCATTTCCTGGGACTTGGGTCCCTGCCAGCCAGGGTTCCTCAGCCAGGCTAGGTCAGCTGTGGCACCTGTGCCTCCGCGGTGGTTCCCTGGTGCCGTATTCTTGACACAAGTGACACACGGCGTGTGCACTCAGGTTTCGGCACCATGCCGCCCCTTGTTGTGCCTTCATGGTAAACAGGCCGCGGGGTTCTCTGCAGGCTGGGGTAGCCCGTGAAGGCTGCCCTCTTTGGTTTGCTCCAGCCCCAGGGCGACGTTGGCTTTTCTTTGCCCCTTTCAGTGGTAGAGGAGTGTGTTCAGGTGGAGCTCAGGGCTGTCGCTGTGTGACCTTGTGACTTGGGAGTTCTTGCTACCAAGTGCGAGGGCACGAGTGGCGCCCTCTGCTGGTGGGGCGCAGGCAGGGTGGGGCCTGACCGTTGCACAGATACTTTTCCGTGGCGCCAGGAGCCTGATGGAGAAATCAGCCTTTCACTCAGTCCCCGTGTCCATACCAACCTGACACGGCTGGTTTGGCAGGGGCTAGCATTTCGTAACAGTCACCAGAGGCCCCCAGACGAGTTCAAGTTTCTGTCCTCGAGAGTCCCAGGTTGAAATACTAAGCAAAGCATTGGCCACGCCCCTTTCACTAACAGGGTGAAGTGGGCATTTTGAAGGAGGTAGCTATTTCTTCGTCCCTCCCACACGCCCGCTAACGCTACTGACAGTGCTTCCCGTGTGCCAGGCGCGGGTGAGGCCCCAGTGGCCGGCGCAGAGTGGGAAGGCACATGAGTTCAGTGGGGTAAGTGCTGTCTGTGGCAGGACTCACAGGGCGCTGGTGTGTGGGGAGGGACAAGTTCAAGGGGATGTGGCGGGGAGGGCTTCCCCAGAGGAGGGGGTGCTTGACCTGAGGTTTGCAGGATGAGCAGGTGGCAGGGGAAGGGTTCTCCGGGGAAGTGAATACATGGCCAGAGACCAGGGGTCATGACCTGGCCAACACAAAGGGACCCCTGAGAAAGGGGCAAACCGGCGGTGGGAGGTTGGTTTGGCAGGAGCAGAGGGCCTGAGAGACTGCAAGGAGGGCAGTTCGTGGCGGAGGATGGGATGCTCAGAGCCGCCCTGAGGGCCTCCCGGCTGCAGCACGGCTGCTGGGGCGGCAAGAAAAGGGAGGGAGACCCCAGGTCCACCGCCGGCTCTTCTGGGTTGGCCCCCACCCCACAGGGCTGCAGGTGCGTCCTCGGTCCCCATGGGTCGAGGCCACAGGCAGAGGTGGAACATGGGTGTCCCTGTGGCCACCGGCTAGGTCTGCACCAGCTCAGGAGTGCGGGGCAGTGTGCTGGAGGTGCTGACTTCTCAGGTGGCACCCCAAGGTCCCCTGCAGTTGTCCCATGGGAGAGTGGACCCTGGGTGCCTGGTGACACTTGGGGGTGCTCTTCACTTGCTTGTCACTGTGGGTGTTAGATTTGCATTCTTCTCTTTGCAGCTGCCTACCGCAATCTTGGTCAGAATCTGTGGGGACCCCACAGATATGGGTGCCTGTCGGGGGTCCGGGTGCGGACGGTGGTTTCGGGGTCGTGTGCTGCCCACAGCCTCCTCATCACCACGGAAGGGAAGCTGTGGAGCTGGGGTGAGTACGAGCCGGCTGAGTGCTGCGGTGACTCATGCAGCCGGGCACCCGCGGGGCTGACGTCCCCTCTGCATTCGCCACCGCAGAGCTCTGCACTGCGCGGCCCCATTTCCTCTTCCTGAGTCCTGGCTGGACCGGTCTTGCCTGCATCCTACGGCTGCATCGCTCCCTGCACTTCGCTGCTCCCTTTGGTCAGTCTACGCGGCCCCTGAATCTCTGGATGCTCCTCCGTGAAGCAGCCTTTTCCTGACCATTCTGGCTGAATCTGCGTCTTTCCAATACCAGGGTGCCTACAGCTGCATTCCTGTGTCCAGCCTGCTGTCGCCCCAGCAGACAGTCGGTCCCCCTCCCGTCCCCTCCCTTGTTTTGCAACACAGCGATGTAAGACCTCTGTTCTTGCCACGTTAAATGCCACCCACTTTTACAGCAGCCACGTCATGACATCGGCCCCTGCATCTCTGCAGTCAGTCTCTTCCTCTGCCTCTGGGGACAGCACCGGTCCGCGTAGCTGGTGGCCTCTTCTGTCCCTTCCTCACTGTATGTCCTCGGACGGCTTACTTTTTCCGGGTTGATTTGCTTTCCCTGCTGCTGGGTTTCCTTGCCTGGGTACTTGGTGCCTCCCTGCCCTTGCCTCGCCGCTCTGCTCCACTTCAGGGCCCCCCGCGAGGGCTCGCACGCGTCACCGCCCGTTGCCCCTTCCGGGTCACTGATCCAGCCACTGACGAGGCCCTGCTCTTCCCCGCATCCTTCTGGCAGCTCCCAGACAGCTTCCCCCAGTGTGCTGGCCTTCGTCCCTGCCCCGTTTCTGTCCTGTGGCCAGCTTTTAGTTCATGTGACTGCATTTTCATTTGGGTTTGTTTGAACCTTTTTTTTTTTACCATTTCATGAGCTGCTGTAACGACGTTCAGATATATTAACATCTGTTCCCCCTGCACTGCTAATTTCGTCATTCAGTTGAAAAAAAAAAGCTAACAAGTCTGTCTGGCCCAAATCTGTGCTTCATAGTCTCCTGATGCATGCCGGCGTCGCCTCGATTTTCGTTTTCCCCCTGTTGGCGCCCCTCCCACCGCGTGTCCCAGCGCTGAGCGCACAGTCTGTGTCAGTCCGCAACTTTAAACACCTCCTCCCTGGTCTCTCCGCTGAATTTCCCTTACGTGGTACTTCTAAAAATGTCCCCTCTGCTGACCCTGCGGGCAGGGAATGACTAGACTGTCCACTCACCCCGGCCCTGGGGAGAGACGTATCCCTGTGAGCAGACGTGGTGCCAGCAGCTAGGGGTGACGTGCCAGCGGGGTGTCACGGGGCTGCTGCTGGTCACCCGAAGGTGAGGGGCTCTGTCCACTGCCTGGAAGCATTGGCGCGCTATTGCACGTCCCTCGCCAGGGGTCTGCCCCTGCCAGCCAGTTGGGTCCCAAACCCCACCCGGCACTTGTCCTGCGTTTGAAGTGCCTTCCGCAGGGAGCTTGGGCAGCTCCGTCAGAAGCTGGTGCCTGCCTGTCCTGCCAGGGGGCCGAAGTCCAAGTTCATGTCCAAATGTGGTTTTCCTAAGGCAACCCAAGGCCAGTAACTTCCTCCTCAAGCCCGCTCCAGGATGATTGGCACTCATCTTTGTAGCTCTGCTCTTGTTTCCCATGACCTAAAGGTCAAGTTCATTGTTGAGGATGGGCAGTAATCATTGAGTAGCAAGTGTGGTTTTCCTCCTCAACCTGCTATTGGCCCATTGGGTTGTTTTGTTTGGAGCCATTGTAGCCGGTGTGGAAAACCGAGGGGGGAGGTTCAAGGGCGCCCAGGCTCCTCCTGGCCCACACAACTCGCCATGTCCGCGGTGGAGCTGAGGGGCTCTGCCAGGGGGCCCGTGTGTCGCATGGGGCTTGGCAGCCGGGGTCGCCGCCTTGGGCCTCCCTGCCACCGGACCCCACAGCCAGCGCAGCTCCAGAGGGAGGGCTTGTGTTCAACTCGGGCCTGGCCTTTGTCCATCGCTGGGGCGCACACAGCTGGGGGTCCTGTGAAGGGTGGTCCCGAGGAGGCGGGGTTGACCATGTTGGGTGAGCTCCATTTACAGGGCAGGTAAAAGGAAGAGAAGTGACGGGCAGGAGCCAAACGGGCTCCAGTAGATGCCCAGAGCACTGAGGTCATCAGATTTGGGAGGCAGGTATCGGAGTGGCTCTGTCTTAAACCACATCTTGTAGCAGAGGGAATAAGGGGACAGCTGTCAGGCAGGGCCTTGAGGCGTGAGACCTGAGTTTCCGTGAGCACTTCCGCTTGTGTGTGACATCAGGCCGAACAGAGCGTCCTCCCATTTTCCGTGGGAGCAGAGAGCGAAGGGAAGTGCTCGCGTGGTCCTCACTGCCGCCCCAGCAAAGAGGGTCCGGGGGGTTGACTTAGGCCGCAGACGGCTGTGGCGGAGACATCTCTGCGGAGTGTCTCCCCCGGGTCACCCCGTCCCACTCGGGCAGGCCTCAGAAGGCCGGCCACCGACGAAGACGCTGGAGCTCCCTCCCCCCTCCTTGGCTGTCGAGTTGGGAGGGCACCTGGGGGACCAGACCTGTCTCTGCGGGGTGTTCAGGGTGTTCTGCGTGCCCCGTGCAGCCGCTCTGGCCGCCCTCTGTCCTCCCCACTTCATCTCGCTCTTGCTCCGCAGGTCGAAATGAGAAGGGGCAGCTAGGACATGGTGACACCAAGAGAGTGGAAGCCCCCAGACTCATTGAGGGTCTCAGCCACGAGGTGATTGTGTCGGCAGCCTGTGGGCGGAACCACACCCTGGCCTTGACGGGTAAGGGATGGCTGGTTTCTGTAATGGTTACTCTGGCAAGAGGTCAGATGGTCGTCCTCTTTGGGTGGGGGGTGGGGTAGAGTTGCCCCCGTGACCCTTGGTCACCACCAGAAAGATGCCCCAGAGAGCCTGGGTGGGTGCCTCTGGGAGGCGTGGAGGGCCTCACCCACCGGCAGCGGAGGCCAGAGTTGCGCACCGTGAAACGGTTTTGCTCTGAGCCGCCCGCTCCACCCACCACCTTTTGGAATAAATACCGTCTCGCTTGCATTCTTCCTGGCAAAGGAGCTGTTTTTATTATTTGGGAGCCTTTGATTCCAGATCTAGTTGGGAGCCCTCAGCATTAATGTCCCTTTGTGGCATCGTTCTTTCCTTCCAGAAACGGGCTCCGTGTTTGCATTTGGGGAGAACAAGATGGGGCAGCTGGGCCTGGGCAACCAGACGGACGCCGTCCCGAGCCCCGCACAGGTACCGCGCCCCCTCCGCCCCGCCAGCCTTGGTGCCTGCCTTTCTGGGGCGAGAGCGTGGGTTTCTCTTGATGCCTCGTTCAGAGCCTAGATGCTTTGAGTGGAGTGCTGTGCTGTAGTCTCTAAAGCAGGTGCGATGTGTGTCTGCCGTTGAAAACATACCTGCAAAGCAGTTTCCTTCTGAATGAAATAATTTGTTTCAGAGGCCTCGTCTGAAGCCTGTTCTGTCCCAGAGAAAGGAGGAAGTGTTGTATGGGTGTCATTCGTCTTTATCGGCCAGTAGTTGCCTGCCAGGTGCCTGGAACACAAATAGCAATGAGTCGGAGGGGTGGGACTTACACCCAAAACCTGAACCAACGCAAGGCAGCGGAATGCTAACGAGTGGCTGACTAGTTAGTGGTTTAATGATGGAGGGACTCGGGTTTCTTGGCCTCGAAGAGAGACGGAGGCCAAGCCGGGCTGTGGTTTGAAGGATCAGCAGGACGGCAGGGTTTCTAGAGACGTGAGCCCCGGGGCACAGGGCCTGGAGTCTGCACCCTGTCCCCAGCTCCAGCCCCGATCTGCCCCCACCCCTCCCCAGTCCGCTGCGGATCTCCCCGCTGTTACTTCCTTCCCCCTACTTGTCACGGGCTTTCCCAGACGCGACGAGAGAGCAGTAAATAGCACGTCTTCCAAGTGCTCTCTGAGATTCGTTTTCAAATCCCACGTTCAGTTACTCGGGGCCTTCGCTGGCTTCTAACCTCTAATTGTGAACCAATCTGCTTGTCGTTCAGACCATGGCCAAGTGTCTGCAGAGGTGAAGGAGGGTGTCCAGTAGATTGTTTCCCTGGTCGGCAGTAACACTTACAAAAACTTTTCTGTCTTTGGAACGTTGGGGCTGAGCTAGCGACTAGAGCGAGGTTTGAGGGCTGTGGTGGTGAGCTTCCCTTGTCCCCCACGCTCATGCCCACGCCGGTCAGCGGGATTCGGCCTTCACGGGGCACCAGGATGCGCAAGGCCCAGTGCTGGCCGCTCTGAGTATCAGAGTTACAAAGACCTGGGATGCTACTTACCTGTCTTTGAACTTGACTCTGGTGGGAATGTAGGGGTCCCCAGAGTGTTTCTTTACGTATATCCTAAGCTTTGCCTTCAGAATGGTTGAGTCCATCACATTTCTTTTGTAGCCCAGTAATTGTTTCAGCAGGAACCAGAGAGGTAGAGACTTTTTAATCAACCTTTTAAAACCGTGTCTGAAAGTCTCCTGTCTTTTCTTTTCAGATAATGTACAACGGTCAGCCAATTACCAAAATGGCCTGTGGGGCCGAGTTCAGTATGATAATGGATTGCAAAGGAAACCTCTATTCCTTTGGGTGCCCTGAATACGGTCAGCTGGGTATGGAAGTATATTTTTTTAAAAGCTCTGTGATCTAGCTGTATATTTAGAACCAGAAGTCAGTGTGGGGCTGCACACGTGTCAGGAATGTGGGTAATTGATCGCAGATAATAGCCCTGGGCCCTTAAGTGGATCTCACCGTCAGTGGAACAGCGTGTCCTCACTCACAGGGCTGGGGCGTTAGTTACCACGACTCGCCTTAAAGGAAAAGGGCCCCCGTCCGACAAAAGATGCTTCGTTCTGATTTGGGAGTTTGTGGATATATACACAGGGATTGCAAAGGGGAAAGGGGGACCAAACCACCCTCATTTAGTTGCGTATTTAAAGATGGGCTTTATGGAGAATGAGGCAGTGATGCAAGGTCAGGCTGTTCTGGAAGCCCTGGCCTGGGCGGTCATTTGCGGTGCACACCTGGGGCGCCACATGCAGCAGCGGCTGGCAGCCCTTCCCGTTTTCATCCCTAAACAGAGTGTACTCGTCTAAAAACACGCACTTACAGCTCATTGAGTGAAAACGGGAAGCTGAGGAGGCAGGTCTCGCCACTTCTCAAGGATGTCTCTCCATCCTGATTTCACAGGGTCTCCATTTTCTTTTCCCATCTGACACCGAAGTGTTTTTCCCCTTCCTGGCGCCCTCCCCACTCCACCCCGCACCCCCGACCCCCCAGCCCCTTCTGAGTGGGAGGTGAGGCGTGGGCGCCCTCTGCTGGCTCCCTGCTGCATGCCGCTCCGGGTCCTCGCCCCCGGATCTGGGTTGCTGGGGCTCCGCGTCATCACAGCAGGCAGATGGAAGGCTGCATAAATAGAAGGAGGAGCGTCTCACTGGCCTTAGACTTTAGGGAACAGTGACTTTGTGAAACTAAATATACCTCAAGTCAGACGTGAATAAGAAAGAACAGCCCCTTACGTACATTCAGTGCTGGTTGCCAGGGAGTTGCCAGAGGCCGCTGGAGAAAGCGTTTCCATGGCCACAGGCCCGCATGCGGTCCCCAGCCCCGAGCTGGTCTACTTCCGGAAGCGAGTGCGGCTCCCCTGCCGCCTGAGGCCGCCCCGGATCTGCAGAGGAGCAGCTCGTTTCGGCCAGTCGGTTCTCCTTCAGGGAGAACCCAGCGACGTTGGCGAAAACGGCTGACGTAGTTACCGCGTGCCGGTCGCCACTTACGTGCTTCCTACAGCTCTCCTCTGCCTAGTCGGCTCTCGTTTGAAGGTGTTGAGAAACGGGCTCACTTTGTGGCCATAGAACCGGCTTTTGTATCTACAGAGCTAGTTATTTCTTTAGTCGCCAGCTCGCAGACCTGTTTCCAGTCTCATTGTCCAAATCCAGACCTATCCCTTCTGGAACTGGAACTTGCATGTGACCTTGGAGAAGCGTATCACTAGCTCTCCGCGCCCCCTCCCCGCATCCCCCATCACAGTACACTTACTGGGGCAGGCAGGACAAAGACGAGAATGTGCCAGTTAACTATTCTGCCAGCCATAATGCTACATGTGGGTAACTGATGACACATAGAAAGACAGGTCTGGGGGTGTGTGGTGAACTCTGGACCATCTTGGCCCCGCTTGGGGGCTCCTTGAGGCCCCCAAGCGGGACACAGACCATTCCTCGGGACCAGCACCTTCCAACTTCGTAGCCTGCAGCCCACGGTGAGAAGTGCACTCACCGTTGCAACCCGATCCAAACGTAGAAACACAAAGACAAAGTAATGCCCCTAATGTAGACTGTGTCCTTCGGTGTTTCTCGTTTCATTTTAGAAATAACTGAATGGCCCCAACCCACTAAACGGGTTTCATGGCCACGGGCTGGGCTGAGCCTCAGGCTGGAGAGCGCTGCTTGGTTGACAGAGGTGTCAGCCGGCCGCTGTGGCAAATGGGGCCCTGGACGGTGGCTGCTGCTGACCACTGGCTCTGGCCATTGCAGGACACAACTCGGACGGGAAGTTCATTGCCCGGGCGCAGCGGATAGAGTACGACTGCGAGCTGGTGCCCCGGCGCGTGGCCATCTTCATCGAGAAGACGAAGGACGGGCAGATTCTGCCGGTTCCCAACGTGGTCGTGCGCGACGTGGCCTGTGGCGCTAACCACACGGTAAGTCCTGTGTGCCCCTGACGTTTTTCTTCCTGCCTCCTGAGAGTCCCCTCCGCAGGGTGGCGGTGAACGCTTCCCGTGTCCCAGCTGGCTTTGCCGCCTTCTCCCTGACTCCCGCAGGCCTGGCTGAGCACACGGACATTTGGGGGTGGGCTCACACGCCGTTTTCTGCTTTGCTTCTGTCCAGCAGAACCTCACGGGCGTCCCTCTGGGTGGATGGACAGTGTCCTGTAGTGAGATGCTGACTAGTTTTCATCAATCGTGTTTTAACGATCACAGTGGTTTCCTGGAGGTCACTTGAGATAAATGGCAATGCACTTTGTACACAAGTGGTCTGTATCTCAGCCGCCTCCTGGCTGCTGCTTTGCTGAGAATGCCCGTGCGTCGCACCCGGCCCTTTTCTCTGTTGAAAGCGCGAGGCTGGGAGTCCAGAGACCAAGCTGGTGTCCTGGGGGCTGCTGTGCGGCCGGGTGACCTCGGGCACAGCTCCGTCCCGGGCGTCTCCCTCCCGGTCTGGTGTGCAGGAGCTTAGACTGGGAGGTTTCCGTTGTTCAAAGTCTGGAAACAGCCTCGTCAGGTTGTCCTAATTAATAGGTGTGTTTCACGTGATTCGGACGTTAAACACCGAAGGTACTGTGAAGGAAAGAACATTTTGAATTGTTGGGACATCCGTGTGCTCGCTGCGCCAGGGACCCGGGGGGTCACCTGCACGGACGGGGCAGGGGAGTCGTGGCGGGAGGCCTGCCTGGTCCTTCTGCAGTTCGGTTAGTGTCGTCGGGAAGCGGACACGTCCGTCTGCCTCGGAGGTGTAGCCCCCTTCTGGTGGGGGAAGGGAAAGGCTTGTGACTTACATACGAACAAAACGTAGTGTCCCTGGCACAGTAAACGGCACGGTCCTTGTGCTGCTGCTGCTGCTCCCGTTCCCGTCGCCTCCCCCACCTGTGCAGGCAGGTGACGGGACAGAGTCTCCTCCGTGTTTCGGGCGCTTTGCCCTTGGCCGCCGCGCCAGGTTCCCGGGAACAGAAGTGAGGACTCCTGCCACCCCTGCTGCTGGCAGGCCTGTCCCCGACCCTGGGTCGTCTCTCCCGCAGCTGGTCCTCGACTCCCAGAAGCGCGTCTTCTCTTGGGGCTTCGGCGGCTACGGCCGGCTGGGCCACGCCGAGCAGAAGGACGAGATGGTCCCCCGCCTGGTGAAGCTGTTCGACTTCCCCGGGCGCGGGGCGTCCCAGATCTACGCCGGCTACACCTGCTCCTTCGCCGTCAGCGAAGTGGGTGAGTGCGGTGGCCTCCCTCCGCGGCAGAGGCGTTCGTGCCCTGGTGCCCGTGGGGGCCGCAGCCGTCCTCCGCTCCCAGGGCCCTGATTCTATTGGCTGCTTCCCGGTGTCCTCTCGAGCACAACGCTGCTGTGTCGCTGGTGCCGGGCGTCTCGCGTGGCGGTCCCAGCCCTGTTGCCTGTCTCGTTGGTGTCGCTGGAGGTGAGAACTCAGCTCACAGGGGCCCGTGATTGTCTTTCTCCAGGTGGTCTGTTTTTCTGGGGGGCCACCAACACGTCCCGTGAGTCCACCATGTACCCGAAGGCCGTGCAGGACCTCTGTGGCTGGAGAATCCGGAGCCTGGCTTGTGGGTATGTGGCAGTGGCTCCTGGGGTCAGGAAGTCTGTCCCTCTCCCGGGGGAGTTGGATGAACCCGGGGCGCCTGCCCTTGAGAGGGTTCTGCTGTCCATCGGAGTGTCGGGTGGACTGAACCCCGAGTCCTGGAGGGGAGGGGCTGTGCTTGTCGGGGGGCAGCAGGTCCTGGAGCAGATGACTCGATTCCCTGTCTCCATGGAAAGTCACTTGGAAGGTGTTCGTTCTTCGGACGTTTCGTGTGCTCTCCTTGTGCTGTAGGTTCAGAGTTACATTTAGGGACACGTGGTGGGGTTTTAGCAGCTCTGACACGCTGGTAAGAAGTCGGAGTCCGCGGTTGTCACGTCAGTTTGAGACCCTGGTGAGCTGCCCAGCAGTTCTTGCCGAGGATTCCCGGCCAGGTTGTGGGGGGAGCATCGGTGGGGGGCGGCTTTCATCTGCTGCAGCCTCTACCCTGCCCAAAGAATTGTGAGGTTCCGCCCCCTTTGGAAGGAGCTCCATGTTGTCCCGATTTGGTCTCCTTTTGCCGGTGTGCTCACTCAAAGGTGACTACCCCACCCCCACCCCCCAGGAGCCCTGGAACCCCGTGCAGAGGTGAGGCAGAGGTGAGGCAGGCGGGTCGGGTCCCCTGTGAGGCTCTGCAGTTGGGGCCCACGAGGGTTCCGGGGAAACCTGGCAGTCCCCCTGCTCTGCCTTACCGGGAAGTGAGAGCACTGTGGAGTTTTCTTGGATGCACTTGGTTTTAAAGCTAGCACGTCACACCACAGTCTTGAGCTGGAGGCTGGGTCAGGTACGGGCCCGGGCTGCCGCCGTCTGCTGACCGCCCTGGCCTGTTTGCAGGAAGAGCAGCATCATCGTGGCCGCGGATGAGAGCACCATCAGCTGGGGCCCGTCGCCGACCTTCGGGGAGCTGGTAAGCTGGCCCCGGCGCCGCGAGAGGCAGCCCAGTCTGGGCTCGCCAAGACCGAGTCCTAAAAACACGCAGACTGGAGAAAACGGCCCTTTTCCTTGCCGTGTTAAGGCCTGTCGTACTCCCTGATCTCTGAGCACTTCCGTGCTGTGCCGTCAGACACAGTTGGCCCTGGACGGTGCAGGTCCACGTGCGTACACGCAGTTGTTCAGTCGGCTGCAGTCAGCTGACCTGCACAGCTCAGACCTGTGTCGGGTTATAACCCCACGGGCGGGAACCCGCGTGTGCAGAGGGCCGACTGGTGACACGCAGACTGTCAGCTTCGGGGCAGACTGGTCCCCCACCCGCTCCCCCCACATCGTCCAAGGGCCAGCCATAATTGTGAAAGTCCTTCGTGTCCACGTTGTGACACGGGAATCGGGAAGGATTGGGTCCCATGCCCCCTGCGTTTTGTAAGCCATGGGTGTGGCGCGAGGGTGAGGGGAAAGGCCAGGGCCCCTCGCCCCTCTGTGGGAGGGGGGCCTGAGCGAGAGGGGCAGCGGGACCTTTGAAACCGCGTGGTGGGTGTGCATCGCGTCTGAGGCCTCCCCCGGGTCTTCGGAGCTTTTTTAGTCCGTAACCAGCCCTCGCGGGTTCACGGAGCAGCCTGGCATCCGGCCACCGCCTAGGTCACTGGGGACATCTTCCCTCGTTTTTCCTGAGTAAGCTTTAAGTGCGTTCCCTGCTTTTTCTCAGTTACTTGAGTGGTTGGAACTGGTGCTCGGTTTCTCACACGTGCTTGGCCTTCCCCAGCCACGTGCCTCTGCTTCCCAGGCCCTGCTGCTTGGGCAGTCCTAACCTTCCCTCACCCAGAGGGACGGCTGGCTGGGGCTCGCCCCAGCGGTCCGTCTGTCTGCCTGGGGTTTGATCCTCAGCTCGGCTCTTGTGTTTCCTGCCGGGAACGCAGTCATCTCTCCCCGCCTGTCTGGGGCTGGTGGCATCATGGAGACGAGGGAAGAAGGGCTGGATCCCTCGAGCCGTCTACAGGACTGCTGGGCTGAGCGTGCCTTTTCCTGGGTGCTGTGCGCCCACCTTCAGCCTGGCGGCTTCGAAGGGGCCCCGTTGGGCCTGAGAACCTGGCCCAGTTTTGATGGATTGTTCTTAGGGAAGGGGTCTCGCAGAAATACAGACTGAGTATCAACTTCAAAACTGGAGGGGAAAGAGAGGGATTTTCAGGGCAGCCTCTCGGGGTGAGAAGACCGCCAGGCACTTGGAGGAGCCACTCGCTGTAGGGGAGGCACAGGGCGGGGCCTGGTGGCACGTGGAGCTGGGGAGGGAGGTCCCTCCTCACCTCCCTGTGCGTCCTTCTGTTAGAGCTGAGCTGGTGGGTCTGCCGGCACTGAAATCACCCACCTCCACCTCTGTGACCTGCCCGGCCCCTCCCCCACAGCAGTCCTTGACCAATCCCTTTCGTCCCTGGTTGGGTGCTGGTGGCATTGTCACTGATAATGGATGGTGGGCAGGTAGACAGACAGCCTTCCTTGTGGCCTCGTAGCCCCGAAGGGCAGTAGTGGCCATTTCTTCCTGGGCTCACAATGGTGTTTTCTCACCAGTGAGACATCCCCAAAGGTACCTGTTACCACAGTAATCCCCAGGGGTTATAGGTGAACCTCTGTCCTCCTCAAGTTAGGAAATAGTCATGTGTTGGCAGCACATTTTGTGGGTGAATATTGCTCACTCAGCCTGGCCCCTCGTGTCTGAGGGTGCCGGGCTCTGGCTCCGGTCAGCGGGTGGCCTTTGTTCCCCCTCTGGCCCGTGCCACCGTGACCCCCAGACCTGTGAGCGCTTCTCTGTTTACCTCGCCAGGGCTACGGGGACCACAAGCCCAAGTCTTCCACTGCAGCCCAAGAGGTGAAGACGCTGGACGGCGTTTTCACAGAGCAGGTGAGCCGGGACCTCTGTGCTGCCAGGGAGGAGACCTGCCCGTTGGCACCTCGCCGCCCTCGTTCTGGTCTCCGCGTGCGCCTCGGTTTTCTGACGCGTAGCAGCCGTCCGTGGGATGCAGAGAGGCACGCTGGCCAGGCCTCGTCGTCCTCACCCTGGACGGCGCTGGCCCCAATCCCGCCCCAGGTGGATTTGCTCCAGGCCGACTCCCTCTCTCACATCTGCCTCACAGCTGTCCCCAGGACTGCACACCCTTAGGCCGGGAGCAGGTGGTGGGGTGAGGCCCCCTCTCTGCCGCTAGGTCTACCAGGCCGCCGGCTCTGTCTGCCGAGACGCAGGCGGTGTGTGTGCCCTCCCACGAGGCAGGGTTGTGGTCCAGAGAGGCGGAGGAAACGGGGCAGGACCCGCGTGTCCCCGCTGGTCCCTGCTGACAGCTGGTGTGGAAGCCCTGCTGGGTGGGCTTCCTCCCTGTCCTTCCGGGAGGTGCTGGCGGCAGGGGGTTGGTGGCAGGCACGTGAGACTAAGTTGCCTTTGTAAAGGGTTTTTATGCATTTTTAGGCGTCCTCCATTTTTTCCATACTGGCCCAGTTTGCCCGCCCAGCTGGCTAGTGTCCCGTCTGCTCCAAACTCAGTGTGACATGCCTGTGTGCCACAGTGTCACACCCAACACTGATTTGTCCCTCCAGGTTGCCATGGGCTACTCACACTCCTTGGTGATAGCGAGAGATGAAAGCGAAACGGAGAAGGAGAAGATCAAGAAACTGCCAGAGTATAACCCCCGCACCCTCTGAGTGCCCCGGAGCCCCCCACTCCACACCTCGCGGCAGCTGTCATTTCCACGTGCACTGGGACGGGAAGTCAGACGAGGCATCGAAACAAGCGGAAGTTGACGGAAGGTGCATTTTTGTTAGACTCCCTGAGGTTCCGTTTTATAAGTGATTCAACGTCAACTACCTTTTCTGTATGCTTTCCAAAGTGTTTTTCCTCTCTTGATGTTTAATTAAAATATTTGCTCATAGTTGACTTACCATTCCTACAAGAGGCAGAAACTTTGAGCAATCTAGGTTTTTTTTAAGTTTCTCTTCCCCTGCTTCCCGAATATACTTCTCGAAACTCCCCTTTCCAGTTGTAATCAGCATTGTGGTCCGAGCGGGTGTGACCTGGGACGGCAGTCCCCGCTTACTCAGAAAAAACGGCCCTTACGGGAACTGGCAGCATTATTGGCAAAGAGGGTCCCTGGTGGTCCGTCTCTACCCAGAATCACGCCCACGTGCTTCGGGGGCATCTGGGTCGCTTCCTTCCCGCCTTTTCCTGCAGACCTTCCTGCAGACCGGCCGAGGCCGGCCTTGGTTCCCTTCTCCCCGCGGCTGCTTGTGAGCCCCGCCCACCGCCTTGTGGCTTTGTGGCTGCACCGTTAATAGAACCTGCCATTTCCCCCCTGGTGGGGGCTGTGGGTATGTGTTTAGCCATTTATATCTATTTTATCTGTAAATGAAGTCCAAGTGAAAATCAGGTGATATGGAACCAGTGGGGGGTCGGGGGGTGCAGTCGTGGGACATTGTACCTGGTTCAAGAACCGGCTTCAAGGCTCCTCTGAGGAGCCAGGGCCACCTCGCCAGCACTCGCCATTAGAGATTGACTAGCCAGCAGTAAAAAGTGCATTCTGGAGTCCTTTCGAAGAAGGACCAGCCCTTATGTACCAGCCTTTACCGCCTGTGCTTCTGTTTTTATTACCCCCTGCCCGCATGGCTGGATCCAGCTTGGAACAGCCCGGCCTGTTTCCGAGACTCGGGGTCCAGTTCTGCTACCCCAGCTCTGCAGTCACGTGTGCTTGGCCGTGGTACCAAATAGTTGGGATGATGAAGTCCCCCTTCCCCGCGTGTCAGCACAGATGCTGGGACTGCCACCCGGCTCCCCAAGTGCCCTCTGCCGAACTCGTCCCCAGCGTCCCGCTGCTCTGCGTGCGTTACGAGGTGCCTTTCCCGGAACCCTCCTCTCACTTGGACCCAAGAGAGGCGACAGCTCTGCTGGGGCTCTTGGTTCCGAGATGGTCTGGACTGGTTTGGGTGCTTTAAATAGACGTTTTAGTTCAGTGGTGCTTCTGGGGAGACGGGGGTAGAACTTCAGTGTGAGACTTGGGTGGATGGGAAAGTTAAATATTGGTCTTTTTTATTACTTTTTTGCTTTGCTGTTGTTACCACTTGTCATTGTCTTGATGTTAAAATGCCAAAAATGATCTAGTTGTTGCTTTTCTCCCTACCCGTCCCCCGATCCTCCTCGCAGTGGCTTCTGCCTGGGCAGGGCTTGTAGTAGCGGTCTCTGTTCTGGCCGGTGGCGAGGCCTCACGTGAGGGACCGGCCCGTATCTGAGACTTAGTCTGACTTCACGCTCATCTCCGCTGTCCTGTGTTCGGTCGATAGTCCAGGGGAGAAGCCTCTGCCAGTTCAGAGCTTCTGCTAAACGGACCTGGTTTGTCCAAATCGCCCCTAAGCCACCGTCTCCAACTCCAGCTTCCACACGTGGAACCTGTTCCCCAGACACGTCTCTTTCCTGGAGTGGGGGCAGGTGCCTGTGCTCCCTGTCCCCGCACAGCCTCCCGGGCCGCGGGGTCGCCGAGCGAGTGCTGGGGGCGGGAGCCCGGGCCCTGCTGCTTCGGGAGCCGCCCTTGGCCCGGCAGGGCCTCGGTCTTCCAGTGGACTGATAGTCTGCAGCCCACCGCCCGCCGACGCTAGAACCCCTCGCCAGGGACTGGAGCGGGAAAGGGGCGCAGCTTCCGAGTGGAGCTGCTCTCTCCCCCCCACAATCACTCCTGTTGGCTTAGAGTTTTCAGATGAACTTCCTACTGGGGGAACTCCTACGGAACAAGGAGTTGGGGGGGCGGGTCCTGCACTCCAAGAGAAAGGGACAGAGTGACCAGAGCTGAGAGTGGCCTTGGCCGTGCCTTCCAGCTCAGGAGCAATTTGGAAGAAAGAGGCTTAGAGCGAAGGGGAATCTAAGAGGAGGTCGTGACTTGGTCGAAGGTGCCTGGTTTAGTGCTGTAATTGTCTTATTTTTTTTATATATATTTCTTGGAGTAAACATTTTAAATAAACAACATCATTGTTTACTCTGTTTTGGCTTTTGCGCTTCTTTTTCGGTGGCACGAAGGTAAGAACGCGATCGGCTCCCTGCACGTGCCCC
This sequence comes from Trachops cirrhosus, assembly GCA_028533065.1. NCBI lineage: Eukaryota > Metazoa > Chordata > Mammalia > Chiroptera > Phyllostomidae > Trachops > Trachops cirrhosus. The sequence goes on along the minus strand of CM052542.1, from coordinate 8,802,613 downwards.
CCGCCCTGCTGCCCAGGCCGGAGCTCGCCCGGGGGCTGTCACAGGAGGAGCCCAGAGCGATGGGGACATTTAGCTTCTCGGCTTCAACCATATTGGGGTTGGGAGGTCCCGAGTGGGGGGGCAGTCAGCACCTCTCATGCCCAAGTGGACTTTCGTGTCCACCACACTGGGGCTTTGAGACAATGAGATGGGGCATGGAAAGCACCAGAACGGGGCCGGGGGGAGGGGGAGTGTTTTGTGTATCCAAAAACATCTAGTGTTGGTTGCCACCATCCCCCACCCGCCCTTGGAAAGGGAGCCTTATTGTCGCTAGAGCATGGTCACAAGTGTGCCCCTTCAGCCCGCCCTGGCCCCTTACCTGCAGCGTGGTAAGCTGCCCACCAGGGGTACCAAGAAGCAAGCTGTGTGTTCAGAGGCCCCGGCATTTGTTCTGCCCCAGCTGCTCCTCCAGGCCTACTTGGCTGAGCTGCACCGCACCAGCCACCAGGCCCCTGCAACCACCGACATTTCAATGCCACTCACTCCTTGGTGGGGCCTGGGCGCTGGCTGTTACGCCAGCAGACCCGCCCTCCCAGTAGGCATTGCCCCCACTCCAAGCCCTGGACTGCTTGGATCGTCATCCGTGGGAGGAGAGGCAGGGTGGGAACAGCCAGAATCATTCACTAGCTGTAGCGGCATTTTTGTGCCATTAAACACAAGGGCAGGCAGGCAGGCAGGCAGGTGGGAATAGATGGCTTCAGACCCCAGAGTGAGCATTTCCTCTCCTGGACACTTAGGCGTAATGGGAGTTGACCCAGGCCTGCCCCTGCTGTACCTTGTCTCCCAGAGGCTACACACCTGCAGACCCAAAGGAGACCAGAGCCTCTGTCTGACAAAGCCAGCTGCTCACGAGGCCCAAATGTGCCGCCCTTCTTGGCCAGGCCTCCCACAGCTGCAGCAGCCTTCTCCCTCCCCCTGCCTGCTCTGTCCCACTTGGCTCAAGCTGCTGGACCTGGCCTGTCTCTGTTTTTCTAGAGGAATTCAAGCAGTCTGATTCCCACCCCTTCTCACTCCAGACAGCCGTGAAGGATGAGGCCAGCAGCAACTTGTAAGCCCAGTCCCCTGCCCCCACAAGTAGGACAGGTTGGCCACAGGTATCCCTCCTGCTCAGCTTTCCATCCTCCCCCAAACAAGGCGGCCACTGCCAAAGTGCATTCAGAACAGCTAAAGCTTTAATAACCGCTTTTCCGCTGAAGGCCGTTTCCATCTCCAAGGGGTTCTGTCTGGCAGCCTTTGCCACCCCGCTGGATTCTGAGGGACAGGGGGACAGGATAAGGAAGGGATATAGTGTCTCGACTCTCTAGCCGCCCCCTCCCCAAGCAGGGCAAGGGCACAGTGACAATGAGCCATTTGTGCCGGGCCTGGGTCTAAGGCACCATCCTCCACCATTTGTAGGCAAAGGGCAACCGGTGGATGTTGGCACAGGCGCAGAAGTCTCCAATTTCAGTCAGGTAGCAGTCAAAGTCGTTGATGAAGGTGCATTGGAAGCCCAGGGGCTCCAGCAACTGGCACATCTTCTCCTCCAGGCAGCAGGCGCCCTTGATCTGGGGCCCAAAAGGCTTGGGGATGCCCAGGTTCTTGCCCATCACCGTCACCCGCAGCTGTCGGAGAGACAGGGTGGGCAAGGCCTGGCCGGGCTGGAGGCACAGAAGAAAGCCCTGTCCGTCTGGGCGAGGAGTCCCATGGGGTCCGTGCATGCAAAGGAAGACCCAGCTGCCTCTGGCTGGACCGGACCAGGAAGAGCCCGCCACACCGGCATTTCCCCAGGTCTGCGTTTGCGCAGACATTGCTAGTCAGTCTCGGCGGATCCCACTCACTCCTGCTTAACTCTCCAGCGGCCTCACCCTCCATGTGATTCGGTAGCAAAACTAAAGTCCTGCCCAGCCAGGGCCTGGCTTTGCCAGCTTCCCTGGTTCCTTCCTCTCCTGCATGTCTCATTCTGGCCTGAAGTCCTGTTTCTTCATGACCTTGCCTACCTCTACGGGAATGTCCCCCCGCCCCTAGCTTTGTCAGCGGACCTTGTCCATTTTTTACATTTCAACTCTAGCATCTCTTCCTTAAAGCAATTCCCACCATGCTGCCCCCCCACCTCCTGCTCCCAGGGCCTGTGGCAGGCTCCTGCTTTGTGCCCACAGGGCCACGTCGGTCTTGTACAGTTAGCAGGTACCCACGTGTGGTTGGTGAACGCAGGGCCTGTGTCCCTGGGCCTCAGAGAAGAGGGCTGCGGGTGTTTGAGGAACTGCTGAGCGTGGCAGAATGCGTGCTAAGTGGCTGCGTGGCGGGTCCCAGTACGAGAGAAAGGTCAGACAGAGGCCAGAGTCGGGGTAGGCTCGGCTCAGCAGGGTCTCGTGTGCACTCACACGCCCCAACTTCTGCCCCACAGTCTACACAGAAACTGCCCCTATGAGTATAAGCACTTCCCTGTTCCGGATGCTGCCCTGGTCCCAGGCTCTGGGGACAGGAAAGTCCTGTCTTGGGGAGCTCGCCCACCGTCTCAGCCAGCAGGTGGCTCGGCCACCTTGTCTCTGGTGGTAGCACCGCATCCCGGTCTCTGAGCTGGGCTGCACGGTGACTACCCCAGGGCCCGGCCCACAGTCACTGCTTGGCAAGTCCCTCGGCCTGGGCCCTGCACACTGCTCCACGGGGGAAGGGCTCCTCCCTCCACCTTACTTCCTCTCAGAGCCCACTGCCTGCTCTGCACCCTCCACCCCATAGTCCAGCACCGTGCATGTCAGGGGACCAGCCCGTTGGCTGAGCGGCTCCCCACCCCAGCTCCACCGAGGATATAGCCAGCCCGCCCCCGAGCCTCTCACCAGGTTGGGGAAGTAGGACCTGGCGTAGAGTTTCTCAGTCTGCTGGTTCGAGGGGACATTCGTCAGCTGCTCCAAGCAGAAGAGCTGGGGGATGTCAATGATGTCCCTGTCCTGCAGGCCCAGCTCCTGCTTCAGGATTTGTCGGTTCAGGTTAATGCACTTCTGTGGGGCAGGTGGGCCGGGACAGCTGTGAGTTCACGGGCGTGGAGGGCGGCGGCCTGCAGCAGCCCCCACCCTTCCATCACCCCGTGTGGCGGAGCCTCACATGGCACGCCAGCCCTCTGATAAAGCGGGCACCAGTTCCCTTTTCTGAGAGGAAGTGGGGGCTCAGTGTAAAGGCCTGGTCTCGAGAGGCCAGGATCTCACAGCCAGTTGGTGCTGCAGCAGCTACCAGCCCTCATTCTACTGTAGCTCGGGTCCCCCTGTGGCACTCAATCCCGGCTGGGGTGTGGGACCTGGGCAAGGACAGGGGGCCAGGGGGCCAGGGGCCCAGGGGCCCAGGGGCCCAGGGGGCCAGGAAAGGGCCTGAATAAATCCTCAGACCAAGGCCTTCCCTCCTAATGAAGGGAGAGGAGCAGTGGTCCCCACTTAGGTGCTTGCCTGCCCAGGCCGGGTGATGCCCAGCACCCGAGCATCTCCCTGGTCTGACACAGGGCACAACCCCTTCACCCAGGATACTGTCCAGGGCTGTTCTGACACCAGACCTGGCCAGTACCCACCCTGCCGTGCCAGGAGGCCTTCCCTGCTTTGGCAAAGGTCAGGGCGCCAGTGTGTTGTGGCACTGGACGTGCCTTGTCTGGGAGCCATAAAGACCCAGAGGACAAAGCAGTTTTGTGCCGACCGTGTGACCCCAGGCCACACCACCCTCCTCCGGGCCTTGGCCTCCCCTTCCAGAAGTCAGGTAAGCTCTTCGGGGAGCTCCTGTGCTTCCCATAGCCAGTGACCCACATCTGCAGACATCTGAAGTGCTGGCCGATTCTAGACACCGAGCCAATGGGCCCGAGCATCGAGAAGGCCCTGGTCGGTTCCTAAGTCTCAGGTACTTAGCTTCTTGGAAAAGACAGGGGTGGGGTCCCCCACCCAGAGGCTGCTTGCTGGGCTCCAGCACTGTTTTCTGGTCCAACCCCATGAGTAACCCAATGAGTGAAGCATGAACTTGGCGGTCCCACGGGTTCAAACCCAGTACTCCAAGTCATCGGCTTAGACTAGTGACTTGACTCTGAGTCTGCCTGTCACACACAGGTGGGTGTGACCTCACAGGGTTATTTCGAGGACCACAGTAATGCATCTTGCTTGCTGCTTGGGCTACAAGTAATCGCTCAATTAGGAACTCATTTCGATTGTCATTGCCTCCTCCCCCCGACTTTCTGGAGAAGGGCCCCCACATTCTCAGCCCCTACCTCCACATAGTTATTCTGCTTTCTCAGGTTTTCATCAGCCAGAAGTTGATTGATGGTCCTGGACTCTCTCCCTGGAGGAGACAGAAGGCAGACGGGCAGGCTTGTAAGGCCAGGGAGCGGGCAGCGTTGTCCAAGGCTGGCCAGACTCGAGCCCCGGGCACAGTCGACTGGGTGTATTCTTGGGCCAGTGACTAGAGTGGGTGATCTGGCCAGTCTCTAGGGACCCACCTAGGTCAAATGTCACCTCTAGGGACTGAACGGGGCCATGAAAGCCCAGGTGGGACCTTTCCTAGCCTCTCTGCCCCCGGCAGGATGGAGAGTCCCTGCTTCGGAGGCAGCCTGGGGCAGGTTTGCAGGTGGCGTCAGCCCCACCCACCTGTGACCTGCAGGCCTCCGTGCGTTCCCTGACCGGTACAACCGGGATACCTTCCACCTGTGACTTCGACCAAGTTACTTAACTTTGCTTCTCAGTTGCCTTTCCTTTCGGACAGTTCTGCTGAGGTAACACCAAGTATAGCATATGGCGCATGGCTCGTGCTCAGTAAATGTCATTTTCCATAGTGCTCCTGGGACCAGGAGATTTCTGGACCCCACCCCAGAAGTTGGTTGCGGAGGTCTGGGGTGGAGCGGGAATTCTGCCTTTCTAACAGTCTCCTAGGTGGCCCTCAGACCACACGCTGAACAGCGAGGGTCTACAGGACTTCCTGACACCTGCCACCCCCTCCCGGGGCCCCACACATCTAGAACTGCAGCACCAGCTACACAACCTCCGCCGTCTGCTCTGTTCTCCCTAAGGGTGACCGGAGACCCCCTGAAGCCCCAATACCCACGTGCTTAACCCGACATTCCCTAAGTAGTTCTGGAGACTAATGCTAGCGTCTGGCCCTCACCCCTCCCCGCATGGAGCCATCTGCGTGCTGGCTGAGGCCCCTCCACACGCGTTCTGACAGCCTCAGCCATCCCAGAACTTCTGATCTGCCTGTGCTGTCCCGGCACCCCCAGAATAGCCCGGAACTGGAAGAAGATGTTCCGACAGGGTACATGTTATGCTTTTACAACTCCCTAGGATCCTCTCTTCCAGGAAAGACAGTAAAATGACTCTCTAGAACGGATGCGTGGGGAGGAGGGGACGGGCCTCACTCTGTAGCTAAGTAGTCCCCTTACCGTTAGAGAGGAGCTGGTCCTCCCTGACTTCTTCAAACAGAGGCATGCCGCCATAGCCCTCCTTCTGCTTCTCCTGGAAGAGTCTGTAGCAGGAGCTGGGGCTGGCCAGGAGCAGCCAGAAGCCCTGGGGGACAGGGAGCGAGGGTCAGACGCTCGCTTCCCGCCTCCGGAAACCTCTAAGGGTCTGTAAAAGAAGGCGGGCGAGGCCCTCTGCAGTCGCCCACGCGGACCTTTTCGTCCTCGCACTGGACCGGTGTGGGGAGGAAGCACATGAATTCGTCCACGTGGCCGGTCATCAGCCAGTCTGAGAAGAGCTCCACCGGGGCCTGGACTTGCTGGGCGTAGAGGAAGTCTCGCAGGCTCTCACCCATGTCCCGGCCCCCCCTGCTGCAGGGGGGAGGGAAGAACAGGCCTTGAGCCGGCGTGGCCCCGGCTGGCCGCCGACGCCTCGCTGAGTGTCAGCCACCTTCAGGTAACCAGCCGCTCTAACCGCCCACTGGGCTCCAGGGACAGTCCACAGGGGTGGGCTGGTTGGTAAGAATCCCTCACACGCCCTGACAGGTGCAGCTCAGTTGGTTGGAACATTGCCCCACAAAGTGAAAGATCACTGGTTCGATTCCCAGTCAGGGCACATGCCTGGGTTGCGAGTTAAAAGTCCCCGGTCAGGGCGCATACAAGGGGCAACCAGTTATTGATATTTCTCTCCTTCTTTTTCTCCCTCCCTTCCCTCTCTGAAAAATAAAAATCTTTTAAAAACCCCAAACTCTGGTCCAATTCAGCACTGAGCCAAGAGGTTCTAGAAAAAAGACTGGACCTCGGGCCTCATTTCCTGGCTTTAGATTAATGGCCACCAAGAAGAAGTGTAGCTTTGAGGGAAGCCACTTAGAAGTCCGCATCTTGTGGAAGTGACATCCCGTTGGGTCAACAGGCCACCTGGGTTTGGCACGCTTCCACTTAAATCCTGGAATCACCACCTAAAGAATATCTTTTTCTCCCTTCAGTTTCCCATGTGAATCACAAACTCAAATGTCCTTGAGAGTTTAAGGAAAAGTGGCGGCAGGTAGAATGGGGTGACCTTCCAGGGTCCCTTCCTTTAGTTTTAAGACATCTGGCCACCCCCTGACCTCTCGCCTCACCTGGGGTAAAAGCTGCTGCCAATGAGGATCCTGCCTAGAGGATACTCTTTCCCTTTGAACTTGACAGGCGGGGACACCATCAGGTTCCCAATGGAATCCATGCTGGCTACCCTGTGGTCCTCGGTGTATCGGATCATGTAGCCAACCCTTGGGCTCTGGAAGGCGACCCAGCCGGGGTGGGGGTGTTAGGAGGGATGGGATTTAAGCCCCAGTCTCATCCCTAATTCAGACTCTCAGACTCCCACACCCCCAGCCCCCCCGAGGCCACCTGGGCCCTCCCCCTTGGCGCCCCATCACTTCTGGACAGGCACCAGGCCTGAGAGGTTGACCGAGTTCAGATCAGCCAAACCGAGCCCCACACCAGTGAGTATTTCATGGGGTAATCTTCGAGCCTGCCGAGCCGAGGGGTGTCGAGAACCAAGGAGACAGTCTTGTGGGGAGCCTGGGTGTAGCAGAAGGCCATCTCATCCTGGAGGGGACAGGAAAACAAGCTGTGCTGTCAGCCTACCGCAGCTGCTTTCCTGCCTGCGTCCATCTGGCTGGCCAGGCACAGTGTTCCCTGTACCCGGGCCACCTCCAGAGCGGGGCGGGGGTTGGGGCAGCAAGAACGCTTCTTCCTTCCAACTCCTGCTCAGCCCTGAGCACTCCGCTCAGGAACGCCACCTTCTTGGGGGCTTTTCTTGGCCCGTTCTCCTGTTCCAGTTTAAACTGTGAGCCACTCACATTCTTCCTTCTCTCATCTTTTACCCCCAATCCACGAACAAGCCTCCTTGGCTTCATTTCTAAAATACCTTAGGAGCGGTCTCACCTGGACGCCACGTGGGGGAGCCACCGTGGTCTCCTCCCTAAGGTACTACCATGTCCTCCCGCCACCTTCTCTCCCATTCTTGTCCTACGACCTGATCTCTCCCTCAGCCACAGGGTCTTTTCAGCCCTGAGTCGTGCCCTCCGACACCATCCCACCTTTATCCCGTCTTGCCCTTGGCTTGAGAGAGCCCTGGTACGTGACCCAGCGTGACCTGCGTCTGACCTCTCCACTCTGACCCAGCCGCCCAGCCCATTTCTGCAGTCTCCCAGGTGCGGCCCCCGTTACGGCCTTCAGTCAGCTGCTCCTCCGGCCCAGAGGGCTCCTGCTCTGCCCCCCAAGCCCACCCTTTGCAAGGCCAACTCTGTTTCCTGAGTTTGAAGATTTTGCTGGTCTCCCAAACCCCCTAGTTGGGCCCAGTCGCTCTGTCATCTCGCTCGCGCAGCACTTAGGGCTCTGTCTGTGCTAGAGCGGGGACAGTGCGGTCCCGTTCGTCTCTGATGGAACGGTGCCAGCAAGGGATGGCCACTCAGCTCTTTGTGGAGAGCAGCGCGCCAGGAGGAGTCCTGCTCTGCCAGGCTCAGACGGGACCCGGAGCGACGCGCCAGACCCTTCAGGTGCCTGGGGGTCAAGGGTGGGTGTTCTGTGGTCTTGACCGCACCTGCGCCCTGAATTAGGAGAAGCTGGACTCTGAGCTCTGTATTCCTTAGTGACCGTGACTCGGGCATCCGAGCCTCCACTGAGGTTCTAAAGGCAAGGACGCCTCTGGGTAGGCTAGCTGTGCCAGGAAGGTCGAACGGAAGCCGGAGATGTTCGTCATGTGGGCTGCCATCGCAATCTCCCCTGCGCCTCCCCCACTGGCAGGGTGCCCCAGGTGGGGTGTTACCTGGAGCCACCTGCCCAGGCGGTTGGGGTCCTCGTAGACAGACGCCACCTGGCAGCTACTCTTCTCGCTGAGCTCCATCACCGTGTTCACGAAACCCTGGACCTGCAGCTCTCTGCCACGGGAGATGAGCCAGCTCTGGGAAGGCCTTCAAGGCTGCCCCCC
>CM052542.1:8759712-8793708 GCA_028533065.1 Trachops cirrhosus | reverse complement strand
CAGCCAAGGCCAGCTGGCAGCCACCAGAGGGTGGACGAGCCGGGGACCAGACTCTGCCCCGGAGCCCCCAGAGGAGACGGCCCTGCTGACACCTCGATTTCAGCCCAGTGAAACTGATTTGGGCCCTCTGGCCTCCAGAACTGTGCGAGAATGAATTTCTGTTGATTTTAGCCACTCAGTTTGTGACCCCTGGGGGAGGGAGGGGAGCCGGGGGCTAGGGAGGGGAGGGAGCAGCAGGGTGCCTGCTGGAGGTCACTGCCACAGGGTGCTCAGTGGGGCCGGCAGAACTCGCACCTGGTGCTTTGTCCACAGGGGCTTCCCTGGCTCCGTGACAGATGCCCCCCATGCCCCATGGAGGGCTGGGGGTGCTCACCTGCATTTGCCTTGATACAAGGGCTGCTTCAGCCACCAGCTCGTGTCTGGATCCTTTGTAGCCCCAGGAGGCTGTCGCTGCTCCAGGCAGCCCTATGAATAAGGTTTGGGGATGACCTCACCCAGCTTCCTCTGTACAAGCCGCCTTTCCAGGTCCACAAGGAATACAGTACATGTTTTGCCCCAGCAATCTGGAGGTGGAGGAAGCAGTTGACTTTCTTCAGCGAGGCACGTTTTCACCAGGTCCATGGGTCCCTTTCTCCCTAGTGTGTGGGCACAGGCTTTGCATGTCCATCTTTTCCACCTCATCGCCCTCCACGACCCACGGGAAAGCTGTGCCTCACCTGGGCGTTTCTCAGTATCCCAGGCTCTATGGAGGCAAGACCTAGCCTCAGTTTCAAAGCTCTTGAGTCATCACGTTTTATTGTCTATTGAGGAATCTAAGTCCCTATGTCAGGGCCATGAAAGAAAATGAGTGAAAAGGACAGAGGGGACCAAGGATTTCATTCCACAGAAACCCATGGCTCCTACTATGCACCATACCTCGCTAGGAGGTAGTCCGTGACTCAGCCGGGAGCCAGGAAGCCAGGAGCCCGCTTTACGGGGCTTCCCAGCTGGTGGACTGGAAACGATCCTCGGAGGGACCAGGAGGACTCGCCAACCTCTGGGTGTACCGACACAACAGTCAAACCCGCACGTCCCCTCTGGGCTCTTGCGTCACCTATCCGTTGCCTTTTTCTCAAAGGACGACATGATCGGGGATCCAACTCTTGGGCACAAGCAGGAACATTGGCCTTCAAAAAACCCCAATAGCACCTTCGGGTTTGTAATGTCCAATTCGACAAGGCGTGAACGCGTGAAGGAAGGAAGGACAGCCCGGCCTCCTGCACAAGGGATTATAAAACTTTATTGCAGCTTCTCACAGCAGAACTGCGTTTGCAACGCCGGGACCATCTTGGGATCTTCAGAGGGGACACAGGGGAAGCAAGCAAGCCTCTGCCTGGAAGGTGGCCACCCCCGGGCAGCCAAAATGTCCCCAAGAACTCTTGCTATGCCACCCTGCAGGGGGCCAGGAGCTTCCCAAGGGAGAGGATGCTGGGGGGTGGGGGGAACAGGCTCAGGGCACCATGTGCCACCACTTGGAGGAGAAGGGCTGCCTGCGCACGTTGGTCCCGCAGTGGACCTCCCCGTGCCGGAGGTGGTAGGCGTGGAAGTCGTCGATGAAGGTGCAGTGGAGGCCCAGCGGCTCCAGCAGGGCCCGCACCTTCTCCTCCAGGCAGCAGCGGCCGTGGATGAGGGGCCCGAAGGGCTTGGGGATGCCCAGGTGCTTGCCCAGCACCAGCATGTTCACCTGCGGAGGCGAGATCCCAGGTCAGGGGTGTCAGCGTGCCACCTGCGTCAGTATCCCAGCATCCCCTCCTTCTTCTGACCTTCGGAAATAGCGGCCCCACTTCCCAGATAAGGAAATAGGGGCCCGCCAGGTGAAGTGGGCTACCTCAGACCACCCGCTAGTCTAGGACTTCACACCCAAGTCTGTCAGACTCTGGGGGGCGGGCTCCTTCCCCACCCGCTGCTCTGCCCAACTCTGTTACTCAGTTGAGCTCAGCTCAACTGCCACCCCCTGCGTGGAAGTGCCTATGAATCCCCAACTCCTGTGTGTTCCCATAGCTCCAATTACAGTTCCTGGCACATAGTAGGCACTTAATACATATCTGTTGAGTGGATGAATGTGACGACCTCTTTTGTAGCACTTTCCATCTGTGATAAATTATGCAAATGTCTGTTTCCTCTGTTATATTGGGAGGTGGGCTAGTGAGATCGAAAGACCAGGGTTTCGGCTCCAGACCAATGTGGGTACCACTCAGCAGCTGTGTGACCTTAGGCAAGTCTCTTCACCCCTCTGAGCCTCATCAGCAAAATGAGCCCTACACGTTTCCATTGCTATTACGGTTGGATAAGGACCCTGTGTCGGCACATAGCAGATGCAGATTCAGCCTCAGGTCTCATGAGTCATCGAAGGGGCTTCTTATTCTGTCACCTCTGTCATGGCTCAGACACAGCCCACATGGAGTGCCCTGCACCCTTCACTTCTCTGCCTGGGCCTCCCCCACCCCTGCCCCCACTGTGGGCTCCTGGGAGAGCCTTCTGCCCAGGGCCTCACACAGTGAAGGCACAGAGTCAGCCCCCGGCACAGCTGATGACTGCATTCAGGACGCCTCGGCCCCGGCGGTCACCATCGGCTTTCCGCCCGGAGCTGGGAGACCTGGCAGGGCTACACGGGAGGAGAAACAAATGCTCGGGGCCAAGGAATTTTGTTCAGGGGGGTGAGAGGAGGGCACCCCCTCCTGCCTGGCTTTGGCCAAGGAATCCTTTACTCCAAACAAAATCGTTTGCAGAACTTCAGTGCATGAAACAGGAAAAATCTGAACCACTGGATCAGAGGCCCTGCCTTGGAGCCCCCGAGCCCTGGCGAACCCAGTTTGAAGACCACTGTGCTCGCCCCGGAACTGTGACCCCGGCTCCGGCAGGAGGGGGAGGCTGAGGGGCCCCAGCAGAACTGGGTGAGGTTGCTGGTATTCTTTGAAGGGACGGAGTGACAGGGCAGAGAAATGGTAAAAACACAGTCAATGACTTAGGATGGTGCTGAGGGTCACAGTTGAAAGTTCTCGACAAGGTGGGATCACCCTCAAGCCCACCCTCCAAACAGGTGAGTGCCAACCGTGGCAGTGCCAATGTCGCCTCCTCAGGGAGGCCTTCCAGGACTGCCCAGTGGCGCTTCGTGGCGCTTGGTTCCAACTGAGTGAGTTTTGTTTGGTGCCTGTCCCCCCGCCCCACTCCCCCACCCCACTCCTATTTCAGGGGAGCCCCGCACAGGCAGTGCCACTAGCAGTTAGAGGGTGGGCTCTGCGGCTGGACCCCTGGCTCTGGATCCCCTCTCTTGCCAGCTGTGTGTCCTGGTGCCAGAGACCTCCCCTCTCTGTGTCTCAACTGTCAAGTGGGGGTGACGATCGTCTCTGCCCTTGAGATGCCCACAGGGGCTCTGCAAGCCAGTTGGGCCACGAAAATCCCCAGTGGATGAAAAGATGACCGAGGCCCCGCACCCAGAGCATGGCCGGCCTCACTCACTCAAGGCCACTGGCAAAGGTGGGCCACCCCCCGAGGCCACTTCCTCACCATGTTTGGGAAAAAGGCTTCGGCCTTGAAGGCCCCTGTGAGGTCCGCACGGAGCTTGAAGAGCTGGGGGATGTCCACAATGTCCCGCTCCGTCAGGCCCAGCTCCCGCTTTAGCACCTCCCGGTTCCAGTCGATGCAGCTCTGGGGGAGGGGCAGGGAGTGCGGTGAGCACGGTCTGGGCCAACCCAGGCGGGGTGGGGCCTGCCAGGGGGAGGGCCAGGGCCAGGGTCAGGAAGGAGTGATGGACACCTGTTCTTCCCTCCTTCCCTGCCTCTGTCCCTGTCTTTCCAGCCACTCTGTCACTCCAGCACTTGGCCTCTCCCCTGCCTCTGTCCCTCTTCTTCGGAGGGGTCACCTGTCTTTCCCGACTGTCTCTCTCTTCCACGTGTCACCTTGTGTGTGTTCCTGTCGTGGTGACTGGGCCCTCCACACTCTTCCTCACTCGCACACATTTACCCACACCCCAGGGTTGCTCCACAGAGCCAGGACACAGCCCGAGCAAGGCCCTGCCTCATGGGCGGGGGGCTGGGGTGGGGATGTCGGCTCTGCCCGGGGTTGCAGCCCTCCGGGGCGCCCAGGGCAGGTACCTCCACGTAGGAGTTATGTTCTCTCAACTTCTTGTTTGACAGAATGTCCTTTAGTGTCTGCTGTCTTTTTGCTGTCATGGAGAAAAAGAAAAAAAAATGCAGATGAATTCAAAGGACCGCTTCCCTCTTCCTAGCAAGCAACAAGGACTCAGTTTTCCCATCTGTAAAATGGAGCCACACTAGCTCCTAACACACAGCTTTGTTGTGAGGATCTAGGAGGCAAATGCCGGGAACAAAACATTTCATCAGGGTAGGTTCTTATCACAAGTGCCGCTCTACCCCTTTTAACTCTCTTATCTCCGAAGGGGCTTGTTTACCGAGGGGCAGACAGAGGCCAGGGCATTGCCCGGTGCCACGCAGCGTACTACAGGTACTGGGTGAGGCTCTTGGCCACGGAGACTTGTCAGCCTCCGACCCCAGTCTGTGTCTGTGCACTTTACTGAACAAAATAACGTTTCATTCTGTGCTCTGGCCAGACTGAACTTTTTTTCAGGTCCATGAACACATCTTGCTTCCTCCTGCCTCTGAGCCTTTGCATTCACTGTTCTCGCTATCTGGAATATCTCTCTTCCTCTCGTCCCACCACCCTAATTGCCTGGCCAAGTCCTGCTCATCTCTCATGCTCTTGCTTGGTCATTGCCTCCTCCAGGAAGCCTTCCTTGAGCTCCTCCCAGACATCCCCTAAAGCCCCCGTGTTACAATTGTTTCCCTGACTCACTTCCCCCGTGCACACAGCAGCCCCAGCACTCAGCACAGTGCCTGGCACACAGTAGGTGGTCAGAAGACACCTGACGCCTGAGTGATTCCATCTGGCAATAGGTGACCGCGTGAAGGCAGAGGAAGGTGCCCAAATGGAAGAACGAGGCAGGGCCAACTTACTCGAGATGCCCTTGAACAGCACAGCCTCGCCGTGACCTTCCTTCAGCCGCTCCTGGAACAGTTTGTAGCAGGACCTGGGGCTGGCCAGGAGCAGCCGGAAGCCCTGGAGGCAGAAACACTGGGGTCAGAGGTCAGCTTGGCCTTGGGACTCCCAAGGAGGAGGGCTCTGTGGAGGGTGCAGGGAGTGTGGGCTCCGACCCAGGTGGGCCACCTCCTCCGTGCCCCCTCCTGAGAGGAGGTGAAATAGAGCCGGGCATGTGAGGTCAGGCCTCCCAGGCCAAGTGCAAAGCTGTGCTTGGGAACCTGGGAAGGAGGTGTGTGGCTTCCTCCAGGCGGCCTCCCCAGACTGCACCTTCTTGTGCGCTGGAACGAAACTCAGGAACTCGTCCACGTGGCCCACAGACAGCCAGTCGGAGTAGAGTTTCACAGGGGCCTGCACCTGCTGGGCAGCGAGGAAGTCCTGCAAGGCCTGATGCATCTCCTGGCTCTCGGCACTGCCCACACAGGAGTAAAGGAGTAAAGGAGTGTTACGGAAGGGCTGGGGAGGGCTCGGCACGGCGGTCTGTGGGACTGGAGGCTTGGTGAAGGGGTCAGGAAAGGGACTCAGGAGCCTGGGCTGCCTCTATCACGTCCCCTAACATTTGAGGAATTTAGGAATTTTCACCCCAGTTTTATTGGGGAAACTGAGGCACGGAGTCAGTAAGGTAGACAGGACCAGAGTTCAGCCTCAGAAAGCACTGCCTGTTGACACAGCCTAGATGAGGGTGGGCATAAACATGGCGTTTGGAGCTGATCCCTCCTGAGCTGGTGATCTGTTAGCCGTGTGGCCTTGGGGACATCCCTTCATCTTTTCGAGTTTCAGTTTCTCCTTGCTCTGGCCTCCAAAGCCCTTTGTGATCTAGCCCTTGGCTCTTCCTCTTGCTCAATCTGCTTTAGCCACTCTGGCCTTCTGGAATACACTAAGAGCGTCCCTGCCTCAGGGCCTTTGCACACGCCCTTTCGTCTGCCAGGAACCCTCTACCCCAGACCTTTCACACCCACGTCCTTGTCATCAGGGCTCAGTTCAATAGCCTCCTCCCCGGAGAGGCCCTCCCTGGTCGCCCTAACACAATTCTACCTCCTCCTCTGCCTCTCCCGTTCTGTTCCGCTCACTGTTTGAAATGGTCTTATCTGTTTACTTTCCTGTCCCTCCCCCACCCCACATTGCTCCCCACTACCATAGTAGCAGGGACTTGTCTGTCATGGTCATGGCTGCATTCCTTCCTACCACCTAGCAGAGTGCCTGGCACATAGCAGGTGCTCAGCAAATAGTTGCTGACCGAAAGCGTGTAAGTGGCAGTGCTAGAAGTTGAACTTGGATCTGTTGGGATCCTAAGCCCCTATTTCTTGCCCTGTACTTTGATTCCTCTCGCATGCCCTACCGTTTGTTGAGTCCTCTTGGGTTGGGGGTGAGTAGGAAAGGCTTTTGCTCTGGCCTCTGTTTTTCCAAGGCATCCCCGGGTCCTGGCCACCCCCACAGCCCCTCCCCCCCTCACCTGGGGTAACCGCTGTCCCCAATGAGAATCCGGCCCAGCGGGTATCTCTTCTTGCCCACTGTGACTGGGGGGCTCACTTCCAGGTTCCCAAAGGAGTCAAGGTCGCTAACGCCCCCTGTTTGGGGGCCTCGAGTCACGTAGCCAAAATCTGGACCCTGAGATGGGAGAAGCACGTGGCAAGGGTTAGAGAACTTAGTCCCTGGGCGAAGAGCAGGTGGGGTCCGAGTTTAGAGACTGACTTGGGTGCAGGAAGGAACTCAGTAGCCATCAGCAGCTGGTCCATAGCAGGTACCATGACTTCGGGGTGTTGGAGGGGCCCCTGAGTCGGGTGTGGGCGAGAAGAGGCACGAGCATTTGTGGGGTCCCTCCCGCCTGCCAGCTGCTTCGTAAACCTTGTTACTAACTTGGGCATGATAACAAACTGACAAATACCACGTCTACTTTCATTTTGCAGAGAGGATATCGAACCCAGTGCTGCGCGTGGCTTCCGTGAGCCCCGGAGCCAGCGTGAGGAAGGACCAGGGTTTGAGCTGTCTGCCCAGTGAGCTCTCTTGGCCCACACCCTCACCCGGGGCTGGAACGAGCTTCCACGCACAGCTGCGACATCCCCACACAGATCTGCCTGAGAAGGAGGGTGGGCGACCTGTCTCTCGCCCCTGGATTAGTTTTCTGCTGCTGCCACATCAAATCCAGTGCCTCACAACACCACGTTTATCCTCTCACAGTTCCGGTGGGCAGAAGGCTGAAATCCGTTTCCCTGAGCTAAATCACAGTGTGGCTGGGCTGGTTCCTCCTGGAGACAGTGAAGGGGAAATCCATTTCCTGGCCCTTTTCAGCTTCTCGTAGCCCCCCCGTGGCTGGTGGCCTCTTCCTCCGTCTCTGACCTGTTTCCATCCCCACCGGTCTTCACACACCCTCCTTTCTCTCACAAGGAGCATTACGAATACACAGGGTCCACCCAGATAATCCAGGACAATCTCCCCATCTCCAGACGGGGATACTTAATCATACCGCAAAGCCCCTTCAGCGTCAGGGTGCGGGAACCAGGGTGTGGACGTGTTTGGGGGCCATCGTTTGGCCTACGGCACTAGCTCTAGCTTTCTAGACCATCAGTGGTCTATACCTGGGGCTTCATGGGGGCCGCAGACTCCCTGAAAGCTTGTTCCAAATTGTGAGCTTGGGTGCCTTTTTCTGGGAAGATAAATCATCTCAAGGAGATCTGGGATTCTACTGATTTAAAACACACCATTTCCAAGTCCTGTCCTTCCTTTCTCTCTAAAACCTGTGCCAACCTGACTTCTGTCCTCACTGTGTCATTGAAACTGCTCTTCAGGATCACACAGCCAAACCCGGCGGGCAAGGCCCGGCCTCGTCCTCCTTGCCCACCAGCAGCATCGAGCCAGCTGGTCACACCCACGCAGTCTTCCTGCACTTGACCTTTGGGATCCTGTGTGCTCTTGGGCCCTACTCACCACTGCTCCCTCGCAGCCCCCTGTGCAGAGGGGCAGAGCCCGGGAACAAATATGCCCCAGGCTCAGCTATGTCCTCAGCGGGACTACCTTGAGGTGAGATCATGGCTGGAGGGGGCTTTGGGAAAGGAACAGCCAGATCTCACCACGGTTGTAACAAAATGCCCGGTCTGCCTGCACACTCGCTGCTTGAGCAGGAATCGCGCCTGTGCAAGCTGGGACACTCGGCTGTAGAGGGGGTGCGGGGAGACGGGCCATGAAGAAGGAGGCCCCGGGGCAAGGGGGTCTCAGCCGCCAGCTCCCGGCCCACACCTACCAGCAGGCATTTGATGGGAAACTCCTTCAGGCCCCTGTTCCTCGGAGAGTCGAAGACGACGGGCATCGTCTTGTGTGGGGCTTGGATGTAGCCAATCTCGATCTCGTCCTGGGCAGAGCGAGTGGAAGGGAGACCCGTGGGCGTGCTGCCTGGGTCTTGGCACCCAGTGCGGGGGTGGGGGCACAAAACCACCCACACTTTCTCCCCCTTGTGGCCAAGGGCAAATTCACATGGGACCCCAGAGCGGGGGCCTCTGAGCAACTGTGTTGTGCAACCCTGGAGTGTCCTTCACTCCCAGGCCTGGTGAGTGCCCCGGGCCACGCGCTGGGGACTCGTGGTGAGCAAGCCTTGGCACTGTCCTGGAGGTCAGAGGTCCAGGGAGCTGGGGACTTACCACCCCCTGTTAGGAGGAGATGGGAGGGAAGGGGGCCTCGGTGGCCGGGAGGCGGGGACAGGCCTGGAGCGCAGGGAGGAGTGGCCCTCCCATAAAGGGGGACAGGTTAGGGGAAGGGTCAGAAAGGAATCAGGTGCATATCCGCTGTATTCTAGCAGACAGATGTGACGATGGGCACAAATCACTATTAGGCTGAACCATATGAAATTGCCATCCTGGAAGGTCAAGAATAGTGGCGTATCTGCCATTTCATGTGGTTCAGCCTGACTGAGCGTAGAAGGAATGAGGAGAAAGGAAGGGGGGGCATTACTTGGGGGTGGGGGACACTTAGAAAAAGAGGGAAGAATTCCTGCTGGAGGGATTGGGGACATTTACGAAGGGGTGGCTTTCAAGCTGGGAGCGGACAGGCATGCTTTGGACATGGGGATGAGAATGGGGAGGTGGTCGGAGAGGAGGGACAGCATGGGCAGAGGTGTGGCTGGGGGAGCCGGGTGAAAGGCTGGGCAGGGCAGAGTCCCAAGGCAAGGCAAGGGCGTAGCAAGGAAGTTCGGGTCTGCCCACCACCTGCGCGGCGGCTCGGCCCAGTGCCAGGCGCTGGGGTGCGGAGATGAGGGAGACTCAGGGTCTGCCCTCAGGGAACT
Source organism: Trachops cirrhosus (assembly GCA_028533065.1). NCBI lineage: Eukaryota > Metazoa > Chordata > Mammalia > Chiroptera > Phyllostomidae > Trachops > Trachops cirrhosus. Next base: position 8,784,341 of record CM052542.1, on the reverse strand, counting down.
CGTGGCTCGATGGGGGTGCCTGGCGTGGAAACAGGATGGTTGACCTGTCGAGTCACCTGTGTGGTGGCCAGCTGGCGGGGGGGGGCTGGAGGGGCGGGGGGTGGGGCAGCCAGAGTGGGAGAGCCCTGGGCGCACGGAAGGTGCTGGAGCAGAGGTGTGGCCCTGTCTGGTGGCCGAGCCCAGAAGGCCAGCTTGGAGGAAGGACCACTGGACAGAGCAGTTGAGCTCCAGTCCTTAAGCTCTGACTCTGTCCGAAGATCGTCAGAGAGGCTTTAAACGAGAAGGTGGCTTTCACCCTGGTGACCACAGTGGGCATGCATCAGCCCGCAGTAAATGTCAATTGAATCTCTTGCCTGAGTCCCCTTATGCAAGGACCATGACAGGCTCCTAGCTTCCTGCCCATCTGAGGAAGGGTGGTCGCAAGGCGCTAGCTGAGCCCCCTGGAGCCTGGGTCCTGCACGGGGGTCTGCTCACCCCATGGGGCCACGAACCTGCATCCACTGGTCTTCCATGCTCTCCTCCATGGGGCACACAGTCAACTTGCACTTGGCTTTCTTGGCCAGATCAGTCAATGACTTCACGAAGTCCTCATTGTCAAATACCCTAGAAAGAACAGAGAGGAAATCCCTTAGTGCTCTGAATGCGGCAGCCAGCAGCCTTGGCCCAGATCTGAGTGGGCCAGCTGGAGCCCTGTGGGGTCCCTAGGGGAGGAGCAAGAGCTCAGACTTGGCTGGAGGTAGGGAGGCGCACAGTGGGTGCTCAGGAGAGGCTTGGCCTGTCTCTCTGCTCTTCGCAAACATTATCTCATTAAACCCTCGTGACAACCCACCGAGTGGGGAGGCCAGCGCTCAAAGTCACGCCCGCCCCCTAGGGACATCGCTGGGACTTGAACCCAGGCCTCTCTGGCTTCCAGCTGTGCCCTGACTACCAGCTTGCACTCTCACCCCTTCTTCCCCTGACTCAACCTGGAGAGGAGAAGGGAGGGACCCCTGAGAGCCCAGCATACTTAATACAGGCTCTCAGACTGCAGGCTGGATGCCAAGGCTCGCAGAGCAGCCAGCTCGATACGCATGGCCCATCCCCAGGTACGTGACCCAACAGTGCAGAGGCTGGCCAGAAATGTGCATTGTATTTTTATTTTATTTTTAAAGATTTTATTTATCTATTGTTAGAGAGAGGGGAAGGGAGGGAGGGAGAGAAGCATCAATGTGTGAGGGAAACATTGATTGGTTGCCCCTCACATGCGCCCCAGCAGGGACTGGCCTGCGACTCAGACACGCGCCCTGACTGGGAATCAAACCAGCGACCCTTCGCTTTGTGGAAGGACACCCCACCCACTGAGCCACACCAGCCAGGGCAAATGTGCATTTAAAACGAGTCCCGGGAGCTTCTGATGCAGAAGGTCCAAGAGCCACGCTCTGAGGGTTCCATCGTGCAGGTCCAGCCAACTCTCCAGGCCCCCAGTGGATAAAAGCAGCCCTCGGGAGAGGACAGGACAGGAACAGCCACAGTGACGAGCCCTTCCTGGGAGTGGCTCCCAACAAGCCACAAGCCCTCCATGAGCAGCGTAGGGATTGCCGTTTTTCCCATTCACACAGCAAGTGCATGGTGGGCCTGCGGCAAGAGCCCCGGGCTCCTGCTGGTGTGTCTGCGCCCTGCCCCCACACTCCAGGGCCCCTCACCTGCACACATACACCTCCTTTGGGGGCTGAGTGTTGGGCGTCATGATCCAGGGGGCCACACGGAAAGCCACACTATCTTGGAACACCAGGGCATTGGGGAGATCCTACAGGGAGAGGGGCAGGGAAGGGGCTGTCTCAGAAGCCAGGACCCAACTCCTACCACCCCTCCCCTGCTGGGCTCTGCACCCTCTCCCACTGGGCCTCTGCCAGGAAGCCCAAGTGCCAACCGCTGCCACCATCTCAGCCTACCGGGTTGGACGTGTCCAGCAGGGAGACGGTGAGGGAAACGAGGCCCGGGAAGTTGGCGTCTGGGAATGTGAGGCCCTCCACGTAGAAGTCTGTGCGGTGCTGGCCTCCTGGGAGCTGCAGGGCGTGAGAGGGCTGCTGGGGCCCCAGGATCGCCCTGTGCCCGGAGGGCTGTTTGCCCCCTAGGAGAAAGCGGGGGAGGCTCGGGTGTGGGTCCTGACCTCTGAAGACCCTGTCTTCTCCTGGGCCTGTGATGCCCTCTCAGGGTCCCCGCATGTCACCCCGGAGGGCCACTCACAGCTAAACCTGGCTGGAGCGTCCCCTTAGGAGAAAGGGACTGAAGCCTCACCTGTGACATACCATCCCCCCAACCCAGCCTGGGGGTCCGGGAATGGAGTGAGGGGAGTGCCTGAGCCACTTCTGACTTGATAGGAAGTCTAATACACATCGTTCATTCATTCATTCATTCATTCATTCATTCATTCATTCCTGAGCACCTGCTCTCAGCTGACAACTGTGAAGACCAAGAAGACAGTCATTGTCCTGGTCCCCAGGCAGTGCACAGTCCCCTGGGTGAGTAGGCAGGTGCAAAGACAGTCAAAATCCCAGGTGGTAATAAGTATTGTGATGGAGGGAGGCCCAAAGGGCCAGGGAAGACTTCCTGGAAGAGGCGATCCTCGGCAGAGGGAAGGAGTTGGCGTGTCACCAAACCAACATTTAGAATGTAAATCAGATCAAGTGGTGTCTGTGCACAAAACTCTCGGACAGCTTCTCCCCCCTCCCTCAGCCGAGAGGCCAAAGTCGTTCCGTGCCTTCTGATCTGGCCCTGCCCCTCTGCCCTTTCCTCCGCACCCCCACCTACCCCGTAAGCCACGCACACTGCACCCCACACACACCGGGCCCCTGCGTCCCTCCAGCCCACGAGCGCTGTCCTGGCTCAGGACCTTCGTACTTGCAGCGCCCTCTGCCTGGAATGTCCTTCCCCAGGGTGTCTCCATGGCTGTCCCCACACACCTCCTCCTGCTCGAAGGACACCTTATGGGGGACGCCGGCCCCGACCATCCTCTCCCCTCACCCCGACCCCACCCCTCACCCACATCCCCTTCCCCGTCCCATTCTTCCGAGTAACATTCAATGCCATCTGAGGCAGTAAGTGTTTTACTTAATTATTTTACACGTCGTCTCTCCCAACCCTCTGAGACACAGGGGACGCCCGGCGAGGGGCTTTGTTGTGGTCTTTGCACTCGGCCTCACACCTAGAACTGAGCCTGGCGCTCACTTAGCAGCAGGTGCTTGTGAGCGGCTGAGGAGTCACTGACGGCTTTGATCGGCAGGATGCGGGAGACCACGGATGACCTAACACTCACAGTCAGCGTGGATTCAAAAATCTCCTTAAAGAAGAGCTCTGTGTGTGTGTGTGTGTGTGTGTGTGTGTGTCAGAGAGAGAGAGATAGGCAGACACAAACACACACACACACACACACACAAATGGGTACAGATGACAGCTGTTCTTGGGAGGGAAGTCATTTCCTTCTCAGAGTTGGCCAGTCCCATCTTCTGAGTCTGCCTGCATTCTGTCCCTGTCCTTTCTAGGAGGAGGGCACGGAGACACTGTCCGTCTTGCTCACTGCTCTGTCCTCAGTTCCTAGAACCTGGCACATAGTAGGTGCTCAGGAATTATTCCCCAAATTGGGTGTGTAGGGGCTGTGCCTACGGCGGGGGCTGAGAGGGAACACGGAAATCACGACCAAGGACGACTCACAATTGGCTTGAAACACTCGGACTTTGTCCATCTCGGACTTGGCCACGTGGAGCACCAGCTGATGCTTGGCGAAGAAGTCCTTGGGGGTCTTTGTGCTCAGGGTCACCAGGGACATGTCCTGCAGGTCTGGGATGAGAAGGTGTGGCCTGAGACGCAGGCCCCTGCGACCCTGTGCTCCCCAGCACCAGACCGCCCTTCACCACGTCTCCTGGTTTTATTTTCTTTATGCTCTTTCCAGTATTTAAATGGTGTTTCTCGTTTTGGAGTTAAAGCCAATCAGGCGTGTGGTTTTCTCCCACTAGAACGAGCTTAGGATGTAAGCGTGGGACCTTGTTTCTCTTGTTCACTGCTCTGGCCCCGGCGCCCGGAACCTAGGAAACCTAGAAGCACCTAGAATGACTAGCCCCTGGCAGGTGCGTGAGGCTATCTGTGGAATGAGTAAGTGCAAAGGTTTCTCCCTGGGCCCGAGCGGGAAGTGAAGTTTGTGAACCAGCTAGAGTAACAGCTGACAGAGGTGTGGGTAGAGCCAAGCTGGACAGTAGCCACGGGCTGGACAATGGTCACAGGCTAGACGATGGTCACAGGCTGGACGATAGTCACGGGGCTAAGGGTGCTGGGGTCAGCGGGGTTCGAGCCCTGGATCTGGGCGGGCTTAGGGGAATTATTTCAGCTCTGTTTCGTCATCAGTGAACAGGGCTGAGAGCAGGGCCCACGCAGAGGGGAGAGTGAGGTCGTCCCCACGGAGCGCTTACCACAGCGCCGGCGTCTTGGGAGTGCCCACAGGGCCACCAGCTGTGTGATTGCTGCTGTGTGCCGGGCACCGTGCCCAGGCTGCCCCCCGACATCGGGCCAGGCCGGCTGCTTGCGTCTGTGTCTATGCTTTCCGGGAGGGCCACAGCCGCCCCCCTCAGCTGGCGACCTCACCCCTCAGCGCCCTTCTCCAAGGCAGGTGGCAATGCGCCTTCCACCCTGGCCACGCTTCAGAGCTGTGCCGGCAGGGGTCCTGCCCTCGCCACCATCCGTGTGCCCCTAAACCGGGCCTGGTGCCCGGATGCCCAAGTTCAAATCTGGGACCTGTGACTTACTAGCTGTGTGACCGCGAGTAAATTGTTTAACTTCCCCGTGCCTCGGTTTCCCCTTCTGTGAAGGGGAGGAAGACAGTACACGCTTCTTAGCCTCATGTCAAGGGGTCAAATGAATCAACCTATTTTGGGACTAGAAGTCGCACCCCCCTCACATTTGGGAGGAATAATGGTTGTTAATGCTGCTGTTGAGTTCTGTGTACATTTACATTAGTGGAATATTATGTAATTTATGTTATTAAATATTTTAGCACATTGTTTGCTTCAAAAATTTTTTTGCCTATTTTCCTCCTCTAAAACCTGGGTGCGTCTTATGGTCCGAAAAACACGGTACTGATTCTGAACTGGTCAAAGCCGTGCCCAGCATGCCGCGGGGCCTCGGGGAAGCGGTCAGACTTTCGTTTTGAATTGCTTCAGGCCACAGGTTTGACCCAAGAGTGGCAGTTCGGGCTGGGCAGCAGCCTGGGGCGTGCGAACTGGGGCCTGGAGGAGGCGCTGTGGCTCACTTGGTGTTGGTCCTGATTCCTTTCTGGCTGCTTGTGCCCTCGGGCAGGTCACTCGCCCTCTCAGGACCCTTGTCCGTTCCTTCTCCTCTATGATGGACACGCTAACAAGGACACGCTAACAAGGACACGCTAACAACAACCCGGATTTCTGAGAGCAGTTACAAGGCTCAGGACAAAGGGCTTTATAAAAGGATGAAGCTCTGTTCCCGTAGCGCCTGGGGTCTTTACCTTCTCTGTCACGCACCCGGTCGTCCATGCAGTCCATGGAGGGAGATTTTGGATCGTCTTTGTCACAGTTCACCAGCAGGATGGCGCCCTGCCCACGGCGGCCCCAGGTCCAGGTCCTCTGTGGATGCCCAGCAGAGATGGGGTGCCCGTGAGGACCTGCATGTGTCCCTCTGACCCCCTGCGGAGGCATAGCCACCTGTTCCCAGCGTCCCAGCGGCCTCAAACAGTTTGTACCTCTTGAAATTCTTTGGTCCCCAGGAGTGGATTTTTGTCTTCCCTTCAAGTCATGAGCCAATCCACCAAAACTCCAATTCAACCATGAATACAAGGAGCCCCTGACCGTAAAATAGACTTTCAGCAGCTTTTAAAAAGTGTTGGATTGGCAGACCAAACTGCGCTAAATACTTGTACTGAGATTCTAATCTAAACAGTTACTCTTATGGGAACTCTTAATTACTCGCTCACCAAAGTACGGCACTATTCTTAGCAGCCAGATACTGTCTGTCTGATGATTACAGCAAATGAGGCAGCGCCTCCTAACCGTGATGACGCCTCCTGCTGGTAGGGGGGTGTTGGCCCCCCGGGGAGTGACTGCGTTTGGGGTGGGACTCAGGGAAGACAAATTCCACTCCCAGAGTTGGAATTCCTCCCCCACTTTGGACAGACCTAAGAAAGCCATCTTCATCCTGTGACAAGTCATAGGTCCCTGAGGGGCACTCAGCATAAGATTGTGCGGGCGGCTCTGAGGCTTCAGGGCTGGCCTGACGTTTATCTACGACCGTGGACCGTGGTTCAGCCTGCTCCTCACCCACAGACACCACCTCCTCTCTCTCTGTAACCTGCATCCCTTGCCCTCACCCGGCTCCTTCCCTCCCCCACCCCCCTGCCCTTTCTTCCTCTCTCTATTATTCACACCCCAGGGGCGGCACCGTGGGAGTCTCTCCCACTAGTCCTTAAAGCCCGGGGCAGGGGACTTTTGTGCCAGAGCGGAGACCCGCCTGAAAATTTTCTCTCTGTTGTGCATCAGCTGGGTGACTGTAGTTTCCAGTTTGTAGAGCAACACGTTCTCTGAACTCACAACCAGTGCAAATCTAGTTTTATAAGAGATGCGAAATATGTGAACAAAAATGGTAATGGTGATTCTGACTTCCTTCTTTTTCTCGTTCTTCCTAAATTGTGTCTTCCAGTTAACACGGGGTGTGTGAAACAGACCGCCATTCATACCATCACCACCAGGGGGTGCCAGAGGATAACCCAGCATTTAATCCCGCAGAGTTACCGGGGACATTCTGGGTGTCGTCAAGGTTGAGCGTACCTGGTTTTTCTTGGCTTTGGTCGGCTTCATTTTGCCAGTGCGGGTGATGTCCGCGCTCAAGGAGATTTCTGGAATCCCATCAAGTAAGAGGAGAGTATTGGTAAGGGTGCAGGGTTGGGGCACTCAGCCTGGTCCGAAAGGACAATCCTTTCCCCGGGACACTGTCTATACCCGGGCCCCCCTTTGTCCCCTTCAGAGGAGACACCCTGATGTCCTCCCCTTCCCCCAAGAAGAAGCCTGACTGCAATTCAGACAACAGAGCTGGGGCTTCTGACCACGCTCACTGCCCTTGGGGGGGCCACGCCACAGCTGCGGTGCCAGCCGCACGCTGCATGTCCGGCCACCGCCGGGGACTTCAGGAAGAATTCCCAGCCACAGCCCACCGAGCGGTTTGGTGTGAAGCCCCCGCAAGGACACCTCCCCAGGCTGTCAGAGGCCTCTGGCCCCGACTCCAGCCCCCAGCGACCTTGTGGGCGGGACACCGTGGTTACTTCAGCCCCATCTGACGCTTTGCGATGTGTATCGTGACTGCCCTGGACACAAAGCACGTCCCCCAACATGCCCCCTCTGTCCGAGTGGCATGGCCAAGGAAGCACGTGTGCTTCCAAATTCTGCCTCCCTCCTCAGAAACGTGACTGCACGGTCATCCCAGTGACAGAGAGCTGTGATGTAGGGCCCTCGGGACTCACAGTGTGAGGCCGGCCCAGCCGCCCTTTTAACCACATCCACAGCCACGGGTTAGCGAGGGGCCAGGGCAGCTCACGCTTAATGGCCGGGACTTCCCTGCTCCTTCACTAACCGACTGAGGGACCTAGGGCAAGTCTGCTTACCTCTGGTGCCTCAGTTTTCTCATCTGTAAAATGGGATACTAGCACCAATTTCGTTGGATTATTGTAAAGTTTACAAGTAAACGCTTAGCACAGTGCCTGGTATAGAATTACTGCTTTATTATTATCATCTTTATTGTTAAAATGTGCACGGATGACATAAATGTGTATTAATAAATGAAATTCGCTAATTAAATGAAAGCCAAAGCTTTCGCAGGCAGTTCATATATTTAATGCACATTTAAATAATCATCATAACATCATTATATTATTGTTCAGGATGAGGTCAAGTTAAAAAATATGCCTATTTAAGACCATTACATCGATAGGATCTAGGCTGATCACTGATAGGGCACAACCGGTGACACTGGGACGTGAATAAGGGAACCTGGGGACACTGGCCACAGTATCGCATAAGGCAGTGTCATCGTCTACTTTCTTATGAGCATTCGGTCAAAAAGACATAGAGGCTCATGCACTGAAAAATCCATGTGCCACTTCCTAAGTCGAGAAACAAAATATCGAGATGAAATCGAAGCTCCCTGCAATAATCCTCTCTCCCCAGCACTGACTGGGACTATGAACTGCCAGGTGTGGCTGGCCAGAAAGGGTCCTTTTCCTCTGCTCGGTCTGAGTAAGCGCCCGAGTGTGGTTTCTCCCGGAGAAAGGCTGTGTGTGGAGGGGACGAGGGGCGGGGCTCCAGGTTCCTGGTCACTTACCCACCCCGGTGATGTAGAGCAGGGCTTGGACTGGGTCGGTCTTGGGTCCATAGTATGAAATCTGAACCTATAGGACAAACCACAAATGACTTCTCATAGTCATTCAACAAACACTAACTGGCCCCCTACTACGTGCCAGATCAACACCGGATGCTGAAGAGACAAGGGAATGGCAAGAAGTCTCAGCTCCTAGGGAGCACCCCAACTGTGGGGGCAGAGGGGTAGCAAAACGCTCAAACAGCTGCAATGCGTGGATGAGGGTCCCATGGGAGCCCGGAGACGGGGGGCTTACACTGCCTAGGTGAGACAGGAAGCTACACTGAGGCACGTCTTGTAAGAGGAGCAGCTGGGGACGTGGTGGAAGAGGCATTAGAGGGACAGGGCTAGTGATAAACTATGGCTGCTGGCTCCGGCCAAGCAGAAGAGGCAAGCAAACCTTGGAGAGTCTTGAGCCTGAGCTCTCTGAGGATCTGGGGAGCAGGATATTTGGGTGTGTGGTGATCCCTTCAGGGCAGGTGCTGTCCTGGGTAAGAAACACCAGCCCCCATTGCCCAAAATTCAACAACAAAAAAAACTCCAGAAAGGGCGCATCTGATTGGCCCAGCCTGGCCAGAGGAGGGAGGGGCATCAGGATTGACACTTCTAAGCAAAATGGCAGAGGGAAGTTCCCCAAAGCAAATCCAAGGAGCTGCCAATGGAATACCAGGGGCTCCTGAGGGGACACACTGAGATGTCGGATCTGCTCTGTAGATAGTGGGGATCCAGAGAAATGTCACAGCCACCGTCACCTTGTGTCCGGACCAAGCCTCTAGTCCAATGCCTGGACACAGTCTGCTCCCCGCACTGCAGCCAGAGGGGTTGTTCTAACACTCAAGTGCAGCCGTGTTACCCCCTGGATGAAGTGCCTTCATTGGCTTCCTGTTGCCTTCACACAATGAGGTCCCTGATGCCAAGCCCTTTAATACCGCCTGTCTCTCCCGCCCACCTCCCTCTCCACCCTCCTTTCTTACCATACAGATCTTCCCCGGTTTCCACAACATGGGTCTCACCCCCTCCTCACCCAGAGTGAGCGGCCAGGTCACATCCCCTTTGTAGAGCTCTCTCTTCTTGGGTGGGACATTCATACCATCCTTCAACTTGCCACTTCTCCCAGGAAGTCTTCCCTGATTGCAGCTTCCCTAACTTGCTTTGATACCCAATTTCTGTGCTCCTACAGCAACAACTCTCTTCGCCAGGGGGCAGCCTGCTTGGCCTGTCCTGCTAGGAACAAGGGGTCATTGGCCCGGTTCTCCATGGAAACCCCAGAGGTTCCTGTTGGCATCTACAGCCAATGAGGGTACAGTGGCAAAAGGTGGTGCCCCAAAAGATATGCCTGCCTCCTTCCTAATCTTGGGAACCTGTGAGTGTCACCTTATTTGGAAAAAAGTTTTTGCAGATGCAGTAAGGGTCTTGAGATCCTCCTGGATCATGAAGGCAGCCCTTGGACGCAGTGACCCAAGGTGAGGCCCAGGGAGACTGGACAGACGGAGCAGGAAGCAGTGTGACCATGAAGGTCGAGATCGGAGCGATGAGGCCCCTCGTCTAGGAGCGCCAACAGCCACCAGACACTAGAAGAGGCAAAAACCTGCTTCTTCCCGATCCTTGGGAGGGAGCGCGGCCCTGCCGGTGCCTGGATGTCAGACTTCGGGCCTCGGAACTGCCAGAGGGTGCAGCTGTGCTGCGCTAAGCCGCAGTCGTGCCGGTTTGTGACAGCAGCCACAGGAAACCAGGCTCGCCGGCATGGACCCGCGCTCCCGGGGCTGCCCGGCTGCGGCTCCACAGCGCCGGCATCTGCAATCGCTCAGCCGCAGAGCGGCCGATGCCCTTACCCGTGGGTTCTGAGGCCCATAAAGGCTGCACCCTCACCTGTCTTGTTTACTTCTGTGCCTCCAGTGCCTGGCAGTGCTCGGCACGTGGTGGCTGATCATCAAACATTTGCTGAGTAGATGAATTTCGTCATCGCCAAAACCCTGGCCTCAGTAGCCCCCTGGTCTCCCTACTTTGTCTGTAGGGACGCTGTGGCTGGGACGAGCCATCGTGAGCTTCCTCAGGGAGACGCAGGCGCCGCCAGGATGGCGCCCTGGGTCAGTGCAGGGCGGGCCGTGGGGACCTGAGCTTCAGAGACCGCTGGCCTCCCCCCTCAGAGCCGACCCCACCCCACGGCTGCCACACTCACCTTCTGGTCACCGGCGCTGCTGCTGGCGGCCCTCACCCGCAGGCTCACCTCCAGCCCGGGGGCCAGCGGCCACTTGGAGGAACCTGTGGGATTCCTCTTGGCTGGAGGGCTGGGGACGACGTCCACGACCACTCCTGGGGAGGCTCGGATGCCAAAGGTCGTGCAGCCCTCGGGGGCAGAGCTGGAGGACAGAGACGGGGAGCACGGGGAGGCACGGTGAGGCGGGGCCCGGCCCGCCATTGCTCTCCCAGCATTCTTCCTTTCCCCCCAAAGTGTCACCACCAGATGGCAGCCAGTCCGACCCTGACCACGGGAGGCTGTCGGGAGGCTGTGAGAAACACACGGTATGTGCATAAAGCAGTGTGCACTCCCGGAGGCTTACTGCCCCCACACACACGTGCATGTGCACACTCACACGCACACTCGGGGCTGTGTATGTGCGGAGACCGCACAGACCCCTGACGCTGGAGCGGTGGTGGCCTGGGACGCTGCAGGACCGTCTCTCACCAAACTGCTGCGTCTGCTCAATGTAGGTGGTGCAGCTACGGGGGTGGGGTGGGGGAGGGATGGGACAAAAGAGAAAAACGAGTGGACCGGACAACAGTGTGGCGGAAGTAGGGGAGGGGAGGAGGGAGGCGGAGGAGGGTGCAGGAGGGACAAACGGGAGGGAAGGAGGCCTGACTTGGGGCGGCGAACACACAGGACAGAGCACAGGTGTGTGGTGTGGAACTGTGCGCCGGAAACCTGTACGATTGTGTTAGCCGGTGTCACCCAATACATTCCGTAAAGAGGAAAAATATACGTATCCTTTTTTATCCTCACCGGAGGACGTGTTTATTGATTTTAGAGACTGGGAAAAGGAGGCAGGAAGAGCGGGAGAGAAACATCGGTTGGCTGCCTCTCACACGCGCCCTGACTGCGGACGGAACCTGCAACCCAGGCACGCACCCTGACTGGGAGTTGAACCAGCTTGCAGGTCAGTGCCCAAACGACCGAGCCCCACCGGCCAGGGCGTATACACATATATTTGAAAACACTGCCGGGATCATGAGAAGTAAGAAAAATCTCCAAGGACTCTCTTCTCTTCATGTACCCGCTTGCTCACACGTACACACATGTCGTTAAACTGAAGAACACGAAAGACAAAGAGAAGAACTTAAAGGTAACCAGAAAAAAAGTCGGATTACCTATGAAGAAAAAACACTCAAAACTAAAAGCAAACTTCCTAATAGCAACAATAAAATCCAGCAGACAATTGGATAATATTTTCAAAGCACATTGAAAAAATAGCTATTAGCTTGGAATGACATACTTGACAAAAGTATGTTTTTTTAAAACCTCACTCGAGGATATGTTTATTGATTTTAGAGACAGCAGGAGAGAGAGAGACGTCAGTGTGAGAGAGACACATAGAATGGTTGCCTCCCCTAGGCGCCCCCGCCAGGGATCGAACCTGCAGCTTTTTGGTGTGCAAGACGATGCTCCAGCCAACTGAGCCGCACGGCCAGGGCCAGAGCTGACTCTTCCCGTAACTTCCGGTAGCCTCGGTGGAGGAGCACGGAGAACCCGTGCCCCACACCAGTGATGTCACTTCTCCCACTCCTGCACCCAGCATTCCCTAACCCAGGACCCATGAGTCTGCAACACCCTCACGGTCAGGGGCACGTGCAACCCTCCTGGGAAAGTGGGACCACTCTGCAGGACAGCTGGCCTGCTTCTTATAGTTTAACCTCACCACAATCCAGCAGGGTGGCTGTTGATTTTCCCATTTTACAGATGTGTAAACTGAGGCTCAGGCACACTCACACTTGTTCATGCTCCTCACTGTCACCCTGAGTGATCTCCTATTGAGCAGGAGACCCTGGGAGGAAGAGAAGCCCACAGCTGACAGCTTCGGAACACCCACCATCTTCCGTGGTTGGCACCTCCCGGACGCCTCCCCCCCTCCAACTCTGGGCCTTTCCCACACCCCATGGAAGCTGCACGAACGCCACCAAGCAGGCAGCCGTGCCCAGTGGGGCCAGCCCCGCAGCACCCACAGGCAGCGTGTGCTGGGGAGGCAGGCGAGGCTAGGATCAGACAGTCCTGGGTGCCGATCTCCTGGCTTTGCCACCTTTAATTTGCATGACCTTGGGTAGACGCTTTCACTTCTTAAAGGCTCAGACTGCTCATCTCTGAAATGGGCATGACGACAGTGTTGAGCGCACAGGGTGTCGTGAGGATCAGAAGTCACGACAGGCGACCCAGCGCACAGTCCTGCCCCAGCCCCAGCCACAGTGTCACAGAGAGCCCTCGACGGGCTTCCGTGTTCACCTCGGGCCAGCGGGGTTTTGTTCGAATGCAATCAATGCAGTTCCTGGTCCAGCGGGAGTACTTTCGAAACAGAGAATGAAACGCGCTAGCAGAGTTGTAACCGCGGCTCTGGAACAGGCGCCCGCACCGTGTGGTCTGTCCCCGCCTCCGTGTCTGTCACTCTCCAGGCTCCAAGCCCGGTGACAGAAGGCACAGCCTGAGCAAAGGCGAGGAGACATGCGTGTTGTGTTTCCCGGCTGTGTTTTAGGGAAAGAACTGAGGCTCGGCGGCCCAGCCAGCCAACAGCAGGGCTGGGGCCCCCGCCTCAGCCTCGCCTGTCTCATCACACCCGCTCTGTTACACACCCACGCAGGGAGGCTTGGCTGAGGGGTGGGGCGTAACTAACTGCGCCAGGAACCAGCTATGTATGGGCCATGGCGTCCAGGGTCTAGCCTTGCTTCCAGGGCGCACTTGCTGTGTGATTTCAGGCAAGTCACAGACCCTCTCTGAGCTCCCATGGCCTCAGTGGCAATACTTGATTTGTGGTGAGGCCCCAGGGAACTCCCTCTTGTACATGGCAAGGAACCCACTGCCCTGAGCGGCACAACCCAGGGCCACTCAGGTCTCCTCTTCCTAGCCTGTCCCCGGCAGTGGCCACAGAGGCTGGAGCCTGCAGCCTGACCCAGCCACACGTCCTGTGTCAGCAGAGCCTGTTCGCCCAGCATCGCCGGACCTGCTCCCGCCCCCAGGACGTCCCCTGCTCACCCGTAGACATCCAGCTGCGTCTCGGTGCCCAGCACACATACGGCGTAGGTGGGCTGCTCTGGGGACACATGGACCACTGTCCCCTGGGCCATAGTTCAGCCAGCTCGTCCCTGCGGCTGCAGGAAGCCCCTGGGCCGGTTCCTTTATGTCGTCCAGCTGAGGCCATGAGTCAGCAGCACCTGTGGTTTGTGACTCAGCGGCTTAGCCCCTCCCCACTCAGGTCCAAAGCCTGTGCTCTCAGCCCCTCCTCTGCCCCAGATCTGCCACTGACCCCATGGGTGCTGGTTCCAGAATGAGAGGCAGGCTGGGTCTATCCGTTTCCCAGGAGAGGCGGAGGGCTCACGCAGCCCAGGGGTGGGATTGCAGGTCCGGGCGCTCCTGGCCATAGACCCATCCCTGCCTGGGGCCGTGAACACCTGCATCCTGCCAGCCTTGCCTGGCTGTGCCAATCGGGGCCATCAGAGTGGGTCAGGCAGGAAACACAGGGAAGTTGCGAGATCTTAGGCAAGAGGTCACAGCCCGGGCAATACACACGAAGGCTAGCTTGGCTTGGGACAGTCCCCCAGGCTGGGTGGCCTACAGGGAGTTTTCCGTGTGCCGGGCACCCTTCCCCGCGCTTCACACGGAGTAACTCACTGAGGCAGCTTGTGGAGGAGGTGCAGCTATCACCCCCTCCCCCGCCCCCACCCCCATTCCATTCCGGCAGCAGCTCTCCGGTGTCGGCTCCATTGTTATTCCCATTTTACAGCAGAAGAAACAGGCTCAGAGGGGTGCTCAGCAAAAAAGCGGAAGAGCCAGGATTTGAACCCGAGGCATCCTGCTCCTGAGTGAGAGACGCACCCGCTGCCTGCCACGTGGCACATGCTTTTCCGATTTTATAACATCTGCTTCTCCCTACAATGTGAGGCATAGAGGAGCTTATTGTTGCTACCCATTTTACAGAAGGGAAAACAGAGGCTCGGCGAAGAAAGGTGACTTTCCCAGGGTGCCACAGCTCGCGTGTGGCAGGGTGGGAAGCCGGTGTTTCCTGCACACGGTCACCTGCCTCTTGCCAGGCCCACAAAGAACAACAACAACAACAACAAAAAAGGAAAGGAATGATAAGCTTTGTATCAAAATTGAGAAACTCTATTTATTAAAAGACAGATTCAGAGAGTAAAAAGATAAGCCTCTGCGAGAAAAGAATACACGTAAGCAGCGACAGAGCAGTGTACGGGGTTGTCAACTCCAGCTGCTCCATAAAGAAATGGCGGGCCCTCTGGTCTATGAAATCGCTGTTCATCTGTCTCTGCTTACGTTCTTTATTATCTTAGTTACTACAGACTTATAATAAGTCTTTTATAAAAAAGATTTTATTTATTAACTCTTAGAGAGAGGGGACGGGAAGGAGAAAGAGAGGGAGAGAAACATCAGTGTGTGAGAGATACATCGATCTGGTGTCTTTTGCGCGCCCCCAACTGGGGACCTGGCCCGCAACCCAGATATGTGTCCTGACTGGGAATCGAACCGGCAACCTTTCAGTTTGCAGGTCAGTACTCAGTCCACTGAGCCACGCCAGTCAGGGCTATAATAAGTCTTAATATCTGGTAGAGCAAGTTAGCTCACGGTTTCATCCTGACGAGTGACTTAGTGGTTCTTGGCTCTTAACAGTTCTATATAAAATCTAAAATTAGCTTACGAGTCCTGCACACACACACCCTATAGCGATCCTAATTGGGCTTGCATTCATTCATAAGAGAATAGACATCTCCCTGACACTGAGCCTCCAGTGTATGAGCACGGTCTCTCTCTCCATTGGTTTGGAGTTCCTCGAATGTTTCCAGCACGGTTGTATCGTCTGCTCCATAAAGGTCTTGTGCATCTTTTGTTAGGTTTGCTCTTTGTTTTTATTCACTTTTCTATGGCTACTATAAGTGGCACATTTAAATTTTTTCATTTTCTATTTGTTGTTGGCACACAGAAACGCAATGTGTTTTTACACGCTGGTTTTACAGCGATAGCCTTGCTAAACCACCTTAGTAATTTGTATAGAGTAGACATTCTTTCGGACTTCCTACATGTAGAACTGTGCCTTTCCTGTCCTTACAACTTTTCTTTCCTTTTCTTGCCTCGCCGCGCTGCATGAACCTTCCATTCAGTAGAAGGGATGGCAGGGCACGCGCCCTGTGCTGGTCCCAGGCGGGCGGTCTCAGCCTTCCGTGTCAGGCACGGTCATGGGGTGGGTGTCCGGTGGGTTGGCGTTTGGGGACTCCAGCAGCACCCGCAGCCCTGGAGGCCTTACCCGAGCACAGAAAGCTGCTCTCCCCTTCAGCTCCCCCAGCCCTGGTTTCCGATTCAGTGAACCTGGGTGAGGCCCGAGGGGCTTCACTTCAGATGGGTCCCTGGCAATGTGGGGGCTGCTGTCTGCGGACCTCCCTTTGAGAGCCACTCTGATACATATTCTCTGTCAGGTTAAAGGAGGTCCTTTCTAGTCTTAGCTTACGTTTTATTTTAAAGCCATAAATGGACATTTTATCAACTGGGTTTTTTTTAGGATTTATTCAGATGGTTGTGTAATTTTTTTCTTTGCTCTATTAAGCTATTGAGCTGGCTTTCTCATGCTGTTCTTGACAAGCACAGTCCCCAACTCAGGTCAGGGAGCCAAAAAGCAGAAGCTGTTACAATTCTAATGATGCCCCTGTCACTGTACTCGCCGTGCTATGTAACCTCGCCCGTTTGCCAGCCTTGCTTCTCGACCGATCTGTGAGCTCCCTGAAGTCAGGGTCCTCACCTGCTCAGTCACCGCCGCATCCCCAGGCTCTGCCGCCGAGCTGGACACAGAGTCAGAGTGATCGTGGCCGCAGACAATACGGGTGAGGATGACAAAGCTGTCTTGGACACAGTGAATGAGGCACTGATGCTGTGGAGATGGGGGAGGGGAGAAAGCGAGAAACGAACGTTTGCTGGGTGCTGGCTGTCTGCTGGGCACTGGTCTAGTTCTCGCACCGCCCAGGAAGGTAAGCATCGCTCACCTGTTGCAGATGAGCATCAGAGGCTCGGCCCCACGAATCTCCCTCTGATCTGCTGCTGCAACGGGGCCGAGGGCGCTGACCACTCCACGTCCCTCTATCAAGGCGCCCGCGTGGCAGGAGTCCTCTGGCGGCTGCCTTCCTTCGGAAAATGAGAGTTGGGTGGCTCATTCTGCTTCCTTTCTTTGCACGGGCTGCTAGGAAGCTCAGGTCGTGACCCCGACCTTAACCACACTCACTAGTTTGATCCTCATGGTCGGATGTGAGTAAGTTTGTCCTTTATCCCCACCTATATTTCCTAGTTTCTTCCTGCTTCGGTGTTTTACTTCCCTCTATTTTTAAATCACCAGCTTGCTGACTCTGTCCTTCTTATTAAGTGGCCTTAAATCCCTTGAGGATTGCATCAAGGGAGTAAAAAAAAAAATAAGTAAACATAATGACAGAGCTGTCTAGGACCTTCCTGGGCAGTGTTACTCACCTAAGAGTGCATTTCTGAATGATGCCCGGCCCGGCCCTTCGCAGGTCCCTGCTTGTCGGAGCCCTGGGAACTGCCTGGGGCGGCTATAATTTCTGCGAGTGAGATGTTTCAGATTAATATAATTAACACGGAGATGCAGTTTCTCAGGATGCTGAGACTCATTTAAAGATCCAAGAAGGGTTCAAAGAACAAACTATGGAACTAACTTTAATGTTGGCCTTCACCTCTTCAAAGACCAAATTGCTTCAGAGAGAGGCTTAGCGGTGGTTTCTTTTCATCCGCTGGTTTGTGACAGACACAGCTGTCGAGTGCCCACCGTGACCATGCTCGCTGTGGGTGTCCCCCATGTGCCCTCATTTCTAGGAGTTCCGAGGGTGACCCCTGCCCCCTGGTACCCTATCAGCACCTGTCTCTGATCCTTGCCGCCATCACGAGAAAATGCAGGGAACCAGGAGACCAAGGTCTGGTGCCCAGAATGGGGGTGATGACTAGGGAGCCTAGCCCCTCCCCTCCCCTGGGCCCGGTGCAAGTTCGCCCACTGCTTGTCGGAGTACATCGTGGTGGATGAACGGGACACCCCACGGCCCTCCTCCCAGTGGGTGGAAAGTGCTCGAACCTGCTGTGTTCATCAAGGCTTTGCTGTAGCCAGACTTCCTACGTGTTCATAAAAAGTTCGTAAGAAACTTCAGCTTAAAGATGTTTATAATCAGGAAAAGACACATAAAAGACTCTTTGGGTGGCAGCGCAGAAAATCGAGGCTTCTGAGCCAAGCACACCTGTCTCAGAGCTTCCGGGGGCAAGTCAGTTCAAGTCGCACCCTCCCCCGTCCTGTGGCTGCAGTTTATGAGCGCCAGGCACTATGCCAAGCACCTCCCCGACAATCTCCTACACAGCTCCCAACACCGCCCCGAGACAGGTACTATTAGTGTCCCCAGCTTACCAGTGAGGAAAGTCACGTAACGTTCAGGAAGGTTAAGTAACTTCCCCAAAGACGCACAGCGACCGAGTGGCCGAGCCAGGAAGCTCACGTCGGCCCCCCGACCCCAGGGCCTGTGCTCTGACCTGTGCCACAGCCATCGCCGCTGAACACCTGGGTGCATAGGACGTGCTCAGGAAGCAGCTAATGAACTAAATGCAGGTGTGCCTGGGGTTTGTGCTGTCCCCATCTGCAGAGCTCTTACTACGCATGAGCAACAGGCAGGTCCAGGTGGGCAGAGAACCTCAACTGACCTCTGCGTGGGCACATCAGTGAGTTGCTTCATCGCCCCAAACAGGGAAGGGGGAAGGGAAAGGCAGACACGCCTTCGTCAGCCGCCAGGTCCTTGAAGAGGGCCTTGTCTGCTCCCACTGAGGAGGCTCTTGGCTCACTAATCTCTCTCCAGGAAACTCTGCTTACCGTGGCTCTCTGTCTGCCAGAGAGCCCCAGCCCCGCAGCCGGAGGCGGCCTGGGAACAGGTGAGGAGCAGAGAGGCAGGAACCCGCAGGGGTTGGGCCCAGCGCTGGGTGACCACAGCTATGAGAAGGCAGACTCTACACCCCCAAGGGTGGGACGACACGAAATGGATAGAAATGCAACTTGAGCTGAAAACTGAAGGCTGGGGCCTGGGATGCCTCCTCGGTAAAAGACAGTTTTTTTTTATGGCCTTCTGTCTTTCTCCTCTGGTCCGAGGTGGCTAGCGTCAGCGGAGAATTCCTTTGTCTATCAAGGGGTCTCGACCCTGGGAGGCAGCTGCCCTGCAGAGGACCCCATTACCCAGAGTGCCTTGCACGCACGTGGCCACTGGGTTCTCACGGTTGCTGATTCTGGGTGGAGGGGGCTGGTTACCATGGAGGGGGCGGGGCAGAGGTGCTACGAGGACAATGTGGCCTGGGTCACTGATGCTGTACCCCGACTGCGTGTCAGAATCACCGGGCAGTTATATCCAGACAGAGTCTCCGAGGGTGGGGTCCTCACCCCGCTGGGTTTGTAAAGCCTTCCAGGTGACCCTAACACGCAGACAGGTTGAGAACCATTGGAGTGGCTGGTTAAGAACCCAGGCTAAGGCAGTCCCCTATCTAAGCTCACACCTGTCTCCCCACTTAACTTGGTGACGCAGGCAAGTTCGTTCTGCTGTGCCTCGGTCTCCTCCTCTGCGCAGTGGTAACTACTGGCCAGCCTGTCCTGCAGAGTCAGTGACAGGGTGTGTGCCAAGGGTCCAGCACGGGCCCGGCACGTGCCCAGCACACGGCTCATACTCACCATCATCACGCTGCAGGGGATGTGGGACGACACGGCCTTCTAGGAAGTGACGGTTTTCACTGACTCTGCACAGTCACCCATAGTTCCTTTCCCACCCGCTTCCCCGGAGCCCCAGGTGCCCCCCTGCCTGACACTCCCGCCCTCCGGGGCTGCCAGCCAAGGTGCCGGAGACCACAGCGTTGGCCTACCTGCCAAGGCCCTGCAGTTACTGCTTCCTCATTCTGAACGCAGGGTGAGTCGGGCAGGCCCAGTGCCACCCAGAGCTGTAAATCCCCACGAGAAAGCCTCCTCCAGGATCCTTCTCTTGAAGCCGAGACCAGCAGGATGTGATCTGAGAGTTGCCGGGGACAGCCTCCCCTTCCCCTCCTCCCAAATCTGACCTCTTGGTTGCACAGGGTCCTGGTTCCCTATTAGAATGCAGAAATTAGGAATTTATCTAAAGAGCGGTGGCTAGAGGAGGGTCTGGAGGATGTCACATAACAAGAGTCATCTATTATTGAGCACTTACTATGTGCCAGTCACTGCTGCTAATCATGCCACTTAACCCCACGCAAGCTCCGTGAGGCAGGCACAGCTATGGCGTCTGCTTTGCAGAGGAGAGAACTGGGGCTCACAGGAGCCAAGTGCACAGCTAATTCCAGTTCCGCACCGCATCGTCTGACTTTGCCCGGAGCCTGCGGTGTGCAGGCAGAGCGTCGGGACGTGGTCTAGCCAGGGGCATCCACCCCGAAGCCCAACACAAAACCATAAATTTACTTAAAACCTTTTTTTTGCTCATCAGTTTTTGTTACTGTTTGTGTATTCAATGTATGGCCCAAGACAACTTCTCTTCTTCCAGCGTGGCCCAGAGACGCCGGAAGGTTGGACACCCGATCCAGCCTGCCCACCCCAGGTCTTCCTCGCATTCTGCCTAAGCTGCAAGCACCCTCCCGTCCCCTGGCCTTTGCACGGTAGTCCCCAGTGCCTGGAATCGTGTTTCCCTGCCGATACACACCTGTTGAATATTTTTTTTTGAATGAACAAAGGAGGAATAAATAGGAGGTGTGGAACAAGCCTCTGCTGGGGTATAACTGGCCCAGCCCTGCAGCCTTCAGGCTCTCTTAGGACCCTGATCCTGACCTTCCAGGGTCAAGGCTGACCTCGGTGTTGCAGCAACGCTAGTGTGTTAGCGGGGAGAGGGAGCTCCCCCACAAGAGCCCAGGCCTCATCCTGGTTTCTTGGGGGTGGTTCCAAGGCTGAGAACCAGGCAGCCCAGCACGGGCAGTCACCTGGGAAGCCAGTGGCCAGGAGAGGTGACCCTTACCCTCAGGCTTGATGAAGCAGCCCCCAGAGCTTTTAGAAGTCACCAGTCTGCACCCACAGGGTCCCAGGTGTCAGCCCAGCGTTGAGGAGGGCCCAGGACTGAGCGCCTGCCTGGAGGGAGGGCCCATTGATGGCATCTTCCTCCTGTTGACTCCACGACAGCTGTCAGGTGGCCAGGCTGGATTTCAGAGGGGACATGTGTGGCCCACATCACAGAGGCCAGAAAGCCCATTCGGGGCCTAGCTGCCTGAGGCTGGCAGAATAAAGGCCCCCCAAAGACGGCCACGACCTCATCCCCAGAACCTGCGCATACGCGACCGTAGGTGGCCAGGGGAGTCAAGGTTGTGGAAGGAACAGAAGCTGTGAATCAGCTGACCCGAGACGGTAGAGTCTCCTGGCTCGTCCAGGAGGACCCAGTGTAACCAAGGGTCCTCATAAGTGGAAGAGGAGGCAGAAGGGTCCGAGACGTTTTTAAGGTGTCACACGGCTGGCTTTGAAGAAGGAGGAAGGACGGGGCGCAGGCCAAGGAAGGCAGCAGCCTCTCGGAGCTGGACAAGTCAAGGACGCAGAGTCTCCTCTGAAGGCTCCGGAAGGGACCCAGCCCTCCTGATACTGGGTCCATTTCAGACTTCCCACCTCCCAGACTGTACAGTAATAAACTGTATTGTTTTGAGCCATTGAGCTTGTGGTTATTTGTAACAGCAGCCGAGGAAGCAAACCCAGTGACTAAATCCACTGTGTGGACAGGCGAAGGCCAGCTTCAGCGGCCCAAACGAGGATGCATTTTGCTTCCTCTCTGCATGGAGCTCAGGCTCCTGGGGCTGCCCGATTGCCTCACCCACACCAGCCTAGAGCACAGGAGGCCGACTGGGGAGGAGAAGTGTCCAGGGCCTTCTGCTAGGCCCTCCCAGAGCCCTGGGGCCAGCCTGAGGGCACCTGGGGGGCAAAAAAAGCCTGCGTGGAAGCTCAACCCTGTTCTCCCAGTCTTAAGGACTTGCTTTCTAGAAAGTCACACTCCCCACCCCAAACCTTTCATTTTCTTTTTTAGTATTCAATTTATCAGGGTGACATTGGTTAACCAAACCATTTCAAAAACTGGATGTTCTCAACATCCTCATTTGTTTCAACTTCCTCTGGAGGTGGCCTTATTCTGATAAAATCTGGCCATGGCGGGGCATTGGGAGCCCACCTCAGAGAACCTAAGCAAACGGCCCTGAGGAGGGAGCATTGGAGACACCGTAGCTCTCTGCCGACCACCCAGCAGCAGCCCAGTGCCAGGGCCAGCGGGGGTGTGCTGCTGTTTTGCACATCTGGTGACAATGGGAGGGTTGGCAGGGTGATGGGCAGAGGGAGTGATTTCCCGGGGCCCCATCGCAAGCCCACCTGGCCTCCAATGGGGCTCCCAAGACCTCCCCACAGGCAGGAAGGGGATGCCGTTAAGGGCTCACAGCAGGCCACCCCACGTTGTACAGGCTCCAGCTTCCCCCGTTGCCACACTCGCAACGCAACCTTCCGGCCGCGGCCCAGCCCCTTGCTCTGTCACGCTCACATGGGCCTGGCTGCCTGGCATCTGACCAGGAACTTGCCTTTGTGCCTCCCTGCCAGCCCTAACTCATCCTGTGGCCAAGACAGAGTAACCTCGCAGTCTTACCAAAATCTGGGCTTATCGTCCCCAGATCCTACAGAGGCCGGGCAAGTAAAGGCTTCAGCTTCGAGAAGCTCTCTGTTCTCACTATCATGTTCCAATCCTAAAAAAGGACCAGATCAGACTCAAACCATGTGTGCTTCTGTAGGTTTATTAGCCAGTGATGAGAACACAGCTACACCCGCACAGAACACGTGTAACTGACGCACATCTGGAGCATGCCACCCACCCCCTCTCCCTCTCCCCCGGCACACGGAACAGTTTATTCCCAGAGCTGTCCCACTGTGACCAGTCTTGGTGGGTTTGGCCCCTGTAGGTCCCTTCTGTGGCACAGCAGGACTACCTCCTGCCAGGGGTGTCCCCTCCAGCAGAGGGAGGCCCCAGGGCCACCCAAGCACCCTATGCATTTTGAGGATGTTTTCACCCCTGCACCCACAGCCTTCCCCATCTCCAGGAATTCCCCAAATACTTTCATCTCCAAGACATTCCAGGAGGTACAAAGCCAGATTTCTGAATGTCAGATGATGGGGAGTTTTTAAGGCTAAGGGACAACTATCATTTCTTCCACATGCACCTAGAAGCACCTCCTACATGAAGGCTCATACGGGGCATTGGGCAGGGTAGGTAGAGAGTTCAAGATCTGGTCAGCAGCTTGGCAGTTGGAGTGATGGTCCCGCCTCGAGGTCAGTGGACCCTAGCTCCTTCCCTGTGGGTGGGGCAATGGGCAGAATCTCTCCTGTGTGGAGGGATCTGACTTTGGGCTGTTCCCCTGCAGAGACAGAGGCGATCAGGCCAAAGCAGAACCGTGGGTCCTTCCTCCATTAGGACACACAGGCTGAAAGGATGGATGAGGTGCAGGGATGTTTCTAGGTCCCAAAGTGAATTTGGCTGCAAATGGCGGGTTTGGGGGTGGGGCTGTCTGGAGGAGCCCCCACGGGTCACGCTGATCTGCAGCAGAGGCCACAAGAAATGAGGTCCTCCTTCACAGAAGGCCAGTGGAATCCAGCCCGAGGAGCAAATGGGTTGCAGATGAGGCGTGAACACTTCTGGGAAACAGGCTTTGGAGAAGGACAGTCACCCTTGGCATTCCATCTGGACACTTGGGGTCTCCTGACACTTATTATTTAGGGGCCTGTCTCAGTCTCCATCACCCGGGGCCGATGTCCCACCCCAGGCGGAGAGGCTGGCTGGGGGGACAGGCTCAGGGCACCATGTGCCACCACTTGAAGGAGAAGGGCTGCCTGCGCACGTTGGTCCCGCAGTGGACCTCCCCGTGCAGCATGTGGTACGGGGTGAAGTCGTCGATGAAGGTGCAGTGGAGGCCCAGCGGCTCCAGCAGGGCCCGCACCTTCTCCTCCAGGCAGCAGCGGCCGTGGATGAGGGGCCCAAAGGGCTTGGGGATGCCCAGGTGCTTGCCCAGCACCAGCATGTTCACCTGCGGAGGCGAGATCCCAGGTCAGGGGCCGCACTCCCTCCTCGGCTCCCACCCCAGCACCTTCACTCCACCTGGCAGGACGTGAGTTTGCCTTTTCGGCAGCCTGGAAAATAGCTACTCTCCCTTCCGCGCAGCGGGAGAGGGACCCGGGCTGGTAAGAACTCTAGCCAGCTGTGCCTTCCCAGGAGCATCCGCAAGCTCACGATGACAACTTATTTCTCTGGTGACTGCTCTCCTGATTGGTGGATTGTGGTGGACGCCCCATCTGTGCTACAGAATCCCAACTTTTAGCCTATGGACCAGGGTAGATATCCGAGCCAAGCCAGACCAATCAGATCCTCTCGCTCGGATTTCTGAAGCTGACATGGCAGGAGAGTCAAGTCAGTCTCTGTGTCTATATCAGTAGTGTGTGGCCATGTTCATGTCCATCCTCAGGGACAGAGATGCAAAGGAAGCCAGGCTGGAGGAGGGGGGAGGAAGGAGGAAGGAGGGGGATGAGTATTGTAAATAGACGCAGTGTTAAGAGATGGCTCCAGGACCCCCTGAAGCCCCCACTCCAGCCATCCCTGCACTCCGCTTTCACAGTGTCCTTATATTAAATCTCCCTCTCTGGCTGCAGCTAGCTTGGGAGCCCTCTGTTTTCTGCAAACACAAGAATCTGAACCCACGCACGAGCTTCTGGGGGCACATAGGTAATTGCAAGGCCGCCTCAAACATGCAGGAAGGAAGGGGCGTGATGAGAGGCTTCACAGGTGGGGAAATCAGGAGGGCAAAAAAGTCAGAGAGGGAAGGAAAAAGCGGGTGGGGGAGTGAAGCAATGGCGGTGCAGACGGACGCAAGGGTCTGGTGATGGGTGAGCTGAGTTCCTTGGGAGGATGGGTGG
>CM052542.1:8735867-8759212 GCA_028533065.1 Trachops cirrhosus | reverse complement strand
CGGCCCCTCTGTGGAGCAGTACCGGCAGTGAGGACCACCCGCTCTGGGGAGCAGCCAGGCTCCGGCCAAGTTCACAGCTCCTGGTCTTGCTGAGTCAGCAGCTCCCTGGCCTTTCTGGGCACTGGTAGGCCCCACCCAGCAGAGCTCAGCTTGGCCTCCGTGCAAGCCTGGGTGTGTGAGGAGTGAGGGGGCAGAGGGCCACAGCGCTGTGAGCATCGGACCGGTATTTGAGGTCACTGGAAGGGGCAATGCCTTTCGGTGGGAACTGACAAGGCCCTCCCCTGGGGCAATCGGTGACGATTCCTCTTCTTCTGTGGAGTGAGGGTGGGGCTGGGTCACCACCTGCCCACCGGTGCCAGCCGTGGTGCACACCACTGGCCCTGGCCCTGCCCCTCCACGAGGTGAAGCATGGAGCGTGCGGAGGCCTGGGGTGTCCGAGGAGACGGGGCTGGACAGGGAAGGGGAGGTTAGAGCCAACACCATCCTCACCGCTGCCGTCCACTCCGCTCCTACCACGCTGGATCGGAGCTCCACATTTAGCGCCTCACTCAACCCTCACTGCAGCCCCACAGCATATGTGTCATTGTCCCCTCACAAATCCGGAAGCTGAGGCTCAGAGACGTAAAAGTCTTGCTCAGGGTCTTACAGCTAGGAAACGGGGAGGAGCTTATGATCAAACGCAAGCCCAGTGCTCACAAAGGACCTCCAGCCTTGACCACGGGAAAGGAAATGGCTTCCTGGACCCATCTGCCAGCTGGGCATCCCCTCCACCCATTTGGGCAATCCCTTCCACCCCAGCTAGAGTCGGATGGCTGGGGTTCAGACCCAGCTCTGCTGCGTCCTTGCCTCTGGGCCAAGGACTGACTTCCAGGCAACCTCGGGTATGAAGAGGGGAGACAGGGATCCCCCCTGTCTTCATGAGGTCAAACAGGACAATTGGGGTGCAGCACAGGCCTGTGGCTGGGCACAAAGGAGGTTGTTATTTAGCAGTGCTGGGCTTCCCTGGTCACAGCCGTGGCCGTCGCCAGGGCAGCACGGTGGCTGTGTGTGGCCTGACAGCCGTGAGCCCCCCACTCTCCTTCCCAGCTGGCCACTTGGAAAAACTGTTCGGCCTCTCCCCGGGCCTCGTTCACCGCAAACCTGGTGCTTCAGGGAAAGACGGCGATGGCTTCCCTAACTGGTGCATAACATCTGGGGGGAGGATATTTAAGGTTTAATCTGGGCTCAGAGGAGGCTGGTCACGGTCCCTCTGGGAGCATCAGGGTGGGAGAGATCTGTGTTCCTTCCGTCTGGGGTCCCGGGGACTAGGTACTGGGAGGCAGCAGGAGACAGGACTGTTCACGGGAACATCCATGAGCCCAGGTTCCAAGTCCCCAGTAGACAGTCCATTGACCAATCAGATTTCTCTCACAAAGCACAGACTATTGCGAATTTCAAGACAGTGACGGCTGGGCATCAAACCTCAGGCAAGGGGCCCTTCTGAGCAGAGGGCCCTGAGGGACTGCACTGGTCCCAGGCATGAAGCTGGCCACACTCCGGCCTGCCGCCCATTGTCCACCCCGGCGCTCTCTGCCAGCTCTGCCCCAGCCGCGGCCCACAGGGGTGGATGGAGCAAGGCAAGCGGTTGCAGGAGTGAGGGCTCCTGATTTGGGGGGAACAGTCCTGCTTTAAAATTTGCAATCCCTCTCTCAAGGCACCATGTGTCTTGCTTTAGGTGAGGGGGGTTGAGAGCTGTGATGGGGGACACCAGTACCCACCAACCAGCCCTTCGAACAGGAGGGCCCTGCCGTGGCCCCACTTCCGTTTTTCCTGGAAGAGCTTGAAGCAGGCACCAGGGCTGGCCAGGAGCATCCGGAAGCCCTGTGTGAAGAGAGCAGATCGGCTGAGCTCCCTAGACTCCCAGGGAGTTCATTCCCTGACCCAGTCGCCAGGAACAGCCCTGTCTCCCAAGTCCTTACCTTCCTATCGGAGGCAGGGACGAAGCTCAGAAACTCATCCACGTGGCCCACGGCCAACCAGTCCACAAAGAGCTCCACAGGGGGCTGCACCCTCTGCGCGTAGAGGAAGTCCCGCACCACCTGGGTGACCCTGCGGCCACTTGACCTGGGGCCCAAAGAGTTGAAAAGAGCTGCTTAACTAAACAAAGAAACAAAAAGGGTAGGCAGTAACAGAAAGACAAGAGTTTAAGATTTCTGCACGGCCTTTCAAGCAGGAAAGACTATATATATTTTGTCATCCAGGCAAGTCCTCAGACCCCATCCTCACGTTCTCCAGGAGACCGATTTCACCCCTGAATGCCACCCCCACGACGGGTGGTCCTTCCTCGAGTTTATCTTACATTTCTTCTGCTGCAGCTTCACCCTCCTGCGCATGAGTGGGGAGAGAGGTGGACAAGATCACCCCCAAGGGGCCTCAAAGCCCCAGCATTTTATGGTAGTGAATTTCAATCCCATTTTTCTTTGCCTTCTGGAAAAGGATCTAGTGGCCTTACCGAAACGTTCTCTTTCTGTGGGATCAGTTAGTCCCCTCCGAAGCTTCCTGAGTCACCTGCCATTTGATCCCAAGTCTGTTCTAACTGCTTTGCTGAGTTTGGTTAGCCCTATGTGTTGGCCTATCATACAGCCAACAACCATTACCATACAATTCCTTTTCTTTTCCATCAGCACCCTGTGGTTACATGTTAAATAAGACATAAGCTGTTACTGTGTGTGTGTGTGTGTGTGTGTGTGTGTGTGTGTGTGTTGCTACCATCTCACTTCTCTCGTCCCATACCTCCCTTCTCCTGCTCTCAGGAAAAGATCTGATAGTAGTCATTTACATCATAGTATAAACAAGCTCTGCCTTAAATGCAGTTTCCCCCAGGACTATTGAGACTGAAAGCTTTTTCTTCTGTAAGTGTTAATTGGTAGCAACATCTACTTATTTTCTGAATCCAAAGACCTAAGTCTGGTTCTAACATCTCCTTTGGTGTTACCTTTCCAGGTCACTCACCCTCTCTGGGCCCACTTGTAAAAGACAAAGGTTAAAAGGCGCCTTGGGTTCCTGCTCGCTCTGGCTTTCTCAAACTCCCAATTTACGTGCACAGTGTCTGGTGAAGAGCCCACTGCCCTCCCTACCCACTGCATCTAGGACTGTAATTTTATCACTCCTTCTTTCTGGTTCTCTTTGAGGAGTGCAATAGCCCCTCGCCCCTCAGCCTCCATCACCCCTGCCCCAGCCTCCATCCCAGCAACATCTCTCCTGGCTCCTCTCTCACCCAGGCAGGTTGCCCCCAATGAGGATCCTCCCCAGGGGGTACTCCTTCCCGTTGGCCACCACTGGGGGGCTGACCTCCAGGTTCCCGAAGGAGTCCAGGCCACACACAGAGCTGCCTTGTGGTTCCCGGGTCACATAGCCAAAATCTGGACCCTGGTAAGAGAAACTGAGTCAGGCTGGCTGGGATGAGGGAAGACAGCTCACCACGAAGAGCTTAAAGCAACTTTCCGGGTTCTGAATTCCTTCAAGATTCGGTGGGAGTGGCTGCCCATTCTTCAGATGCAAACACTGAGTCAAAGGCTGGGATCTGAACTATTCAATGTTTCACGTGCACGCGAGGGCCGACGTTGGGAAACACACAGGCTCACTGGCCCTGCTACCGTGTTAGAGCATGTTATCCCCCACAGTCACAGCGAGGCAGCAGAGAGGGCGCTGGCTGCCCCTGAGCCCCCATTAGACACACAGCCCGAGGCCATAGCCACCCCCTTTCTCTCTGCATAGGCCTTCTGCCAAGTCCAGCCCAAGGACAGTCATCTGGCTGCTCTAGAGTGGCCTGTCCCTGGGAACCAAGAGGCTGGTGACGGCCTTCTGAGCCTCAGTCTTTCAACTCTAGAAGAGCAGAGGACTTCCCAGGGTCACCTCTTAGAAGGACCTTCAGAGGTGAGAGCCGCTACCAGCTGTGTGATCCGGTGGCGGGGGTGGGGGGGGCGCTCCCATTCTCTAAGCCCCAGTGGAATCTCCCCTCCTTCCTCGGGGCGGGGCCCCGGTCAGCCACCGCTGTCTGCACTGTTATCCTCGTCACCAGTAGTACTAGCGTGGCCCCTCTGTGCACACAAGGGCAGCCTCACAGATACGTGTAGGGCTGAGGCTGTGATGACGTTTTTACTGATGAGGAAACGGAGGTTCAGAGAGGGAGAGTGACTCATGCAAGGCCACACAGCATGTGAGTGACAGAGCCGAGCTGCTCTGACTCCAACCCCTGTGTTCTGAACAGCTGCGCTGTCCAGGGCTGCCAGATTTAACAGATAAAAATAGAGGATGCCCCGCTAAACTTGAATTCCAGATATATAATATATATATTTTTTACAACAAATATATTTTAGTATAAGCATGTCCCACGCAATGTTTGGAACATACACCCAAACGATACTCATCGCTTATCTGAAATTTAACCTGTGTCTAACCTGGCAACTCTATTCCTGTTCTTAAAGATCATGGTTCCCAGGACCGCCCCCCACACCCCAGTGTGGCCCTCGAGCTAACGTCCCCCGACCCTCAGCCCTTGGCTGCACCCCGGACCACGCACCAGGATCCGTTTGTAAGGGAAGTCCTGCAGTTCCCCGTTCCTGGGGGAGTCAAAGACCACCGGGAAGGTCTTGTGCGGCGCCTGAACGTAGCCCAGCTCCATCTCGTCCTGCGAACAACAGAGACACTCAGCTGTGGACCGTCGACAAGTTCCCACGCCTGCCTGACACTGAGCACCTCAGGGGAGACCACTCCAAGGAAGTCTCTGCCTCGGGGAACATTGTCCTCAGGAGTGAAGAGGGCAGGGGTCCATGATGTCTGCTCGCTGAGGAGGTGCTGGAGGCTCAGAGAGGGGGTGCACTTGCGTACGGTCACACAGCAAGACAGGCCAGGAATGAATAAGAACTTGGACATGACCTTGGGGGTGTCGCCATGCTGGGTCAGGGCAGAGTGGACACAGAGAAGGACTCAGCATGGGCTGAGTTGGGCAAGCAAGCTGCTGGGCATCAGCCAGAACCTGTGGCCTCCACGCGTGGCCACGCGGGGTTGACGGTTGGATAGGCCTGAGGGGACCTCAGGGGGTACCCATCTGCCTCCTTCTCAGACCCATAAGCGTGCCCGGGTCAATCCTGAGCCCTCCGGTCCTGGAGGCAAAGGCAGCCCCGCCCAGACAAACTACATACCCAACGAGAAGCTCACCATCACGTGCCCTGCCCTAGGCTCTTCATGGATATTAACCCTGTTCATCCTCATGACACGCCTATGTGGAGGCACGACTATACCCATGTTACACACGAGGAAAGTGAGGAGCAGAGAGGTCTAGTCATTTGTCTAAAGGTGCACAGCTAGTCGGCAGCACAGCCAGAATCCAAATCCAACTGGTCTCACTCAGGGTCCTGCCCTTCATGCACTGGATGAGCCTCCAGCCATAACACGTCCTTAGCTTGGCATTCCAGGTCTCCCGCCTCAACTCTTACCCCTCACAGAACCTTGGCCCTGGCCAGAGTGAGCATTCTTCCTCCCGCATCCCGCCTCTGGGCCTTTGCACACGCTGCCCCTCTGCCAGGACGCCATCCGCTGAGGCCCAGCACGGCCCTTACAGCCCTGGGAGCTCCTCAGGTGGGCAATGACAGGGAGTTGTCAAGAAGAAGGAATGACACCACGGTAAGGACACATGGCAGGCCGTAAGTGCTCGTTGAATGGCAGAAATCATTACCCATCCACTTGCCAGATCTGGTCCAGCACAGATGGACAAACGCCCATCACGGAGCCCCCCGACAGAGGGCTCTGTGGACAGAGGTGGCGCCACCTTCCCCCAAACCTGGCTGGCACTTTGCTGGCCCTGCGGCTACATCTTAGACGGTAAGAGCTGGGATTCGTCCTGCAATAGTTCACCACATCGGGGCTTCTCGGCCTCTGCACCATGGACATTTGGGGCCAGATCATTCTTTTTCTCAGGGGCCAAAAGCCAGTAGCATCGCCACCCTCCGTGTGACAATCAAAATGTCTGAGACTGCTGGATATCCCTCGGGGACAACACCGCCCTCTGTTGGGAACTAGTGGTCCGGGTTGCTAAGGGCAGGGAGTATGTGGGCAACCGGCGCTTAGCCAGATCCTGGGGGTGAATGGGTGCCCAATGCAGTGTCAGTGTGTTCCTGGGTGTCCAGAACATTCTGGAGCAAGGGGGCAGGCTCTAGGTCTAGAATTAGAAAAGCAGTGTCCTGGGGTGGGATATCTCAGCGCCCAGGTCCTCCTGGGTGTTCCCCAGTAGCCCCCCTGCCCCGCCCCGTTGGGACAGGCCAGCCTCCCCTTCCAGGACGGTGTCCTGGCTGAGCACCGCCCGGTGGCCGTGGTACCTGGATCCAGCGGTCATTTCGGTTCTCGGCCTGTGGGCAGATGGTCAGCTTGCAGCCGGCCTTCCTAGCCAGCTCTGCCACTGCGTCCACAAAACGCGTGTTGTTCCTCACACTGCAGACAAGCCCAGGGAGAGCGGCTCAGGGCAGAGCCAGGCCAGAGGGGCCACCAGAGCCGGAAGGACCCCCAGTGTTCACCAGGCTCACCGGCACACGTACACCTCCAGGGGCGGCAGGGTGCTGGGCGTCATAATCCAGGGCGCCACGCGGAACACGATAGTGTCAGTGAAGATCGGGGACTCGGAGAAACCCTGCAGGGGAAGAGCAGAGAGGACAGAGCCCTGGCCTTGGCTCCAGAGGCCCGGTGATCCGGGGCCGGTGATCCGGGGCCGGTGATCCGGGGCCGGTGAGCCCGGGCGAGCCGCTTCCCCTCAGTCTCCAGAGAGGGGACCGGTGAGGTGGTGAGCAGCCTGCGGTTTTCCACACCAGCGGGGCTGTCTCTCCCAGGAAGAGAGCCTTGTGTCACCTGCCCCGCCCAGCCACCCCTA
Source organism: Trachops cirrhosus (assembly GCA_028533065.1). Taxonomy (NCBI): domain Eukaryota; kingdom Metazoa; phylum Chordata; class Mammalia; order Chiroptera; family Phyllostomidae; genus Trachops; species Trachops cirrhosus. The sequence continues at coordinate 8,752,311 of CM052542.1, read as the reverse complement.
CCTCATTGGAGTCGTCCAGCAGGGTGACGTGGAAGGAGACGAGCCCCGGGAAGCCGGCGTCAGGGAAGCAGAGGCCTTCCACGAAGAAGCGCTCCTCGTCCCCGCCGAAGCGGGGCACCACGTAGGACACCTTGTTCTGGCCCAGCGCGTGCCTGTAGGACTCGCACGAGTCCTCGGGACCTGGGAGGGGACGGAAGGAGCAGCTGTGACTCCCTGGGGGGCCTGGGGAGCATGAGAGCAGGAGATCCATGCAACCTCCCCAGGAGCAGGGACCGGATGATGCCTGTGTCTCACCACCGCCCCCCCCCAGGCAGAGGAGGGAAAGACGCTCACCACGCAGGGCGGGCAAGGCGGGGGTGGGGCAGGTCGGCCGCATCCGACAAAGTAACGCGCACCCCTGCCAGCAATGCCACTTCTAGGTGAGGGTCTTCACTGGTTGTTTTCTTCTCCACTGAACAAATATTTACTGAGCACCTACTGTGTACCTATGAGTTATAGCTCTGTACTCAGATACAGCCATGAGCAAGGTCCCTGGCCTTAGGAACTTATACTGTAAAATCCAAACCCTATAAACAACTATATGTCTCAGGGGACCGGACAGGTTACAGCACCTCCGTGCTTTGGAATACTATGCAGCTGGGAAAAAGAGTGAAGCCGAACCAAATAAATACACAGAAAGAGGTGTTGAATATGAAGTTCAATGAAAGAAAGAGTTTGGTGTTGGAAAAAGATACAATAAATATTAAATTAAAAGGAAACTGTTTGGGAGGCAGAATACGTACACACCACACACACAGGCACACGCAGGCACACGCAGGCACATATAATGCATCTAGAAACAAGTCGGTTGGAACACATACCAAATCCTTAACAGTGAACTTGTTTTAAGAGTCAAGTTTAGGGTTAGGGATTGAGGACTCTTATTTTTAACTCTGTATACTGATACATTGTTTGGTCTTTTTTTAAGAAGTGAGCATCTTATTACTTGTATCCATTTGCATTTTTAAAAGGTCGCGTATACCCTTGCTTGGACTTGTGATAGATGGCATTGTGGCTATGTGAAGCGGTGGTGGTTGTATTTTTTTCAGGAGATGCCCGCTGAGTCCTGTAAGGACAACACCCGGGGACCTGGGGCTGGCTTAGAAACACCAGGAAGCAGAGAGGAGCGGGTGAAGCGAGAGCGGTGCAGACTGCTAACGTTCGAGTCGGAGTGGATGGCCTCTGGGGGCAGGCTGTTACACTGTTCTCCACTTCTGTGTATGTTTGAAATTTGGGGGAGCAAAATTTCCTAAATGTGCTTAAAATATATTTAAAAAATTCGTTTGCCCCATAAAACAACCCGGGTCCCGGCCGTGCCGGAGATGCCAGCTGAGCAGCTCCAGGGCACATGCATCCGGCCCCGGGGCAGCCTGGGAGCCAGGGCACAGCCTGGGCAGAGCCCGCCCACCGGCCCGAGGCAGGGAAACGAGGGCCCCCGGCAGCGGGGGATGGCTGTGAACTCACCGCAGGCGTGGAAGACCCGTGCCCGCTTAGCGTCATGGCTGGAGGTGTGCAGGACAAGTCTGTGGTCATCGAAGAGGGCAGCGGGGCCCTGGGTCCGCAGGACCATGACGGACATGTCTTCCAGGTCTGTGGAGCCAGACAGAGAATTTGGGGAAAGGGCCTGGCACACAGTAGGTGCTCAACTAATGTTAGCATCCTCTGCTCCCCTGGAGGGAGAGGAAGGTGAGAGAAGGCTGCCAGCCTGAGGAAGGTTTTGAGGACCGGCAAGGTGTGTCCGGGAGCTGGAACTCTGGCCCCAAGCTCCGCCCTCAGAGCCTTTCCCTGGGGTTGGAGTTCCTGTAAGCTCACTGAGCAATGACCCTGGACACCCAGGGACATGGGCCACTCTGGCCCCCTCACCTTGCAGGCAGCGTACGTGCTGGTCACAGTTGTCCTGGTCATCACAGTTCACATCGTCCCTGTCACAGTTCACCAGCAGGATGGCTCCGTACCCCTCGGGCCCCCAGACCCACTGGCGCTGTCGGTGACAGAGCAGAGCTGTGCTTGGCAGCTCGGACCAGACCTGCGCCTTCCTCCGAAGCTTCCTGGCCTCCTGGCCCCCCGACTGGCCTCCTGACCCTTCCCTTCCCGTTCACCGCACCCCGTGAGGGCTGGTCCACTCTCACGGGAGCACCTCCCACTCACGAAACCCCAATGGCTCCCTCCTGTCCACATCACCAAGTCCAACTAACAGCCGCCTTTCGTGGCTGTCTGTGATGTGTCTCCAGCCAATGTCCCCTCTCTCAACAGGCAACTTCCTGATTCTAAATCCCTCCCTCCCTGCTCTTCCCACCCTTTTACATCCCTTTAAAGCCCAGCTCAAGGGGGCTTTCTTCCAGAAAATCTTCCTTGCTGCCCTAGCGCACCTTGACCTTCTCCTCTGAACTCCTACTGCATGAATTGCCCCACACTTCAGCCCAAAGTTCTTCCACAGTTTCATACTTGGTAGGTTTCCCTCTTCACCTCGATCAAGGAGTTAGCACCCTAAGACCCACTGGCCAATCTGGCCCTTGGCCAGTTTTTATAAATTAAGTTTTACTAGAATACAGTGGTATTCATTTGTTTACATAGTGAATATAGTTTTTTCACACCTCAATGGGAGAATCGAATACTTGCAACAGAGACTATACTGACTTGCGAAGCCTAAACTATTTACTATCTTGTTTTTACAGAAAAGGTTTGCCAACCCCTGACCTAGATTGAAAGTCCAGAAGGACTTTTCCCTACAAAGCGAGGCCTGGCCCAGGGCTGAGCACAGGCTTGCTTCAGAATTCTTGCTGATGACCTTTTTCCTGGTAAAGAAGACCCCCAGCCGTGCCTGGTTCCCACTGGGCTCCACTGACCACGGCATCCGCTGGGAGGCAGGGAGGTGTTATAGCAGCCTCTCCTGTATCAACCCAGCCTAGAGCAGCTCCAAACTCCACAGCCCTCTCTGGGCCCGGGCTGAGATGCGCTACCTTGTCCACGCAGCTCCTGTTCTGCCTGCCCTCACAGTTCAGGTCACAGTCCAGAGCGATTTCTGCAAGGGGAGGGCAGAGGGTGAGTTACCACAGGGTTCCCAGGAGTCAGCACAAGCCTATGACCTCACCTCTTACCTTCACCCTCAGGGCCCACCTGGGGCCAGGCAAACAGAAGTCATTTTCAAGAAGACCCTGCCCAGAGGTAGGAGCATCTGGAACTTCTCTCCCTGACCTCAGGAAAGAAAGAGGCCTTGAAGAGGAGGCACAGTCAGAGCAAAGGCCCAGATTAAATGCCGCCCCCTCCAGGAAGCCTTCCCTGATCTCTCCCTCTTCTGCATCCCTACAGCGCTCCCTGTCAGGGCACACCCTGCACTGAGCTCAGGCTGCCCTAGACATTCTTGGTCTGTGTGAAGCTGCCTCATCTCCTTGGGATGGGAGAGGGAGCCTGGGCTTTGGTGTCAGATAGACGAGGATGTGAATCCGAGCTCCATCATCTACTGCCTGTGCCCTGTCTGAGCCTCACCTTCATCTCAAAATCTGAAAATCTCAGCCTCCACCCCACCTTCTTAACGTGCCTTCCTAGACCTGGAGGAGATTTTGTAACATGGATGGAGGAGCATTCCAGGGAGAGAGGTAGGGGGAGGGAGAAGGAGGAAGAATTTGAAATAATTTTTAAACATGTGAAAAGATACCCAGCCACCATACAAGTGAATGTATCTCACAAAAAGAATGTGGGCAAGAGAAGTCCAACCAGAAGGAGCGAGTACAATACAATTCCATGCACAGAACATCCAAAGAAAGGCGGACATAGACTATATCACATGGGTATGCACATTCGGGTGATAAAACCACAAAGAAAGGCAAGAGACTCCTTATCACAAGCTAGTGCCCACCTCTACAGGCTGGAGCCAGGGATCAGAGACGGTACAGCTGGGGGGACTTCCGGTGCTGGTCATGTTCTATTTTTTGACCTGGGCGAGGGCTGTTCAAGTGTTTGCTTTCTAACTATTTGTTAACGTGTATGTGTAGAAAATAGAGCTTTATGCACCTTTCTGTGTGTGCATTTTCCAGTGAACAAGGGTATGCGTGTGTGTTCGGGGAGAGGGAGGCAGGGAGATACCCAGCCTCAATCCTAATCAAAGGAAGGCGAGTTAAAGCAACAATGAGATACAACCTCTCTGATGGGCAAAACGGGAGAAGGGTAATAGTGCACAGGGCTGACAAGGCACTCCTGTGTGCTGATGGCCGGTGTGTGACGTGTGTCATCTTTTTGGAGTGCAATTTGGCAATGTCTGTCAACACTCACAATGTACATTTCCTGTAAGTCAGCGGTTCTGCTTCTAAAAATGCCTCGTGAAGAGGGAGCATCTTCATCTCTTGCCCATCGCTCTCCACGTGCTTGCACCTGTGCGAACCCCCACCCACAATGCAAGGAGCTCCCCAGTTCCACACCCTTGGCAACGCTAAGTTAAGCATCTTTTCATCTGGGTTCTGATCACTGGGACTTTCTCTTCTGTGAATTGCTTGTCCATATTTTCTGCCGATTTCTAGTTATTTGGGTTTTTTTCCTGATTGATTGAAGTTTCCATAATCTCTGTGCTCCGAGTAAACCATATGCATTACAAATTTCTTCTCCCAGTCCAGAGTTGGAATTTTTTTATCTTCTGTTGTATAGAAGTTCTAAATATTAATACAGCCTAACTTATCAGTCTTTCCCCCTATGATCTGTGCTATTGGTTTGCCTTGTTAAAGACAAACTTGACCTTGAGTTTACAGATATTCTCTTCTAAAAGCTTTAAAATTTTGATTTCACCTTAAGACTTTTAACTCATGTGAAGTTTATTTTTGATATAGTACTAGAAGCTTACTGAGTCTCACGTGATAACCACGCGAGCAGGGGTCTGCATCCGGCTCTCCGCTGGCTCCATTTGGTCCGCACTTAATCCTGCGCCTGCATCGCACGGCCTCGAGCACTGCAGCTGGGGAAAGTCTTCCGTACCACGAATCCCTGCATCTCGTTCTTTCTTAAAATCGTGCCGGCTCTTCCTGCCCTTGGCTCTTCCACGTGAGATTTAGGGCCTGCTTGATAAAGTTCCATTCACAAAGCCATTTAGATAGAATGACATTCTATTTTGATGGGCACTCATTGCGTTTAGACTGATTGATACTGTCCCAGAGCCACCGTGTTATTTTGTTTCTTTCGTTCTTTCTTTCTCTTGTGTTTCCATTTGGGTCACGTGCCCTGTCTTCAAGGTCACCAATTATTTCTCCGCTGTGTCACGTCTACCTACGGCCCCGTCAACGGCATGGTTCATCTGTGACTGTGACATGATTTTTACGTCCAGCGTTTTCCCATTTGAATCCTTCTGATAGTTTGCATCTCTCTGTTAAATTCCCCTTCTATTCATGCACGTCATCCACCTTTTTCTCTACAGCCTTTGACACATTAATCATGATTACTTTACATTTCCTATCTGCATCATCTTGCATGGAATTTGCATATCAATTTATGGGTAATTGGCAGCAAAATTTAATTTGGAAAAGGCAAGGTCTAGTTCTGTGTCTGCACACATCCATTTGCTCACAAAAGCAGGGAATCGACGGCAGGGCTGCGTGTGCCTGCCTGTGGAAGCAAGCATGTCTCCAGCAGGTGCGGGGCCTGGGGCACCGGAGGCTTGGGCTGGAGGGAGGGAGGTTGACTTGTCAATTTACAGTGAACTCATGACCACCTTGGAGGTGAGGGGTGCCGACCTTGCATATTAACACCGGTCGGCCCCCCGCAGACTTGGATTCCCAGCCGTGCAGCTGACCTTTGAACAACACACGTTTGAACCGCATGGGTCCAGGAAACTGCGCAGATCACTTGAAAACCACCTGTGTGTAAGTGGGCCGTGCAGTTCAGACCCCTGTTGTTTAAGGGCCCACTACATACTCTTTTGTACTGTTGGAATTTTTTAAATGTGCATTTTTTACTGTAAGTTAAAAAATAAAACTGATGCACTTTGGTGAAAAGGTCCTCTCTCAGTGTCATTCCTGACTGCTCTCCATCCTGCCCTGGGCCAAGGCCCCTTGGCCACACCCTCAGCAGGACCCCCAACTTACCGACACAGGTGAGGTAGAGCACCGTGTATGCCAGAGGCAGGGGCTTACGGCTGGAGTAGTAGGAGATCTGGACCTGCAGGGAGATGGGCCAGGGTCACATCGGCTAAAGCCAAGAGCCTCCACCCCCGAAAGGGGAGGAGATCTCAGGAACTGCCATGGACCAAACTTGAGTTTACCAGCTCGGCTCTTCCTTTAGCCTTCTCTGTGCCATTTATTTCTCCATGCCTCAGTGGGTCCTTCTATAAAATGGGACTGTCATTGGGACACAGAGGGAGGCCATGGAGGCCTGGGCCCCCCGCTGCTGATGAACACCATGTGATTTTGGCAGGCCCCAGCCCCAGGGGTGCGTCTCAGTCCCACTGTTTGTAACATGTGGAGTTCCGACTGGGCAGGGTTTAGGGATGCTCTCCAAGCCGACCTTCTTATCTCTGGGACTCGGGTAGGCCTGGACTTGAACCCAGCACCTCTGGGTTCTGTGACCTTCACCTTTTTCAGCCTCCTCAGTTTCCTCGTCTGCAAAATGGGGACCATACAGGTTCCCACCTCAGAGGACAATAGAGTGGCTTAGAAACAGCACATGTAAAAGACGGATCTCGTAGAAAGTGCCCAAGAAACATCAGCTACGGTCATTGGTGGGCGGGTGGCATTGTGTAAGAGCTCAGATTCTGGATGCAACACATGTAAATACCCCGGGAACAGTTACTATCTGCTCTGGGCCTCAGTTTCCTCAGCTGTAGAGTGGGGGATAATAACAGCTCCTACCCCATAGGGTGGATGATGGGCTGTGAGGAGCAAGGGAGGAACGCATGTGACAGGCTGAGCTCGGTGTCAGGCCCACGGCAAGCACCCCATACTTGTCGAAGGGGGGGCTGAAGATGGTGAGGACAACAAGCCATTGGAGGCCCAGCCCTCTGCTGGGACATTCCTGTGGAGGATGTGGGTCCCTCAACTGTCTGGCTCCAGTGGCCTCATCTCAACCAGAGGGTTTAGGATCTCACACAAGCAGCTCACCCCTCGGTCTTGGGAGCCTCTAAACCCTGTGATTACTGACCCCCAGGTGTCAGGCCCCAGCAACAATGCTGGCCTCAGACATACACTTACCTGGATCCTGGCCGAAGGCAGGGGGAGGGGGAGGGGAGGGGGAGGGGGAAGGAATACACTCTGACCCTCCTCAATCCCTGAGGTCCTTGGAGCCAAGGTAGTCATGGAGGGGAGGTGTCCACACAGCCCCAGGCTCAGCAGGACACCTCACAGGCTGCCAGTCCCCTTGTCCTGCCCTGGGGACTCCGTCCTGACCATCACCAACTCTGCTACTCACTCGACCATGTGGTTTCAGGTGAGCCATGCCCCTTCTTGGTCTCAGTCTCCTTGTCTGTAGAACGTCTGCCTTGAGTCCTGCCCACCTGCCTCCCAGAGCCCAGTGCAGAGGCTCAGTTCGTGTGCACGGATGGGAGCAGGGTAGCGGTGATGGAGGGAGCGTGCCGCAGCTCTCGGGCAGGTCCCCATTGAATGCTAGCTCTCCTGACTAGCCGTATGGCCCCAAACAGGGCTCAGACCCTACCTTCCAGGGCTGTTGTGAGGGCTGAATGGGTCATCCATGCCTGGCTCACGGTCAGCCCTCTTAAAGGGCCAGTATTTCAAAACCCTTCCTGACATGGAGTGTAAACCCACCACTCTCATACGCCAATCCTGGTCCCATCGGCCATTTAAGGTGGCATCACGTGTGCCAAGCTCAAGCCCCTCCCCACCCCACCCCCATATTTCCCACTTTTTAATGTGTCTTGCCCTGGGGCCAGAATGTTGACTACAGCTGGGGCTTGTTAAACTCGCTCTTGTTAGCTGAGCGAGCAGAGAGAGGAGAGCAAGGGAAGTCATTATGCCTCTGAGAAGGGAATGGGGACAGGAAGGGAGTGGGGCAGAGGAAGGAGACGCAGCTTGGGGAAATGTCACCTTGGGGAAGGGGGTTTCCCTGGAAAGCAGCATCCCCTTCCTGTGCCCGGTCCCTGCTTTCTCTCCTCCATTCGGAGCGGCAGAGAAAACCCAGTCAACCCTCTGCCGACAGGAAGGCAGACAGGCCCTACTTGCCAGAGGACACAAACTTTGTGTTTTTAAGCCGCAGAGCTGGTTGGCTCCAGGACTAGCTGGCTCCAGGGCCAGGCACTTACCCACCATGCTGCCCTGCACTCTGGGGACAGAGAGGGTGCTGGGCCCTTGAGAAGCTACATCCCTGCCTCCCTGCTGTGCGCCCAGACCAGGGGACCCACTCACATGGCTGTCGTTGAGGTCACTGCTGGGAGAGTTCATGACCACGATGATCTCCACCCCTGCGTCACAGCGCCACCGCCTGGTGTCCGCACGCTCCCGGCCCCTCTCCAGGCTCGGGGACATGTAGATGTCCACGCCAGGGGTCCCGTAGACCTCGAACATCTCTGTGCCCTCCGGAACTGACCTGGGAAGAACAGGGAGCCATGAGAAGTGCTAGAGGGGACAGCCCTGGTTCAGTTGCTTGAGCTTTGGATTAAACCCTTGCTTCCTCCAGGAAGCCTTCCCTGACCACCCAGGCCTCTCAGATCCTCAGAGTAAGATCCTGGGAATCAATCCTGGACCCCACACAAATGTATACACAGTCTTGCCTTGCAAGGCTCCATGTTCATTCACATTTCCCTGTGAGTTTCCCAGGCACTAACTGTAGGGTCAAGAAGTCTGTGTTGTCACCTGGGCCTGGGACGGAGCCTCCCCGACTCCAGCTCGTCTCGGAGTTCTGGTTGAAACCAGTCTGTTCATCTTATTGTCTGAGGGGTGCCTGCCGTGCATGCGGGCACTGCCAGGTTGAGGCAGATATGCCCACTGCTTTCCCCAGAGCCTTCGATCCCACTCGGAGCTGAGGGCAGCCAGATGGGGCTCAGGGCCAAGGAGTCGGGGGTCACTGGGAGCCCATGTAGGGAGGGGCACTGTGAGCCGAAGGGACCAGCAGGCTTCCCGGAGGAAGCAGCACACGCACGCACTGCGGGCTAACGGTAGCCACCACTTACTGGGTCTGCTATGCACCTGCCCTGTTTGAGTTTCTTCGTGTGTATTAAGTCACGTAATCCTCTCAATAAGGTAGGTAGGTACTGTTACTGTCCCCATTTTACAGATGGGAATACTGAGGGCGAATCATTTGTCCAAGGTCATGAAACTAGTGACAGAACTGGGACCCAAACCCAGGCCTCCTGGTCCCTGAGTCCACATTCTTACCACCTCCCAAGGGTGACGATGACACTAATCCTAACCCCCAAGGCCCCACCCCTACACACTTGGCCTGGCCAAGCCTTCCCGAACGTCAGCTCAGCTGATCCTCAGCCCGGCCCCGGCGGGAGGGGATTGTTACTCCCATTCACACGTGGGGAAACTGAGGCTCAGTGGGCAAGAGACCTCCCCAGTGTTTCCCAGCTGCTCACTCCACCCCAGGCCCTTCCCACTCGCTTTCCCTGCCTGGAGGGGGCCTGCCCTCCTTCAAAGCCCCCTCTCCACGCCACGCCCCCCGCCCCCAGCACAATTCTGATGCTTCTCATAGTAGCTTTTTAAAAAAAGAGAGAGAGAGAGAGAGAGAGAAATCAACCAAGCCCAAGCCCAAGCTCTGCTCCCCCGGGAGGTCCCACTCCAGGGCACGGCCCTGCCCAGTATCCTCACCAGGTATGAGGGGCCGACACACCTGTTTCTCCTGCCAGATTAAACAAATAAAAATACAGAATGCCCAGCTGTACTTGAATTTCAGATAAAGAACGAATCATTGCTTTCGTATAAGTATGTCCTCTGCCGTATTTGGGCCATGCTTATACAAAAATATTGTTAATTGTTCATCTGGATGGCACCCTAGATTTTACCTGGCAGGCCCCCTCCCACAGCCTGTCATTCCCAGGGCTGGCGGTGCCCTCTGTTCTGTTGCATCCCAGGTGTGTAAGCCAGCCCCCATTAGGGGACACAGAGAACCTGGACAGAGAGGCATTGGGACACAGAGACAGAGAGAGACAGAGACAGGGAGAGACCCAGAGAGATGGAGAGCCAGAATGACAGAGGCACATGGAGACAGATGCAGGCATGAAGGGCCCCCCCATAGCCAGGGGCACCCTCAGCTCCTTCCTCAGCCCCACTGCCCTAGGCCCCTGGCCTCCAGCTCCCCAGAAAACCTGTAAACTTTCTGCAGAATCCCCCCAACCCCAAGCTGCCCCTAGGACCCCAATGCGTCCAGGAGCTAGAGCTGAGCACCCTTAACTGTCCTTCTGGTATAAAAGCCCTCCCACCCAGTTCCCACACCCCAACCCCTGGATTTGGGGTATTTTGGCCCAGCTCCCTGGACCTCCCTGGGCCAGGCCCTGCATAAGGTGCAGGGGGCGTGCCCCTTCCCCGGGGGGACCCACAAAAGCAAAGAGCTCACGTGGCAGCTTGACCAGACTCAGGAGTCAGACACTAGACAGACTGGGTCGCCATCTGCCAGGTGACCTTGGATACATCACCTAGCCTCCCTGGGCTCAGTAACCTCCCCTATAAAGTGGAATAATGACCCCCGCTAGTCCAAACTCACTGGCCACCACGAGGCTCATAGGTGATAATTGATAGGAAAGGCTTGGAAAACTGCCCGCCCAGATGGTGGAAGGGCTGATTAAAGTAAATTAAGGCAGAGAAAGCTAGAGAGTTTGAGAGGGTGGGCTAGGGTGCCTGGGGAAGGCTTCCCTGAGGAAAGCAGGTGAACAAGGACCAGGAGGAGACACATCTGAGGGCAAGACATTTTTACCATGCAGCCTTAGGAGGTCAAGTTGAAAGCCAGGCTGTAATAAGCTTGTTTTATTTCAGCCCTCTGCAATGGGGAGCCAGCGATGGTTCTTGATTAGGAGGGGCAACACGTGGAGCCGTGGTGAGGCGGTTGAGCCTGTGGGCTCCAGGGCCAGGCCGCCCGGGTCCAAGTCCCAGCCCCGCCGTACGCTAAGTGCGCGACCTTGGGGGAGTGATGCGGCCTCCCTCTGCCTCAGGGTCAGCGTCCATAAAGTGGGGGTCATGAGAAGATCAAAGGGCTGGGCGTGTGTAAATGCTGGAGGTGAGTGAAAGTCAGAGGCACCTGAACCCATGCCCTCACTTCACCGCCAGGGAAACTGAGGCTTCCAAGAAAAGGGACTAGAAGCTGGGGCTCCAGACTCCCAGTCCAGTGCTCACGCCCCATCATGGAAGCTGCGTGTTGGGAAGATCAAAGGGGTGACTGATGGGAGGAGACCTGTGTCGGATACGGGAGGATCCAGATTTCCCATTTCCGGAAGGTCAGCAGAAGTGGCCAGAGGCTCACCTGGACGAAGTTCTTCCTTGGGTGAGGCCACCGCAAGCGGCCAGCATGCTGCCCTGGACAGCGCCCCCCCCAGCTCAGCCCTGGGAGCCGTGTAGCTTGGAGCCTCCAGTTCTCCCCAGAGGAGGCCGTCCTCGCACAAGACAAGCCCCTCCCCCAGCACCACGCCCTCTCAGCCCGGCTAGGAGGTGGTGAGTGGAGGGTGAAATGCGGCAGGGTGACCCATAGGTCACGTTTGCAGGGATGGGGGCATTTCCTGGGGTGCAGGACTTTCAGTGCCGAGACCTCGAAGGTCTTAGGCAAACTGGGACAGCAGGTCACCCTCACAGCAGCCAATCTCAGACCCACCTGGTGAAAACAGATTCCAGAACCAGAAGTGCTACAGGCAGGGACCTGGAACCTATGTTCAAAACCATCCTGAAGCCCATTGAAGTCAGAACCACAGCTAAGGGTGGACTGTCTCAGAAAGGCTGGGGCTTGTGAGCCCACCCTGTCCTGGGAACCAAGACAAGTCAGGTCTTCCCTCGTGTCTCAGGTCTTCCCTCCAATGGTGAAGAGGATGACAGTGACAATGGTGATGAAGGTCGCTCCCATAGCCGTATTATCCCCACTTTACAGACGAGGAAGCTGTGGGTCATAGAAGACAGGTGACTTGCCCAAGTCACACAGCTGGTGAGTGACAGAGCCAGGACTCACGGCCAGCCCTGTCCCCACTACCTGGCAAACCCAAACCCATCGACTCTGGCAAGACAAAAGCAGACTTTCAGAGCCAAGAAACTGACAGGAAACGTCCCTGTAACTGGGAGTACAAAGGTTGACAAGGTCCCCACCGAGTGGTCCCCAGGGTCAGGGAGACCAAGGCCTAGGCGGCTCTGGTTTGAGGGGTGGTACCAGCTGCTTCTCCTGCTCAGCGAGGCTCCCAGATCCTGGCCTCTCCAGCAGAACCAGGGTCAGGGAATCACTGCCCCTCCTGAACCCCTCTTTCTTCCTGCGCCAGGAAAATGCAGCCACACACCCATCCGAAAGCCCAAACAGTTAAGAACCGGAGATGTGCCTGCTTCCCAGGGCCCCGCTGCCCACGCGCAGTCAGAGCCCTCACACCCGCTGCGGGCAGGTGGCGGGGAGCTGCTCCATCGCTTCGGGGAGGGGCTCAGAGGCCTGTGTGAGCACCCCTGGAAACCCACGGCTCTGTGCCGACCTCTTGAGGGTACGCGTGGGGAAACGGAGGCCCGGAAAGATGCAGAAAGTTGTTTCAAAGGACACAGTGAATGGTGACAGAGCTTGGACCAAACAGAGGGTCACTGGCCCAAAGGTACCCAAGTCTTCTCATCCCATAAGACCACCTCTGCCGAGCAAAGGGTGATGTGGGCTGTTTGCTCTTCCACCTAGGGCAGCAGCTCTCAACCCTGGCTGCACATGCATCTCCAGGGCATGGCTCAGCATGGGGATCCCTGCTCAGGAAAACAAAGCCCCCTCACCAAGTCAGGGCCATCTCCAACTCAGCAGAAGGCAGGGAGACAGGATTGAATCCACTCTCTCAGACAGAGAGGCCCAGTGGTCTTGTCTGTGCTCATCCTTCAAGGCTCTGGTTGGTACCCTTCCTCCAGGAAGTCTGCCCTGACTGCTCAGCCTACGCTAATTTCTCTTTTTCTCATCTCCTTCTTCTCCCAGTATGGTTCAGAGGTTGTTCCCCAGTCATCTTGTGTATGACAGGTTTAGGGACACTTAAGACTGTCCATGGGGCCAGAACAAAGCCTTAAAACAGTAACAACAACAATAATGATGATGGTCACCATAACTGAATGTTCATCACATGCCAGACATCCCCTACATGCTCTACATGCACCGTCTCATTTAATCTCCCCAACAGCCCTTGGAAGTAAAGGCCAAATTGTTTGGGTTGCATCCTGGTTCTGCACCCCTCACTGGCTGTGTGACATGGGGCAAGTTACTTAGCCTCTCTGTGCCTCAGTTTTCTCACCTATAAAACAGGAAGGATAACAATGCCCACCTCATAGAATTGTTGTGAGAATTAGCTAACATGTGTAAATTGCCAGGGCAGCAACTGGATGGAGCAGGTTCTAAGTATCATTGCTGATATTATTATTATTATTATTATTATCATCATCATCATCTCCATCCTACAGATGAAGACAGACTCAGAGAGGTTACGTGACTTTCCCCGGGCCAGACAGCCACTAAAATGCAAAGCCAGGACGGAGCCCTGGGCCCACTGCCCCTTCTCTTATTGGCCCACAGTCTGAGCACCAGCATTGCTCGATCACGGTGTCTCCAGGCCGGAAGAGACCTTGGAGCTAACCCAGTCCTGCTCCACTTACAAGACGGGCGTCCCTTCCACAGCACCCCTGCGAGGAGGTGATCCACCTCCTGGTGGGCCTGCAGGCTGGGCTTCCCGTGCTGGGCACACACTAGATCCAAAAGGAAGACCAAGGTGGTTCGGTCATCAAGACCCAGGAATCCCTAGTTCGCAGGTGTGGCAGGCTCCAGCCCACTACCTCATGATTATCCCACCTGCGGCCTCCTCTGCAAACCACAACGGGGCCCACCCACTCCGTTGCCCCAACAATGCCGTTGCCCCTCGTGATCCCAGTCTGTCCTCCAGTCTCTCGGGAAACTCTTCCTGAGAGTGACGAGCAAGTCCCAGGCTTCCTGGGGCAGGTCAAACTGCCATATGGGCAGGAGCTGGCTGGGACATGTGAGTCACCCCACGGGCTCACAGTGGTGGAAAAGGCTGTGAAACCTGGCCCCATGGGTAACCCTCCTTACTCATCACTTCTCTGGAGCAGCCTCTGTGGCTCCAGAGAAGCCCCTTCCCACTCCTCACTGCACACCCAACCTTGAGCAGACTTTAGTGCCCAATATCTAGCTGGGCTGGGCCTGTTCAGACTTGGTTCCCTCCCATGACCAGCTCCTCACCTCCTCTCTGCTTCCGACTAAGTTCACTCCAGTTGTTAAGTTTTAATCTAGGATACTGGTTCTCAGCTGGGGTGATCCCCTCACCCCGGGCACATCCGACAATGTCTGGAGACATTTGTGGTTGTCACAGTGGAAGACGTGCTCCTGGCATCTAGCGGGTACAGGTCAGGGACGCTGCTCAGCATCTCAGTGCAGAGGATGGCACCACAGACCCCGACCCCATCCCCCCATGGAATTATCATGTCCACAGTGCGGAGGTGGAGAAATCCGGTCTGTAAGATGGCAATGGTGACAGGGCCCTGCCTTCTCCCCTCCCAGGTCCGGGACTACCCGTGTCCCCAGCTCAGCCTCAGGAGCTGGGGTCCCTGACAACTCCCCAAAAAGGCTAAGTAGCCAGCTTCCTGGAGGTTCCCAAAGCCCAGCTCCTGAGATCCTGCCCAAACTCTCCTTTTCTTCCCGGGAGAGGGAGAAGGCGGGTCTCACCTCCAGCCACTGGCCTTAAGGACACAGGCAGACAGTAGGGGCATCATGCTGGGCACTGAGCTGGAGGAAACCAGACCCCTCCTTCCTGAGTTGCAGACAGCTACATTCCTATGACTCCCGGCCATGAAGGGGTTTAAATCCTGGCTTGGCCACTTAATAACTGAGTGACCTGAGCAAAAGGCTTGCCCTCTCTGTGCCTCAGTTTCCTAATCTGTCAAACAAAACGAAGCTAATAATAAACTTAGCTCTCAAGGTTGTTATAAAAGTTAAATTCAAGAGGCTTGTTAAGCTCTTAGAACATGCCTAGCACTAAGGGCTATCTAGGTATATGCAATTAAAAAAAAAAAGATTGATGCTCTATTTTCAGGCTCATAGGTTGGGGTAGGGGGTGGGGAGGGATGGTGTGTCTCCTCCTATTCTTCTGTGCTCAGCAAGACCCTCAGCCCAATCTTCAGGGTCCTCTGGACAGAGACACATACTCTAGTCCCGTCGTACCAGCACCTCCAAGGCCCTGGCCAGAGCTCAGCCATTACAAGCCTCTGTACCCCACTTTAGTCTCCCACATTTCAAGTCCGCTGGCTAGAGTCTTCAAGAAACCCAGCTGCAAAAGGCGAGGACCCAAGCGTCTGTGATTGGCAGGTGATCCAAGGCCAAGGCTCAGGAGAAGGCAGTGAAGCCAGGCCCAAGCCCTGAGGAAGCCCTACCCAGCTCATAGGCAGAGCCCAGGAGGTCTGCACCCCAGGGCTCTGGCTCTTACCCAT
The DNA here is from genome assembly GCA_028533065.1 of Trachops cirrhosus. Lineage (NCBI taxonomy): Eukaryota > Metazoa > Chordata > Mammalia > Chiroptera > Phyllostomidae > Trachops > Trachops cirrhosus. The sequence continues at coordinate 8,736,712 of CM052542.1, read as the reverse complement.
AAATGTCCACAAGTGTCTCCATGCCAGCCACGCACACAGCGCTGGTGGGATGCTCCAGGGACACACGCACGATCCTCTGCAGGGACATGCTGGCCTCGGACTGGGCTGGGGTCACAAAACTCAACACTGCCTACATACAGGCCCTTTGGAATGTGGTTTAAAAGACTCTGGCCCTGCCCCTTTATCCCAGCGTGCTAGCTGATTGGCTGAAGTTCTGGAAGCCCAGTCCCTTCCCAGAGCCAGGAGCTCAGGATTGGCTGGAAAAAACCTTACATTTGCATATAAACCTGTTGCTCCCACTCTAGCACTGAGGGAGTTAATTTCTGGCCTTAAAGGGGAGCAAGTCGGTACAAGTTACTTAGCCAGGGTACCAGGACCTTGGGCAGGGGACAGAGATGTGTGGTATTGATCTGGGTTCCTTCCTCACTTCCCGCATTCATTCTCCTCATCCCCTTTTCCTGCATTTTCAGAGACGATACACTTTAGTGGGGAGCTTCTCTATCGTGGTGGGGGAGTTGGTGAAATGCAGGTTCCTGGGCCACTCCCCTCGCCTGCTACAGCGGGTTAAGGATACAGCCTGGCATCTGGGTTTTTATTACAAGCACCCCAAAGAATTGTGATGCACTTTGAGAAACACCAACGTTGTCCCTAAGAGTGGGGAATTTTATGAGCAGGCCTGGATGTCAGCCCTGCCTCAGCCACATCCTGGCTGAGCGGCAGGGGACAAGTCACTTACTTGCTGTGTGTCTCACTTTTCACATCTGATAAAGGCTGATTGTACAGCTAAATGAGACTACGTGGGCAGAGCTGCACAGGGCTTGGCATCATTTTATTCCGGGTACTGT
>CM052542.1:8702403-8735367 GCA_028533065.1 Trachops cirrhosus | reverse complement strand
GACTTCAACCCTGGGACGCATCCGCCCTGGTGTGTGTGTTACATCAAAGCCGCCACCAGGAGGCAGAATTGCACAAAGTTTGTTTTAAATGTGAGTGCAGAGCTTGGAAAACCCAAGACACAGAGGATGGATGGGGCATTCGCTGAGAGCACCGTGTGCCTGCGTGAGGCTCCTCACACTAACTATCCTGTCTAATTCTCATGATAACCTATGACATACCCAGAAATAACAGGCTCCGGCCATGACCTGAACTCCGCCCTGCCGAGCTCTCGGACCTCATCCCCCAGTCCACTCCTTGCTCATTCTGCTCCAGCCCCACAGGCCTCCCTGCTGTCCTCTGTCTCCAACACACTCCTGCCTCAGGGCCTTTGCACTGGCTGTTCCCACTCCTTTGCACATTCTCCCCCCACACCCCGAAGAGCCGCATCTGTACCCCTTCATTTCCTCCAGGACTTTGTTTGAATGTCAACTGCTCGCCAAGGCTTTCTTCACCTAACATGCTAGATTATTTCCTTACTTATTATGTTTGCTTATTGTCTGTTCCTCCCTGATGGAATGTATGTGGATTGTCTGTTTTGTTCCCTGCTGAGGCCAGAAGCCAAGACAGGAACGCAGGACAGAAGCCTGGTGTTACATTTTAGTTTGGGGCCCAGAGAGGAGACCTGGATTCTGACGGTACCACTGACTGGAGTGGAGGCACACTGCCCTGGAGACCCCACACCATCCTAGCTGGGGTCCTCACTCTGAGCCTGCGAGCCTCCGGGTCATGTCTGTCACCCCCAGCACTGGGTCCAGACCTGGCACGTCAGAAGTCTCAGCAACTGTTTATCAAAGTGGCAAATGAATGCATGGGTGAGCACATTCATTTCACTTGTCTGAGCCTCAACTTCCTCACCTGTAAAGTGGGGATAACAATCCTCCCAACTTCATGGGGGTGTTGTCAGAATTAAATGAGGAAACCTGGGTAAAGCATTATGTTCACGGCAGGTAAATGATCAACAACTTTCATCCAGTGAGTTCCAACCTCCTTCCAAGCAGACCCACCGCTGGTGGGGGCAGCTGGACAATGCCTAAGTATTCGGAAGTGGTTAACGGGAATCCTTTATCCCTGGTAATGCCAGTTGCATAGCTAGGGCCGGGATTTTTAATAGGCCTGTTTTACAGTTGAGGTAGCTGAGGCATGGAGTATTAAAAAAAAAATAACTCATTAATTGAATCATGTATCTGTTTTGTGCACTAATATATCCCAGGTACCTTCAACAGTACCTAGCACATAGTAGGCATGCATTAGATTGTTTTGAATGAATTAATCAAGCACCTACTATGTGCCAGACACTGTGGTAGACATGGGTTAGGTGATGCACCCAAAATCACATCACTAGTAAGTGGCAGAGCCTGGACTCGAACCCAGGTCCATCTGATCCCAAAGCCTGTGCTGCTTCTTTCCAGGTTCCTCCCTGAAGTAGAACTAAGGCCTGAAGGCCCTGAGGCTCTTCTGCCTTGGTGTCCTAACCAGCCACTCACCACCTGCGGCGCATGCGGACCTCTGGCCCTTCCAACCTCTGCTAGGGCAGATGCGTTGATCCCCTACGGGGAGAGGGCAACAGAGCTCTCTCCTACCTCGGCAGAGGATCACATATCTCCTCCCCTGCTCTTCTGATTGTTCAAAAGAGGCTGGAGATCTGGCTTTTTATGTGGGGCCTCCTCCTATACACATATACGTATTTAAATTAAGCTCACAGAGTACTAAGCAAGCCAAAAGACCACGAACAGCAGTTGTGAGTTTTCTCCTAAGATTCTGTGACCTTCCAAATCGACGATTCTAGGACTCCAAGTCTGTGATTCTAAGACTCCACGCAGGACACTAAGGCACTTCTCAGACTAGAGAATCGTGACGGAGTGGCAGGGTGGATGCTGCAATGGCGCCCTGTGCCCTCCGGCGCCCTCCCGCCCCGGCCTCTCACTTGGGGAAGCTGCTGCCAATGAGGATCCGGCCCAGGGGGTACTCCTTGCCGCCCGCCGTCACCGGTGGGCTAACGTCCAGGTTGCCGAAGGAGTCAAGGCCGGAGGCGCCAGCCAACGGGATTTCCCTGGTTACGTATCCGAAGTCAGGACCCTAGGGGAGGACCAGCAAGACCCCGCCCCCCAGAAGGAGGGGTCAATTAGAATAGGAAGAGAGAAGAGCAACCTCTGTCCACTTTTCACAGACCCCCGACAGCAGAACAATAAGAAAACCCCCAAGTGTTTGGGAAGTGGACAACACCCTTCTGGAGAAACCACAGGTCACAGACAAAATCAAAGTGGAAATTAGACAACACTTTGAACTGAGACGCAGTGAAAATACAACCCAGTAAAACTCGCGCAGGGCTAGTGAAGCCGTACTGGCAGGGATTGCTTAGCTCTCAATATATTAGGAGAGAAAAGACTGAAAACTCTTAGCTTCCGTTTCCAGCTAGCAAAAAAACAAAAACAAACAAAAAAAAAAAACCCCAGTAAAGTAGAAGACAGGAAATGATAAAGATAAGAAGGGGAATCATTGAAAAATGCCCGGCCATGTCGACCCCTTGAGGCAGGCTCAGCCTGCAGGGCTCGTTGTCCCTTCGCTGGGGTTATCTGGGCCTTGGGAGCACGGGGCTCCGTAAACAGGGAGAGACCCTTTAGGACCGGTCTAGCCTAGCCCAGCAGATAAGCACGGGGCTATGGAGGCAGCCTCGCTGGTTTTTCATCTTGCTGCCTCCACTAACTAGCTGTGGCCTTGAGCAAGTAACTTAACCTCTCTGAGCCTCAGTGAAGAGGGACTTTAGCTGGGTTTCATGGATTAAATGAGTAACCTTGTAAAGCTGGGGGGCAGTGCCTGGAACTCAGTACATGGTCGTGAGAGCTGCAATAGTGTGAGGAAAAGCACAGGCCCAGCACACAGTAGGTGTTCAGAAAACCTTTGTTACCCTGGCTCATAAAAGCAAGAGGTTTGGGGACCTCCCCAGGGCTAATCCTTCTGTTGCCACCACCCCAGGGGGGAGGGATCCCCCAAGGTGGACTTTGCTAGCCAGCCCCTCCCAGAACATGGGGAAATTTGCTTGGTATTTGCATATTTGCCCAAACCTCCCACTGACACTCCATTTACCACAGCCCACCACCTGTGTTTTTTTGCCCCCTAAAGGACCAGGACCAGGCAAAACTGACTGGGGTCCTATAGGAGAAGCCACCCAAGGCTTTCCCACTCTGCCCTCGGCCACACACCAAGATCCTCTTATAAGAGAAGTCCTTCAGCCCTCTGTCCCGGGGGGAGTCGAAGACCACTGGGAAGGACTTGTGAGGCGCCTCCACGTAGCCAAATTCTATCTCGTCCTGGGAAGGGAGACAAAAAGACAGGAGTGTCCTCCTTGGCGTGGATTTTCAGAACGAGGCAACCCCCAAGGCCTAGGGCAGGGTGGGGGCAGCAGATTTCCCCCAGGATCTACAGGGTACGGGGGACTGAGGTGGAGATGAGGTCTCTTGGGACCCCGGCCAGGAAAGTACTCTAGGACCAGGGCATTTGGAGGGCAGCAGGAAAGACTGGGGTGATGCAGGCAGTGGGGGAGCGACCCCTAACCTGACACCCCCCCACCCTGAGTCCTGGAGCCCAGGTGGCCTGGCTTTCCTAGAGGTGGTTAGGAGCCTGCGCAGGCCCCTTTCCCAAAGCCAGGTGAGGGATGGGGCTCAGGACTTCCGGGCCGCCGCACTCTCTCCCAGCATCTGCTCCGGCACCCACCTGGATCCAGCGGTCATTTTGATTTTCAGCCCGAGGGCAGGTGATCATCTTGCAGTTGGCTTTCAACGCCAGGTCAGACAAGTCCCTCAGAAATCTATCATTCGAGCCGTGAGCGTCTGTCACGCTGCAAAACCAGGGAGGGGGGAGGGGGAGCATGGCCTCTGACCACGGGGCCAGGAGGCAGGGGGTGGATGGGGGTGGCCTTGACCTAGTCTGTGCCAGGCTGTGTGACCCCGGGAGTCAGGGGTTCAAGCACAGTCCATGCCTCACAGGCTATGACAGAGACAGATAATGTCCCCAGATCACGTCAGGTGGTAGGTGCAAGACGGGGGGCAAGCCTAGGGCTGCAGATCCCAGGGGTGGGCATTGAAGCCAGCAGACGCAGCCGTGGAGGAAGTGACTGAGGACTGGGCGGCACTGGTTAAGGTGAAAGTGAGGGGCAGGCAGCCCTTCTGCGCCTGTCCCACCCAACCGACCTGAACAAAGGAGTCAGCATGGGGTGGGTGAGCACAGGGGCAAAAAGAGTTCCCCTTGAACACCAGCACAGAGCGGGACCCAGGGAGGCACAGCAAACCTGGTCGGCCACACCCTTTCCTGCCTTTTGCCTCGTGTCCCGGTCAGCTGCGGCCCTTTCCCCTGATCTGACCTCTGATGCGGGGGCCTGGAGCTCACCTAGCCAGCAAGGGGCCTGACAGGGATTCTGGGAGATGGCAGAAGGCCTGGGGACCTGGGATGGGCCAGGGCTCTCGGGGGACCCTGAGCCTGGGTTCCCATGTTTTCCTGCAGGCCCGGAAGCACGCCCACATCAGGGCGAGGCTAGGACTCCCTCGGCCACCGGAAGCCTGAACAAGGCCTGGGCTCGTTGCCTCGACTGAACCCCAAATGTTCCGGGGCTGCTGCAGGCAGGACAGAGCAGGGCCAGGGGCACTGGAGGGTGAGTCGGAGACATCAACTGGGGCCTCAGCTACCCAGGGCAGGCGGGGCCTCAATGAACCCACCTAGTCTGAGTGAGGGTTCACCCACAAAACAGCATTCTGGTCCCATCTCCGCGATTCCAGAGATAGTAGGAGAGCTGTAGGAGGGGCGAGGCCTCACCTGCACACATACAGCTCCAGGGGGGGCTGGGTGTTGGGGGTCATGATCCAGGGGGCCACGCGGAAGGCCACAGTGTCTGTGAAGATGAGCACCTCGAGCAGGGTCTGGGGGGAGGGGGAACGAGGACTCAGTGGGCCCCGCAGGGAGCCCCATCAGACCTCAAGATCCCCCTGCCCCCAGCAGGCCCAGTCCTGGGGCCTCCAAACTAGCCCTCCGAGCCCCGAAGCCCCTACCCCAGCCCCCCGCACTGCACATACCGCCTTGTCCACCAGGCTGACGCTGAGAGAGACCAGCCCCGAGAAATCAGCATCGGGGAAGGCGAGCCCCTCCACGTAGAAGCTGATCTTCCGCTCCCCTGGCCGCCGTTCCACTTCATAGGACTGGTGCTGGGGACCCAGCACCTGCTTGTAGTTTGAGAGGGAATTCCCACCTAAGGGAACCAGAGTCAGCACTGGGGGGCCAGTGCTGGGACAGGGGTGCGAGGCTGTGAGGGCCGGGGGAGAGGAACCAGGGGCAGAGCCTCCTCTGCCCCAGATCCGCTTAGGCTCCTCTCCAGCTCTGCCACACACAAGCTGCGTGACCGTGGATCAGCGACTCGGCCTCTCTGAGCCCCAGTTCCTCATCTGCAACACAGGCTAACATTGTATTTCTCAGGAGGTCAGCATGAGCTTTAAACCGGGGAAGACGATAAAAGCAGCTGGTACAAAGGTGAAAACAAGGCAGATGTCCATCGGCAGAGGAATGGACACACAAACTGTAACAACACCACACAGAGGACTATTATTCATCCATAAAAAGGGATGAAGGACTCGTAGATGCTACACGGAAGGCCCTGGAAACATTATGCTAAGTGACAGAAGCCAGACACAAAAGGCCACCTACTGTTGGATTCCGTGCATAGGAGCCGTTCAGAATAAGCAAACCCACAGAGACAGAGAGCAGAGCAGGGGTCGCCGGGCGAGGGGAATAGGGAGGGACCGGCACCGAGTACAGGGTTTTATTGTGGGGACTGAGGAAAACGTGCTGGCGAGAGGGAGAGGTAGTGCTTGTACAACATTGACAGTGTGTTCACTTAAAATGGCTAAATTTATGTTATGTGAATTTCACTTCAATTTAAAAAAATGGACAGTAAAATTGAGTTTAAAAAAATAGAGTAGTTCAGCCCGCCTCCTCTCCTCCTCCCCTGACGGGTGGCCAGGCTGGGGATGTCGCCGTGGCTTGGTCTGTGCACAGCACGAAAGGTTGTCGGTCCACTCGCTGAGACTTTGCCCCTGTTCTGGTGTCGCGGGGTTCTCTGGCCGGGTCCCTGCCTGAACTTCCACCACGGATGCACTCGGAGGAGCGCTCTGGCTCCTGCCGGGCTCACTGGGCCAGAACAACAGGTTCTGGGTCCATTCGAACAGAGGTGGGTGAGGAGGAAGAAGGAAGGGGCAGGGGAGGCGTCTTGCTGTTTATAAACATGAGTAAGGACACCTCAGGGTTAAGGACTGGTGTTTTCTTTAAGCCGCAGACTTCGATTAATTAACTCTCTGGTAGAGCAGAGTTCTCAGGGCGGGCCCGGGCCCCAGCTTTGCTAGTTCCTGCCACACCTCGCCCTGCCGGGACAGTGCTTGTCTGGGTGTCGAGGGCTTGCCGCACACTGGGCAGCCGGAGGAGGGAGGAGGGCAGGAGAAGGGCGAGGTGGACAAAGAAGGGGCTTTGCCCCTCAAGAGACCTGGTTTAAATGACTGCTCCACCCGCAAAGGGTTGTGTGACCTCGTGACGGTGAATTCACGCATCTGAGCCTCAGTTTACCCCTCTGTAAAAGGGGACTAGTTACCGAACTTCCTTCTTGGGCAGTTTGTCGTGTCCAGAAGGAGTGGCTGTTTGTAAGCTGTGGTGAGAGCTACGAGCGGTGCTGGAAGGAAGGGAAAGGTGTGGACGAGAGGAGAAAGAGGAGCTTGGGAAGCAGAGGCTGAGGCGGGGCAGGAAGAGGCCCCACCAGGCCACTCACCCCGAGCACAGAAGACCCCCACTCTTCTGGAATCAGAAAATGGCGTTTTCATGACCAGCTTGTGGTTCTCGAAGAGCTTGTCGGGGCCATCGCAGGTCAGCACCATTGGGGACATGTCCTTCAGGTCTGAAGAGAGTGGCATCCTTGAGACAACCCTCCATCCGCCCCCCAGCAGACTCCCCGGACCCCAGCCCTTCACCGCCCCACACCACCACCCTGGACAACATCACACGCCTCGCCGCCACTCACCATCCAGTGACGTCAGCTGGATGCTGGTGAGGTCACGCCCCCTGGACCTGGAACTATCCCTGTCACAGTTCACCAGCAGGATAGCCCCATAGCCCTCGGGGCCCCAGCGCCAGGTTTCCTGGTGCGAAATAAGAGACTTTGGGGTCAATGGCACCCAAGGGGGCTCTGGGAAGGGGCTCTGGGCGAGGCTAAGGCTGGTTGCTTTGTTTGCTTGGAGACTTTTGGATCCTGGGTTCGCTTAAAGATATACAGAGGGCTCGTAGATTCGGGAACTGGGCTCCAGGTCTGGACACAGAGCCGATGCACCCCGGTGCAGTGAACAACTGCACTCCAGCACACAGGGGCCCCACCAGCCACAGCCGCCACACTCAGAAATGGCTTCACCAGCCTGCTGAGCTTTGGCCCTGACCTTGATGGGAGTGCTGAACCCCAGGAGACCCTGCTCATCCCGGCACTCCCTGGGGCCTGACCCCCCCAGTCACGCAGGCCCTGCCAGGAGGTCCGAGCTCAGGCGGGACCGATGGCTGGAGCCCGGCCTCTGAGGTCGAAGCTCTCCTTGACGTGCCTCTAACTTCATGCCCACCGGCCCCCGTGATACAGGGCTCACTTTCCCATTTCACAGAAGAGGGGAGGGAGGCTGTGGGAAGTGAGCCACGTAGATGGGATTCAAATGCATGTCTAGGGGACTGTTCAGGGCCACCGCTAGCCTCTGTGGCCCTCTTGTCCGCCCCTCTGGGCAGATGCTGCCCTGCACCAGCCCCAGACGTGACTCGTACCACCTCGTCCAAGCACTGTGTGCGGTGAGCAACCCGCTCGGCAACCCGTGCAGCCTGGCCCCATCTGGTCCACAGAGCCCTGCAGCCCAGTCTTCCTCTCTGGGGTCTTTCTCTCAAACTACATCTTCCACGTACTCCCTGTGGGGTAATGTCTGGAGCCCACCCCTTCCTCCTCCCTCTTCAGGACCTAACAGGGGCTGTGTACCCGCCTCCTCTACTAGAAGCCTCGTCTTCCCCCTGCCTTCATTCAGTCACTCAACACCCTTTTAGGAAGCACCTACCATGTCTGGGGCTCCGATACAGCCTAGGAAATAGAACACGCATCAAGCAAAAGGACCAGTCCCAGTTCCAAGGTGGCATAAGAGAGACCCAGAGAGGGTAAGCGGTTTTCCATAAGTCACACAGCAGGTCCATCCCCCAGTGTAAGGTCTGTGCCAGCCTGTGCCAGTCCGCCAGCCCTCAGGTGGGTTTCCTACCTTTCTGGACACCACAGACCCTCGGAACCCATCGCCCTTCTGGAAGGAGGGCCACCTCGCCCCAGGCCCATCCCCAGGTGTGCCTGTAAACCCTGCTGTCTTCGGGCAGCCAGGAAAGTCTCACCTTGTTGCCTCGGCTCCTCTTTACCTTGCCCTGGCGGCCTATGTCCACATCGAGGGAGACGTCTGGAAAGGGACGGGGAGGATTTGCCAGGGGCTCGCCCAGTCCCATCTTCACAGCTGCTACCTCCGGGTCGAGGAAGGCTTTGCCCCCTGCCCGAGCCCATGAGAACCAGGAGGCCCTGCTCTGGGAGGCCCTTGTGGCAGCCCCATGGGGTTCTGGGTGTTGGAGGGACCCATGTCTTTGGATCTTGAATTGCTTGCTCACCTACCCTTTCTGAATTGCTAGCTCTCGCTGGCCCTGACTCTGGTGGTTGGGAGCTAGGCCTGAGGCTCTGGGTGATGGCTGCCCAGGGCTCAGGCTGAAGGGGCACGTGGCTGTCCAAGGTTTAGCGCTGGATCTTGGGGTTCCAGTGCGTGTGACAGCTGGGACTCCAGAGGAAAGGGGCCCATCGTGGGTCTAGCTGTTGACACGCGGGCAGTGCAGTTTCTAGATTCCTGCAGCCCCAAGTATTGCTGGGTCCTCTTCCCTGAGGCTGCCACCCTCCTCCCTGGTGGAGGAAGCTGGCCACTGGCTCGCACTCGGCTCCCCTAAGACCTTCACGAGCCCACACGGAGGACAGCGGGGATTTACAGAGGGCCAGGAGGTGGTACGTACCGACGCCCGTGAGGTAGAGCACACTGTAGCCCAGGGCACCGTCCTCACCCTGCCCGAAGTAGGAGACCTTCACCTGTGGGGACATGGTCAGCTCTAAGGTAGCATGGCTGCCCCTTCGGAGATGGCAGTGGCCAGGGAATGGAGGTGACTCACAGCTCCCAACAGCCCTGCTTAGAGGCCGGGCAAGCATGGGGGTCCCCAGCCCTCCCTGCGACTGAAGGCCCATGTCTCGCGGGCCCCAGGCTTGGGTTCCAAGCTGCCTTCCTTCTCCAGCTAGGTGGCTGTGGGTACCTCCCTGGCTTCCCAGGCTGTGCTGAGGAGTAAGGAGAGCTGGGCAGGGCAGGGCAGATCCCGGAGGGAGCAGCTGGACCCCCTGGGATTCATGGGGGATGTCAGAGAGAAGTAACAGCTATCGCCATTGGCTTAGGCAAGTTACTCAAGGCCTCTGTTTCTTCACCTGTAAAATGGGAACAATGGCCTCCACCCCATAACAACAGCTAGTGGTCATGAGCTCCTCCGACGGTCCAGATCCCACACCAAGTGCTGTACCCAGGTCCCCCAGAATGGCCCCAGCAGACGGGACCCATTCATAATGAGGCCACTCAGGGCCCTGACTATAGGCACATAGCTAGTAAGCAGAGGAGGTAAGATCTGAACCCATGGCGGGCTCCAGGGCCTCTGTTCTCAAAGACTGCACAGTCCCTGCTTTGTCCTGTCCCATCAGGGTCACTATGTATGTGGTGGGTGGCCAGGGGAAAATGAGGAGTCATCTGTGCAAGAGAAGCCTTCCTGAAGCTTCAGGTGTGGGAGACACCCACGCCCAGGTGTGTGCCTATGTGTGCACGGCGTGTGTGCAGGGGTCCTACCTACACGAGAGTGGGGGGCTTGCTTGGGGGTCTGAGTGTAGGCTGAACACAGGAGTAATGGAGGTTGTTTGTGAGTCTGAGAGGAGAGGAGGCGGGCTGTGTTTTTATAGAGTTTATTTGTGTGTGTATACACATCATGTTGGGCGTTGAGGTGGGTTGGCATGTTTGGGGTGTCTACACAGTTGTATCAGGGTGTGTTGTGTGAATGCAGGTGAAAGAAGCCTTCTGGGGAGATATGTGAGTGAGGTATGCTTCAGGAGGATCTCACCTTGGGTGCAGGGGAGGGGGAGATGCAGCCCCTTACCTCGGGTAAGGGACTCTTACCTTGAGATCATTTAAGTCCTTACTGGCTGTGTCCACGGATACGGTCACGTCCACATTGGTGTCCAGGGGCCAGTGGGACTTGCCTGTAGGCTCTGTCACCCGTGCCGGGTTGTAGACCATAAAGATCTCTACCCCGGGGCTCCCAGAGACCCCGAAGGTCTTGGCGCCCTTGGGCACATCGCTGACAGAGAAAGGAAGGGGGCAAAGGTCCAGGGTTAGCAGGGTGACCACAGTGGGGTAGTGGCTGGGCAGCCTGGCCACCCAAAGAGCACCCCCTACAGCTGGGTTGAGGAATGGTGGGGGTGTGTCTCCGGCAGGAAGTCCCACCTGGCTGGGCACGGGGCAGCCTGGGGTCCATCCAGCTATCCGCTGGCCCTCCTCGGACCCACCCTGGGCACATCACCCCCCGGCCTCAGTCTCCCCATCTGTGACACGTGGGGGTGGGAGCAGAGCAGCGGTGCTGAGCTTTGTTTAAGTAGTAGAGCCCTCTGAGCAGCCCTCCCGTGGGGCCCAAGACAGAAGACAGACAAAAGGGAGCTGGGAATGGGGCGGAACCACGACGTTCAACCCTGCAGCTTCCCAGCGACCCTGAGACTCCAGTGAGCCGAGACAGCAAACCACCTCCACCCCAAGGCTCCCCACTCTCATGCTGCCAGCGGGAATCCACTTGGCCGACCGCCCCCACCACCATCCGCACTCCCCTGGGCAGCGGGCAGCCTCCTCCCTGGCCTCCCTGGGCCTCCCCACCCCCTCCAGTCTGTTCTGCACACCGCACACGGAAATCATAGTGTGTTGTTCCTTTTTGCTCAAAAACTGGACCCTGTCACACTAGTGTGTAATTGGAACAGACACACTCCCTGGTACCAGATCCCCCACTGGCACTCTTGTGGGTGTGTGTCCAGCTGGCTCCAGCCCGCCTGGCCCCGAGGCTCAGGGCTCAGATGTCTTCTCTCTGTCAACATTCGCCCCTCTGGGGACGGCCACCTGCTACATGGATATACTTGGAACTCCCACTTTTCACCTCCAGAATACTAACTGTCTTTTGGACATCTCTCTTGGGTGCCTAACAGGCATTTTAAATTCAACGTGTCCAAAATCAAACCCCTACGTCCTCCCTCCTGCCCCATCCAGACCTGCCCCAGACAGCCCACGACCACCCCACCCTCAGACTCATCCTGGTCCCCTCTCCTTCCCTCTCGCTCATATCCAGCCTCTCAAAAACCTTCCCAACCATCCCCACGGTTCCAGAAGATGACACCCTCACCTCCTCCATGGCTGACACCCTGCTCCACGCGGGATTTTACCATAGGCTGCTTCCCCCTGCTCCCTCTGCTGCTGCTCACAGCGCATCTTAAACAGAAGTCACAGAATGTCCCTCTGCTTCCCCCTGCTCCCTCTGCTGCTGCTCACAGTGCATCTTAAACAGAAGTCACAGAATGTCCCTCTTGCTCATGACCTTTCCATAGAGCCTCTGTCGTCTGCACCAAACTGGCTGACTGACCTCATGGTCCCCCTCCCCCTTCATTCCCGCACACCCAGCCCTTGCTCGCCCTCTGGCTCCCCAGCTAGCTCCACCTGGGCCTTTGCATTTGTAGTTCTCTTCCCCCCACAAATACCCTCTGTCTGCCGCTCCGCATTCCCTTCCTGGGCATCCCAGCTGCCTAGTAAGACAGGGTGACATGAGTGACCCCGGAACCCCACACTCCCTAACCCCATGCAGTTTCTATCGCCCGTGCCCAGCTCGGTGTCTGGCGTGGACCAGGGCACCGCAAACCCTGGTTTTATGTGTAAGGCCAGGGCAACCCGGACTGGCTTTCCGAGGACGGCCGAGCTGGGAGGCGGCGGGGCTGGGACTGGACTCCAACCCACCTGGCCCCAGAGCCCTTGCCTGAGCCTTTGCACATCCCCAGAGCAAGTGGGCACAAGCCAGGGCCACCAGCCAGTGGCAGCAGGGTTGCCAGCTTGTGGGAGACCCCCACCCCGCCCCACCCAGCGATGCCATTACCAGGCACAGCCCTTTTGAGGGGTGGGGGCTTTGGGGGAGCCCATCCCCAGCTTTGGGCAAAAGTGGACATTTCCAAGTCATAGCCCTGGCCACACAACCCCTTATTTGGAGTCTTGGTAGAAAATAGTAATAACAATAATAACAACGATGATGATGATGGTGATGAAGAAGAGGGGAAAAGAACCGATACCACTCCTCTGAGGGTCTCAGGGACTTCCAAGCCTGGCCTGACCTCCTGCCCCCTCTCCTAGCTCAGCAGCTCACACCTCAGCTCACCCCTGTCTGGGGTGCTGGGATCCTGGTCTCGGCTTCTTTCTCCCCTGCACGGGCCAGGTGAGTCCCTACAAGATCCAGACGGGCCTTGGGGAAAGGTGGCTTCCTTCAGGAGGCATGTGATGGGTGGGGCTGAGGCCCAGGGGTCACCTGCCCTCTAAGAGAGGCCTGAGTCCTGGCCCCACTGCCTTCCAGGCCCCTGTCCCCTCCATCCAGGTGGCTGCCTCTCAGAGTAAAAAGATGCAAAAGAGCTGAGGCCACCCCAGCGGGAGCTTCGCAGACTGTGAGGAAGGGGGCTGGGTTTCCCACCGGGGCTCACACTGGGCAGGCAGGTCCTGTGCCAGACAGGCTCAGGGATTATGATGCCTTTCCTCCTCTCTCAGGCTCCCGGATCTGTGGGTGGGGCTGTGGATTAAGGGCTGCTCTTAGGGGTAGAACAGGAAGGCATGGGAATTAGGGTGAGCCCCAGGGTGCCCCCCAGTGGGGTTGCCTCACCAGCTCTCCAGCCTGCCCCGAAGGAGCTTCCTAATCCATGCCTGCCCCACTGCTTCGCTTTGGCACAGCCCCCAGACCCAGCCAAGCCCCCAAGTGCAGCCCTGGCGTGTCCCCAGACTCACAGGCGAAGTGATGAATTTGAAGTAGCCCTTTCCATGAGAGGAACTACAGTCATAACCACACGGGAGACGCCCTGGCGGTGTGACTGTCATGATCTTTATCACCATTTCCAGGGTCAGGCTGACGAGCTGTGCCCTCACCTGCCTTCTGCCCCCAGTGCCCTTCCCCCATCTCTGCAGGGAGTACGGGTGAGGGTGGGATGTGGCAGGGGGCCATCTTTTGCATTTTTGAAGACCCACTTCAAATGACACCTTCTCTGTGGAGGAGGGTGTAAATTCTGTGGGGGGTGTGGCCTCAAATCCTGTCACTTGACTGCCCTGAGCCTTGGTTTCCCTCCTCTGTCACATGGATAGAATCCAAAGAGCTACTTGCTAGGGCTGCTGGGGAATTCCATGAACTGATATATTTAAAGTGTTCAACCCTGGCTGGTGTAGCTCAGTGGGTTGAGTGCGGGCTGTGAACCAAGGCGTCACTGGTTCGATTCCCAGTTGGGGCACATGGGTTGCGGGCCAGGTCCCCAGTGTGGGCCACATGAGAGGCAGCCACACATTGATGTTTTTCTCCCTCTCTTACTCCCTCCTTCCCTTCTCTCTAAAAATAAATAAATAAAATCTTTTAAAAAACAACAAAAAAAACCCAGGTGTTAAAAAAAACATAAATAAAAAGATAAAGTGTTCAGCATACAGTAGGTGCTTAATAAGTGTTAGGTGCCATCACCACCGTTCCTATTACTTTTCCTCCGTGCACCTCAGCCCACTCGAGCCAGAGCCCACTGTCCTCTCCCCTGTCCTCCCAGCACAGGTCCAGACCTCCCGTGGGCCCCTGCGCAGTCCCCCTGTGCCAGCCACAGCAGCGTCCTGCCTGACCCGCCCTGCTGCGTCCCTCACCGCACGCGCAGAGCAGGCCTGGGGCTCCAGGTCGGGAAAGAGGTACAAGGAGAATGGAGTCAATTCTCAGAGAGTCTCAAAGAGGAGGTGGGGGGTGGGGAGGGCTGGGAATCGCAAATCAACAGGTAATCCTCTGCCATGCCCACTCGCTTAGGCAAGGTAGGTGCCCACCCACCCGTGAAGGCATAGGAATAGCACGTTTCATGGGTAACTTCGGGGTGAGTCTATTTGGGCGGCGCTTCCAAGCACCTATGGGACGTGCCAGGCACGTGCTCCCGTTCTGACACCTGTGATCTCACCCGCACCGCGCACCAGCCCTCCCAGGCGTGTGCTATTGTTCTCATCTGGGAGATGAAGAAATCTCAGGGAGATTTCTCCTCCCTGGTGAACAGTATTTTACGTTTCAAGAACACACACACCTTTCCACATCCAGAGTCCACGGCCCACGGGCCTCTCATGGCCCTGTGGGACTCACGGGAAACCCCAGCCTCCTGCTCTCCAGGAACTCTCAAATTCAAACTTTAACATCAGTAAAGGAATGTGACGCGGCAACAGGACGGAGCGAGGAGGAGAGAAGGTCCTCACGGGCATTAAACCCGTGCCCCATCCCCGCCGTCGGAACCTGTCAGTCACCGTGACTGGTGAGGCAATGATCTCGTATAAGAATCACCACGTGAGGAGCACAATTATACCTCATTGTACTTCTGTGCACGGTAGAGCATTAATGTACTCCTGTAAACATTAAGAACATATTTACCACAAGTTTTATAACTCTGCACAGGGAGCCCCCCCAAAATGAAGTGGTCTGGGTCTTCTATCTGTATGGCTCTCTGAGAGGTCCTACAGAGACCCACCTCCCTGCTGTGAGCACCAAAGTCTAGCATCTCTGATCCAAAGGGTCCCTTTCGCTTTGATGCTTTTGTAGGGCTGAGGTAGGCTGGGAAACTCCAGCAGAATGTCCCCGCCCTGCGCCCCCAGCCAGCCTTCTTCTCCATTCCTAGGAATAAACATTCATCACGGCCTCCAGCCCGGGGCTCTGATTCTGGCCTCTGGGAAGACAAGGAGGGCCAGGCTGGGCCACTAGTGGGTTCCCCGTGCTGCCCAGCCCCCCTCTTTTTGGCACGAATCCTCTGGGGACCACATCCAAGCAAGGACAGGGACAGCAAGGGCAATCTGGCCAGACCCAAGGGGTCAGCGTGGTGAGCTGGCCTGCTGCAGTAAGGGGTGAGGAGGGTGAGCTGGCGCACTGGGGTGGGCAGCAGCACGGTGGGGGGCGGTAGGATCTGCAGCACATGCTAAATCAGGGGATTTCTAAGGGCTCCACGGACTGAGACACCCTGGGGCACACAATTACCCCAAACACAAATATTTCTCCAAATCACCAGTCCATTCAGCACTTAGGAGAATTAATCACTTCCCGTGACATCACGCCACACACCCACCTCCCCAGGCACCCCCAGAGGCTTCAGACTTCAGGCAGCTCAGCTGACTGGCACACCTCCTCTTCTGGGGGCCTCCCCCTTCGACCAGTGAGGCTACACAGAAACCCTTTATTTGAGGACCTCAGCTGGCAAGGCACCTAGCAATGGGGGCAGGGGAGCCCCAGGCTCATTATCAAGTGCAGGCTTTTTCTTGGGAGTCAGCTGCAGGCTCCTCTTAAAACTTTTCTAGGCTGACAATACCATCCCCACTTCTCCCACCTCTCCTGACAATTCCACACTCTCCTTTCCGCACCTACGGCAGACCTCACCGGCAGGAAGCTCCTGAGGTCTACTTCTAAACCAACCCATTGCAGAATAAACTTCTGTTTGCTGGTTTAGAGAGTCTCAGTGGCAATGACCCTAGTCACTACCAACGCCGGGGGAGAAGTTTCCTGAGGGACTCAAAGTGCTCCCTCAGGACCCCCAAGCGGCAGCCCCTCCCAGAGTCAGGCAGAGCACTGCAGCCATAAGCAATGCGGACAATGTCCTTGTGTCCTTCACCTGGGCAGAGGCCACCCGTGAGGACACTAAGGTGCTTGGTGAGCCCAAAGGAGATTTACAGTCAGCATCCTCCTATGGTCCCACACCACGCGCACCCTGGTCTGTCCTCTGCTCCTCCCACACTCTGAGGCATGATGGGAAGAGCAGGTCCTGGAGAAAAGGGAGCCCACGGGGCCGTCGTTGCGTGAGCACCTCCCACTCCCAGGGCACCCAGCATGCATGTCTCATAGACCCTCCTCCTGACCTATGAAGGCGCGTACTATTGTTTCTCCATTTGTCAGATGAGGAAACTGAGGCTCAGAAAGTGCAGCATTTTGCCCAGGGTCACACTGCACGAATAAAGGGAGCTAGGATGAGAACCCAGGTCTGTCCAGCTCCAGAGTCTGGGCCCTTCTCCTCCATGCTGAACCGAAGAGGGGCCGCAGCTCATCTCGTCGGGGCTAAGAGAGGGCCACTGGCGTGGCCCAGGCCAGACAGCAAGCCAGCAGCAGAGGGCAAGCCCCCCAGAGCTCCCCATCAGAGACCTCCCGACTCCCGGTCAAAGGCCTCCGGCCCTAGCCAAGAGCACCTCGCAGGGCCAGCGGTTTGGAAATCGCCTTCCAGAGACAGCCACCCGGGGGTGAGCACAGGGGTCGGCCGTCAGGAGGAGGAGGGTCCCTGGAGACCGCTTCCCTTCTCCTGGTGTTGAAACAGGGTTGCCAGGGAAAGTACAGGAGGCCTAGCGGAATCTGAACTTCAGCGAAACAGCCGATTTTTTCAATACAAGTGTGTTCCGTGCAATATATTAGTCATCCTTTATCTGCAGGGGGTATGTTCCGAGACTCCCCGTGGGTGCCTGAAACCATGGGTGGTGCTTCTACACGCACACACCGTGTTCTTTTATCACACACACATACCTACGATAAAGTTCAGTTCATGAATTAAGCACAGCAAGAGATTAGCAGCAATAACTGCTAATAAAATGGAACAATTATAACAAGGCACTGTAATAGAAGTTATGTGACTGTGGCCTCTCTCTCTGTCAAAATACCGCAAGGTCCGGGCCTCACCCTTCTATTTCTGGTGATGATGTGAGATGAGGCAGAGCCCACGTGACCAGGCGAAGCGAGGTGGGCGTGCTGAACAAAGGGGTGATTCATGCCCCCGGCGGGACGGAAGGGGACACGGCGCGATTTCATCACGCTACCGAGGATGGTGCACAGTTTAAAACCTATGAATTGTTTATTTCTGGAACTTCCCATTTAATGTTTTCGGTCGACCACAGGTAACTGAAACCGTAGAAGGCAAAACAGCGGGTAGGACTACCGCACTAAAGAAGGAAATTGCTGTTTATCTGAAGTGCAAACCCAACCGGGCATCCCGTGTTTCCATTGCTAAGTCTGGCGGCCCCGTGTCAAGAGGGCAAGAGGCGGGGATGCAAAGCACAGCACGGGGGCCACAGTCAGTAGTACTGTCACAACCATGCGTGGTGTCAGATGGGTCTAGATGCATCGGGGTGACCACTTCATACGTTACATAAACGTCTGGTTGCTATGCTGCACACCTGAAACGAATACATATTCATGCCAATTGTAACTGAAAAATGTATTCTAAAAAACGGGGGCAAGAGAAAAAGGGGTCTCTGCTGGCCATTTAGTTCTGAGAGAACCAACCCCACAGCAGGGTCCCCCGTGTGACCTAGAGCCGACACCTGACCTCCAGTGCTCCCAGATCTCCTTCCCCAGCCCTGTCACTGGGGCTCCACGGCTGGAGACGGGGCGGGGAGGGCTTCTGGGGCAGAGGCTCCCCTGGACCAGCTGGGAAGCCGGGCCCAGCATTCAATGGCCGGAAGGGGAGCACACGGGTACTGAGACCCAAGGGGGATAGGAGCTCAGGCCCCAGCCCCCTCCCGGAGGGGCTCCCGCCCTGAGCCCCCCATCTGCAGGGGCGCCAGCCCTATCCGATCCAGCAAGAGGGAATCCACAGCTAGTCTGTCGGAGCTGGAGAGGCCCCTGGAGACCCTCAGGTCTAACTCCGTCAGTGACCAGTGGCAGAAACTGAGCGTGGGCCAGATCCCTGGGCCTGCCCTGATCTGGGCAGAGCCGGGATGGAGAGGATCTGGGTCAAGAGAAGCTGATGCTTCTGCTGCCCCTCAGATGTCACCATGGCCACCATTACTGCCACCACCACCATCACCATCATCATGGCGAGCACAAACTCCAGATCTTGCTGCAAGTTCTTTTCATTTTTTAACGCATGGAATCATCCCCTAGCCACTCCCTCCTGATGCCTATCACCCTGGTCAGCCTCCAAGGATCAGGTTGCCACACAACCCACCCCTCCACTTCAGAGAGACGGGTTGTTGGCAAGAAACCGAGGGACGCCCAGGCCTGCTCTCTGTCTTGGTCAACAGTTCATCCTGATGCTCCACAAAAGCTCCACTTGGGCGCCAGAATGCACAGCCCTGACTTCAGAGTCTGGCCCCAGGGCTCAGAGCCTGAACTCTTACCGGGGCTGGAGTCCAAGGTCCTGACCCGGGGCCCAGGAGCCAGCGCCCCGAGGTGAGCCCTGGCCTCTCCTCCCAGGAGGAGCCTACTCCACCGGCTCTGCTGTCAGAACAGGTGCCCGGCACGCACCCCATTGCCTCGGTGTCCTTCCTGCTAGCCCAGCCCTCTGCAGCCAGCCAGGCACCACTCAGGTCTCACCTGCGAACATCCACATATGTCTTGACGCCCACCACACACACTGCATAGGTGGGCTTCTTCAGGGACAGCCGCACAGCTTTCTGTGAGGCCATCCTGTGCCCCGGCTGCCGGCCTCCTGCACCCTGTCTCCCCAGCTCCTCTCCTGGGCACCTCGTAGCCAGGAAGGAGTGTGAGTTCTGATGGGTCGGTGCTTTCCTCCTCCCTTTTAATTTCACCCCGAGACCTGATTAGCCTGCCTGAGCTAAGTCCCCACCTCCTGGCTCCACGCCCAGCCCTTCTCACTCAGGCCTGTCAGCCTGGGAGGTCAGGGAAGGAGGCGCAGGGGTTTCTCTGGAGGATGGGGAAGAAGGTTTCAGCCGGTGCCCCTGGTGGGGCATCAGCCCCCCGCCCCCTTCCCTGGCTCCGCCTCTATCCTCAGAGTTGGTGCCCGACCCCCACACTGCTAACAATGTCAGCGTGCTCCGAGGGTTGACTGGGCACCAGGTGCGGACGAAGCAGTTTACAGATCTTATCTCAGATGCTAGGAGATCAGGCGCCATATAACGCCCAGTGCAGCCGGGCTGCCTGGGCTCCAGTCGGCTCAGCCTATGCGCTGGGGTAGTTCAGGTCTCTGTGGCTCCGTCTCCCGTGTAAGATGAAAGTCGTAACGATGGTACTTGTTTCTTTGGGTCGATGTGGGGATTACATGAGCTGAGTGTGAGAGGCGCAGTGCAGTACCTGGCCCCTAGCATTCACTAGAGGAAATGCTAGTGATTATCACCAGTATCTCCACTTTACAGGAAGAGAACCAGGGCTGCAGGTCACACCGACAGGAAGTGCCCACTTGACTCACAGCGCTACACCACCCCCCAAAAGGTGAGGTCATGCCCTCGTACCTCAACTCCAGAGGTGGCAGAAGCCACCTCGGCTACACATCCTTGGCCAGCCAGTGGGGAGCGCATTGAGAAGGAGCTCAGAGCAATGGGCTGAGGGGGGCTGATTCGTTTCTGAAAAATCCCCTCTTTCGGATGCGGTGGGAGCCAGCACTTGCAGGGCTCTGGCAAGTGCCGGCTCCCGCCTGTTCCCAGGGTGTTTATGGACTCTCATTCATCCCCTTGACAGACATTCGTGGAGCGCCTGCTCTGTCCCCGGCATTCCTTTAGGATGGGGACGAAGGAAACAGACCTCGACCCCTGCTCTGACGGCATTGGTATTCCGGGGAGACAGACAACAAGCTACAAGAGGAAAGTGTGGGTGACAGCAGATGGTGCAGTGACGCTGCTCCCCGTCATCCAAGCAAGACGTGACAGTCGCTTGGTCCTGGGGAGTAAGAGTAGGGGTGGTGAGAAGTGGTTGGATTCTGAGTGAATTTTGACGATGGAACTGAGAAGCTTTGCTGACTGACTGGATGCAGGCGTGAGAGAAAAAGAGGAGGCAAGGATGACTGGAGTGTTGGGGCCCCAGCAGCAAGAAGGATCGAGATGTCATCAGAGAGATGGAGGTGGGCAAGCCGGGTGGGGGCTTGGCTATTCCGTGTTGGACTCGTTAGACATGACATGTCTATTAGACCTCTGAGTGGAGATGATGAATTACAGGTGGCATGCTCCCTCCATGTGGGGCGTGGCAGGTGATGAGGGGGACGGTTCCCTCAGGAGCCACAGGACAGCCCTCTGTAGCCATGGGGTCCCTCATGCTGTGCGGCCATTGCACAGGACAGAATAAAGGGCTCACAGCCAGAACTCCCCCGGCTCACGGGTCTGGGGTGGGTCATGACAGAGAGAGAGAGATGGAGAAAGGAAGACCACCCCCTGTCTAGGGAAACCCCTGTCTGATGGGACAAGAGGGGGACACAGTCTCTGCCTCCAGGAACCCTCAGCCTGATGAGGGAGATGTGAAACATAAAAATGGCATAAACATTTATTTGGTTACTTTTGATTTTGAAGATCTTCCTGGAATGACCTTTCTTACTGCCAACATATCTGATTACAAATGTTCTTGATCTACGATGTTTATTACACCCAAAAGCACCTAAACAAAGTCTGGTTTGCTGATGGATACAGAACCCAGTAAAACAGCACTTCAGCGATGTGAGGTTTCCACCCACCCCACCCCTATTAACCAGACCAGAGCCATTTTGTTCAAATGGATTGTAAAGTGGAATATAAAATGCAGATTCCCTAACAGCACATGGGCATATTCCCATTAGAGAAGGACAGATGGATGGATGGGTGGATGGATGGGTGGATGGATGGATGGATGGATATATGGATGATAGATGATGGAGTGGATGGGTGGGTGGGTGGATGGGTGGATGGGTGGATGGATGGGTGAATGGGTGGATAGGTGGGTGGGTGGATGGACAGATGGAAAAGACAAAGGAAGGTAGGTTGGTGCATAAACAATTGCCTGCAAAGATGATAGTGATGGTGATGATAAAGGCAACAATGACGATGACGATGATGACAAAATGGCAGCAAACACATGTCTAGGACTCACCACATGCCAGGTAGTGTTCTAAGTCCCTTCCATGTACTAACGCATCTAATCCTCATGACAATACTAGGTGGCAGGTACCAATTAAGCCCAGAGTCCCAAGTTCAAACAGACCACAGCATGGGTGTGCAGGAGGTGACTTTTGCGGTGTGTGGGCAGTTCAAGGGCCAGAGCAGGTCGCGGTGACTTAAAAGAAATGTTCTCAGAGCTGGAGGAAGGGGGGCAGGGAGAGCAGAGCAGGCAGAGAGGCTGAGAGGAACGCCAGTGCACCCCCACTTTACAAACGAGAACACCGAGCACGGAGACGTTAAGGGACCCTTTCAGGATCCGAAGCTGGAAGCTGGCGGAGCCAGGACTTGAGCCCAGGCCATCCGAGCCCACACGGGCCCGTAATTTTTGGCTTGATCCCTGGGAGGTAAAACATCGGGTCCTTTTGCCTTCTTCTGCATGCTTTTATGTATTGTTTGAGAAGCTTTGGTGAGCAAATATTTTTGCTAATGGAGGAAAATAATCTCCCTTTGAGGAGAAAATAAGAAGAGTTTCCTGTTCTGGCATCCCTGCCCGCCCTGGGCTATTTGCTCCCTGCCTTCCTCCCTCTTTCCTCCAGCTCTGAGAACATTTCTGTTAAGACACCATGACCTTCCCAGGTCCCTGCCCTGCTCGGAGCTCCCAAAAGTCACCCCCCGCACACCCATGCTGTGGTCTATTTGAACTTGGAATTCCAGACTTCATAGGTCAGATCTGGGAAGAATGGGGGCGGGGAGCGGAAGGACATAATTGCCACCTCTCCCCTCTGGGTAGAATATACCCCTGGGATAGCCTCAAACGCAGCCCCGTGCAGGGGGTGGCCTTCCAGCTGCTGGGTGACCGTGGGACTCTAGCATGATTCTAAGACGTCCTGGATCAACCCAGGGAAACCACAGCAGGGAGGGTATCTGATGCCGGTGCTACCATGTTTAAGGCCTCATTTTCCCCGTCTTTCAAGAATTTTTTTTTCAGCACCTTCTGTGTGCCAGGCATTATTCTCAGCGCTGGAGACACAGCAGTGAATTAGACGAACCATGCCCTCAGGGTGCATGCAGAGTAGCAGGAGAGACGGGATAAACTGCAGGGTAGAGACCAGGGCGTCAGGAGGGGCGAGACTCGGAGGAAGCAGGGTAAAGGGCGGACTGGATGGGGTGTGTTCTGAGTGGGCTGATCCCCGTAGGCTTATCTGGGGAAATGATAGCGGAGCAGAGACCAGAAAACAAGCACCTGGCACTCAAGGGCTCTTCCAACCTCAGATAATCGAGAATTCCTTCAATCCAGGAATACGTACCCCCTTCGGGCTTCCTATTCATAAGATGGGGTTGTCAGCTAGACCAGAGTGTTCAAACTCAGATGTCTTCAGGGGTCGGGCAGACAGCATGAATGTGGGAAGCTGCCAAGTGCAAGACAATAGGGAGGAGTGGCAACTGTGGCAAGGGGAATAGAGACTGCTTTGGCCAAGTATTAAAATTTGACATTTCTTAAAAACAGAGCACTATGGGTCCTTTTATAAGTCAGACCTGACCTGTGGGCAGTTAGCTTCAGACCCCAGCATCGACTGTTTATGGACCAGTGGGTCAGGAAGGTGACAGAGGAAAGAACTGGTTGGGGACGTCATTTGATGCTGATGGGATCTGTCACCTGGGCCCAGTGATCCTTGCCACCGTCGGGCATGGAAGCTGCCAGAGTGGGTCTGGGCTGCTCCTGTGATTGCTGACACCAGCTCTTCCACTCCAGGGACCCTGTCCCCAACACACACACACAGTCCGTCTCTGAGCTTGCTTGAGACAGCCATGGAGAGGGGGCGGGGGGGGGATCAGCAGAGTCAGCCCTGTGGCCCTTCTCCCCTGCCAGCACCCCGAGCACCACAGACACAGCGCCCTTCAGAAGGCCCGCCTCTCAGCTGGCAGGGCCCCTGGTTTTCCAGCTGGGTAAACTGAGGCTCAGAGAAGAGTGATGACTATCTGTGATGACCCCATAAAGTCACAGGAAGCCAGGTCTGGATCCAAGGCTTTCATTCATTCCCTTATTGACAAAACATCTCCTGGACACCTTTTGTATACACGTGCTATTCTAGAAGTCAGAGTTCTCACCACCTGTCGGGCCCTCTCAGTTTCTTACACTGATTTACCCCCTGGGTCACCCTGACCCTGTCCTGTGCCCCTGGACCCCTGGGCAGATAAAGAAGGGACCTCAGAGGCTCTTACTCGGCCTTCATGAGAAAGCAGGGTGCTCACTGCTTCCCGCAAGGCCAGAAAGCCTCAGGTCAGTGACTTTAATAGCAGGAAGTGGTGAGGGTCGTGAGTCACCCAACTCAATCCACCCCGTCCCCTCAGAGCCCGAAGGCCAGGTCCAGGTCTCCAATGGGCACCAGAGGCCTTCAGGAATCACCGAGTCCCTCCTGGGCTCTGGAACGTCAAGGCCCGTGTGGCAGCCTCAGCAGCGCTAAGGCCCCCATGTATGGGGATGGCTGGACATGATACAGGCCTGGGGGTCTTGCAGTCAGTGGAGACAGCTTCACCCTCAAAAGTACGAGACTGAGCAGTCTCCCAAGCACCTCACCTCCTTGCCTGCCCCCAGCTGGCCTGTTTCCATGTCAGCAAATGGTGCAGCCTCCACCAGGCGCCCAAGCCAGAAACCCAGGCAACCTCTTTGATTTCCCCCTCCCCTCAACCCCAACAGCAAAACAGTCACCCCAGCTGACCTGTCAGCTCTACCTTCCAAATCTCTCTTAGCCCCATCCTTTCCCCACCACCCCCTCCCTCACCCCAGGCAGGGCCCTGGTCCCAACCACGCCATCTCTCGGCTGAGACCTGAGCTGCCTCCCAGCCCCCAGGCTCACTGTACTCCACGCCACGGGCAGCAGTGATCTGTGGGAACCGTACATCTGATCACATCATTGCCCTGAAAACGCCTTCTGTCTGCAGTGCCCCTCGGCCCCCAGGATAGGGACCGTGGGAGCGCCCAAAGCCTAGACTTTGGGGCCCTACTGTCTGGGGGTGCAGTCTGGGCTCGGCCATGTCTTAGACTTCAGGACCCTGGGCAAATGGTTTAACTTCTCTGAGGCTCGGTCTCCTAATTTATAGAATCTGGAGCAGTGGAGAAGCTATAAATGACATATGCGAAGTGCCTGGGATATAGCTGATTCTCAACAGATGGACATTTAGCCTGGCATTCAAGGCCCCCCAGACCAGAACCCCTGATGACGCCCCCCTTCCCTCCATGCCCAGCCCCTTTTCTGATCATATTCCTCTGCTTGCCCCACCTCCACCCCCACTGCCCTCACTCGGGGCTTCCTCCAGAAACCCCCACCCATCCCTTCTTCCTGGATTCCTCTTCCCTTTCTTCTTTGTCCCTCTCTCCTTCCAGCACCCGCTCCCCAGGAAGGCTCAACACTTCACTTCCTTCATGAATTTACATCCCACATCCTAATAAAAAGGAGTTGAGACAGCTTCCAAAACACACCCTGCATACGATTTTATACTAAGTGAGAAAATTAAGTCAAAGAGTGGGGGGCGGGGAGACAAAGACGGGGCGGACATCCTGTCTGGGTGGTAAATTTAGCTCTGAGTTCCCTGGTGGCCCAGGGAAAAAGGGGCATATAATCAATTCCATGAATCATGGGGCTCACGGGGTAAAATTAACCCAGTTGAGGAAGAGAAGCCGAGCTCTTCCAGGCCCTGAAAACTGAAGGAAATCCCCCCACGCTTGGGGGGGGGGGTGCAGTAAACGGGGCAAGGGTATTGAACCAGGTGATTCCCAGCATCCTTATGACTGCGTCTGGCTGGGTCCGCAGACACAGTGGGGGCGGGGTGTGCACAGGACTGCCTGCTGGGCGTCCTTCAGACCCTCCTCCATGAGCATTCTCTGTTTTAGCCAAACCTTGGGTTAGATAGGGAGCGGCAGGGGGTGTGGGGGTCCCACTCTGATGTCGGCTCCTCTTGCAGCTGCTAGAGCAGAGACCCAGTATTTTCCAATGTCAGCCAGCCCGGCGGTAGTTGAAATCCCGCTGTGGGAGATCAGCCTGGGACCAGCACCTGCTACTGCCTCCCTCAGAGCTGGGGAACTGTTCCTGCAGAGGGAGTGGGACAGTGCCTCTGCTGGGCACCGCCTAACACAGGGCTTCGGACCTCAGCAGGTCCTTCCAGAACACTCGGATCACCTGCCTCATTGAACGCACAGAGACAAAAGGGCCCAGAGAGGGAGAGCCACTTGCCTCAAAACACACAGCCTCCTAGAGGCAAAGCGGGACAAAGGACAGAAAAGCGGCTCCAGAGTTAGACACTTGGATTCTCGGGCCACCGGACATGGTTCCTTGAAAAACTCCTCTTTCTTTCCACCAGCGCAGCTCCATCTAATGGAGGCACCCCGTCTAGGTCCGGCCTGCCCGGCTGCTATTCTCGCCATCCGTGTGGCTGGCAAGATATCATCAACCAAGACCTTCAGTGGAGAAAGCATTGTACAGAAGGACCCGGCGTCCTTCCCAAAACCATCCCTCGTTTTTATTCAACAAATGTTCCTCGGACACTACGATGGGCCAGGCCGGGAGTGGACGAACGAGACCCACTACCAACCGGCCTCAGGGGAAAGCGTGGACAGTGTGGACGTGCGGACAGGTTGTTATGAAGAAGCTTGGTGAGAGCACAATAAGGGGATGTGCTGAGGACCAAGGATGCAGGCTTGGAGGGCGGGGACCGTAAAACTGGAGGCTGGTGTTCGCCGAGCACGTCCGCGGCTCTGGGCCAGGCCCCCGGCAGCATCAAACTTAGGAGGTGAGCTCTGCTAGTATTTCTGCTTCGAAGAGGAGGAACTCCAGTCTCAGGGGGTTAAGCAACAGGTCCAAGGTCTCCTGCTAATGACGATGGAAGCAGAGCTGCAACCCCATCCACGAGAATGGTGTGGTGACTGCTACATCCTACCGCCTCCGAGGACGGTGGAGCCAGGGTAGCTCTTACCTCGTGGGTTGCTGGTGCTTCTGGGCTGCAGGGGCCGCTTGGCCTCAGCCCCTCCTACTGCATCACACACGCCCCCAACTTCCACCAGGGGAAGGGCAAAACCATCCGGTGTCTGGCCTGCCGGCCCCACACAGAGGCCTGATGGCAGGAGGACTCATGAGACACCCACTCCCAGCCCCTTCACCCCAGTCACTCTGACACCCACCCCTTCAAGCCCTGGAGCCTCCCAAGACTGGCCTTGGCCTGGTCTGAGTTCTGGGCTGGCCTGGGGGGAGAGGCGCACCCCAGAGAGGGCCCTGAGGGCTGGGGTGGGGAAGTGGGGGCACATACATTCCTAGAAAACCAAGGCAAGAGGAGGCTTTAGAGAGCAACCTGGAAGTCTGTGGGTTCACACTTAAAACATTAAAGAGTAGAACCTCAGGACCAAGCAAAGTGAGGGTTCCAAGCCCACCTGCTCACCCCTCCCCGCCCCCAGCAGTCCCTGCAGCCCTTGGGAGGAGCCTGGGGCTCCACAGATCCGCTCAGAAAACCAGACGTGTCGCTGATAATAAGCCCAGAGAGGACCAGCACTTGATACAAGGCCACTTGACCCCTCTGGGTCTATTTTGGCCTCATCAGCAAAATGGTGCTTGCTATTTTGTGTGTACCGGGTGCTGGACTTTATAACATGCCACTCCTTGACACCTTCCAGGTGGTGGCTGTGCTATCCCCACTCTGCAGCTGAAGACATTGAAGTGATGTTTATAAAGCATCCATCACTGCCTGGCCCCCAGTGGGCAGTCAGTGCATGTTAGTCTCCTTCCTGTTCCTCGAAGTCCACCTCCTCCAGGAAGCCCTCCCAGATTGTCTCTGGCTTCCAAGGAGGGCTCTGCTCTCTAAGCAGCCCCCACAGGCTCCTCCCTGGGACACCACCTGCTTCAGCCCCACTCTTCTTGTCACTCAGGCAAGACTGCACACTTCATAGGGACAGGGAGTGGCCAGGCCTCCAGCTCTGTGGGTCAGGAAGCTGGTTTAAATGAAAATATATATACTCACGACAGTGTAAGGGTCCCATTGTGCTGAGGACTGGGGTCGCAGGCAGGGAGGAAGAGATGGTAAAAGTGGGAGCCAGTGTCTGCTGAGCCCCCTTCCCATAGCCTGTCAGCAGCTTCTGACTTGTTCCCCAGTCACAGGGCCCAGCTGTCACCCCCTGGAGAGCTCATGGGCTCTCCATCCTCCGTCTCCTGACCCCGGCACTTGGCCGGGCAGCCTCAGGGAGCCCAGCGACATCAGGGAGCAGACTCAGGCTTTCTCCCCACCCTGGCCTGGCCCTGCGGTTCGGTGCAGCCAGAGGTGCCTCCAGGGAGGAGACAGAACAGAGGGGACAGAGAGAGAATAAGAAAGAAGAAGACTGAAAAACAGAGAGAGACAGAGACAAAGAAAGCACAAAACAGAGAACAAAGGGAGAGAGTGAGAAAGGAAGAGAAACACAGAGAAACGCAGGCCCAGAGAGACTGAGACGGAGAGATGCCAGCAGCGAGGAGAGTGGGGGAAAAGACAGAGACACTGAGAGGGAGCCACAGGCAGCACCCTGAGTCCCCAGAGCCCATACGGCCCCCTCTCCACTTCCTGCTTCCCCCGGCGTCTCCCTTTCCCCCGGCCTCCTGCCTTCTGCACTCAGTCATGCACTGACCACCTACTTCTTGCCTAGCCTGGGTGCTGGGGACACATCCCCTGGCCACCTCCCAGGCGGCAGCTGTGTTTATGCCCACTGTACAGATGAAGAAACTAAGTCCGGGAGCCATCGGGTGACTCAGAGCATTCAGCTGGATCCAGCACTGCTGGAGTGCGGGCGGGAAGGTCGTGGACCGGGAGACTGAGGCCCAGAGAGGAGCCGTGCCTGGCTTCAGGCCACACAGTAGTCAGCTTCGGAGCGGAGGCTGGCGGCCAGCTCCCAGCACCTCGCCTGGCTCCAGAGAAAACAAGGTAAATCTCATTAAGTGTTTGGCAGTGAGGCTCCAGGTCTTACCAAACAGGCTGCAGCCAACACCCTGGAAGCTGTCGACAGCCCCTGCCCCACCCCTTTCCTGCCTTCTCCCGCTGCCTTGTCTGAGAAGGGCAGCTCTGTTGCCATCCAAACTTGTCCCCCTCTAGGACTCAGGTCCCCCACAGGTGGCATCTCCACTCCCCACCCCCTGCCATCCAACCCAGACTCCCACCCAGAACTGGCAAGAGGCAGGGTAGCTGTGACTATGCCTTTAATTTTGGTGACATCGGCAAAGTGCATCCTCAGGCTCTGCCCCCCTATAGGAAGGAGGCAGACCACGCGCTGAGCACCTGCTCTGAGCCCTCCCTGGAGCTCACGGGGTCTCTTGCATCCCACCAAGGCAGGCACAGGTGAGCAAAGCATGGCTCAGAGAGGGCTGATGCCACCCAGGGTCGTGCAAGCCATTCAGGACAGTCGTCCTGCCCTGAGCTCATACTCCTGACGTTACCCAGTCTCCCCAGGCTGCCACTCTCGAGTGCTCTGCACCCTCCCCACCAAGCCCTGAGCCCCCCACCCTCTGCACACAGGCCCTGTGCCCTGGGGTACACTGGGTGGGAAGGGGAGGGCGCTCCCTGACTGCGGGACCTCAGACAAGTCAGAGTCCCTCCTGGGCCATGGCTTTCTTTCTGTACCTGTCGGGGGCAGGAGATCGTGTGATGGTCTCAGAGGGTCCATAGGCTCACCTCCCTTGACCCTCACTTGCCCGTGTGCCCGCTGGGGCCTGGGGTCCTCCCTTCCACCCTCCAAGGTAGCTGTGATGCTTCATAGGCTGATCCCAGGATTCCCAGGCCTTCAGGAGACAGCTCCCATGGGTCCTGGGGGGCATGGGTCATGAGGGTGTGGGTATGATGATCTGCCTGGTCCCCTGTCCCCATCTCCTGACCCAGGAAGGCAGAGGGTGGGGGTGAGAGTTTGGGGTCCAGTGCAGGGTCAGCACCCCCCACCCACTAGCATTGCCTGCTGTGCTGCGGGCCTGGCGGCCACAGGTGTACAACACCACCCATGACCTCGTGGAGCTCGAGGGGCTGGGGACATCTCACACAGATGCAGCAGCTACAACATGGCATGGTACCACATGCAGAAAGAAAGGGCCCCGAATTCTGTGGGCTCCCGATCCAGCTTGGGGTCAGGGACCTTCCAGCGGGAGATGACACAGCACATGAAGAGGCACAAGGACCTCATGGGCCAGGATTGGTCAGACGTGCCCCCTACTTATCGATCGGTCAGTCCTCTGGGGAACCTGCTCCAAGGGGTTCAAGGTGCCGACTTCCCAGGCACGCTTCAGAGACCGCCAGAGCTAGCTAGGTCACTTCAAAGGCCACAGAACTGAGGCCCTGACAGGGGACTTGTTCCCTGCCCAGCACCCTTTGCCTCTGCCTACTGTCACTCTCCTGGACACACCGCCCCAAGCCTGCGAGGCCCTGTCATCCATGAACTGACCAGCTGTGGACTTCCTGTGGCCTGGGTCCCACACCCAAGCCAGGCCCATCCGACCTGGCCTCTGCCTGGTCCCTTTGCTCCAAGGGTTGGCCTCCCTTCCCGTACTGCTCACAGCCTCTGAAGTCCCCTTTGGGGTTGGAAGCCCGTGGGGTCGGAAGGGGAGTCTGGGCGCCCTGCTCCCCACCAAGGCCTCACCCGCCCTCGGCCATATGAATCACCCCCACTGAGCACCGGGAACCAGGTTCTGGGGCCAAGATGTTGACAATGACCTGGGGGGTCTAGATGTAACTCTCAGACCAGAGCGGAAACCAGGGGAGAGGTCAGCAGGTGAACACACAGTCAGCCAGTGGGGCTCATGGAGTCAAGGAAACGACTAAAAGCTGCACTCACTGCAAAGCATTTAAAGGCTCAGCCCAGAAAACAAACATGGGGAAAACTTTCTTTTCATCCTACCGGGGTTCTGAGAAAATTCTTCTTAATAGACCTTGTGTAAAGAAAATCATGTTCGCTTGGTGGGTGGAACTGGCCCCTGTCCAATCGCCTTTACTTCCTTCTCATGCTAAACGCCTGTCTCCTCCAGCAAAGGGGAGCTCTCTCGGAGGGCAGGGGCCCCGTCCACGTACTTCGGCGCCCGGCACCCAGCGCCCAGCACAAACAGGGCCTGGCCCTTTCATTACTGATGCTCTTGGAGTGAGCTGGCGACTGAATGAGTTAAATTTCCCCTTGGAGGAGATTGTCATCATTCTTGTATCGGACAAAGGACAGACACCCAGCGCATCGTAAGAAATACCCACACATCCATGTGAAAAGGCAAACCGCCAGCCCTACACGTAGAGTGGAATTCAACATTCACAGATACTGAGCAAGACCTTCAGGGGGGTTCCGTGCTGGGAGCTTCCCCGGCTGTGACCCCAGGCTCCCCCAAGGCGTGTGCTCCCACTTGTGCCCCCCCTGGGGTACGTTTTGGAAAGTCTCACGTAAAGCACCAGGAGAATGGCGAAGGGAAGGCGGGTGAAAGATGGCACTGGAAGAAGGATGAGAGGCGCAGGAAATCTTTTCAGACGGGGCCGGCCTCTCCCCCGGGTGATCTGGGCTCAGGGCTAACAGTGGGGCGGGAATAGGGGTTCTATCCGCCCTCAGAGGGGAGGGGAGGCTCCCCACCAGCACAAGCTGGGTCCCCCCAGGAGGTAGCCAAGCAGAATGGATGGGGCACTGGGCCAGGAGTCAGGAGCCCTGGGTTCCAGCCCTAACACCCAGCAGACTGGCTGGGCGACCTTGGCCACCCTCTCTGTGACCTCAGTCTTCACATCTGTACAAGGAGAGGACTGGGGAGCCGATCCTCAGAGACCTGTCCAGCCCTGACTCAGGGAGGCTAGGAGAGGCACTCACCTCCTGCTCCCCTCCCCCAGCTCCTCCCCAGCACCAGCCCTGTGACCACAACCTCAGTGACACCCACCCCCTAGGGGACCCAAGGTGAGGCCAGTCAGGGTTGGGCCGAGTCTGAGAGCCAACCAGCTCCAGTGCCGGCCTGAATCACCCAGCCTGACCCTGGTCCCCTGCCCTGGAAGCTCACAGCTGTCACCGTGACCAGGCAGGGCGGGCACCTCGTTCCGAACCACTGCTTTTCCTAATACCGCCTTCCTGCTCCGCTTCCCCCGAGTCTACGTGTGGCCTCCATCCTCCCTGACATCCAACGCTGGTCCCCAAGTGCCAGCCACACACAACACCCGCCTCCTGGGTGGTAGGAAGGAGGTGGGCATTGTGTGTGGCCGGCACTTGGGGACCAGCAATGGACGTGAAGGAGGAAGGCAGGGGAGGACGGGCAGGGTGGGAGCCAGAGCCCCTACTATGTGGGGTCCCCAGACTAAGTTAGGACACAACTGCATGTCCCTGAGGAGCTTCCTCCCTGATGGGGGAGGTGCGGTCCCTCGGGAAGCTTCCAACCTGATCGGGAAACAGCTCCTGAGCACACAGATCACCTAGTCCGATGGGGCAAACACAGCTCCTGCCTCGTAGGAGTTCAGGGTTAGGCAAAGACCCTCTCTGCCTTTTGGAGGTCTTCTGATCTTAGGGGGGAGGCGCAGCCCATCTGGAGGAATCCCCAGTTTGACGGAGGAGCGTTCACGCAGCTCTCTTCCTGTCGGCGGAAGGGACCCACTCTCTCGAATGCACGCCTGCTTACTGCCACGAGGCTTTCACACGCTGTCTCCCTGGAGCCTCCCAGCAGCCAGGAGCGAGGCCAGCCAGGGGCTGGGCTCTCTGTTTGACCATCAGAGAAACTGAGGCCCAGAAAGAGAAGTGGCAGCGGCAAGGCCATACAGCAAGGCAGGACTAGAGCCCAAGTTTATTTCCAGAGGGAAGGAGGGAAGGCGGGAAGGGGGGAACAGACAAGAGGGGTAGATGACTAAGTTAGGGGCTTGGCCCAGGAAGGCTGGGGAGCTGGGCGCCCTCTGCCCCATGGCCTGCTGCCCCGAAAGGGCCTGTCTCAACCCGGTTTGGAAACCACTTTTTATTTGAGGGAGCCCTGCCAGGCATTTATGAGCCCGGTTTATGGCTCTGGCCCCGGGGAGCCTGCGGCACAGCTTTTGCATGAGCCAAGGGAAGTGCCCGCTGGGCCACAGCCATGGCCCAGGCCTCTTCTCCGAAAGCCACGGCTGGGTAGAGGCTGGAAATCTCCAACGACCAGAGCCAGAGGGACCCCAGGGCTGAGCTGGCCAACCCCTGCCTTTTACAGAAGGGAATAGTGAGGACCAGAGAAGGGCCATGACTTGCCCAAGATCACACAGCAGACCTTGGACCTGCCACTGGCCCCCTGACCTTTGGCCACAGCTCTCACCAGCACCAGGCCGGGTGGAGCAGCTTTTCACCTCACTCCTTGTGGGGGCAACTCAGGATGTCAGAAAGATCTTCTGTACTTGGGATATTTGAGGATTTTCCTTGGGGCTGGATCCCCCACTCCTGGCTCTGCACCCTCTCTCCCCCAGAGCATCCCCTCAGGAGGCCAACCCACGTCCTGGCCATGGAAGGAATTTCCTGAAAGGTCACATCACCCCTGTGCTCCACCCGTGCCCTGTCAGCCACCAGGATCCCCTAAGCAGGGAAAGCTGAGTCAGCCGGGGGAAGGAGAGGCACTTCCTCTTACTGGGCACCTGAAGAGCCTCACTGCCATTGGGAGACTGGGCTTCTTGATCAGAGGAAATAGAGGTTCAGAGATGTTGAGACACCTTGCCCAACGCCACACAGCACCTACGTGGGGAGCGGGAATACCAGCCGGCCCTGTCTGCTTCCGA
>CM052542.1:8684160-8701903 GCA_028533065.1 Trachops cirrhosus | reverse complement strand
GACACATCAGGATTTAGGTCTGCTGTTGCCTCCGGCCACTGAGTTTTTATTTCAGTGATCGTATTTTTAAGTCCTGAGATTTCCATTTGGTTCTTCTTTACAGCTCTTTTCTTTTTTGGCTGAATCTATTTTTTATTATTTCAGGGGTGTTCCCAACTGTTCTTTGAGGCATTTTTATGATAAGCGCTTTAAAACTTCTGTTGAATAATTCTGACGTCTTTGTCATCTGCATGTGGGTGTGTGTTGTCTTCTCTCATTCAAGTTGGGATTTTCCCAGGTCTCAGTGGGACAAATAACTTTCTGTTGAAACCTGGACATCGGGGGCATCCTGTTATGAAACTCTGCGTCTTATTTAAACATTAGGTTGCAGCTGGCCTCCTCTGAGGCTGCTCAGTGTGGGGGGCAGATGTCACTCTTCTTCTTCCAGGAGGGAATGTCAACTCAGCTTTCATTGACACCTGTGGGGAGGGCTTCCTGATGTCACTGAGTGTGAGGGGGACCTTGGGCTGATTTCTGCTCCCCGCGTGGCCTCTCCTGACACTGCAGGGTGGGGGTTGGCCTCCTGACCCTGGATGGTGGTGAAAGTCCTCACTTCCTTCTAGCCTCCTCCGATAGCACCTGTGAGGAGAAGCCCCCTGCACCAGCAGGGCGGTGGAAGGCCAGACTCCCCTCCCCCATCAGGGTCTCCACTGATGCCCCAGGATCGGGAAGGCACCTCTGGTCTACAGCCAGTGAGATGCAAGCCCCGGGTCCTCAGGCTTGTCTGTCTCTGTCACCAGCACGGCTGAGGAGTTGGGGCCTCTTGTGACAGTCTGGCAAAGGCAGACTCCAGCTTCCCAAGTCAGCTTTTGCTGGTGAGGTGACACTGGGGTCACAGTTTTTTCTGTGGTGTTTGGCTGGAGTAGAGTGGTTATGATCTTTTAAGATTTTGTCTAGATGTTTTTTTAAATCTTTTAAGACACCTGTCTCACTCAGCAGTGCCTTTCCTGCCCCCACCCCCACGGGTGACCCAGCAGGCTCTTGGGCTTCGGTCTGTGCCAGTTGGAGTCCACGCTGCTGGCTTCTCCAGGACCCTGTCTGGGAGACACAAGGCGAAAAGAAAACCCAGGAAGCTCAGCTTTATGTATTTTGAACTTAGTGTCAGTAAATCACACAGGCTAAGAATTATCTCAGCTTGGTCACCCCTCAGCTCTCCGGCACCACCTCGGCCTGCCTGGGTCCCCAGTGGGAGGGAGCAAGGCAGTGGGTGGGCTGCTAGGCGGGCGCTGCCGGGGGCACGCGGTGGTCCTGTGATGCCACAGTCCAGTTGCCGTGGCATCTCCATGGGGTCGGTTGGAGGCCCCCTGAGCTCAGAGGTCATTGCCACTGCTGCACGGAGCGAACACCCATGTTCCACGGGACTTGGAATTCCTAGAGAACTGCCTTTGGGCAGAGCTAGCAATCATTTCTTTAAATTCCGCCTTAGTTTTCCTTATTGTGGAGTCTCAGGCGAACATCCAGAAACCGTGAACAGCTTTAGTGATGAAGAGTTTGGCTGCCGTTTCCTCCATGAAGGCTTTACCACCAAGGACCTACCACCTTGTAGGGCGCTGTGCCTTGCCCAAGATGCATGTGCGGGGCTGGATGCGCTTTGGAAACATAGGTGCTTACACCATTGCCACTGCTTCTACTTTCAGTGGATTCCAGAGGCCGATCATCTACTACGTGAGGTCAGGGCCGGCATCAGCCAGTCCAGAACCGTGACTCTCTGCCCACAGTGGAGGAGCAGGACGTCGGCACTCTGCCGGAGCGCCACCCGGCAGCCTGCGCTTCGGCTCGTAGTTAGATGCCATTCATGTAGCTTTACGGCAAGGGCAGCTTGAATTAAGGGATTGGGGGACCACTTAACTAGGGCTCATTCTGAAACATCTTTGTGAGCAGGGTTGGCACCGATGGCACACTACGAGAGGCCAGGAGATGGGGCCACGCTTACGCGTGTTCTCATGGAAACTATTTGAATGTTTGTTTTATGTGGATTTTTACTCAGTTTTCAAATGTGACTAAAGAGTGCTCCTCAGCTGCCAGGCAAGCGCCTGTAGCTTGTACATTGGCCGAATGGGCCAGAAGCTTCGTGTCGTGAACGGTTTTAAAAATAAAGCACCTTGAACATTTAAAAAAAAAAATTGTCTCAACTTTCTGATGTATTGAACGTGTTAACTTTAAGTGGTAGCCCCTTTATGATTATATATTAATAATATATCTTGTATTACTTTTGTACATGTATGTATAATTATGTGTTAATAATACATAATTATATACAATTATTTTTTATAAATGATATTATTTCCTAATAACTTTTTATCCATGACTGTTAAAGCCATGCCAGCTTCCTTTGGGTTGGCGTTTCTTTTGGAACATCTTTTTCTTGCTTTTACTTTTCAAACTTCCTGTGCTTTAATATTCTGGGAGTTTCATTAGTACTAGGTTGCCCTTTTACCTTCCATTCTGACAATATGTCTTTTTTTTTAAGATTTTATTTATTTATTTCCAGACAGAGGAGAAGGAAAGGAGAAGAGAGGAGAGAAGCATCAGTGTGCGGTGGCCTCTCACACACCCCACTGGGGTCCTGGCCCACAACCGAGGCATGTGCCCCGACTGAGAACCGAACCCGTGACTGTTTGGTTTGCAGGCTGGCGCTCAATCCACTGAGCTACACCAGCCAGGGCACAATATATGTCTTTAAATCAGGGTAGTCCATTCCTGATCATGGTCACTGCTGACTCATTAGTTTTGAGTAATATTTGACTCAAATATTAAAATGCCCACTAGGTGCCAGGTACAGTTTGAGGTGCTAGGATACGGCAGGAAAGCGAAGAGCCAAAACTCCGTGCCCTTGGGAGGCAGAGTCTGATTGGAGGGAACAGACAATGAGCACGTACTGACTGAACAGTCACTGTCCACGGATGAGGGTTCCCATCATTTATGCCGATGCCCTCTCCCCAGGAGGCAGACAGAGCATAGAGTGACCGCCTTCCCATGAGTAGAAGAGGGGAAAGGAGAAAAGAGTGACCTCACAGTGGTGTATTAATCTGCCACAAGGTGCCACAAACCGGGTGGCTTAAACGACAGAAATTTATCGTCTCAGGTTCTGGAAGCCGGAAGCCCAAACTTGAGACAGGGGCAGGGTCGCTTCCTCCTGAGGGCTGTGAGGAGCGGACCTCTCCCAGGCCTCTTTCCTGGCTGGTAAGTGGCCGTCTTCACGCTCACAGGGAATTCTGTCCGTATGCGTGCCTGTTTCTAAACCACCCCTTCTATTATACGGGCATTTGTCATATTGGATTAAGGCCCGCCCTAATGACCTCAGTTTAATTTGATTGTCTCTGCAAAGACCCTCTCTCTAGATAAGGCCGAATTCTGAGGTACTGGGGGTTAGGACCTCAATATATGAATTTGGGGAGGGGGACTCAATTCAGCCCAATGCAAGGGGAGAAAACTGACCAACACATTTTAGCCAGGTGGCCGAGGTCAACACCAATAGTGGTAAGATGTGGTGATTAACGCGCTGGTGCAGGCAAGGTCACTGCTTTACACAGCGGTCAAGAAGCCTCTCTAGCAGGGTGACATTTGAATGAGGACCTGAAGGAAGTGAGAGAACAGCAGTGGGGTGTCTGGGGGATCCGAGCACCTGGGAGGACAGGAGCCCAAGACAGGAGCATGGTGGCCAGGAGGTGGGGGAAGAGAGACAAGGTCCTAGAAGACAAGGTCAGAAAGGTGAAAGGTAGAGAATTGTGTCGGCCCTGAACGTCGAAGGAAGGATCCCGAGCATCTGAGGGAGATGAGGAGGCACTGGGAGGGTCTACAGAATCCCTCCGGCTGCCTCGCTGACCACAGACTAGAGGGAGGCAAGGTCGGAAGCAGAGAGACCAGTTAGAGGCAGCGATAACAATCGTAACAATCTCGGTGAGAAATAAGCAGCAGAGCAGGAAAAAGTGGTCAGATTAAAACTTTACTTTGAAGGCAGGTCCAACAGGGCTCACTGGTGGATCAAATGCAGGGTGTATGAGAATAAGGAGCCAAAGATGACTCCGAGTTTGGGGTGTAAGCGACCCAAATCCTGGAGCGGCCACCGACGGGGGCCGTCTGGGGGAGGAGCAGGTAGGTGTGAAGGCAGGAAATCAGGAGGATGGCCGCGCAGGTGTTGAGACTGAGGTGGTGCTTGCGTGGTGGGGGCCTGGATAATCCCACTGGAGCTCAGGGGCGAGGTCTGGGCTGGAGATGCAATGGGGGAGTGGTCGGGAGGTTGGAAGCAGAGACAGGATGAGATCCCCAACCCCTGTAACCTGCATTCTGTAACTACCATTTTGGCCAGTTCAAAGCATTCATGCAAATTCAATCATGCCGTTTCCACTCTTTCGTATCTAGCTGCTCTCTCCCCACATTTGTGAGATTAATTCAGGGAGCTGAAAGTATCCGTAGCACACCACTTTCTATTGCCGAGTAACATTCATTATATATACTTTGTTCCCTCAGCCACCCGGTGATGGGCATTTGTGTTCTTCCCCATTCTGGGCTATTATAAACTGTTACGGACATTCATAGATAAGTCTTTTCCAGGACACGTGCTTTTATTTCTCTTTGGCAAATAACCTAGGTGTGAAATTACTGGCTCATATGGCAAATACATGTTTAATTTTGAAAGAAACTGTGCCTGGTCATTTTTAACAGCTCCTTGTTCCATGTTCGTACTTCCAATACTTCTTTTATTTCTTTGCATTGTTGAGCACCCTTCTTTCCTAATATGAATGCTCTAATTCTAATACTGGAAGTAACTGCAGGCCTGATTCTGCTGCTTCTTGTGTTATTCAAACGTATTCATGGAATCTCGGTTTTTGTGTTTTTTAAAAGCTCATGATCATCGGGACTCTATCTGTGGGACTGTCACGAGGCTCTGATCGCTCTGTTTTTCTCCAGAAAGGATTTTAGCTTGTTCTGTGCTGGACACCTGGGAGCGTTACTCACCAAGAGCTACTTTAAATTCTCAGCTTCAGGTTTCTGGACCGAGCAAGAAGCAGGAATCTGCGCTCAGGGGAGAGTTTATTTCCCCTCCATCCTCAGTCAGAGCCGAGACCAACCATTTTTCTTGCCCTCTCCTTGGAAGACAGATATTTTTCAAGTTCACCCCCATACGAAAGGCATTGCCTGCAGAGGTTCTGAAGCGATGGGGGAATCCCTTTCTCTCCCTGGTCGGCCCTGGGCTGTCTCCCTCATGTACACCTGTGAGAAGCAGAGCTCCACGTTGCTGGTCCGCAGGGGATGCAAAGGGCACAGCCTCTTTGGAAGACAGTCTGGCAGTTTCTTCTCAAGTCAGGCGTGCCTTACCATGCATCCCGACAAGCTCACTCCCAGCTATTTACCGACAAGAAATGGAAACCTCCACGCACACCGTACCTGTTCACAAATGTTTGGAACAGCTTTATACACGACCACTAAAAACTGCCACCAACACAGCCGGCCTTCAACAAGTGCACGGACAAACAGACCGCGGTGCACCCGTGCCGTGGCGTGAACTGCTGACACGCGCCGTGACGCCCATGAACCCCGAATGCATGCTGCTGAGTAAAGAGAGCCAGACACGACCGGTGACATGCTTACTGCATGGTTCCGTCTGCATGGCCTTCTGGACGGGGCAGAACTAGACTAGAACAGAAGGCAGCGTAGCAACTCAGGAACTCCGCACTAACAAGGTAAGTTTCCCTCTGTAACTTTGGCCACAGTTTAAAAACCAACAGGGAGCTCCACTTTCCAGGAACCTTTCAGGGGAGTTGCCAGTTCAAGGCTCACTTGCCTCTCTTGATTTGTGTACACATTCGTCTTCATTTATTATTTTTATTATCGCTGCTTTGCTTCTGAGTGCTTTGTCTACTTTCTTACCAGCTCAATCTTGCATTTGAAAGCATTCGTTTAGCTCTGTTGCCCCAAGCCTAACAAGGGAGACGCCATCTTTATCCTCAAAGGTCCCCTGGCCCAATGGAGGAAGACAGAACAGGCCTGCCAGGAAGCACCTCCTCCCACGCATCCAGGGGTAGCAGCTCTCCTGGGGTGTTTTGGTGCTTCACGGCCGGAGATATCACATAACTTTTTCAAAATGGCAATAATGGTTGAAATTAACTGGCATAGAATGTGGTGCACAGTAGGCAGCTGGCTGGGCTGGCAGCCAGAGAGGCGGTGCTGTACGACTCAGGGCCCTGCTACAGGTAACAGCGGGGCAGCTAGAGGGGTGGGCAGCCTGCCAGGGCTCCAGGACGTCCCCTCTCCGGGGCCCAAAGCAAAGTGCAGGACCCTGAGGATGGGCCTGGCTCAGTCCAGGTCAGCGGTTGGGGGTCAGTGGGTTCCGGGGCCTGTACTCCCTGAGACCAGAGGCTTAGGGCAGCGGGTTTCCGAGGAGCCCTGTTATCCCCCCAACTATCCCCCCAACTCCTCTTAGTGCCCTCCAGCACAGGCTGCAGCTCTGGGTCCAAAGGTTTTGGCGTGGCTTTGCAGATGACACAGCCTCCTGGTCCTGGCTGCTCCCACGGCGATGCCAGCCCACCCCCACCACTGGGGCGGGTCCTGACAACTCTCCCCCCAGAAACCTCGCTCCCGTCTTTCCTCTCCTCAGCACCCACAGGCCAGAGCCCTGCTTCCTTCATTCTCTCAGGAAACAGCACCTACTGTGTGCTCGGTTCTGAGCTGGACGTGGGGCTCAAAGTTGGCCCAGAAACAGCTGTGCCTCAGGGGTTCGGTCTGGGAAAGGCCAATGGGCAAACAGATAACGATGCTGTGCTGACAGTGGCGGCAATGGGGATGTTAGGTTCAAAGTGTTGAGGGTTTGCCGTGTGCCCAGCACCGCGCTAAGCACCTGACAATAACTCGTAATCTTCATAACAGCCCGATGAGGTAACAGTAATTATTTTAATAATGAGTAACACTTATTACTTCCTAAGTGCCAGGCACTGCCCTATAATCTGCACAAGGTTAACCCATTCAAAGTGGCTACCATGACTGCCCCTATTTGTTACAGGTGAGGAAACTGAGGTATGGAGACATTTAACGACTTGCCCGAGGTCACACAGCCACTAACTGGCAGAGCAAAATGCATTTGCCATGACGGATGAAGGCAGGGGGTGCCGTGGGACACAAACAAGAAAAGAGTCCATGCCTCCTGGGCAGATCAAGGAAGGCTTCACAGAGGAGGTGACATTTGAGCCAGGTCTTAAGGGATTAGTAGGGCTTTGCCAGGTGGGCATGAGGAGAGTGGAGCAAAGGCCCTGAAGCATGTTTAGGGACAGGGCGTCATTCGGCATAGCTAGAGGGTCACGTGGGGATGTTCAGGTCAGAGGGGCAGGAAGAGGCCATGTCACAAAGGTCATTGGGGGTACGCAGAGGGGCTTGGGCCGATCCTGAAGGCAGCAGGAGGCTGCATGCCCCTCATCTCTTCCCTGAGCTGCTAAACTGTCAACCCTGTGGGTGCAGAACAAATACACCTTCCTTAATCCAGGCCCTCTCAGCAAACTCCACCTGCTCCCAGAAGATTGTGGGCCCTGCCTCCAAAGCCCTTCTTGTTACCCCCAAAGGTGCAGTTAGCAGCCCTAAGACCACACCCTGCCACCCACAACACTGTACCCAGGTCAGCGTATGGGTCCCACCCTACCACCATGCCCCCTGGACCTTGTTCCCCAGACCAAATGCCCCTTTTTTTCCCCCATGCACCTGTCCACAGCCTGTCCTTCCCCTGGGACTGGCTCAGGGACCCCCTCCTCCAGGAAGCCCTCCCAGATCACTCTAAGCCAGGTGAGTTTCCATCTTAACTCTTCCCCACTGTATAGCACTTGGGACCCACATCATGGCAGGAATTATGGACTCCCAGCTTGCTTCTTACCTGTCCTGTCTTCTCACCTGGAATGTAAGACCCTTAAGGGCTAAGCCCATATCCTAACAGTAAGCGTAACAGGTAGGTGCTGTTTTTTGAACGCTATGTGCTGTGCCGGCAGCATGACCGTGTGAGCCTGTGTTCTGTGCCCACTCAGTCACTTGCAGCTTGGGGAGGTGAAGGGGTTCCCCCGTGGTCACCCCATTAGGATTTGCCCCCGAGTCTGCCTGACTTCAAGCTCCATATAAGCAGCTCCCTCTCACACCTCACCGAGACCCCACCCTCCTCCAGTGGACACGCACGGCAGGTGCTCAGTACAGAGACTGATCCAAAGGCGGGTCCAACCCAGAGTCACCCTCTGTGTGGGGTCCTGCCTGGCCTCTGTTCTCTCAGATGCGGTCCTTTTGAAGGGCCGCTGGCTGCCCTGGGCACTAGCCGACAACAGCACTGCGGCCTGGGTGGCCCACCATCCCCAGAGCTGGAGGCTGAGACGCCAAGGTCCTGAGCTTGTCTATCAGTGGCTGCTCTGAACTCACTCCAAAAGGCCACAGGCGGGAATCCGGACCGAGGCCCAGCAGAAACCAGCAGGTGCGCGTGCACATTCCCGTCACGTTGCCCCGCCGCCCTGGAGCCAGACAGGAACCACCACGGGCAGCGCCCACCGGCACCTGCTGCGTGCCAGGCCCTGCGCTGGGCCCCCGCAGGCGTCGCTCGTGTCTCCTCCCAACGACCTTCACAAGTCGGTGCCGTGACCAGGCCCATCGTACCGGTGAGGACACCTTCATGCACTTGTTCCTCCGCCCGGCCACCCACATTTATGTAAACAAAAATGTACTGAGCAGCTACCACCGGCCAGGTCTGGAGTCCAGGAACGGGGTATAAGAATGCACAACATATACACACACAGCTCCCACCCTACGGAGCACGCCTCTGAGGGGAGCCTGGCTTTGGGCCCCAGACCCAGCCCCCTGGGCGGGGGACCATAAAGGCCTCAGTGGTCGCTGGGCGTGGGGAAGGGAGTGATAATGTAGCACATCCAGAGAAGAGCAGGGGAAACCACAGTGGGCGTCGTAATCACTTACCCTTCCGGGTCGCCCTGGGGACACCCCAGAGGGACAGCCCCATGAGCAGCTGGACATGCACCCCAGGAGCTGCTCTCACAGAGGGACAGCTGAGTCT
The DNA here is from genome assembly GCA_028533065.1 of Trachops cirrhosus. NCBI lineage: Eukaryota > Metazoa > Chordata > Mammalia > Chiroptera > Phyllostomidae > Trachops > Trachops cirrhosus. The sequence goes on along the minus strand of CM052542.1, from coordinate 8,692,836 downwards.
GGCTGAGTGTCCCCCAACCCCGGCACCCTGCCAAGGGCGCAGGAGAGGAGGTGGCAGTCAGAGCAAGAAGGATGGGAACTAGGAAGCTGCCCCATCTCCCATCCCATGGAGGGAGGAGGTCATAAAGTCAAAGCCACTGTGTGGTCAAGGACTGGCCTTTGGCTTTGACAGAAAGGCCCCTCAGGAGGGGCTCTTGGGGGGACGCTGAGAGCCAAGAAGGTGTGAGGAATGGAGGCGGCCGGGAAAGGGCCCGAGGAGGGGCCTTCAGAATCACATTGACCCAACTGAGGACGCCTGGCCGGTCCACGGCCTGAGATGACTGAGCCATGGAGGGACAGAGATGTCCAGGGCCACTCACCTCCACTGGCAGGTGGGGAAACGGAGTGCCACCCAGCAAGTGGGGGCAGGGAGTGGCCAGGGGAGATGGCGGGGCTGGCCCACGTACAGCCCTGTGGAACAGCTCCTGAGTCAGCAGGTCCCACACACCGGCTCTGTGGCTTCCTCATGAGACCCCATCGTGTCCTTGTGACTGGCCACCCAGGCACCAGGCAGTTAGCCACAAGGTTGTTACAGAAGGATGAGTAAAGCAGTAGAGATTGGCCTTGGCCTTGGCCTCTGGCCAGCTTCCTGCTTCAGCTTCTCCCCTTCCTTAGCCCCTTTCTCACCACTGTTTCTTCTTTCCTGGGGCCTCTGAGCCTGCCCACCTACCTGGGGGCTTTTCCAGGGTGCACCGGTGTCTCCCCACACCCTGGGAACTTTCTGGACCCCCGCTCTGGGAGACTGGCCAGCCCTGGTAAACCCTCTCTATCTGGGGTATGTTCGAAGGCACCACTTCCACACCTCATCCTGCCCAAGGCCGAGGGACAACCTCCAGACTCACAATGACCTGGGTCTGTGCATCCCTCATGGCCACCTCCCAGCCATGGGACCTAAGGCTGTTTACTTAACCTCCCTGAGCCTCTACCTCCTCATCCATAAAACGCAGGGACAGCCGCCGGCCCCCTGGGGTTGATGAGAAGTGAATGATATCACATTTGTCAAGTGTTTACTTCGGGGCCCAGCACGTGGTGAGTGTGTGACCCATGGGCACAATTATCATTGTTATAAAAAGAATCACAAGCGATGGCCACTGCTCAGAGGTGCCCAGGGCAGCACAGTTGACAAAGCACTGCCATCCGTGGTCTCCAGGGGGCCTCTGGGAGGAGACATGGGTGGGGTTCTCAGCAGGGGCTCCAAAGGTCCCGGCTCCTCGCCTGGAGAAGCGGAGCCCGTCCTCCTGGCTCTAGCTTCGTCATCCTGATCCACCAGTTGCCAGGCATCTGTGCTCCATCTGAGTATTTACGAGCTGGTGCCTGGAGCACAGTACTTAACCTCTCTGGGCCTCAGTTTCCTCATCTGCAAAGTGGGGATAATAGTTGTACCTCTCTCATAGCCTTGTTGTGAAGAGTCAGCACTATGTATTTAAGTGTTTGTTCATGTCATTATTTACTGAGCATCTACTATGTACTTATAATATCACATGTAATCCTCATAACTATATTGTTTCAATTTTACAGAAGGAGGGAACTAACTGGCTTAGAGTGCCCTGCATTCAGAGATGTCCCACTGAGACGAGGTGTCACCAGACCCTGGATGTGCACTGCCCCGTGGGCAACGGGGCATGGCCTCGGCCCAGGCAGAGCTGCCTATGGCTGAGGGCAAGTCCAGGGCAGGGACTCACCTGAGAGCCGTCCGCCATCAATATTCCCCCAAGCTGGAAAACGTGCTCAGGGGTTTTTGTTTTTGTTCTTGTTTGGGTGGGGGGCGGGAGAGGGGGAGCACCTAGGCAGCACATACCGGCCACAGAGGGTCTCGTAAGTGACTTGTTTCCCAGCTAGAAAATGGCAAATCCAGAATTCACCCCCACGTCAGAGCCTCACTCTTCCTTCTACATCACACTGCCTCCCATCAGACAGGGAAGGAAAAAAACACAGAAAAACAGAATCAGCAATTACCAGGCAGGATGACTTCACTAAACATGCAAGTATAAAAAGGAATGCTGAAGCCCGTGCACCTTCCCCGTGGAGGGCTGCTAGATGCTCCTCCCCCAGACCCACTCTCCCCTTCTTCAGTGTAAACGCTGTAGCTGGGCACAGGGCCACACAGCTTAAGACTCTATTTCCCAGCATCCCTTGCCGCTTAGGAAGCGATAAATGCAACTTTTAGATTGTGGCCTTAAAAAACAAAAGAAAGAAAAAATCTGCCCTCATTTTCCCCTTTCTCCCTTCTCACTAGATGGAATACAGATGTAATAGAGGGAGCTGGGGCAGCCAGGTTGGATCATGAGGTGGGAACCAGGTACTGAGGAGGGCAGAGCAACAAGACAGAAGGAGCCTGGGACCCAAGGCAAATGGAGGAGGGGGGACTTGAACAGAGCAGGCGGCATCCTAAGAAACCAGGTTGTTCTGCCTCTGGGAGGGGTCCTTCCCTTTCCTTCACCATCCAGTTTTGTCCTTGTGGTCTATTTGTTGTTCACAAACATCTTCTAAGGAAAACAAGGACCAAGGTAAGGGTGATGCCCATTTTACAGTTAAAGAAACTGAGGCCCAGAGGGGAGAGGTCACTCGGCCCTAGTGGCCAAGCTAGGGAACAAGGAAACAGGGTCTAGACCCAGGCCTCCTGTGGGGAGGGCCCCCGACTCTGCCCAGCGACATGCCACACACACACACACACACACACCACCGTGCATAAGCACCCAGAATCACGTACACAGAGCAGAGCTGTCCTGACCTCCTACCCGTGGCTTCGTCCCAGAACACAAAAATCATTACCCGACGCTCACACTCTGCTTCCCTCCCTGGGCAGCACTGCGAGTCTGCCGGAGGGAAAAGTGGAACCGAAAAACCGCGAAGCCATGATTAACTCTCCACCACAATTGCCAGCGTTAATTTCGGGAAGGCCTGTCCTCTCCTAGAACCGTGAAGAGCAACATCAAACACGGCTCTTAAGTGCACCAGGCGGAAGTCCGGACCGGCGCCCGGGAGGTGGTCACCGTGTGGGAAGGGCAGAGGTGTGGATGGCGGTAAAGAGAGCTGAATAGAATCCAGCTTCAAGCCCCAGCCCCATCACTGTGTGGCCTTGGAAATGCCGCTCCCCTCCCATGACTAGCTGGGGAGGCCCCTCTGACGTTAGCGTCTCTTAGTAATAAAAACAACAACTTCTTACACTTGGAAAACTCAAGGATCACATTTGTCTTGTCCATCAGTAGATCCCCGACATTAGATACTATAAAGATTAGCGTCCCCATTTCATAGGTGAGGGAACTAAGGCTCAGAGAGGCTGGGACAAAGTACAAGCCTATGACATTAATATCTATGTGCTAATTCTCCTTATCTGACCTTTACTTTCTTTCCTCCCTAATTTCTTTTTCATCTGAACCCCCCACACACACATGTAAGTGTCGTGGCATCCAAAGGTGCCAACACACCCACCGCTCTGAGAGGGTAAAGCTGTGTGTCCCCACGAAGGACACATGATGATACCTGGACCCCCATACCACACCATACCATACCACACCCCATACCATACCACAGACCCCCCCAGCATCCACCCTCCCTTCCTAATGGGACCTCAAATTTGCCAGCCTGGTGCTTTGGGAGGAACTGACCCCACCCCCAGCTTCAGAGGCAGGTGCCAATTGGCCTAAGTCATTCAACATGTCCTCCTTCTGGCCAGTTACTGATTGGGAGATGGACAGATGACCCAAAGCAGGCCCACTGAGGCCAAAAAACTCCATTCCAGAGTTTCTTTGAGCCACCAGAGAAGTGAATGTTGTAGACGGCAGGATCAAAAAAGTGGCATTGATCTGGTCAAGGCAGCATAAAGTATATAAAACAAAATGGACTCACTCGTGTCAATCAGAGTGACTGCCAGTCAAGCGTGACACTTTGGTTCAGGTAGGAAACTACCTAAGTTATACTAGACACATCTGGCAAGGAGACACACCTAAGATATCTGCACACGTGACCAGAACAGCCCTGTCTGCAGAGCAGGGCCACCCATAGATAGGCTCCTGGGGAAAGTCCCCAGTTGCCATCAGGGGTGCCAAGACATTTATCAAGAGACCCAGAAGGGTGGAGCACACCACTTTGAAGATATAACTGGGGCAGGCTGCAGACCACTGCTGAGACGGCTGAGCTCCACACACCAGAGTGTTGCTCCACGCCCCGCTGATGTCCCTTGTCATGGGCCAGACGCTCTGCCCTGCTGGACAGAGGACTTCGTCTGCCCTGCTGCCCACCTGGCTCCGGGGATCCTTCCTTGCAAGACGCTGACAGCTCCCTTGCTCAAATGCTGTCTCCCGGACCGGCCAACTGAGACTCTAGGACTCGGGTTCATTATCCCCCAATTCTCTCGTGTAATGTTATTACTGATTGTTTCTGAGTGATTAGTATTCTTATTAGGTTAATACAGATCTGGATTAAATCTGCATTAATAAAAGCTGAGTGAACCTGCATTAATAGAATCCAGGCAAAGAGCATAGTCACCTGAGTTGGCTCCCTGTTATTTCTCAGTGCCAGTGTCATTCCTAGGACTGGTGGTCATACAGGCAGCTCGACACTTTCAGCTCTTAAGGCCCAGGTCCGACAATCCAAGCAGGGACTGAAGGCTGGCTTATAGGAAAGACTATAACGCAAACATACGCTGGTGACAAATGTTCTCTTTCCTACTGCATCTGTAGCTAGAAACAGAGTCCCAAAAACTTCTTGAGCCATCTTAGGAATTCAAGGGTAAAGACTGACAGAGAATGGAGCTAAAATTAAGGCTATAGAACTGAGCGTTCATGAGCTGCTGGGTCAAGCTGTACCTGAAGGTTAACCTACCTCTGGCTTTTCAATCCCATGAGCCAACAGATGCCCTTTACTAGTTGAATTGGGTTTTCTACAACTTGCACGTATTGAAAAATAGCCTGTCAAATGTAAACAGTTTCAAAACTATCCCCATGACAAACACAGGACTGTTCTAGGGCTCTCACGACCCCAATTGTTATTGAGGAAGATTGTAGGAAAGCAAGAAGCGAGGGAGCTGCTACTCATGCTCCAGCTCCACCCACACTGCCACTTCTCTCCACCGAGTTTGCTAAATCACGGCCTCAAGGTTATACCCCCAGATGCAAATCTGGGATGAAGCCCTGGAGGCTGCTGGGTAAGTGTGGAGGCAGACAAGGAAATTAGCCAGGACCAGGCCAGTCTTCCCAGCTCCACCTAAAGGAGCCACATCTCACAAACAAACTCCTGTCTCAGCAGTGTTGGCAGAAAGAATGGCTTTCCACGGACAGAAGTGACACTTGAGAAGTCCAACTCCTTCACCCCACCTTGGGCATTTCTGCCTTCCAGCTCATCAAGTCTGCCGAGCACCTGCCTCCTGAGACGTCTTTAGTTTATAAAATGTTTTATCAATGTAAAAGCCTCCTGAAGCCTCCATGTGAACCCCACCCAGTCCGTAGAGGCTACAGCCAGAGTGGCAGAAGAGCAGGGTGGGAGAGGTCACTGGAATAAGACGTCTGGGGTTTAGGTTCAAGTCCTGGTCTCGCTGTTTCTGGGTTGTGTGATTTTGGACAGATCACTTAACACCTCTGTGCTGAGCAAAATAATGGTCCCCTAAAGACGTCCTAATTTCCACAACCTGAGACCGAGCAAAAGGGATGTTGCAGATGTGATTAAATTAGGGGTCTTGAGGTAGGGAGATTAGCCAGGATTATCCAGGTGCGCCCAATCAATCACATGTCTCCTTAAAAGTGGAAATCTTTCCCGGCTGGGCTCAGGGGGAGACTCGACCCCGGAAGGAGGGTCAGGAAGGTGCCACATTGCTGACTGGAGCTGCAGGATGGAGGCTGTAAGCCAACAACTGTGGGTACCTCTAGCGACTGGAAAAGTCAAGGTCGTGGATTCGCCCCCAGAGCCTCCTGGAAGGAGGGCAGCAGCCCTGCTGACACTTCGCTTTTTGCCCAGGGAGACTTAGATGGGAATTCTGAGCCCCAGAACCAGAAGATAATAAACTTGTATTATTCGGCCACCAACTTTATGGCAATTTGATACAATGGCCACAGGAAATGAACGCAGACGATGCTCGGTTTCCTCGTTTGGCAACCAACCACGACAGCATCCTGGGAGAACTAGAAGTTGAGAGCCCAGCCCTGAAATCACGAAGTCCAGGATTCAAATGCACACTCCCGTGGGGGGGCTCGCTCCTCTCTTGCCAGGCCTGCAGAGGCTCAGCCTCTGCTTGCCCCCTGATGAGGCATGTTCCCCACCTCGATGAGGCATATTGGCCTAGCACCACCCCAATACTTTCGTTCCTTTGATCTCGCGCCGTGTCACCTGCCCTGGCCTAAGCAGTAAGGATTAAGGGAGAGTCTTGGGAGTGGCCGCAAGGCAAGACTCGGGCAGAGCCCAGATCCTCGCCCAGATACCGGGTGCAGCACGCTGCGTTGAAGGACGGAAACAAGCCACCAGCTTCTGGCGTGGGATTCTCAGTCACCCCACCTGGGAAATGGGAAAGACGAATTGTAAAAACAGCTAGCTCCCATTCACAGGTGTTGTGAGGGGCGGATTTCCTCGAAGGGGAGGGCTGGGCCAGGGCTGTGGGGAGGAGCCACGCACGCCCCCATCCAGCTCACGCGAAGCCAGGGAGGGGGCGGGGCCTCCTCTCAAACTCGGTGCTGTGTCACCACCAGCCAATGAGCTTCGGCGTTTCTTCAGCGCCCCGGCAGCTAGGTGAGACACGACCTATGATTGGAGCTCCGGCGCCCGAGGCCCGCGGCACCGGCTGTGAACGCGTCGCAGAGTCACTAATCCGCTTGCCGCTCCTCCTAATCCTGGGCTAATGCTTCGCTTTACTCTAGCTGCGCGAGCTCACTCCCGCACCAGGCTGGACCGTCACGGGTCAGGGCTCGGCCGGGCGCGCCTCTCTCCCCCAGCTCACGCCACGCGGTTCACCCGTTCCCATCCTCAGCCCTCCAATAGCAGCAGCCAACCCCGGCCCCACTCCACCCCAGAGCCAGAAGAGTCTCCGAAGCTCTGGTCCAGGCCGACACCCGAGTCACAAATGGGGAAACTGAGGCCCAGCAGGAAGGAACTTGGCAGAGCTGGACTTCCCTATGGAAGCGCTGGTCACCCAACTGTCATCGACTCTTCCTGTCTAGACTTAGGCGGGGGGCCTGGCACGTAGTAGATGTTGAGTGAACTCCACGCTGAACTGATGAGAAAGGCAAGGCTGTGCCCTGAGGTCGTAGTGGGAGGCGTGAGGGGATGGAATATGCTGGGAGGTGTGAAATGGACCAGGAAACCGTGCCTGTCTTACATGGATGGATACCTGCTAGATATATGGGCGCTAGTGCCTTCAGAACGAGAGTTTTCCTATTTTTCTTTTATTTTGTAAAATGGAAGCTTCTATTTTCAGTGTCAAGTACTGCGCTGGCAGTTTGCTTGCATGGTTCATTCACCCTTTGAGCTGGAGATTATATTATCCTCGTTTTAGAGATGAGGAAACTGAATGGAATCAGACAGGTTCTGTCACTTACCTGAGGTCACAGAACCAGAAAGAGGTAGCGCCGAGATTTGAACCCAGGTCTGTGCCTTTTTTCCAGCTGAACTGAACTAAAAGTCTGTCGAGGACTTTCTGACTTGAAGTTCTGTGTCTCTGCTGCTATATTTAATATTTTTGAATTGGTCTTTTTTTAAAAGGCAGAATCAGCTCTCCTGCATCCTGATGCCCAAGTCTGTCCCCAGCCTCTCAGCCTAGGGCAGCCTGCAGCGGCCAGGAGGATGCACCACTCTGGTTCCCCGGCCCCCTCTAGGGGCTGTTCCTTTCCAGAAAAGTTCCCAGGAAACATGCAAGATGTCATGCACCAAACAGCCACTTGTCCCATTTTAATAGAGAGAATGCAAAACTGAGACTTGGGAGACCTAGCCTGTGAGTTTCATGAAAGTCAATTCCATAGACATTTCCTGACACTGAGTGACAGATACTGCCTGAAACTGGAGATTGAACAACAAATAAGACACTTCCACTCCCTGTTCCTCAGTGTCCCCATCTGTAAAATGACTAGGCTAGAGATGGCCAGATGCAGAATATGCAGGCTCTTCTCCCCCCTCCAGCACTCAGGGCAGACACTGCTAATTGATCACAACACACTCTCCTGCTGAAACACATCTCAGCCTCAAATATATAACTCCCAGCAGCCACGGAGAACCAAGGATGGAGGTGCCAGGAGGATGCAACATTTTGCTCTCCCTGGACTAAGGCAGATCAGCTTCTGCCAGCTCTGCCATTCAGCTCAGTATCTTTCCATCTCCCAAGCGACTCCATCCCTGTGGTTTCTCTGCTCCTGGAAAGAGGGTTAGTCAGAGAAAAATCCCGTGACAGAAGAGACTTTGGGGCCAAGCCAGAGAACCACAGAACAGAACCTCCTGCCTCTTTCCATGTGGTGCAGAGGAAAGAGACTTGGCAAGCCCCCTAAAGACCTGCTCCCCCAGGCTGCGTCCCAGCCCTCCCCAGGGAGGTTCAGCACACCTGCAATTACACGTCAGCTGCCTCCCCAGCAAGACCACACTGGCTCAGGCTCAAGCTGGGAAAGGAGAGAAGTAAGGGCAGTGTTGAGGTCAGGCAGAGAAGGATCCCACGAACTGTAATTTT
>CM052542.1:8642119-8683660 GCA_028533065.1 Trachops cirrhosus | reverse complement strand
AACCACGTGTGTCTCCAGAAATTACCCAGTGGCCCCTGGGGGAAAGTCGCTCCAGGCTGAGGACATTTCTCTGCATGGATTCTCCCATACAGTCCTCACAAGCACCTTATATGGTCTCTCTGGTTATCATCTCCACTTTAGAGATGAGAAAACTGAGGTTCAAAGTAGTTAAGTAACTTATCCAAAGTCATGGGTTCTTTTTTGGCCAAGCTGGACTTGAATACCCATTGACCATCCACGGAGAATTACCGAGCAGCAGGTGGAGGGATGAGTCTGGGGTTCAGAGGGCACTTTGGGTGAAGAAAGAGCCTGCCATTGGGGGTCATTGCTCTCCAGACGGGGTTTGCACTGTGGGGCTAAGGAGACTGTAATGGACCCTCTCTTCTCTTGAAGGACTTCACTCCTGTTACCTCTGCGTCTCCTGCACCATCCGTCTCTCTCCCTGTTCTGAACTATCCCCATAAGCAAACACAGGGAGTGTCTGGCTCCTGGCCCCACCCGCCCCATTTCTCTGCTCCACTTCATAGCAGCATTCCTGAAAGAGTGGGTATGGTCTCTCCAAAGCATCACTTCCCGTTCTCCCCTCCGCCCACAGTGATGGGGCTTCTATCCCAACACGCCACTAAGACTGTCGCCTTCATGCCACCAAACCCAGGGTCACTCCTCTGTCCTCCTCTTCCTGGCCCTCTCAGCAGCCTTGCACACAATTGGCCTCCCTCCTCCTCGAAGCACTGTCTTTCCTCGGCGTCATGGTGCCATGCTCTCTCGGCCTTCTGTGGCTTCTCTCCTCCTCCTGCGAGTGTGGGAGGGGCCTGGTCTGAGGACCCGCGCTTCCCTCCGCACACAGAAGAGAAAATAGAGACGGCCACACACAAAGAACAGGTGCTCGGCCCCGGTTATAAGATAAGAAATGCCAAAAAAAAACAAATGGAATGTATATATTTTTAAGATTTTATTTATTTATTTTTAGAGAGAAGGGAAGGGAGGGAGAGAAAGAAGGAGAGAAACTCCCACGTGTGAGAGAAACATCGATCGGCTGCTTCTCACACGCCCTGAGCTGGGGACCTGGCCCGCAACCCAGGCATGTGTCCCGACTGGGAATTGCACTGGCGACCTTTCGCTTTGCAGAATGACCCTCAACCAACTGAGCCACCCCAGTCAGGGCAAGACATATTTTTAACTTGCCACAATGGTGAAGATTCAAAAGATCAATAACACTCAGTGTGGATACGGGGGGGAGCAGCGCTCCCATTGGCTTTTCACGAGAACGGTGAACATGTCACCTTCCTTCGGAAGGCGGAAGGCGACGTCTCAGTACCTGCGGACAGAGAAATTGGGTAGAACTGCCAATCCTCCTGGTAGACCTAAGCTTTTAAAACGGACGTAATTCCAGATTAATAGGAAAATTGCAAGAATAATACAAAAATCCCAAGATACCCACCACCTAGATCACTTGATCCCCCAAACATTATCTTACTACATTAGTGTTCTCTCTCTCCTCCTCCTCCCTCAATATTTTTATATATTTATATTTTTATATTACTCGATATTTTATCTACTTTTCCCAAACCACTTAGTGGTAAGTGGCAGCCATGATGTCCTTTACCATAAATCCTTAAGCACCTATTCCTAAAAGTATGGAAATCTCTCACACACCCACTGTACAATTAGCCCTGATACGACGCTGCTATCTAATCAGCAGATCTTACTGAGGTTTCACCAACTGTCAAAACAACGTCAGTTACAGCCACAGAAAAGTCAAGGTCACGGGTTGCATCCCATCATCGTGTGTCTTTAGTGTCCTTTAATCTGGAATGGTTCCACAGACTTCCTTCGTGTTTCAAGATACTGACACTTTTCAAGATTTTTCATAGAATGTCCCTCGTGTGAGTCTGTCCAGAGCTGCCTCATAATGAGGCTCGGGTGACGCACTTTGGTAAGAACACATGTGTGTTTCTCTTCCCTCTGCCTACAATGCTGTTATCTGGCTTTTTAGCTGCTTTCTTCTCCTCCTCCTTTGAGTCTCACTTCAAACGTCACCTCCTCCAAGGAGCCTTCCCTGGTCACCCCTTGTAAATAGGTCTCTTATCTTCTCTCTATGACAGCATCCTGTTTATTTCCTTCACAACACTTCCAGTAACCCATAATTATTTTTATTTTTGCATTTGTTTGCTTATCTACTCTGGCTCTTTGCAATAATGTAGCTCTATCTGAGCCAAGATCTTGCCCAACCCGTTCCTTGCTGTATTCCAGAGCCTAACGCTGTGCTTGGCATACAGTAGGTTCTCAATAAACATTTGCTGAACAAATAAATAGTGATAGTGAATAAAAGCAAGTTGTAGAATAATGCATATGCTATTAGTATGATACCGTTTTGTTGGAAAAATTCATTTAGAATTATACGTATTTTAGGGACGTTCTAGAAATATTCACATGAAAAGGCTAAAAATGGTCACCCTTGGGAAAGAAGATCGTGGAGAAGATCGTGAGCTTTCACTTTTTTACTTTATAAAGTTCTGTGTTGTTTGATTTTTTACAGCAAATGTGTGTCTCTTTGCAATAATAATTTGTAAATGTTTCTGAAACTAAAACAACGTCCTCCCTCTGGGAAGTGGTCCCCCATCCGTTGTCCCTCCGGCCCCTCCCTGGGGGGCAGTCCGTGCTGTGCTGCGCAGAACCTGTGCGTGCTCAAGGCCACCCCCTCCCCCGCCCCGGGTCCTCTCCTGCCCTACTCTCTGAAGATGCTACATATGTGCATGGCCAAATGAGCAGGGCTAACCTGCCACACCCACTTCTCGGAATCTTCTGGACTGCTCACGTGTCCTGACTGCATGTACCATCCCTCTGCCAGCAACACCCTTATCTATCTTCCATCTGGCAAACTCCTGCTCACCCTCGAGGACCCAGTTCAAACACCACCCGCTCTGGGAAGCCTTCCCAAACTCCCACCGGTTGTCCCTTCTTTGGCACTCCTCCCCTCCCCAGCAGGTACTAGTCGGAGCCTGTGCTGGCGTCCCCAGCGGGAGCTCCTTGCAGCCATAAGCTGCCTCCCTTTATTTCTGGATCACAGGGCTCAGCCCCTCGGGGTCTCGGATCCTCTGCCAGCATCCGTGAAACTACGACAGGTAGCATCTTAGCTCCAAGGTAGGGGATGATCTCTGACCCTTCACAGGGTGCGCACAATGGCCAGCATAGGACCCAGCACACAGTAGGTGCATCCCCAGGGCTCGGCACAGCGCCCGTCAGAGCGTTAACCGAGTGAACGAGTGTACTTTGACTGTGATGATCAGCTGCACCTCCCAGGGACGGGGAGCGGGAGCCACTCTGAGAAAGCAGACTTGACTTAAAATTCTCCCGTAGCTCTAGAACAAGAGGGAGAATGCCTGTCCCCTTCTCCCCTTCCCAGGGAGTGCTGCACCCGTGTGCATCCACGTCACTCTTCGGAGAGGCCGTGTGCCGTGGGTCTAAGTGTGTCCATGCCTCCTTATGGGGGTTCCTAAAATGCAAAGTCCTGGCTGCTCTTCACCCATGCCGTTTCTCAGGGCTGGGTTTGAGGCAAGCCGCCTGGGAGGGCAGGTCACATGAGCAGGCTCACTTCCGCCGGCTGTAAAAGCAGTGGGTCCCTGAGACTCAGGGACTGTCCACTGCAGTGTGTGCCCCTCCCACTTCCTCTGGGACCCCCCTCTCCAGCCCTCCTACCCCCGATTCCTCACCTCAACTGCTCCTCTGACAACCCATCTCTGCCCTCCCTTCAGCCAGCTGGCTCTCACTGGGAAGGAAGAGATAAAATCATTTACTCCGGGGTGTCCAGCTCTGATAATGTCACAGCTGAGGCAGTTCGGATTGGACGGGAAGGCCCAAAACCACTGACTGCACTGGTGAGAGGGGCAACCACGAGCTTCTGCCCCCGGCATCCGAGAGAGTAAACGGTGAAGGGCTGCTCTTTGGAACACAGCCCTGAGCCATGCTTTGCCTGTGTTCCTCCCCCGGGGAGCAGATCCGGGCCGCAGCCTCCGGGCTGGCCGGACACGGAGAGCCCCCGAGGCTTCTGTCCCCTGAGAGAGCCATCAGGCAAAGTGGCACCCGACGTGGCCCGAGTTCCTCCCTGCTTACCGGGAGGCAGACCAAGTGATCTAGAACAAACTAGAAGCCAACTCACCCAATGATGGATTCTCTGAGGAAGCCACTAACCAAATTATGGAGAAGTGTGATGTTTTAGACCAGGGGCTGGCAAACCGCAGCTTGCGGGCCAAATCTGGCCCACGGCTGGTTTTTGTGCAGCCCTCGAGCTAATAGTTCTAACATTTTTCGGTGGCTGCGGGGAGGGGGCGGAGGTTGGGGGGAGGGGTGGAATCAAAAGAAGAATATAGCATGACTTGCGAAAATTAAGTGAAATTCAGTTTTCATGTTCACAAATCAAGTTTCACCGGAACATAACCCCACCCAGTTCAGTGGCTGGCCACGGGCTTTCACACCACGAGGGCAGGATTGAGTAGTTTTGCCCCTCGTCACTCTGGTCACTTGGCACAGCTGCTGGGCGCCCGGGCCACAGTGGCACAGCTGTATGTGGACAGCGTGGACAGCACCGTGGTGCCACCTTTTCGTTTATTCTTTATTGCCACGGCACGTCCATCCTGTCCAACAAGAAACGTGGCCTTCAGACACTGCCGTTTTGGTCGTGGCAAAGCACAGGCACAGGGCGCCATGCGCTGTCTTCACCATGTTCAAGGAAGACGGTTCAGGGGCACCGAGGACAGTCACACTGTTGTGCGACCATCGCCACCATCTCTGTCTAGAAACTCTGTCCCCATGAAACGAGCGCTCCCCATTCCCTCCCCAGCCCCCGGCAGCCGCCGCTCTACTTTCTGTCCCTGTGAATCCGGCTGGCTACTCCAGGCGCCTCTTAGAAGCGGGATCATGTATTTGGCCTTCTGTGACTGGTTTATTTCACTGAGCATCATGTCCTCAAACTTCGCCCCTGTGGTCACACACGTCGGAATTTCCTTCCTTTTTGAGGCTGAATAATCCGTTCACCCATTGGTGGTCCAATGTCACACTTGTACGGCACAGTGGAGTGGGTACTATCTTGTTCCCAAACCTGACGGCAAAGCGTCGTGCCTCTTGTGCAGTGACACTACCCTGTGCTGAAAGAATACAGTACATGTGTTGGTCCACGGCACCTAAAATACTTGCTCCCCGGCCGTCTAAGGCTGGCCGACCCCCCCGATGTTGGTTCATCCTGGCTTCACCGCAGCTGTGGGCTGGACCGCAGGCCCGACCAATGTCGGCATGGTTTCCACTTCAAATGCAAGCTCCAACACTCAACATTTTATCTGCAACTTTGTGTGGGCTTCCCATGATGCACTTGACTCCTTCCTCTTAACTGTGCCAGCCCAAGCCCTGCGCCTGGCCCAGAGCCACCCCTGGCCCCAAACCCCACCCCCAAGCCAGCCCTGTCCTTTCTTGTCCGAATAGTCAGTCATTCTGCAAATACTTCCTGATTCCTCTTCTGTACCCAGCCTTCGGGAAGTTGACATTTGAGGTGGGGGTGGGGGTAATGTTTACGCACCAGGCCCGTCCCTGCCTTCCCCGCCTGCATGCTCAGCATCTTCCTGAAATTAATCATAGAATCTGCAAATTACAGGGCCTAAAACCAAAAGCTCCTCAACAGGCGTGAATTATAGAACTTCCGAGCTTTTAAGCTCTTGGGTTAGTAGAATCTAGGGGAAAAACGCAGGACACTGAACCATTAAAATGTTAGGATTGGGAAATCTTAATTGCTAAATTGTTTTTTTAAAAAAAATAACCAGCTTGTGTGGCTCGGTTGGTTGGAGCGTCACCCCACAGACCGAAAGTTCACGGGCTTGATTTCCAGTCGGGGCACCTGCCCAGGCCGTGGATTCAATCCCTGGTCCGGCCGCGTGCAAGAAACCAGGGACGGTTTCTCCCACATCCATGCTTCTCTCGCCCTCTCTTCCTCTCTCTCCAAAACCAACAACAACAAAAAAATGTCCTCAGGTGAGGATAAAAGAGTAAAACTAAAAAAGACATTAAATGTTAAAATGGTGAACTTGTTTAGCCTGGGGATGTTGGAGCTGAGGTTCTTAGGACAATGGAACACCAGCGTGCTCTGGTGGAAGAGACCTTCTAGAATCTTCCGTCAAGAACCTGCTTCTCACTTGGAGCGGGAGCCCCTTCCCGACCCCAGCAGCCTTCCTCTCCCTGCCTGATCCGGTCCCAGGGTCCCACTGCGCCGTCACACTGCCAGCGGCCACCATCAGCCCTGCTTGCCACTCACCCTCCCTGTGACCCGTGAAGACATCCCGAGCCATGCAGGTCTTCAAGCCTCAGTCACTCCGTCCCCGCTGCCTGGCTCCCCTTTCCCCTCTCTCCTTACCTCCTCACCTCTCCCTCTTGACAGACAGCCTCCCATCAAGGGTCTCCCCAAACGTACCTCCACCAGGATGTGTCTTTTCATTCCCCTGGGCAGAGGTCACAGCCCGCCTCTATCTCCAGGTTCACCTCAAGCCTGTTAAATCCCTTTAATTCTCAGAGCCTCAGTCTCCATGTGCAAAATGGCAAGAATGAAAGTACCGCCCTCTCAAAGGGATGTTGTGGGAATGAAAATAGAGATCAGGGGAAACTCTTAGCCCAGTGCCCGGCACCCAACATTAGCTGAAGGTCCCAGCGGGACACTCTGGCTTCAGAGCCCTTACTGGGTGCTCCCGGCACCCAGCCCGGCAGGACAAATGCAGAACCACTTGAACATGGTATTGAACCTGAGCGCAGGAGGAAGGGGAGTGTGCACCGGGCAGGAAGTGCCCATCCAGGAAGACTTTCTGACAGAGGATGGCTTGCCTTTGCCAGGAACTACTTAAATGGTGCTGAAAGATGAAGGTCAAGTGTGGGGTGACACACACTTGTTAACATGTGATTTCACCCCAACATTGGATGAGTGACAAGTTAGAGGGAGGGGCGTGGGCAGGGATGGGGGAGTGCTTTGAGCTGGTCTGGAGAGAAACATCTGGGGGTACCCACCTGCCCCCCGTGAGCTTTCACAGACATCTCCCTTTCTCGACCAATGTCACCGTTGGACCAGCCTTGTGGTTCTTACTACAGTTACAGGACACCCTCAGCAGCAGCCATCAGGAAACTGGGGGGAGAAAAGCTGCATTACTTTCGGGGCCTGGAAGTTACAGGGCCTGCCTGGGGCCACACAGCGAGGTCACAGGCACAGAGAGGGCGCGAGGGCCTGGGGGGCCTGCTTTCATTGGGGTGGAGGTCGAGGGCGGGGGCCTAGGGTTTCACAGGCTCACTGTTGGTGAATGTCAAGCGTACGAGTGTGGAAGGACCCATGGACATGGACAGCAGTGTGGCGACTGAGGGGAGCAGCGGGGTGTAAGGGGACTAATAGAAAAAATGCAATAAAAAATGTTAAATAAAATAAAACATGAGTGTGGGGATTTAAAGTGCAGAAAGAGAAACAAATACCCAAACTCCCAGTGGCTGAAATCAGCCAAGATTTCCGAAACAAAGACGTCTCGGTGCAGGGGGGCACCCGGCTCCCTGTCTAGGGGTGAGGCGGGCCCTGTGTTTAATCCAGTTGGCGGTGTGTGAAGGGGGCTCCTCAGCCACCAAAGCTTCAGCCAGGCGCTCACATCACAAAAATGAGAAAACCCTGACTGACCGTCAGGGTCAGCCACGTAACCTGGTGGGGTGTTAAGATTTTAGCTCTGACAGAGGTCACTGCAGCAAGCAAGGAAAGGAACAGAGCATGGATTGAGCACTCACTGTGTCCCTGGTGCTGTGTGAAAGACTTCACGTGGGCCCTGGCTGGGGTGGCTCAGCGGATTGAGTGCTGGCCTGCAAAGCAAAGGGTCGGTGGTTCGATTCCCAGTCAGCGCACGTGCCCGGGTTACAGGCCAGGTCCCCAGTAGGAGACGCATGAGAAGCAACCACACACTGATGTTTCTCTCCCTCTCTTTCTCCCCCCCTTCCCCTGTCTCTAAAAATAGATAAATAAAATCTTTTTTAAAAACTGAAAAGTGTAACAGAAGAGCCAGGTGGGTCCGAACCCAGCTCTGCTACTCCATGCTGTGTGACCTTGAGCAGGTCACGGCCCTCTCTGAGCCTCAGTTTCCCCATTTGGAGCACAGGGATAACACCCTAAGTTCAGCCAAATAAATTTATCAATATTTGACATTTTTGTCCTATAAAAATGACAATTTCACATAGTTGACCTAAAATCTATCCTGGCAAGTTACTGGAAAAATTAAATAAATTAACTCAGCGAATTTCCTTGGCCCAGTGTCTGGTGCATAGTACGTGCTCGATAGAGAGTAGCTCATCTCATTTCCTTGTTCCCCCTTGTTTTCTTGTAGCAGATCCATAGGGGTGGAAGGGGTGGAAGAGAAAACGAGATTGTTTTTCTCTTTCTTTTCTTCTTCCTCCATTGTAGCCTTAGACGATTACTAGTGGAATGTGTAACCAATTATTCAAAAAGGTAGGTTTAACCTTATGTTCTGCCTGAGATTTACTTGCAGTTAACAGTTGACCAGGAAGGAACA
This sequence comes from Trachops cirrhosus, assembly GCA_028533065.1. Taxonomy (NCBI): domain Eukaryota; kingdom Metazoa; phylum Chordata; class Mammalia; order Chiroptera; family Phyllostomidae; genus Trachops; species Trachops cirrhosus. The sequence continues at coordinate 8,675,093 of CM052542.1, read as the reverse complement.
AAGGCCCTTTTGACCCAGCCCTGAACCTACGTGTCTGGTCACCAGGAATGTGGAGACTGGCCGACCGCACCCCAGAACTCCGGGGTGACACACACCTGCCCGCCGCTCGCCCGGCTCTGAGATCCTTATCGGAATGTCGGCCACTCTGGGCCAGAAGTCAGTAATGAGGATACTCCTCAAGGTCTAAACCCGCACAGAGACTCAGATGCCAAAGACTGAGCATCACCAGGACCCCTCTGTGCTCTTTTCCCCATTCCCTTCCCGCGCTTCCCCTAGAGAAACTTTCCCCCTACACACTCAGGGGAAGGTGGGCGTTAGGATTTTTACCTGCCACATTCTCAGATTTCCGGCATCTGAAATCATTAAATGCTCACTTACAACCCAATTCTTGTCTCTGCTTTTTGCTGGTGGTGACAAGCAGTACAAACCCCGGACTCGGTTAACCTCCCGTTCCAAGATGACAGCACCGAGGCTCAGAGAGGTTAAGTAACTTGTCCGAGGCCCCCCAGCAGGCGGGCAGCGGAGCAGACCCAAACCCAGGTGCAAACCCACTCCTCTCTGGAGCAGGTGGGACAGGGAGCAGTGCCCAAGTCTTCTTTGCACACCGTCCAGCTGGGTCCTGGGGGCCGGGGCCCATGTTCCCCAGTGACAGTAGCCACCTACTGGGTCCTGCACCCCCTCCAGCTGCCTCCCCACAGGAGCCTGAATCACAGTCAGCTGGCTGAGGCTGAGAAGCAGGTGACAACCCCGGCCCAGTCCAGAGGGTGCCCTGGAAGAGCGTGGGGGTGGGGTGGGGGAATCAGGAGATCTCAGCAGGCAGGGGTGAAGGGGGAGTGGGGTCAAGGTCAGTGCCGGCTCTTCTAGACTCAGCTTCCTTTCCTGGCACAAAGAACATGATTCTGCAGCACATGAGCATCTGGGAGAGTGTGTGCATGCATGTGCACACGCATGCGTGGGTGTGTGCAGGCCTGAGTGAGGATTTGTTGTCTTGTGGAGGGGGACTGGGTGGGTGGGGCGTGAGCCTCCATGGGAGCCTGTGTGTGTGTCTCCTGTGTGTTTCATGTGTGTGTTTGCGTGTCATTGTGGAGGTATGGAGGGCATGTGTATGGGGCTACGATGGCAGAGCTGGAGTGCAGCTTCTGGAGCAGAAAGCCTGGGTCTGAACCCTGACTCTGCCCCTTGCCAGCTGTGTGACCTTGGGCAAGTCACTGTCATATGAAACCCCACACATGCAGATGTGGTAAGGAGAGCCAGTCTCAAAAGCATTGTTGCAGGGGAGGACAGGGATGGGTGCTGTGGGGGTGGGGGACCGAGTAGGGAGTAGGGGACCTCTCTGGCCAGGAATTCTGCAAGCATCACAAGAGTGGGCAAAAGCAGTTTTCTGTTATCAAGAGGAGTAAACAAGGCCAGGGAAATCAGGCGTGAGGAAGTAGGCTGAAAGGGCGAGTTACAAAAAGGTAGACGTGAACCGTTTTACCCTGAGCCACCCCTATTTTCAGGAGGTGCCGCCTGCTGGCTCAGGCTAAGGGGGCCCTGGAGTTCAGGGCCCTGGAGGAAGGAAAGAGGCTTAAGATGGGTGAACAAGCGTTTTGTTCTGATTGGCCAGTGGGGACAGCTGTTCAGCTAATCGTGCACCGGGCAGCAAATGGGAGTTTGAAGCATCTGTGTCTGGCTGTGTCATAAGGAAACTGGGGGGCATCCACAAGTCTCAGCTCACGAGGGTGGGGGGTTTCTTAACCTTCACTGCCAGGCTCCCGGGACTCAGGCAAATTCACCACTATCCTCTCCTAACCTCTCTGTGCCTCAGTTTCCTCTTCAGTAACGGGAAGGCGGCAGAGGTACCCACCTCCTAAGCTTATTGAGAGCGCTCAGTGAGTTCACACCTGGCACAAGGTAGGTGCTTAGCACTTCACTTTGTTGCTACGTGGGGGCAAGGTCTCTGATCCTACCCTTCAGTCAATGGTTACTGAGCGCTTCCAAGCCCCGTGCCAGGCGCTGGGGACAGAGACGACTTAGAGGTCCCTGAGCATGAGGAGCTCACCATCAGGGAGGGGGCAGACACACACACACACACACAGTCTCTCTTTCCCTCCCACACAGGTTCAAGCCCATGAACCCGTGTTGGCCCGCCAGAAGCCCACTTGTGCCCCTTCCCCCAGGACCCAGCACCCTTCTAGGAGGGCATGCCTCATCCCGAATGGCAGGGAGGGTCTGGGAAGGCCCCGGGTGGGACTGGACAGTGGCTCGTGCCCTCCCCCAGACTGGGGACGCACTCGCCCTGCTGTCTGAGTGGCCGTCTCCTGGCCTCAGGATGTCAGAACCCAGAGGCTCCTGGGCCATCCGCCACTGGTCCCAGCTGGTACCAGAAAATACTAACACTCTGAATCCTGAATTCCATCTCAATACACTGGAGCAACCAACACCAAAAATGTGTCTGGGATGTACCTTTTGGGGTCACACCCAGCTGGGGCCTAGGTGGGCCCAAGAAGAACACTCAGGGTTAGGCTCAGCCTGAGGGGCTCATTCCGATTTCTTAAGAGCTCATCCAAGGCCACGTCCACAGGAAAAAAAGGGCCAGGCCTGAGTCCCGGCAGCTGCCCAGCCTCCAGAGGCAGCTGGTTCCTCCACCCCCGAGCAGAGCACTCCCCTTGGGAAAGGCCAAAATCCACCTACCCTCAACACTCACCCCTTTTGGCCCTGGCCCTGCCACCTGCCAGCCTGAGCAGACACCTGTCTGAGCTCATTCGTTCATTCATTCATTCAGCACCTCCCATGAGCCCGGGTACCCGGGTACCCAGCATACAGCAGCCAGCCAGACAGAGGGACTGAACCCCACGGGTTCACAGCAAAGTTGGGGGGAGGGGGAAGGACAGGTGACTACCAACCAAATAAGTAGGTTGGTCCGATTAAGTACAGGACGCCCAGTTCAATGTGAAGTTCAGATAAACAGTGAGTAATGTCCTAAGTCCTGAGCAGTATTTAGGACCGGGATGATGGTTTGCTGCCTATCTGAAATTCAGATGTAATTGGTCCTTTGTTTCTATCTGCCGACATAAGATTATTTTCAGCTGGTGACAATCGGAGGGAAAGAAGGAGGGTGATCTGTGTAACAGAGAGTGTGGGGGGGGGCAGAGGGGGAGGTGTGGGGATGGGGGGCGGGGTCAGGGAAGCTGAGACCTGAATGAGAAAGAACACCCCACCCCACACTCCACCTCTACCCGCCCCCCCCACTCACCCGGGTTTCTTAAATTTCCAACTCATTGTCACTACAGAAACCTTAGAATTATCCCCAGGAGCCAGACAAAAGCTGACTCAGCTGGGTGTTATTTAAGTACCTGCGACAGGGAGGCCCCAACAGGAAGTCTCTGAGCGGAGTTCAGAATGGAGTCAAGCAGTAAATCCATCGGCTGAACCCAAACACTTTAGCCTCATCTGACTTGAAAAATCGGGGCTACCTAAGCTGAACCCACAGGAGACAGGCTACCTAACCACACTTTTAGGCGATGGGAAGTCTTGTTCGAGTAACTATAAACAGGACTCATATCCCATCAAGGTCATGGGCAAAAACCTACCTCCAAGCCTGCGGTCTCTGTGAACATTAAGAAATATCAGAGCAGATGATAAGCCCAAAAACAGCCTGGAAAGGTAACCCCCAAGTTTGCTTGGGGTGACAAGATCATTGCCTTAGTGGGCCCATGTTTTTTAAACTTCATAAGAATTGAGTTTTAAAAAATGTTTAAGGAATCAAACCTTTAGTAGTTACATATTTGTGTTAGAAAAATCATGCATGGTTGGAATTTTAAGTATTTGTGATATCTAAGGGAATATGGTCTATGGGAAAAACAGATCAGCCTTCAGCTTCTAATTTAAAATGCACAAATGAATCATTGATTTAGACTGGTGATTTTTAAGTTGAAATCTCGCTAAGTTTGTCAACAGTATTAGAATAGTTCTGAGAACTTAAATTCACCATATTTGTAAGTGCCAAGTCTCTAAGAACTGTTCAAGTGCTTTAGAAAGTTATGTTTGTCATTAAGGCAAGTTAAGTATTTTAACAAGAAACTTAACATGATAACATATGAAATGTATAAGTGCAGTTTAAAATGTTTCAACCTGTCTAAGTAACCAAGATTGTGAACAGACATTCATCCAATTCCCTTAAAAATTATTTTAAAAATTTCTATATTTATAAAAAATATATTTTTGACCTGAGATCAAAGGCTAAAGTGGGATTATTGAATTTGTAATTATAATACATTGAATGTTAATTTTTAAAAACCAAAGGCTTTTACTAACTCTTACTAACTCTCTCTAGGCCCTGGCCAGTGTGGCTCAGTTGGTTGGGCATCGACCTGCAAAGGTGGCCAGTTCGATTCCCAGTCAGGGCACATGCCTGGGTCACAGATTCGGTCCAGTTGGGACCGATGATGTTCTCTCTCACACCGATGTTTCTCTCCCTCCCTTCCCCTCTCTCTAAATAAGCAAACAAATAAACTTTTAATCATCATCATCATCATCATCCTCTCTCGGCAGAAAAGCTCCCCTCACAGGCACCAAAATCTCACACTGACACGTGACCACAGCTGGGGAACTTGGACTCGGGTCCCCTGCTCCCACCTTCCCAGTGACCTGCAGTCTCCCCGAAGTAACTGGACTGGCCACCGGACTGAGCGTCCTCGAGGAAGGTGCTGGGTCTCTGGCCTGCTTCCGTCACCTTCTCCGGACGGCAGGGCCTCTTGGTTCCCCTCCTGGCCTCAGCCCTCAGGGGCAGTGGCCGGGTCCCGACCCTGCCCACCAGCAACCGCGCCACCACCTGCCTCCCGTTTTCTGAGCACCTGTATGGTGCCAGGGGCCCTCTGGGCTTTACTTCATTGCATTCTTACAACAATCCCACATTTTACAGGTGGGAAAATCGAAAGGTAAGGAGACAGAAGGGTAAAGGCAGCGCTAGGTTCCCAATCGAGGTGCACCCTACTGTAGGGCTCTTCTCCTGGCTGTGTCATGCTAGGTCTCACGTTGTCCCCTAGAGAATGGAACCCATCCAAGTACCTCCAGCAGAGCCAGCCCCTTCTTTCCTCCTCCTCGGAGCGTGAAGAGGCTGTGAGCATTCCTTGTGTCCGTGGCGCCACCTGCTGGAATCTGAGCACATTGCACAGCCATCTCAGGTGCTCACCTGAGGTCTTCCCAGGGGAGGGTCAGAAAGAGCTCCAAGCTCCAGGATTTCTAGGACCCACCCCAAAAAGTCACTTAACCTCCACTTCAACTTACTCTAAGGTAAGTCCCACTGTCCCATCTGGGCCCTCATCACTTGCCACCTAGAGCACAAACTCCCACATGCTCTCAGGAATCCCTTCCCTCCGTCCCACCTTCCAAATGGCTTCCTACTGCCCTCCAAATCAGCCACAACACTCTCTGGCCTGGCACTCTAGACTTCCTGGCTTAGCCTCATTTTCTGGGCCCTATCCCCCAAATATCCCCCCATTTACCCGCACTCCCTTCACTCCCATATTCCCCTTCCTTGGCTACACTCTCTCTCTCCTGCCAGGAATGCCCTCCCCCACCTCTGCTTGTCAAACTCCTACCCCTCCTTCAAAGGTAAGCCCAAAGGCCACCTCTTCCATGAAGCCTCCCCTTCTTTCCTTAGTTTGAATTAACTTTTTCCTCCTCTGTTGAAGCAGAGAGTGTGCAAAGCTGCCAGACTTCCAACAGCACCTGTATCTCTTCGCTGAAGGCTTTCTCCGCAGCAGGCAATAGAACAGGGGGGCTGGAGAATTACCCCCGTTTCCACCCAGGCCCAACCCTCAACCCATGATTCAATTGCCAGATGGAGGAAACACGCCCAGCTCTCTCGCCCCTGGGCTGGGGTAACTCTGAGCTCATCATGCTCCACGCTGCCTCCCAGAGACCCCAGAGGGCTCTGCCGCAGCTGCGCATAGCAGTCAATAACTAGTTACTGCTGTCCTTATGAACGCCCTGACCATTACTGCCTCAGCTCCTCGCTCCCCTGCGCTCTCCCTCGACTGCCTCTCACTGAATTCCTATCCCAGGGTCTACTTCCGGGGGGCCCACCTTCAGCCCGTGCATTCCCTCTGTGGTGTTTCGCTGATGCTCTTGGCTGTAGCACTGGTCAGCAGAGGACTTGAGTGATGACCATTAAAGCAGGGGGAAGATAAGTCAAGCATTTTCTGCATGCCTGGCCCTTTATACTTATACCCCATTTAAATCTCGTGACAAGCTGGGAAGTAGGGGCTGTAGACGCCCCCATTTCACGTGTGAAAAAACTGAGACTCAAGTGAAATGAGTCACCCAAGGTCTCCAAGGCCCATAAGTGTCAGGGCTGGGGTTTAAAGCCAGGAAACTGATTGTAGCGATGGAAAATTTGACCCTTTTGTGGGTGTAGCAGGAATGATCAGAGTGCCTTCCTCTTGGGCAGTTGTAAATGCCTGAGAGGTATCCGCAGAAAAGGGGTCCTGTGTGTGTGGATGCACACGCTCGCACCTGTGTGTCACCCCTGCTGGTCACTCGTAAAGACGAACCCTGTCTCATGGATCTACACCCCTCCCCCTGCCCAGCCAAGTACCCACACGTGCTCGGTGGTTGGGTGCTTGTTAGAACAAATCAACAACTCCAGCTCACGGGACCAAGGTGTTAAGGCCACAGGACAGGCATAAAGGAAGAGACTCAAAGAACCTGGCTCTACTACCAACCCGCTGCGTGTCCTTGAGCAGGTCACTGTCCCTTTCTAGACCCCCCCACCCCGGGCCTCAACTGCCCTTCTGTCTAGGGAGAGGGTTCCACTTTAAGGGACTTGACCTCACTCAAATCGAGTCCCTGAATCCCGACCCCAACTACCTTGGAAAGGGGGAAGAGGTCCCAATAGCTAAAGGAAGGTGCTAAGTGCAGTTGGACAGAGACAGAAGGCATCCTTGATCTCTCAGGATCATGCAGGCAAGCACCTTCTCTCCGTGAGAAACCTCCAGCCTCACGGCTTCTGAAATGGGTATCTGGCGCCACCTTGTGGTCACCACCTCTCCCAGAGCAATTCCACGCTCTTCACCAAGTATTGATCTGTAACTCCCAGACACCAAGGCTCAGCCCAGGAGAGACTATTGTGAGCAAGGCGGCCACAGTCCCTGCCTAACAGTTTAGGAGAGTCTGGACCAGCACTTCCAATAGAAATATAATGCAAGCCACAAACGCACACCTCATGTCTACTTTCAAATTTTCCTGTGGACACATTTTTTAATTAAAATAAATAGGTAAAATTCAATAAATTTAATTCAACCCAGTAACTCCAAACTATTATCACTTTAACCTATAATCAATATTTTAATGACCTTTCTTTTGCATACTAAGCCTTCAGAATCTGAATGTATTCTACACTTCCTGCACATCTCAGGTGGGGCGGGCCCCATTCCAAGTGCTCAGGAGCCCCCCACCCCCCACCGTGGCCCCAGCTACCTTGACGGAGAGCCCAGCTCTAGACAGGCCAGCCAGCGTTCTCCCGGCCCCCTTGACAGTCCTTTAGGGATTTGGACCATCACGTCTTCAAGATCCACCTTGGAAGCTTTGTTTCGGCACGTGGAGTAGTTAAGAATCCAAGTTTCGTCCACCTGCTGAGCTGGGTGTGAATCTCAGTGACTAGGGGCAAGAAGCAGAGCTAGTCATTTTACTCCTTGAAATGTAAAGAGGATAATAAAAGTACCTACCTCAGGGGTTGTAGCAAGAAGCCCTTGCTCCATAACTCGTGACCTCCTGAACCAAAGCCTTAACCCACTTTATAGCACTGTGATGGTTAATTTTACGTATCAACTTGTCTAGGCTGTGGCACCGAATTGTTTAGCCAAACACCAGACGGGATGTTGCTGTGAAGAGACATTTTAGGTGTAATTAACATTTGAATCAGCAGACTGAATAAATCTAATGGCCGGCCGGCCATACGATGGGTGGGCCTCGTCCAATCAGTCGAAGGCCTTAACAGCAAAGACTGGCACACTGTGGTACTTACTGAATATCATCCTTTCCTGTCCTGGGTTCCTTCCTGTGCCATCTGGCTGGGTGACCTTGCACGATCCCTTCCCCCTTCTGAGTCTCCTTGTCTAATTAGAACCTTAGCCAAGGCTGGGTTTGCAAACTCTGAAGTTCTGGATAATATGAAGGGGATGATGATGGCACCCTAGGCACGCATGCTCAGGACACATTGCAGAGGTTTCTTATGTGTGTTATGAAATAGCATGTACGGCCCTGGCTGCTGTGGCTCAGTGGATTGAGTGCCGGCCGGCAAACCAAAGGGTCACCGGTTCAATTCCCAGTCAGGGCACACGCCTGTGTTGCGGGACAAGTCTCCAGTTGGGGACGTGCATAAGGCCACCACACATTGATGTTTCTTTCCCTCTCTTTCTCCCTCCCTTCCCCCTCTGTCTAAAAATAAATAAATAAAATCTTTTTAAATATAAAATAAAATAGCATGTACAGCCAGAAGCCTATTTCTACAAAAATTTTAAATAACTGTGTACACATGTAGAAAATAACTGCCATCTACTGGGACTCGAGTCTCTGCCAGGCCCTGTTCCACTAAGCATCATACTGGCATCATCCCGTCATTCCTTTCCACCCTGTGGGCTGGTGCTGCTGGGGCAGGAGGCCCCCTTATCTGCGGTTTCGCTTTCCACAGTTCCAGCCGACCACGGTCAACCCTGGTCCAAAACTACTAAATTGAAGTTTCCAGAAATCAACAGCTCGTAAGCTTTAAATTGTGCGCTGTTCTGGGTAGTACGGGGAGCAGGGTTTGCCATCCCCAAATATGACTTGTTGAGGGTGTTGGGTGTTTTAGCTGGTTACTTTGAAGAAAAAAGAGACTCAGGAAAAAGCTTTGACCTTCCCCATCACTGCCTAAAAGAATCTAGATAGAGAACCTGCTTTAGGAAGGGAGTTATAATTATAGATAATGACAGTTTAATATGAACTAGGTGTCGCAGGGAGGAACCTAGGAAGGCCTGTTTGATCCAAGTCCTCTCTGTGTCCCTTTGTTAAAGAGGACCCTGCAAACACTGGTCTACCAGCACCTGCTTCCCTATCTGCTTCTCCATCTCGGAGTGAATTGCCTTCCTGCCCTTTGAAGTCCCAAAGCACCACCCTCCCTTTCTCCCAGGGTAAGGTGGCATCTAAGCTTCCACTGCCCCATAGTCTTATGGAACCTCTGTCCGTACACACGTAAATAAACTTTGTTATTTTCTCCTGTTAGTGTCTCATGTCTGTTTGGTCATCAGCCCAGCCAGAAACTAAGAGGGAAAAGAGGGGAAATTTCCCCCTGCCCCCTAGCAGTGTGATAGAATCTCACACCAGCCTGCTCTGTCCCACCTGGGACAGGAACCCTCCCTGTGTCCGTGGTACCCCCATCCCCATGTCCATGGTACCCCCATCCCCGCGTCCATGGTACCCCCATTCCCCGTGTCCGTGGTACTCCCACTGTGCCCACTGCCTGCCCATTAGTCACTTAGCAGTCACCCCTGCTATCAGATTGACTGTCACAGTATCACAACGCTTATGTTTAAGTAACCCTCGTTTTACTTAATAATGTCCCTTTCACCTGACTTTTATTACAATATATTGTTATAATTGTCCAATTTTATTATTGTTGTTCATCTTTTACGGTGCCTAATTTATAAATTAAACGTATCCTAAGAATGTATGTCCAGGACAAATTATAGTACCTATAGGTTATTCTCCGTGTTTTCAGGGGTCCACTGGGGGTCACGGAACCTGCGTACTGTGGATAAAGGGGAACTACTGTGTCTCCCATATGGAGGGAAAAGTCGAGGCCCCCAGCCAGTGAGGGGCAGAGCTAGACTCGACCCCAGGTTTGCCAAGTCCAAAGACCATGTAAGCTCTTTACCACCAGGCTGGCCGACGCCTCTGCACAAATTGGGGATAATAATAGCTCCCACCTCACAGGCGTGTCGGGAGCATTAAGTGAGCTGAGAGGTGTGAAGCCCTGAGAGCGAGCGGCCTCTGGCACAGCCTCAGGGCTCAGCGAGCGCACCCACGTCTCTGGGGGGCCACCGCCAGGTCACACTCAAAAATGTGGACAGTGGTCGTCGCTGGTCCCGAGGTCACGGGTGATGAGATTTTTAAAATCTTTCCACAAAGATCAGGTATTTCTCATGTATCTCTTTGTTTTTAAATTCTTGCTCACGTGACACCCTCAGTGAGCTGTCATGCTCCGCCAGGCAGGCCCATGGGGTGTCGGAGTCACCCTCCAGGTTCCCCCAAGGCCTGGCCCAGAGAGACCCCCAGAAAGGATCAGAGCAGGGGACAGCTCTGAAGAGCCCCTCCCAGCCCAGGCCCTCTAGTCACATGCTTGGCTGGAGCCAGAGTTGGGGGTTCGGGGTGCAGGTCAGTGCCGGGAACCCAAGCTAAGCCTGCCCTTTGCTGGCCTTTCCCAAAAGTCACAAGGAGATGCCTCGGGCCCCAGGGGAGAGGGGGGAAGCGGCCGCGATGCCTGAGACCTCCGGCCCTGAATGCACCGACAGCTGTGACCACTTCAGTTATTTTAAACCCTTGGCCCCGGGAGGCTCCCGCCAAACCCACGAAGCCCTGCAGCCCGACATTGGGGCCCGGAGCCAGGGCTGGAGCCCTAAGTGTGAGGCAGCAGGTCCAGGCTGCACTGTAAAAGGAGGGAATTTCATTTTTTGAGCTCTCCCTTTGTGCCAGACACTGCACTGACGGTTTCCGTACATCATCTCATTTAAGGTCATCCTTACATCCATGCCCAGAGATCAGTGGTTCATTCATCTGTGGGGGGGCTGCGAATGGCCGGGCGAATTGTCCAAAGGCTCCCCAAAAGCAGGGCTGGGAGTAGAACCTCCTCATCTACCTATCAAGAGACAACAATCCTCCTCGGTCCTTACCCACTTTGTCCCCCTCCCCCACCCTGCCCACCCCCATGGCCAAGCAAGCTCCTTGACCTGGCTCTGCCACTCTCAGGAGCCATGGGCCTGAGATCATTCCTTAACCTTCCTGCAGCTCCCCTTCTCCATCTGTTACATGGCGGGGTTATTGGGGGGTGTAATGACCTCATTCTGATACGTGAAAACCGCTCCCGGAAGAGTGTGCGCCACATAGAAAGAACGCAGTAAGCCTTACTTTCATTCCGTCCCTCCTGCCAATCTCCTGTCTTTCTCACTCCCCTGCGCCTGCCGTGACCTTCCCCGGGTGGGTGCAATGTGCAATGTTCCACCGCCACCCTGGGCCCCACTTTCCCAGAGGGTGAAATAAGGGTGTTGTACTCTGCGATCCTCAGGAAAGCGGGAACCCTGGCACATACCCCGTATCTGCCACATAGTAGGGGCTCAAAAGTAATTCCTGGCAGAGCAGTGGCCACGGCAGGGGCCTCAAAGTCGGCTCCGAGCTGTAGTCTTTTTCCTTCTTGACGGGTGGCCCCTGGCTGGCTGTCTCCTCATTGGATGATGCACTCCACCGCAACCGGGAGCCAATCAGAAGTTACCAACACCTCCCTGGGTCTGTGTGCCTTTTGGGGCAGATGTTCCCCTAGCTCCGCTCAGCTTTCCCCCTTCCCCACCCACATTCCTCCCAGATCCTGGCCACCCAAGAGCAGCTGGGCTCTTCACCATCTCCTCACTCAGGCCCCTGGAAGAGGCCGCTGGGGTCGGGGTGTGTCAGCTCTTCAAACTTCTGAGCCTCAACCCTGTAGGTCTCCCATCCCCCGCAGCAGAGTTTCTGGAACATTCATCACTTCCAACTTGCTCCTTCCCCCTTATAGCCTTTGCCCATTCAACCCCCCACCCCAGTTCCTGTCCCCAGCAGAATTATCTGAACGGGCCTTGGCTTGGCTTCAGAGCGGGAATGGTCAGAGGTGGGGGTGGGGGTGGGGGCTGGCTCAGGCCACGCCTGGACGTTGTCCTGCACCTCAGCCTCTAGAAGACACAAACTGATGTCTGCAGTGGCACCCACTGACACCCTCCTTTGCCCAGCGACCCAGGCCAGGATGGTGCCCCCTCACTGTCCCTCCCCTGGAACATCAATATTTCAGCTCACAAACACTGGTCTGATCACCCCCTCCCTCTCCAGCCCCTCACAAAGCCCCAGCTGGGGTCTTCATTGACCCTCTCCAGGGGCGCCTCCATTCACAGCAGCCAGAACAGCCCCTTTCACTACCCCTGCCCCTACCACTCCTCTCTGAGGGAAGCCAAGCCAAGGTTCCCGTCGCCCACCCACTCATGCCTTGGCTTGGCATTGTGGCCCTGTAGGCTGCTGGGTTCCCACTCCGCAGTCTCCCTTTGTTAACACCGATCTGATTGGGGGGTGGAGAGGGGTGTCAGGCTGTATCTGGCTTCCTGCCCCCACTCAGGCAGCTCCCTCCCTCCCCTTCCCTAGTTTGCAAACGCCTCCTTTACAAAGGCTCAGGTCCCGGACCCCAGGCTAGGTTAGAGCACCCGCTCCCTCTGGGCTCCCACCACCTCCTGTCCTGGAACAGTGCGCATTTGCATTATCTACCCCTCAAGGCTGGGGGCGCCTGGAGGAGATACTGGTCCTGCGTCCTGGCTCCCGACAGCTGGGAGCCCGCTGAAAGCATGTTGAATGAATGAACAAGTCAACCAAGGAAAGGTCTCTGCTGAATCGCAACGCAACCAGAGGGGGGCGCTGAAAAGTTGAGGGCGTGGTCATATTTAAAAGACAGGCCGTCAGCCTACTGCAACAGGGCCCGGCAGGCAGCCCCGCCCACGCCCCGCCCACCAGCGCCCGAATAAGGGTGCGTCAGGCAGCACCCCGCGCGGGTTGCAGCAAGCTCACCTGCTGCAGGTGCTTCAGACGGACCTGGACGAGCAAGCACTTGCGCTGCGGGAAAGATGCTGCGCGAGCGGACCGTGCGGCTGCTGTACGGGAGCCGCGTCAACGCGGTGTACGTGCTGGGCACGCACCTCTGGATCGACGTCTACAGGTGAGCAGGACGGCCGCGTCGAACCGACACCCACCCCGGAAGCGAGGCTGGCTGGAGATCTCGGCCCCAGACATTCCGAGACCCTCCTGGGACTCAGGGACGCGGACAGCCTTGCTCCAGCCCGAGTTACCCTTCATCCCGCTCCCAGAAATCAAAGAACCTCACCCAGAAACCAGACAGCCCCAAACCTTGTGTCAGCCTCCCCGAAATCTGAAATCCGGAGACCCTCCCAGACACCCTAACACAGCCCCAGCTCCCTCGCCGCCTCTTTCCCAGGCCCCCTCCCCTGCACCCCAGTCGTCCCACCGCCTAACCCTCTCCCAGGGCAACCTCAGCACCCCTCCTCTTCCCCGCCATCCTCTCCCCGTTCACTTCCCCACCCTGCCTTCAGACCCACCATTCTCCCTTATGCTCTCCCCTTCCCCTCAGCCCCTCCTGGTTCACCCCCCACCCACCTTCGCCCAGCCCCTCACCCCACTCCCAGATCAGCTGAGCTCCTCCAAGATTTGCTGGGAAGCTGCCTGCAAGTGGAATCTGGCCCCGGGGTTGCTCAGGCTCCGGTTTCACCCTGTGGGGGCTGCTGGTGGTTGCCCCATCTGCAGACACTGGCTGTGAGCGCCTTGTCCCCAAATGCCTTCCCTTGACTTCACCCTGGGGTCAGGGAGGGACCTTGCATCACCCGGCTGAGGGCCGAGGGTGCAGTGCAGAGGTGGGATCTTCGTCTGAAGAGTGCCCCTTATTCAGGACCGGTTCCCCACCTTCTGCCCATGAACTTGGTGGGGTGCAGGATTTCTGAGGCAGAGAACATGGTCCCACCACTACCCCCAAACCCCAGGAGGGAGCCAAGTCCAGTTTGGAGATCCACCTCCCTACAGTGCGCGGGGCGGGGCGGGGTGGGCTGTGTGGAGGTGTGACTGGTGTGAATGGGGCAGCGGAGAGTCCAGGGTAGGGTCATGCAGCCTTCTAGTTGAAGAATTTGAAATGTTCCCCATTGCCAGATAGGAGGGGTCTGCACTGAGAGGAGGGCGCATTCGGTACTGAGGGGGGACTCATCTGATAGCTTTCGGATGGCACCCTTCTCTGTGCTTTGAGCGGTGCTGGAGGTGACAATGTGGCTTATTGCTCCCAACTCATCGTCACCTGGAGCGCCCTGCCTCACTCAGTCCCCCACCAAACTGCATCCCTGTGTCTTCCCACACTCCCTCCCCAGTCTGTTCTCTCTGTCCCCTTCAGTGGCCCTGGCCACACTGCCCAGTCATTCTCCTGCCACCTCCTCAGAAGTCATTGGCCACCATGAGGATACCATCAAGCCCCAGGCTCCTTCCCCGAGGGCAAAGGGCCGGCAGGGCCACAGCAGACCAGGAACCTCTCCACTCATCTGCCCTGGCCTCAGTGTCCCACTGTAAATCCCAGGGGTGGTTTCTCAGGGTCATGGCACAGCAGTGATGTGTGCTCCAGTCCTCGGTGGCCTGGGAGAGCTGCCCTTCTTCCCCCACCCCCCCCATCCCATCCTAAACTAGGCACCGCTAGGGAGCTGGCCAGGAGCCAGGACGCTCAGGTCTCTAAGCCTCTGCTGTCACCATACCCGCCTGTTTATTCATCGGGCGCAGCCTGAATGGCGGGCTGGGGGTGGGGAGTAAAGAAGGGGGGCACCCCCAGGCCCCCTGCCCTCCCTCTGCCCTGGCAGAGAGAGGCCCAGCCCAACTGGGGGCAGGGAGTGTGGGAGGGTGTCATCTTCCACCTAGCAGGGGGCAGAGGTGTGACAAAACCCCTTTGTCCTTTCTCAAGAAACCAGTCACAGCCACAATGACCCACACCCCCGACCTGCACTTCACTTAAGACTCCGCACCACCCCCGCAAGAAGTGCGGTCTGGCCCATCACTGTCCAACCGAAACAGAACTCGAGCCCCCATCAGAGCCCCGTGTCATTTGCAAGTTTCCGGTCACCATGTTTTTAAGGTTAAAATAAACAGGTGAAATTAATTTTAGTCATATATTTTATTTAACCCAATATATCCAAATTACTAGCATTTCAATTCAGAATCATTATAACCACTTTTTACTGGGTAGTGTACATCATATTTTTCATATTAAGGCTTTGAAACGCAGTGGGCATTTTATACTCACATCAGGTCTCAGTGCGGGATGACCGCGGTTCAGATGCTCCGCGGCCCCTGCAGCCAGTGGCCCCTGCAGCCGGTGGCCCCTGTACGGAACAGCACAGGCCTGTCTCCTTGTGCCTCTCCATGGACCTGGAGGTCCTGCTGGGACCCACCATTTCGTAGGTGAGGAAAGCGAGGCTCAGAGAGGAAGCCACTTGCCCCACCTCACAGAGGACTTAGGTCCCTGTGTGACCCTAAAACCAGCAGGTTGAACTGGATGACCCTCAGCCTGTCTCTCCCACCCTCCACCTGGGCCATGATCCCACGGCGCCCAGAGACTTCACCCACCTCCCTTCAACCCTCCACCTCCCACTGTGTCCATCCCTTACTCAAGACCCCATGTGATGCCCCCCCTGGGTCTCTGAAGGGACACCAAGGGACAAGGCCTGGTAGGCCCTGGACCCAATTCGTTAGGGACTGGTATCTTGACCCTTCACTCCTTCTGAGTCACAGAGGTGACTAACCAGGCTTCACTCAGCACCCACTCCCTTTCCCAAGGGCCCTGGCCCCCCTCTCCTGCGATGCATACAAGGCTTCCCTCCCCTCCAGACATAGCGGCGGCCTCGCCTTCCTCATTCCCAGCAGACCCTATACAGGGTCCACCCACCTGCTCCCAGCGGGCCTGGCCCTTTGGGGATGGGTGCCCTGACCCAGCCACGTTCTGAGCGCTGGCCTCCTGCAAGCTATGAGGAGATACACCGGAAGGGGAAGTACAGTTTCGTTCTGGAGATTTACGTTGTGATAGTTGCTCAGGATACAAGCTGTTCCCTTCTACTCTCATGTGTATATTTATCTCAGCCTGGCACATGTATGCCCTGTCCACACCATCTCCGTTGTGGTCTCTTTCCCTGGCAGTCGCTTCTCCACTGGGACTGGCTTGGGTCCCCATCTGATTCTGGCTGAAGTTGGAGAGGGGGCACAAAGCGAGTGGTGACCGAGGTTGGTTTCATTTCCTCTCTGGTGAGGGATGTTGAACCTTCCCTGGAGCCAGGGACACCCGTTGAGCTGGGAGAGACTGGAGAAAGGGCAGCCTTGGAGTAAAGTGACAGGGGATCACCCACTGGCCGACTCTCCCACTGACCCACAAACCGGCCAGCCATGGAGACAGCTGCTCCATGAGTCCATGCAGGTGAGAGCTCCCGATGGGGCCAGTATCCCCCCTGACCCTGGTGGGGAGAAGCCAGGACCTGTATCCTGAGGTCTGCAGGTGCTTCCCGGCAGAGGTGATGTTAACGA
This sequence comes from Trachops cirrhosus, assembly GCA_028533065.1. Classification (NCBI taxonomy): domain Eukaryota; kingdom Metazoa; phylum Chordata; class Mammalia; order Chiroptera; family Phyllostomidae; genus Trachops; species Trachops cirrhosus. Next base: position 8,658,734 of record CM052542.1, on the reverse strand, counting down.
TGGTCCCTTGCCTCTGCAGAGCAGCGTCCTGGCTACATTTGGCCCCATGATGAGCCCATGAGGCAGGAGGTGGGGGGGATCCCCAACCGCTTCCCCAGGAAACTCCAAGACAGGGCTGACCAGTCATTTTTCGCAGCAGGGCCTTGCCCCTCGCTCTCCGGCAGAGACGGACGGGAGAGGGTACCAGGGCAGATGTTCCTAGACGCTGGCCCAGTAAAATGCTGGGGAAGCCAGGAGTGGTGCAGACACGTCTCGTGTCCCCTTCTCTCTCCCTCCACTCACTCCCAGACTTTCTCCCTCTGTCTCTTGGTTGGTGTGGTTTTAGAAAGCACGCTTAGCACCAAGGCCAGGGAGGGCCCACGCTCCAGCCTGAAGCAATGGGGACTTGGGGTGCTGTGACCTCCCCTTCCCATCGAGGGCCAGGCCCCACCTCACCGATGTTTCTCCTGCCGACTCCCCTGTACAAATTCCACTCCGACCCATTGGCTTCGGGACGCTGCTGGCCCTTGAGTGCGCCACGCTCATTCCCACCTCGGTGCCTTTGCAGGTGCTGTCCCCTCCGCCTGGACCCCCAGACTCCACAAGCCTGACATTCACCCACCAAGTCTCAGCTCAGATGTCACCCCCACCAACATTTCATGTGCCCCCTCCTGAGCTCCAGGCACTCTCTCCTTCATTACTGCTTTTTTTTTTTCTACCTAACGTTTATTTAATACCTCTTTTGTACCAGGTCGCCTTCTCAGCACCTTGCATATTCATCTCATATGTATTCAGTGATTTACATGTGTTTTAACCTCACAACAACTTAACGAGTTAGGTACTATTACTGGCCCCCTTTTGCAGCTAGGGAAACTGAGGTAAGGAATGTTTGTCCGAGATGACACCGCTGGCAAATGGTGGCCTCACAGAGCCCAGGCCCCTGACTGCCCTGCCAGCCAGGCTGCCTTTGGGGACTTGTGCTTTAGGGGTGTCCTCCTCCATGTCACTGCCTTCCTGTTCCCGTGCCCCTCAGCCCTTGAGTCAACAAAGGGCTTCTTGGTTGAGTGAATGAATGAATGACATGTGGACTGGCATATCATTGGACTGAGCTCTCTGCCCCCAGCCTCAGGGACAGGCACCGTTGTATGGGCCAGCCAGCAGAAGGTCAAGGGCACGTGGCCAAACTTGGCCGGATCAGCACTTGCTCCTGAGAGAATGATGGTAGGAGGAATCAAGCCAGGTCAGGTGGTCCCATAAATTAAAATAGCACCCAGAGCCCTCACCTTTAACAAGAGGCCCTGCCAGGAGCTGCTCTGGTTCCAAGCCAACTCTCAGAGAGTGGGGAGGCTCTAAGGAGGCCCAGGCGCCCTGTGGCTGGAGCCCACAGCCTCCCATACTGCTGGGGCCCGGAGCCGTGATGGGAGCTCAGTGGCAGGAGCGCACCCCCATGCCTGCCCCCCAGCTGGACAGGCCCACCTGTTAGACTGCAGGGCAGGCCAGTTTTCAGAGGCAGCTCCCTCCTGCCCAGCTGTGCCTGACCCTGGGCCCAGGAATTTTGACTGGTCCAAGCCTCAGTCATTCACCCAAGAGCCCAGAGCCAGCAGCCCGCCTTTGCTGTCCCCTTCCTGGGCCTCTGACCCCACCTGAGAAATAAGTAGAGGGCTCTTGAGGTTCCTAGGAGCTTCTCATTTGATCCTCTCCTGAGCCAGGCTTGCCACTCAGTCACCAGGTGTCCCTTCTTCCCAGAGGACCTTTAGAGAGTTGCTGTAGCCCACAGATCCTCTCCCAGGGATGGAGCGGCCAGGCCCGAAGCTCACCTCACTCTCTGCCATTACTGTCCCCAAGACACGGGGCAAGTGTTTGCCCTCAACATGCTCATCTGTGAAATGGGACAGCATTAATGCAGGCCTCATGGGGTTGTCGAAAGGATGGACTGAGATCACGTGGGCTACGGGCTTGGCTCAGGGCCTGGCACCTAAGAAATACTCACAAGTAGTTATCATGAGTTAGTATTAGGTTCGTTATATGTTATTAAGACAAATGATCATGAGATATGGCCTCAAAGAGTTCATAGTGCTCATGGGAGAAAAATGTTGAACAGTTTTTGAGAGTTGTTTGAGGCACCAGCAAAGGGAGGAAAAAATGAGTCCTTAACTGATGGAATCAGGGAAGACTTCCTGGAAGAGGTGGCAGCCAAGATAAAGAGTGGACAGGGGTTCACAGTGTGACCGGGACACGCTATGCAGTAGCAAGTGTACCCAGCAGAAAAATCGGGACACATGGGGGCTGCAAGGGCACAGTTTCAGTGTCCTGAAAGATAAGGCTAGAGAGCCAATAAGTTCAGACCAGGGCTTTGAATGCCAGGTTCAGGCTATGGACTTTGGTCTTTAGGCAGTAGGGAGTCATTGAAGGTGTCTGGGAAGAGAGTGCCCATAGGTTACATTGTTTCTTCCTTAGCAGAAGACCCCAGGCAGAGGAGGTGGCAGTGCCCAGTGCAAGAGGCTGCTGGGGTTACCAGGCAGGGAAGGAGGCTGGCTGAAGGCAGGCGCCACAGTTGCCCGCACCGACCCGTGTCTAGAAGCAGCCGCCTACCTCACAAAAGCAGCCACCACCATGCCAATCGTGAGGCCCGGCCTCCCTCCCCTGTTCCTCACCGTTAGGGTGCCCACCTGGGGCTGCATTCCAGGCTGGCACCCACAACACCCCCGCCCCGGACTCCTGCAAAGAGCCGAGGACAGGATGTCATGCTCAGGCGCCAGAGCCCTCCTGCTGTTAATGAGGCTCAGAGCAGGTGGACAAGCCGAGAGGGCCAGATGCCAGCGAGGAGCAGGCCTGTCATGCCCTCCGGCCCGGGGCAGAGTCAGCTGCCCCCCCTAGCAGGGCCACACTGGGACGCTCCCCACTGACTGACTGAAAGCCACCGAGACTGGATAGCTCCCCAGCATCGGTGAGGCCAGGCAGATGTGAAGTCACAAAGCCCAGGATTCCCTGGGGTTGGGCTCCGTGAACGTCCCTCTTCTATGTCCGAGGCTGCTTTCCAGTCGTGCTGAAAGATCCTTTGACTCCAACCACACAGCCATTTCCTTTCCACTTCCACGGCCACCAGCAGGTCCCATCGCTCACCTGGACAGCTGCAATCACCTTCTCACTGGTTCCCCCTCTCCCAGGTTTGCTCTCCTGAAATCCATTCCCCACCCTGCACCCTGGGTCATCTGTCTGCAGCGCAGACACAGCCACGCCTCCCTGCTTTGAAGCTTTCGTGCTCTCAGGGAGACGGCCAGCTCCTCACCGTGGCCCAGCCCTCCTCCCACAGACCCCTCCCCCTCGCCCACCAACTCCAGGCACACACTCCTCCTCCCAATGTCTCCAACGTGCCGGGCGAACATTCACCTCGGGTCATCTCCCCAGCTGTCCTTGCTGCTTGGAAATCTCCACTCTGCTTGCTCTCTAACTGTGTTTCTCTGTGGCCCCCAGACCAGCAACATCAGCGTCTCCAGGTGATGCTGATACGCGTGCACATTTAAGGAACACCGATCTAATGAACTCTTGTCTGTCCTTCAGAGTGGAAAGTTTAGATCTTAGCTCAAATGCCACTTCCTCCAGGGACCCTCCCTTGACTCCCTGACCAGGACCGCGTGGCACGCCATACACCTCCTTTACAGCCATTCCCAGCTGCACGCACACAGCTAGTTGTGTCATTCATTGAAAGGCTTCCTCTTCCACCAGAATATATGCTCCGTGTGCCCAGGAAATATGGTTTTCGCCGATCTACTCCCAGCACCTAGAACTGTGCCTGGCACGTAGTGAGTGACTAACAGCAGGAGCCAGCCCTCCTCTCCCAGCCCGTCCTGCGGCAAACATTTATATTTACTCTGTGCTCATTCTGGGCCAGGTGCCGAAACAAAAAGAAAAGACAGCCCCTACCTCCAATGAGCTACCTGCCACAAGGGAAAATTAACGTGGGGACGAACTGACTGAGTTGTGTCTTCAAGTAGAGATGGACAGTCACCAGTCAGAGAAGTCAGGGAAAAGTATTACGGGTAGAAGGAACAGCACGTGCAAAGTGCACGGTGAGTTAGACGATGCAGGGAGTTGAGAGGTTGGAAGCAGGTGCAGAAAATGAGGCTGGAGAGTCCAGCTGCGACGCGGTGGTTAAACGCCACTGAGTGAACACTAGGCTAGAGGGTTTGGATTTCATTGCATGGGTAGGCACTGAGGAGCCACTGAATAATTTCAATCAGGCAAGTGACCTGATTTTTTTCATCATTCCAGTAATAGAGTGTGGGAAGCCAAGAAGAGTGGCTTCATTCGTTCACTTATTCGCCAAGTATATTATCGAGCATGGCCGTGTGCTGGGTGTTGGGACACGGTGGTGGGCAGAGCAGACGTGGCCCCAGGAACTGCAGCCTGTCCTTCCGTCCACACCGTCTTTAACTTTGCCTCTTTCCCAGGAGAAGGAGATCACAGTCACCTCCAACACCCCCACTCTCTCGCCCTGGATACCGTTCTGGGCCCCTCCCTGCAGCCTCCAGGGACAACAGAGGTGCCCACGGCCCCTGGCTTCCATGAGGTTCTTCCAGGGGGAGGGGAGGATCCGTCTGAGACAATGGACGACTTTGTTGCTCCTGCCAGGGCCGCTCCAAGAATAGCTGTTTGCTCAGCTCCGAGCAGGGCTGGTGCTGGGTGGTAGGAGGGTGTGGGGCCCTGGAGCTTTCATGTGGCCCAGGCATTAACCCCCTGAGCCTCGCGGCCTCCTCCAGTTTCTCCCTGGCAGTGAGGAAGGAGGGCGGCAGGAGGCATCCCTTGCAGCTCTATTGTCAGAGCCTGGGTCCTAAGCGATCCCCCCGCACTGTGAGTTTGTAAAGCATTTTTTTTTCTAAATAAAATTGTATGCAGAAACCCAACATATAAAACCAGTTGAAATAACAGTGGCTCTAGCTGAAGTGGGGATACACATTTCAGCACCTCCCCACCCCTTAGCCCAGGACCTGCCCGCTCTGCTCTCTCCGGACTCCAGCCACCTCTGACCTGGTCTCAGCCTCCTCTGACCTGGTCCCAGCCTCCCCTGACCTGGTCCCAGCCTCCCAGATGACACTTGATGAAACAGACAGAGCAAAAGTGCCTTGCTCGAGGCCGCCCAGCAAGTTGACGGTCAAAGCCGGGACTTACGCTAGAGGAATGTTTCCCAGCTCTTACGACTTTTTACCCAAACCTCATTTCACCTATAGTACTATCAACACTTGTCTTTAAACCAACTCACATGTTCCTTCTAACTTCGTTTTAAATGGAGATCTTACATCATTGCCATAAATGGCAAGTCTTTGCAATTGCCATAAAAAGATAACACATTTAGTAAACACATACACCTTTTAAATTGTTCATCCGCATGCCACTTAAAAGCATCTTATGTGTGTCCCCACACCTGCCTTTGGGAACTGCTGCCTGTGCCTCTGAAAGGTTCGCCTCTGTCCTGCTCAGCCCTATACTGATAGCTAGTAGGTCAATAGCAAATTGGGCTCGAGCCCGCATCTGCATACGTGCCCCTAATCCAGGGTTTTTGCTTAGACTCCTGGTGGCAGATGTGGACACAGGGCAGCAGGCCACGCCAGCAGGTGTGCAGCCTCAGATCAGCCCAGTGTTCCCCCGACAGGCTGAGGCATTTAGAAGGGGGCAGACAGACGGGAATTTGCGTGGTGGTGGTGCTTCTCTACGGAGCTCCCTTCCCAGCAGTGAGCACGCGCCGCTGGGTCCCTGCCCACACACTCTCCCTGCAAGGGCCCAAAGCCAGTGGTCTGTGGCCTGGGTCAGAGAGACCCTGCGTGGTGGCTTCTACGGCTTCACACTCACAGCCTTGGCCACCTGGAGCTCTAACCACCAGGGAACACTGCTGAATGTCTAGAGCAGGGGTTCTCACACTGTAGCCTCTGGGCCAGCAGCTCCAAATTCCTGGAAACATGGTAGGAATGCCAGTTCTCAGGCCTCGCCCCAGACCTACCACATCTGTAACTCTGACGGGGGCCCAGCAATCAGTGTCTTAACAAGCCCTCTAGGTAACGCTGCTGCTGCCGCTGCTGAACTCGGAGAGCCATCGGTCTAACCCTCTCATTCCACCCTGGCTCCTGCCCACATCTTCAGCTGCCCCGGCCGCACCTCCATCCTGCCAGCCAGACTCTCCGGGATGAGGTCCACAAATCTGTAGCCTTAAAAGCACCCCAAGGATTTGGATGCCCGGCCACAGTGGAGAACTGTTCTGGAACCCAGGAGCACCAGGCGGTCCAAATAGCCGATACGCCCTTGAGGCAGACACGTGTGCCTGTCTCAGTCCCAAATCCCCTGGAATCCCACCTCAATCCCTCTTTGGCCTGTGGGGACCTTCAGGCCAGAGCCTGGATTTAGCAAAACCATGAGCCTCGGGCCGATTTCTCCCCTAGTCTCTCTGTCCTTCCTGTTTGTTGCTTCCCCTTAAGCCAGTGTCTTAGGCAGCCTGAGCTGCTATAAAAAAGCATCATGGCTGGGTGGCTTAAATGCAGACTTTTATGTCTCAGTGCTGGATGCTGGAAGTCTGAGGTCAGGTTCTGGTGAGGACGCTCCTCTGGCTTGCAGCCAGCCGCCTTCTCGCACGGCCCTCCTTGGTGCCCGTGGAGAGAAAGATCTCTCTCTCTTCCTTGTCTTATAAGGCAACACATCCTATCAGATTAGGACCTCCTTCTCCTGACTTCGTTTAACCTTAAGTATCTTCTAAATGCCCTGTCTTCAATTAGACTCACATCAGGCATTAGGACTTCAACATGTGAATTTGGGGTTGGGGGGGGGAAGCAGAAAACTGTACTTGAACAATTAAAAAACGTGAAAAAAGTTTTAAATTAAAACATGTGAATTTGGGAAAATACAAATATTCATGCCACGTCACTGGGATCAAATCTGGTTTTTTCCTGCCCCGAAATCTTGAGGACTTTTCAAGAATTCCAAAAGTGTTTGCCTTTCAAAAGAAAACCACTCTGGAACCCCAAGGAAGGACTCTCAGAGGAGGGGATTCCAAGCTGTGGCAGGAAGGAGGCAGCTCTGTGGCGTAGCCAGCCCAGCCCTGCCCCTTTAGGACCCGAGTGCCAGCCTCCACGCCCCGTGCAAATCCATCCCTGGGGTGACTGCCTCCTGCCCTCCGGCTCAACACCAGGCGGGAGGTGGGAGATAGGGTCTAGGCTGAGCGAGGCCTCGGAAGACAATTCGTCCCTCTGCCTGGGCCTCAGTCATCCACTCCTACGGTACCACGTAGCTCTGAAAGATGGTTGCCCATCAGCAACACCGGGAAGCTCGTTAAGAATTCCGATTCCCAGGCCCCACCCTCAGTCTGACTCAGTAGGCACATGGCTGGCCCTGGAATCTGTATTTTTACAAAGCACCCTCTTCACTACCAGGTGATTGCACTATAGCTAGGTCCTCTGGAGTCCCCCAGGCCAGACCACCTGGGAGGGGCCTTGCAGTTTCCAGGAGTCTCCTCCTGAATCTCCTTGTCCCACCTGCCCCAGGGATGGATCCCCATAACCTGCTGTCCTCTCTCCCTACAGCGCCGCGCCAGCCGGGGCCCAGACCTTCAGCCTGAAGCACTCGGAGTACGTGCAGGTGGAGGTGGTGTGTGACGGGCAGGCCGAGGAGGTGGTCACCAACGGCAAACAGCGCTGGCCTCTCTCGCCCAGCACCACACTTCGGCTCACCATGAGCGAGGCGAGCACGGAGGCCAGCAGCGACAAGGTACCACGGCTGGGGACGTCCACCCCGCGGGCCCTGCTGGAGCCCAGGCAGACTGGACCAGAGCGGTCCCACGGAAACAGAATTAAGCCGCATGCATCATTTTCAGTTTTCTAGTAGCCACATTAAAAGAGAGAAAAAAAGAAGCAGATGGATTTAATTTTAATATCTTTTACTTAACTACACATATCAAAATATTATTGCGTAGACATGGTGTCAACATAAAAACTACTAACGAGACAGCTTACACTCTTTCGTTACACCGAGTCTAAGTCTGGTGTGCGTTTCACACTTACAGCACATCTCAGTTCGGACTCGCCACATTTCAGGGGTCGACAGCCACCGGTGGCTAGTGGCTACTGTATGAGACGGCTCGGTGTTAGACCGTGGAATGATGGCTGCGTGGAAGGTTAAATCGCGGGCTGCTCGATGAAGGAATGTTAGAATCTCTGGAAGTTACAGCCACCGGTGCCCTTGTTTTTATCATGTATAAAATGGGGTGCTGGGTACCCCTGCAGCAAAGTGATTTGCCCAGGTGGTAAAGGCAAGGCCAGACTCTCCTCACTGGGCTCTCTAACTGGGAACCCCAGGTGCCCCCACGGCAGTGATGGGCTTTATCCAAAGGAAACAACCTCAGCCCTGCTCCCTGGCTGCTTGTTGGGAGCTAGATATACACGACGGACAGCCAGTAGGGGGGCCCCGCAGAGTACCCCGGGGGCACAAGCAAGCAGTAGGCATTCTGAATGCACTCTGCGAGGATGGGAGTCCCCTGTCTAGTCTAATCATCTGGGTGAAGTGGCCGAGCAACCCAGGAGTGCTTCCTGGAGGAGAGGGTTCAGATATCTGGAGAAAGCTGGCCTGACAGGCAGTGGGGTGAAAGAAAGGGAAGGTCATCACTGCATATCTTCCTGCCTGTGATAAGTGACTTCTGCTCTTCTTTCCCCCGCTACCAAGGTCACCGTCAACTACTATGACCTGGAGGGGAATGCCCCCATCAACCGAGCTGGGCTCCTCCTGACAGCCATTGGTGAGTTGACAAGGCCATAGCCTGGGTGCCTTCATCCCCCAGGGCCTGGCCTCGCCACCCTTCTCGGCAGCACCTGGGCTGTTTTCGGTGCTGCAGGCCTGGCACTCAGAGCTTCCTCTGAATAATGCAGGACCATGGAGGGATGCCACAGGTGCCCGGGCCCTTCTCTACTATGGTGGGGGATATCGTACAGGGGGAGGTGTGCCCGGGTCTGCAAGCTACTCCCCCCAATGTCAGGGTCCCCGTCACGGGCTCCGTGGGTCACAGAGAGGAAGGAGCAAAGTCTGCTCCTCCCCCACCTGTCCCCTGCAGCCGGGAGAAGAGCTCATCTCTCAGAGTGAGGGAAAAGCCTGTGCTGTGCTGTCCTGCCAGTCCTAGCTGCGCCCTTCCGCTCCCTGGGCCCAGAGATGCAGCCTGGGGCCTTAACTCACCTCGTGCAAGCCCTTCACTTAACTTGTGAGGGCAGTGAGGCCCAGAGAGGTTAGGGAACTGGCTCGTAGTCACACAGCAGAACTCAGGATGATTTCTAGCCCCGCCCCAGGCTCTTTCCCTCACACAGCAGCTCCCTGCCCTGGCGGAGCCAGCCTGGCTCAGCAAGGCCCAGAGATGAGGTTTCCTGAACCTTCTGTCATTCAGCTCTTCCGTAGTTAAGGTGTTAATTGTATATATGGTTTTTTAAAATGTTTAATCATAGAATGTGGTTATATTTCAGAGGATGGTTGGTCCATCCAGCCTTAGTTTAACATTGACAGTTGCCACGTGGTCGGGGGAGGGAACTACCCGTTACTGAGTGTTGACTACAGGCTGAATGCTTTCAAAATGATACTGATGTTACTGAACACCTACTCAGTGGTCAGGATTGTGCTGGGTGCTCTGAGGGTGTCTTCCTGTCAGATATCAATCTGTTCTTACCACAGCTCCAAGGATAGACACTACTACTGTCCCCATTTTACAGATGAGAAAACCAAGGCTCAGGCAAAGTAAAACAGCCCTGACTGGTGCGGCTCAGTTAGTTGGGTATCGTCCCCATATCCCAAAGGTAACAGGTTCGATTCCCGGTCAGGGCACATGCATAAGTTGCAGGTTTGATCCCTGTTCAGGAGACAGCCAGTCGATGGTTTTTTTTCCCTCTCTCTCTCTCCCTCCCCACCTCTCTCTAAAATCAATAATCATGTCCTCAGGTGAGGATAAAAAAAAGTAAGAGAAAAACTTGCCAGAGCCACACACCGGGAAAGGGGTTGTGAGACACCAAGCCATTCCAGTCATCTCATATCCTCCGGGGGTCTTGGAAATGCCCTCCCCCCCAAAACCCGGCTAGTTCCAAGCCAGCCCCTCCTCCTCCAGCCCTGTGCCTGCAGCTGCCAAAATGGACTCAACAGCAATGCTCTTCCGCTTCTCAGCTTATTCCCAAAGGGTTTGGTTGCTGGTCCCCCGCTCCTCCTTCCACGTGAGGGGGTGCCCAGACTGGGGCGGGGTCCCCAGGACAACCTCAGGGGCCCTTCAGAGAGGAAACCAGAGCCTCCTCAGCCGCAGCTGAGGGCTGGCACGGGGTGGACCTCACGTGCACACAGAGCCCCCAGGTCATCTCGGGTGACTGGCCCCGAGGAAACCTAATCCCACAGAGACGGGACACCTGAGGACTTGAGCAGGAAGGGCAGCGGCCAGAGGCCCGGGAACGGAGGGTGATCGCCGAGGGCTGGCTGTACCGTGAACAGGAATTGCACGGAAGCAAGGCAGGCTTAGGGTAGATGGCAAACACCGCACTGTAAGGTGGCCAGACCAGACTCCCCCCCAACCCTGAGAAGACGGCAAAGCTTGTGCTGAGTCCCCGGAAGATACCAAATGTGCTGCGGTGAACGACCAGGCTCCTCCCTCCGAGGCTCTGCGGTTGAGCTTTCGCTGGACGATTATTTAGTGAACTGCTACACATGCCAGATATTTAGGTTCCGTGGACCAGTAAAATGTCCCGCCCCCACCAAAAATAATAGTAAAATGAACATCTTTAATGCTTGGCCCCAAAAAAGACATCAATAATTTGTCATCAATTATGACCATCTTCCAACATTCACATACCTACAAAGTAGGCAGGGCATGACCTCAGAGTAAAAGAGTCTTCACATTGCAGAGATAGAGCTTTGTGGAAGACTCATCTCACTGAACTTTCGATTCCTGTCCCACCGGGGTCCCAGGTGGAAATTTGATTACCTTTGGGGCCCACTGGCCTATCTGGCTTTTCTGGGTCTTGCCTTTTCTCAAGCATCTACCCCAGGAGTGCTTGAGCCCTACATCCCGAAAATCCCTCATGGCAGCACCTCAGAGTCAGGGACACCCGAACGTCCCAAGATGTTGGGTCTGTGCCCTGAGGACATCTCTGTGCGTCTGTCTCCCCCTAGCTCTGTCCTGAGCCCACACAGGAAGAGCAGAAAGAACTCTGGCTTCAGAGTAGACACAACTAAGTCTAAGTACTGGCTCTGCCCCTGCAGCCACATGGTGACAACAATCCACCCCCTGCACCTCAGTTTCCTCATCTGAAAAATGGGCTTGCAGTGCACAGTACTGGCAAGGATTCAATGGCACGCAGTGTGCAAAGAGCCTGGCGTGGAGGAGGTGCTCAGGCAATGCTCTCTCTTCTCCCCTCTCTTCTCCCTCTCGGTGGCTACCTCCTCTCTCTGCCTGGGTGAAGTTGAAGAACTCTACTGCCCTCAGGCTTCTTCTTGGTATTTGGGAACAAACCCATAGTGCCCTTGGCCAAATCAGGTTTTAGGTCTGGGTCTCAGTTCTGCAAAGGACCTGCTATTTGACCTTCACAAGTAGCCCACCCCCTCTAGACCGCACATTTTCCCAGCTATCAATGAGGGGTTTGAGCTCATTGGTCCCGGAGGGCCTTCAGGACTCCAATTAGGGCTGGCTTGCAAAATTCTGTTAAGGGAGAAAGTGGGGATGGGGAGGAGGGAGGCCCAGAGCCTCAACCTCTTCACTGCAGACCTGGCAACTGGAGCAGTGCACCCACACAAGCCTTAAGAAGTTTCAGCATCCACCTGGGGACGTCGCCCCTTGTGCCCCCTCCCCAACACCTAGGGTGGCTGTGGGGGACAGAGACCTTCTCCCCCACCACAGCCCAGGCTGCCCAGTGAGTGTAGAAGGCCAGGCACGCAGTCACTGTCCACGGGGGCTGGTGGCCCACCAAAATGCTTGCGGCTCTGTGTCAAAAGCTGAGGCCTCAGCGCCTGGGTTCTCACTTAGGGCAGGCTGCCTTGAACCCAGTTTGACATTTCCTGTTAATCTGCCCCGCACCCCAGGCGCCACCCGACACCTTGGGGCTATTCCCAGGAGCTGAGGTAGGACTCAGAGTCTCTGGGAAATGTAGAGCCCTTTGGCCCTGAAACACGTGTCCCCTCCCTTCTCTCCAACCCCACAAGGAGCATCCCATTAGAATCCAGTTAAATTGGACATTGGGAGAAACTTTGAAGGGGAGCAGTCCTCGAGGGATGGCTCATAGTTTGGGGAAGCGGGGACCCCTGCTGGGGAAGGGGGAGGGAGAGAGGGAGGGAGGAGGGGAGAGAAGACCATTTTCAGTTGACTTTGGAGACAGCTCATGAGTCATAAGACAGAAAATGTGCAGCCCCGGGGGAGGTTGGAAGGTGGGTGATAGAGGCGTCCAATCACGTAATGCCCGAGTTGCGTAACAGGAAGTCAGTGAAACCTACCCACGTTTCATAAATCAAGAAAGCAATAAGCGCATCATTTAGAGTTACAGAGGTTGCTCTCAGGCAAGTGAGGGGACAGGCCTAACAAGGAACTTAGTACCAGACGGTTTCTTTAGAACCGTCTGGTACTAAGTGATTTCTTGTGCACGATGTGCAAGCATTCATAAAATGTTTAAATTTAAGAAATCATAGTGAAGGAAAGCCCAATCGAGTGCTTATAACTGATCTTGGGGACACACCACAGGAGCCACAAAGTGGTGCCACCTTACAGCCCAGAGACAAAGGCCACAGGGCTGCTGGGGGTGGGGGCGAGGGGGTCTGTCTGTGGCCATTTCCTCAGGGGATGATGTTTAGGGAAACAAGTCTTAGGCCTCTGAAGGGGGGCTTGGCTTCTGGAAGCAGCCCGGGGCGGAGGTCAGCCTGAGTCCGTGGAGGGAACAGATGGACAGGGGTCTGGAGTCAGGGCCCGTGGGTTGCCTGCTTTGCACGTTCTGAGGACTTCCTGCTCATTTCCCGGCTGGGTGCCTCGGTTTCCTCATCTGCATGGAGGGGGTGGCTGGGTGGGGGACAGCGCCTTCCTTCTGGAGTGACAGAAGGAGGGCGTGCACAGGAAGTGCTTGCCGCTGGCAGGGTAAACTCTACACACAGGAGACATTATTGTCTTAAAAAGCGAAGGCAGAGGTTCCTTAAGGAGGCTGGGTCCTTGGCTGGTTCCCAGGGAGGAGCTTCAGTAGGGAGTGTCCAAAGGAAAGTTCGTGAAGGTCTGGGAGCCAAAACCAACACAGTTCTGCCATCCGAGCCTCCAGCCTCTTTAACGGCGGCTGGTGGTTCTGCCTCTCCCGCCTTCTCCCCGAAAGCCCCAGCGGGCCCCAGCCTCCCAGATGCCCAGCCCCGTTTTCTGACAGGGGACGTCTCTGAGTCTGAGTTTGCCCACCTCAAAAATGGGAACAGCACTATTTATCTCATAGGCCTGGGGATTCCTTGAGAGCAGGCCTGTGCACCCCGATGTCCCACCACTAGGTCTCTGTCCCCAGTGTGGTGCCTGCGACACAGCAGGTGCTCACCAGTGACTTGCTGAGTGGGCGGGACCAACGGGAGGAGTGAATATAGTTACGCCTTACAGTACCTAACAGACAGTGGGATGCAGAGGTGAGGACGCTGGAGTGCGCCTCCCCTCCCAAGGACCAGGTGTCCTTAAAGCCTCCCCTCTCCTGCCTCCTTCTGGACCCAGAAAAGCCATATTCAAGGGTGGGAGGGAACCGGACTGTGGACAAAGGGAGGACTTGAACATAATCCCCAGACTGAGGGTGAGCGGCCCGAGGAGGGGTGACATCAGCGCCCTCCCTGAGCCAGGATCCTCTTCCCCACCCAACCCAGGGAGAGGGCACGCCTGCCAAAGGGACTTACCAGGAATTCATTCATTCCCACCCAGCTCCCTTCTCAGTCCAAGTCATGCCCTGCATGTGGCTGAGCCACCGGCAGTTCCTGGGCCTGGACCCGGCTCCTCTCAGTCCGTTTGATGCTCCTGTCACCTCCCAACCACTCCACTGCCCCTCCCTGTTCGTCTCTAATGCAAGGGATCATGTCACCTCCCAGGGACTTTTAGCAATATCTGAAGACATCTTCACTGTCACAGCTGGGGGACGTTACTGGCATGCAGGAGGTACTGCTAAACACCCTACGATGATGCACAGGGCGGCTCCCTCCACACAGAAATGTCGGGCACAAGCTGTCTGTGGTGCCCACTGTTGCAACTGGCGCATCTCCTCTAATGGGAAAGGGCCCCATTGTGCGGGCAAAGAAACTGGAGCTCAGAGATGCTGTCTAACCTGCCCAAAGTCACACAGCCTATAAGTAGAGAACCAGGGTTCGAACCCAGCACTGCCTGATGCTGTCTTGAGTTCATTTCACTGCACAGTTTCCACGAAGCCTGTTCCCACAGCAGGCTTAGTTCAGCAAGGACACCAAAGGTCCCTTCCCCAGGAGGAAGGATAAATAGGGACCCCGCCCTGGACCCTCCCTCTGACAGCCTGGCCTCCCAGGTACCCTCAGATCAAGAGGGATTGGAGACCCAGTTTCCCACCCAGAGTAAAGCCTCAGTCCTTGGCGGTGGGACGTGGGCCACCGAGAATTCTGGAAGACGCACGTGCCCCAGACAGGCTGGGAAGGCAGTTCGGGAACCCTCCAGCAGTTTTCAAGGTGAAACCTTTGAATCAGACCAACGGAAGTGTGTGTCCCAGGTCGCTAAGGCCACCTGTGTGACCCTGGGTCTCTCGGACCCGAGGCTCCCAGATCTGCACAGTGAGGCTCATCCCACTCACCACCCAGAACTGCCTGAGGAACCAGGAAGCGGCGGGAGAGCCGGACCTAACGGGCAGCACCTCTCAGAGCCGTAGCGGCCGAGTCGGCAGCATCCCCCGTGTTCTCCACCCGGCAGTGGGGTGTTGAGATAAGGGGGTTGGATAAGGTGACCTCAGCCAGGCCCTCTCCTTCCAGGGACCCGGCAAGTGGCGAGCCCCACCCTAATCCCACAGGTCTTCCTCCTGTCCCTGCCCCACCCTGTCTGGCAGGCTCAGCAACTCACCCGTGTGTCTGTCCCCAGAGATCTCCCTGGATGTGGACGCGGACCGGGACGGTATGGTCGAGAAGAACAACCCCCAAAAGGTACCAGGGCAGAGAAACAGGCAGGGGGAGGGGGCATTGAGAACAGGGCCCCAGGCTGGACCCCGGAAGCAACCATGGTCCTCCCAGCAAACAAAGGTGACTCTCAGTCTCAGAGGGGGAGACGCGGACGTGAGACAGGCTCCCAGGCCCACAGCGCGAAGTGACAGACCCGCAGAGGAGACAGGCCCGCTCTGGGAACAACCACGGAGCAGGTCCCAAGTCTCAGCCCCACCCCACAGGATGGGGGACCCCCGGTTCATAGAGTTGTTGGAAAAAACTAATGTCCTGCCACAGAGGAAGTGTGCCAGGGTGTCTGCTCTCATTATTTTGCCTTTGTAAGAAGATGTTTCAGTCTGAGTGGGAGAGAGCGCCAAGGGGCAGAGGCTGCATTTGTCAGCCTCAGTTCAAGGCACGTGATCTTGAATGGTGCGTGCACAGCCCTGTCCTGCTACTTATTCATTCACTCATTCATCATTCATTCACCAGTTCATTCACTCATTCACTCATTCCTCCTCCTCTATCCTGCATTCCCCGTTCCCATTCTGCTCCCCGACAAAGACCATTCTAATGGGTTTAATGTGTTTCTTTCGGTTCTCCTGCTTCTTGCAAAACCCTCGTCTGGTTGGTGAGCAGGTATTTTTAACCCGTGCAGATAGCACCGTGTTCTCCATCTCATTCTGTCCTGTGCTTCTTGCCTCAAACCCAGTGTTTAAGCCCCATTGGCTCTGCTCTGTTACATCCTCGAATTATTTCCCGTAACCATCTAAAGCCTGGTTTAAGTTACACATAGATGGATACTTTTAAAAGTTAAATAAACACGCCAGGGAGGGGTCTGGGTACTTACTAGCCGCTGGCCACAGACTCCCTGCCTGTTGCTAAGGGGGCCTCAGGGAGCCCTTTCTCCCAGGCTCCTCAGTGGGCCGCCGCCCTGGCCCTGCCTTCCCGAGGTGGCTGAGTCAGCCTCACACATCCATTCTCGGTGTTGGTGGCCCCAAGACGGGACAATAGATTGCACGCAGGCCTCTGAGACATCAGCCCCGCCTGAGGGGCTCTGCAGCCTTGGTGAAGTCACATAGTCCCTAAGGGCCTGAACTCCCCCAGGCTGTCTCCATGCGAGCCAGTGACATTTTGCACTGTATTTACCATTTCATACATATTTGTTGAGCATCTTTTATATTCCAGGACTGGGTCAGGCCGTGGGGACACAGCTCCTGTCCTTAGGGGGCCCACATTAAATAAAGAATCCCAGTGATGGCCTTTTCATCACAGTTGTCCTAAATCCGCTCCAAAAAGAACATGTTCCATGTCATGAGTGTGAACCCAGAGAGTCTGCTCTGCTCAGGAGGATCATAAAGTCATTTGGGGCAAATGGGACAGTTTTGCTGTGACCGGAAGGAGGAGTGGTGTTGGCCAGGTGAAGGGAGACAGGACCGCATGCCAGACGGAGGGGCCAGTGCAGGCGAAGGCCTGAGGGCTTGGCATCCCAGGGAGC
>CM052542.1:8623986-8641619 GCA_028533065.1 Trachops cirrhosus | reverse complement strand
CTGGGGAGGGCCGGGGTCCTGGGTCTGATGCTGCCGACAGGAGTCGAGCTGACAAAGGTGGCGGGGATGTCCTCTCACTTGTCCTAGCGCTGCCTGGACTGGAACCGTGACATCCTCAAGAAGGAGCTGGGGCTGACAGAGCAGGACATCATCGATCTGCCCGCTCTGTTCAAGATGGACGAGGACCGCCAGGCCAGAGCCTACTTCCCAAACATGGTGAGGCGCTCGGGATCCCAAACCCCATCCTGGCCCATCACGGGGCAGCCAGGCCCAGAAGGCCCCCTAGCCAGATGCAGTATAATCGGAAGGCCCAGGTCCCAGTCCTGGCTGAGATGCTGTGTGGCCTTCCCCACCCACCCTAAGCACTTGCCCTCTCTGGGCTTCATTCCCTCTGAGGGAAGACATGCTTGTCTCAGCTGCCTCACTGGGCTCCTGGGAACCTTTGCCTTAAAGAGAAAGGAAGGGCTGTGTAAGTTAAAAAGGCCTTTATGGACAGGGGATGGACAGGGGATGGACAGGGGGATTCTTGTTATAGAGTGGAGTCTTCTACGAGATAGAGATTAGAACACACACGTACATGCATGTACATGTGAATACACGTGTGTGTGTGTGCACACGCTGATATGTACATAGAGAGCCATGTGCACAGGCATGCACATGCATACAGAAGCAGGCTGTCTGCTTTTCCGCTTCAGCCATGTATAAGCTGCTTAACCCCCTCTGCGCCTCAGTTTTCTCATCCGTAAAGTGGGGATACATCACAATACCTGCTTCAGAGTTGTTGGGAGGGTCCACTGAGCTGAGGACGGGGCCAGGTGCATAGCAGGTACGCACTGAACAGGGGCTGGCGCCCTGCCCTCCACCACAGGTGAACATGATCGTGCTCGACAAGGACCTGGGCATCCCCAAGCCCTTCGGGCCACAGGTGGAGGAGGTGTGCTGCCTGGAGACGCACGTGCGCTCCCTGCTGGAGCCCCTGGGCCTCTGCTGCACCTTCATCGACGACATCTCCGCTTACCACAAGTTTCTGGGAGAAGTGCACTGCGGGACCAACGTCCGCAGGAAGCCCTTCCCCTTCAAATGGTGGCACATGGTGCCCTGACCCGCGGGGCTGCTGCGTGCCGGCGTCAGCCTGCCGAGAACCGTGCTGCGGCTGGCCCGGCCCTGTGGTTCTTACGATTGCGAGAAGCCCTTCCGCAATAACCATCGAGAAACTGCAAAAAACAAGAACAAGAGAGTTTATGACTCACAGGACCTGGAAATTACAAAGCACACGGGGGCCACACTGCGAGGTCGTGGGGAGAGAGAGAGAATGCCCAGGCCTGGGGTTCTGCTTTTATCGGGGGTCGAGGGGGGGGGGCTTACCCTTTACGGGCAAATTTAAAACATAAGAGGGGAATTTTAAAGCATGGAAGAGGGAAAACAGGCTCCCCATACGGTCAGCTATCAAACTCAACCAAAATCTCTACCACAAAGGAGATCTCTACAGCAAAGGAGCCTGCGGGGAAGGGGTCAGGTGTGTGGCTGGCAGTGAGATCCTTTGAGAAAGCCATCTTGGGAGTGGATGCTTCAGCCAGGTACATGCATTATAAAAAAAAAAAAAAAAAGAAAGAAAGAAAGAAATAGAAAATCCAGCTCTCAGGGCTGCATTACATTTTCACTTCCCTGCCTTCCTGAGCTCTCCCGGGGCTTCCGCCTGCCTGACCAGATGCACTAGGAGACCTTTAGGAATTGAGGAGGGATTTGGGATATCTGTGCCTTGCCTTTCCTCAAAGACCCTCAGCATCCACTGAAGTCACCCCCAATGAGCCTCAGCTCTGTCCTCCCTGAAAAGCAGCTGAGCAGTTGGTCAGTAGCAGTACCGCCCTGACGTGAAAAGCAAAACAAAACCTCATACGCCCGAATCATTCCCCAAAGAAGCCTCGGTCTCCTGTGCAAACCTGAACGAAGGTGAAGGGAAGGAGGTTCTGGGCTCGCCAGTTCTCCTGGTAGCCATACCCTGAAGGTCAAGGTAGATCACACGGAAAGGGACCCTGGGACCCAGATGTACCTCGACCTGCCATCATCGTTTCAAACTCACCTCCTTGGGGTTCCAGGTGGTTGCCCCAGCCCCTCCCCCTTGGCTTTCTCTCTGCAGTGTTGACACCATGGCTGGCCTCCCCATTCCCGAGGGTCCAATAATGTTGCTTAGAGCCTCCCCTGGAAGCAGATTTTATCAGACCAGCCTTCTCATTTTGGAGATGCTCCTTATGCCTCATCTTTCTCATGGACACAGGCTCTCCCAGATGCTCGGAAGTTTCTCCCCAGGCCAGCACCCTTGTGACCTGAGAATTCAGTGCACAAAGAGGCCCTGGGGTCAGCATACCCATCTTCTCTTGCCTGGTTCTCAATTCTAGGGCCTGTCTCTAACCCCCGCTCCTCTCACAGTGCCTCTGCTTCTTATTCAGATACCAGCCCCTTGGGCAGCTAGACCAGACTCTCCCCCAGGATATAATTAAAGGCCTCCTGCCCAGGCATCAGACCCAGCAAGAAGGACCTAGCCTAACCTCCAGCCAGAACAGCAGAATCTGGGCTAGCCGCTGGCCTTAGGGATGGGTTGGTCATCCCACAGAAGTGCACCAGTGAATCTGCTGGAGACCCTCTCCTTGGACCCTAATCAACTGAAAAGCCCCTACTCCAACTAACAAAAGCTCATCAGGGCCAGCTGATGTCAGGAGAATAAATGAATCCCAATTCCACGTTGAAGGTCAAAACAAACCAATTTATAACCAGTGAAAACATGATGACATTGTATTCTCGGGAGAAAGGGATTTTCATCCCAGGTTATTTCACTCAGTCGTTGAATAAACATTTGCTGCGTGCCTACTAAGTGCCAGGCACAGTGCTGGGGTCTGAGGGTTCTGTGATTAGCACCAAGCTGGACACGTGGTCCCTGCCTCGTGGAGGCCCTCAGTTCCCAACATGCCACGCGCACACTTAAGTGGCCAGCACTTACCCTTTCACAAAGTGACCTTTAAAAGTGCCAGGCTGCCACATTCAGAAAATGTGCGGGTCACGGCACCTTCTGCAGTCACTGTCTCAGTGAAATGGGAGGCCGGGGGTCTTCGTTAAACAGACCTCCTTCCCATCCAGCTGGGCCAGGACCACCCAACAGATCAGACCCCAGAGCCTTCAGGAGATGTTGTGCCCCCCATGGGGACAGTGGCCCCTGCCTTAGGGGGGCAAAGCCCCAGATCTTCTCCACAACCCCAGAGCTGGAGACACCAAGTGCCTATCTGAGGGTGTTTTTCTGGACACTTCGAGTTTGTCGTGTGTGTGTGTTTGGTTAATGTGGGTTTTCAGGCTTGCTTTCATTTTTCTCTAGTCTATATTAAGGGGAAGTGAGTGCCTCCCATGTGGAGATGGTGTGTGTTGATAGATTTTTCTAAAGCTCTCCCCATCGATAAGTCAGTAATTCCTGGGGACGCTGGAACCGTTAGGGTTCACCCACCTGTGTGGCTGCCCGTGGTGTGGACTCCCCCTCTGCCCCAGCGCCATGAACTCGTTGCTCTTCCTCACCGCCCCCCACCACTTCTTATAAATGTAGGCCTAGAATATACTGTGTTGCAAAACTCAGCCAAGTTCCTGTTTCGATCTTTATTTTGAAATACTTCACGTAAAAGGGCAGGGCTGTCATGCAGATGGAACGGTTTCAACCCTCTGGATAAGAGGCCGTGACTCAGATCAAAGATGAGAAGCATCTGGCACAGCAGCAATGAAAGGAACGGTCGGAGGGGAAGTCGTGCGGCTGTGGGTGTGATGTTCGCCGCTGCTTCATGGGCACAGCCTAGAGTGACGCAGACCGCACTCTACGACCCCTGCCCTTCTGGGCACGGGGTCAGGGCTCTCAGCGGGGGACCGCAAGCACTGGAGTGTGTGGATTCCCCACACACTCAGGGGATGTGTATCACCACCCAAAGTCACGACCAACACCCGCACTAAGGTCTGACTGCGTCTTTGTGGGATTCCCCAGAAGCAGACCCTGAGATGAGCATTTGAGACCAGGGCTTTATTAAGAAAGTATGTCTAGGAGAAACCAGGAAGGGGGTCAAGGGAGCAAGATGGAAAAGGAGAAGAAGCCAAACAAGAGTGTGATTTCAGCTGCTGCCTCAGCCCGCTCAGTGGAGAGCTCTGGAGCCTATGAGGGAGCTCGGAGTTCTGGCACCTGCAGCTGGAGTTTTGTGCACCTGCACCAGTCGATCACGGGCTGTGAAAACGTGGCTCTCTGAATGAGCACGGGGCGCTCGAAACCCACAGGTTATCATCTAAAGAGCATCCCAGCTGCAGTTATTTAGCAGCAAAGTCACAGGAGCTGGGGATGAGCTCACAAGACCAGAAGAGGATCTGGGTAGTGCTCCAAATGTATCCACTACTCTGGGTCATTCCATGTTCTCATAATGTGGAGTCATCACTCATAGGTGTTCGTGATTTGACCCATGGTATAAAAATCCATACAACATAGCCATGGTATAACAGGATTTTTGTGAACAAACTCCTGGGGCCCTAAAATAGAGTCACCCATTTGCTCGCTGGGCCTGGAAGCCACTTCCAAGCCCTTTGGGATGCACCTGGCGGCTTCTTACCCCTTAGTCCCATCGTGGGCTTCTGGATGGACGTTCTGCTGCAGCCACAGGAGAGGGCCACTGCAAAACAAAACCCACTAGTTGTCTTACTCTGACTTAAGTCATGGGTCCAGCCCTCTGAGGTCACTCTTCTCTTTTATACCCAACTACTGTGGCCCAAGCCACAGCAAGGCCTCGCCAGAGGATATGTTTACTGATTTTAGAGCGAGAAGAAGGGGGTGAGAGAAAGAGAGAGAAGCATTGATTGGTTGATTTCTATACATGCCCCAATCAGGGATTAAGCCTGCAAACTAGGTATGTGCCCTGACCAGGGATCGAACCCGCACACTTTTAGTGTATGGGAAAATGCTCCAACCAATTGAGCCACCCAGCCAGGGCAAACTTTTAAATATTAATAAAATATTTTACGTATTTTTTGGTAGTAAGCCTTTGAAAGCTGTTGTATATTTTACATGTATCACATCTCTATTCGGACAAGTGAGATTTTAAATGCTCAATAGCCACAGGTGGCTACCATACTGGAAGGCGTAGTTCTGGAAGCCTCTCTGCCAGGCTGAGCCCCAGTTGTAGAAATATTTAAAGCCCCAGAGTCCAGCTAGATGGGCTGCAATGACCAACAAAAGTTTATCATTATAGTACCAAAAAGAGAAGTATAAAGGAAGCACTGGTCCTCTCTGCCCTGGTGGGTAGAGCACTGCCCCTCTAGAAGGCCCTCTTGCCTGAACCATAGCTGCCGCCATGTCACCTGACCTGGCTTCCTTCTCAGTGAGGGGCATGCCTTTGGCCAGGTCAAAATGGAAACCCCACCAGCCCATGGAAAGGGAAAACATAACTCCCTCACCTCTAGCCTCCTTCCCTTCACCACTCCCTGGGACACAACTTGATTCTGCATTTTAATGTAAGATGTTGTCTTGGGGCCCCAGGTGAGTCCTCATTACCCCAAGCCCTTCATTCCAGGTCTGAGCCACACCATGGCATAGCCAAAAGCCTGTGGAAGTGGGGTTCTCCCCACCCCCAACAAAAGAACTAGGGATGAATTCCACCTCCCCAGAGGGACTTAACCAGGATCCTCACCCAAGTGACATTAGGTCCAGGAGACTAATTGTTACAGAACAGACCCAAGAGGGTACAAATGAAGTACTATTGCTGAAGGGACCCGCCCTTGTGCTCCGGGGGTCCCCCACCCCATACTAGGTTCACCTTGCCCACCACCAGGGAAAGACGCCTCCCAATGCCAGAGATTGGTGAAAAGGAAAGGGATTATTTATTTAAAGAGTTACACAAACTTAAGAGTAATGAATTAATGTCTTCACTGAGACCCCAAAGTCCTTTAGAATACCCAGAAACGCACAGTCCTTCCTTCCCCCTCTGCCCAGTCTGGGGTACCGTATCTCAGAAAAAGAAATAGAAGTCCCAGAAAAAGAAATAGAAGTCTGTGATTCTTCTCTGCCCAAGCCACGTAACCCCAAAAAGCCCCCGCGTGGCTGCCGCACCTGGGTTTAAATCCCAGCGCCAATCTTCCTCTGCCGCACCATTTCCGACTCCGCCCACAATTGGCCACAGCTGCCAGCATTCCCGTCCTCTTCCAGCTTTACGGGGCTGCCTAGTAAGTCTGGGCAGGCGAGGCCCCGTGCTGTGGAGCCAATCATCTCCAAGCTCTCATGCAGGTGCTGTAACCAGGGGAGTTGCCTCCCAGTTACATCATAGATTGAAGTCACTCCCATCCCCCTGGCTCAAAGCATGGCCTCAGCTGTTTAACATATTTATGAAACCAGTTAAAGGCTATAGATATGTTAAATGACCGTTCTAGAGGTTATCTGCAAAACTGTTGCTATGAAAAACAACTCTCAATGGCCCTGCTCCACATGTCCTATCCCCCCAGCTCAGACTTGTGGGGGTGAGGACATCCTATATACATATTTTTTTCTAATATTTTCTGGACACCCTTAGTTCTGGAACCCATTACAAATCCCTATTTGCCCCCCCTTGGCTGCACCCTGTTACATGATGACAATGTTATTTGTAACTAAATATAGTGAGTGACACCAAAGGACAGCTAGAATCTCTTCTCCAGCTGGACAACCAGAAGGACGACATGCTCAGGCAGAGAGCTCAGCTCTGCAGCCTCCCCCCAGCCTGGCTGATGGAAACAGTCACGCCGCCCTCCCCGGCCAGCTGGGCTCCTTTTCAGCCCTGACCCCTGAGCACAGGGCTGATCTCCTCTAGTCACAAAGAAAACTGCCAAGTTCAGGTCAAACCTGCTTTGCCTCAGCCCCTCACACTCTGCAAGCTGAGACCCACTTTATCACAGGTGTGGGCATACCCCAAGATGACTCTCTAAGAATAGTTCCCAACCAGGTCCAGGCCCTATTCACATGCCACCGGGCTGCTGATGTGTTAAAGAGACACGCTTAAGAAATGGAACAGAGAAACATTCCCTAAGAGGAGTGTTTTGTGTTCCTCCTGGGGCATCATTGGCGCTCAGCAAATATATTTTGGATGAAAGGACGAACCATCTGTTCAGCCAGGCAATAGGAGCAGAAATATCAGCCCAGCCACATGTGAGGTCATGATAACCACCATTTTTTAAACTCTGGCTACATGCCAGGCACCTGCCAGGTTGAACTATAGGAAATGCCATTTGGAAGGTCAAAATGGTCACATAGAGTAGATTTCACAGGGCTAAGCCTAATATTTTACACTCATCATCTCATCTAATTCTCCCAGCAAAGCTGTGAGGTTACTATTATCCTCGCTTCACAGATGTGGAAACTGAGGCTCAGAGAGGACGCGACTGGCTCACGGTTACACAGCAGGAAGTACGGGATTCACACCCAGGTGGTCTGACTCCAGAACCCCCCTGCTAAGTTCCTGCTCTTGATGACCTCATCTTAGAAATAACTTCCTAACCCAAGTTCAATGTCACCATTCTTTTGTTCGTAAATGTTGCCTTTGCACCAGTCATTGTTTAACGTACTAGGTGTCCTGTTAGAATCTTACAGTAAGAAAACTACCCCACTACCTACCCTGGAGATTACAGGGTTCCTATGACCCCCTCAAAGGCAACACAGCCCAGAGAGAAATGGCCTCTACGCAGCCCAGCATGTGCCCTGGAGGCCTTAGCTCGCAGTAAGATGGCATCCCTGAATCACGAAAATCAAACAATATTCGTTCTTTTACCCACTCATTCTTTTTTTCCATTAACACTATAAGCATCTATTGTAGGTAGAACTAGAGAGATCATACTATTGTTCATCTAAACCACAGGGAAAGGGGGGCTACAAATAATCCCACCAGGATAGCAGGCCAAAGCCAGAACCTCGCTGGGCAAACCAGGATGCCTGCTGCCCCTCGAATGAGACGTGATCTCAGCCCTGAAGAGACTGAGCCAGGGAGGCAGACAGGAGCGCAAAGAGGCGGACAGGTAGAGTGGGTGCTTGATAAATATTTGCTGAAAGGGGAAATAACTAAGGCACAAAAAGCTGTGGGTTCACACACACACACACACAGTTGTTTCCAGCTGGGAGAGAGTGTTCATTTGGGCTAGGATGAGGGACTGTTGAATGCACGTAGGGACGGGTGACTGGGGAGAGCAGGGAGAAACGGCTGCCACGTTGAGTACAGTTCCAAAGGGGTGTGTGTGACAAGTTTGGGGAATGGTGACCATGCAGTGGCTGAGATATGAACTGAAGTCAGGCTGGAAACACTAGGTTTGAGCAACGGGAACGCCTAAAGGTTTGGAGCAACTGTGGTCACATGACCAATCCTGGCTTTTAGAAAGAAGATAGTAACATATATTTCTGTATTGCTATTAAACTGATAGGAAAAAAAACATTTTTAATGTGTCCTACGAGGAATGATCAAACCATGGTATATCCCTATATTTAAATATTTTGAGGCACATAGAATGAAATAGATCTGTGTGTACCGACAAAGGAAGGGCTCCGAGGCAGAGCACTTGGTGGTGGTATTTTTGAAAAAGGAGGAGAAAGAAAAAAGAACCTCAAGCAAAGCCATGGATTTCTGTAGAAACATACATATGTACGAGGTCTGTCCAGAAGGTATCCAGCCATGTGATATGAAAAATAGAGACATTTATTGAAGAAGATCCAAGATACTAGAAACACTGTACATAGGATAATGACACCTCAGTCCCCTTCAAAGTAGGCACCTTGGGACCTCACACAGTTCTCCCAGTCACCATCAGCTGCCCCATCGTATTTCCCTGAATCTCATCGACAGTCTGAAATCTCTTCCCTTTCAGAGCTGATTTTAGTTTTGGGAATAGCCAGAAGTCATAGAGCACCAACTCTGGGCTGTAGGGAGGCTGAGTCACCTGGGTGATTCAGCCGGGTGATATTTTGCAAAATAAACTGCATGAGATGTGATACATTAGCGGGCACGTTGTTGTGATGAAGCTGCCAATCAGCAGTTGCCCACAGCTGTGGCCTTCTGAATCATCAGAATAGTTTCCACAGAGGAATGTTCAAGCTTAATTAGATGCAGACTTGTTGCCCTACGTGCTCAGCCATTTTGAATGCAACGGCCACACAGTACACATGTGCACTCAGTGGCCTCTGCCACCCTCACTGCCTAGTAGAGTGAAGTCATCATTGTTCACGCATGCGCATTCCAGTCCACTCTCCCTGGCTGCCAGGTTACATGGATGTCGCACAAACCGTTCTTGTTATATTAACAATGGCTGGACTTTTTCCGGACAGACCTTCGTGTATACATGCAAAGAAAAAGACACAGAACAAATCCCTTGAAACTGACAGTGATAATCACTTCTGGGAAAGGAAGATGACTAAGGGGATTTAAGCTAAATTTATCTGCGTTGTTTGAAACTTTTACATAGTGAGAATGTAATTACATATGTATTTTAAATAATTGTTTAAAGCTGTCTGAATCCCTTGGCATCTTGTTTATGCTGAAGTCTCCCCATCGTGGTGAGCATAATCTCCTCCCCCTAATAATTCACAGTTCTTTTAACCTCTTTTCTCCCCCCAGCTGGGCTTCCTTCCACCAGTTTAGGATTGATAGCTCCTCACAGATACTAACTCATTCACTCCCTTCCCGGTGAGGTGACTATGGTTCTTTGTCCCCACTTTACACAATAGGAAACTAATGCTGCCCTGGCTGGTGTGGCTCAGTGGACTGAGAGCAGGCCTACGAATCAAAGAGTCACCGGTTCAATTCCCAGTCAGGGCACATGCCTGGGTTGTGGGTCAGGTCCCCGGTGTGGGGCGTGAGAGAGGCAACCACACATTGAGGTTTCTCTCCTTTCTCCCTCCCTACCCTGCTCTAAAATAAATAAATAAAATCTTTTTTTAAAGAAAATAATGCACTGAGCGTTTAAGTCAAGGTCACACAGTAAATAACTGGTATAACAGGATTTGAATGCCTAAAAGCCTACACACTTTACCACTCCACCTCCCTGCCTCTCTAGAAGGTCAACTTGCCTTTAACATTCTGCATCCCTATGATTTGTTCTGTTGCCTGTGAGCTGACATGTCCCCACTACAGACGAATGTTTACCACTGTTCCTTTTCTGCGTTTCATGACATGGTTCTGTCTCTGACAGGCAGGGGTGCTCAAAATTCAGATTCAGCTGGAAAGGGAGTTGTATCATGTACTGTGCTTACAAAGCACACACCCATACACATCCAGAGGACCAAGTTAACCGCTAATTTGAGAACATGCTGGTGATGCGGCAAGCAGATGGGAGTGACCCTGAGATTAGCAGGGTGACTGAGCTCGTGTATGTGTGTGAGTGTGTGTGTGTGTTGCTACAGGGACCAGCAACGTGACAGTCCCCA
The DNA here is from genome assembly GCA_028533065.1 of Trachops cirrhosus. Lineage (NCBI taxonomy): Eukaryota > Metazoa > Chordata > Mammalia > Chiroptera > Phyllostomidae > Trachops > Trachops cirrhosus. The sequence goes on along the minus strand of CM052542.1, from coordinate 8,631,178 downwards.
GAAGGCCTTAGGCCACTTGCTAAGTCCCAGCAGCTGAGCTGACTTCAGCTGGGTGAAACGCAGCCCCATCTGGAGTGGGGGTGGCTCGTGACTTTTGCTCCGGGAGTTCCATAGAGTCTGCTCATGAAATTAGAGAAGCCTGTAGCATATGATTGTCCCCGTCCCACTCAGAGAGAATATTTTGAGCAGTCTAATTATATGGTAGGGTTTAGAGGGAAGAGGGTTGTAAGAGCAGGTTGGAGAGGGCTGTTCTGGAGCCCTGGCAGTTCCGTGGGGTGAGGGCACCCTCTGCAGGTGGAGCAGGGTGGCTGCAGGAGCCGCGTTCCCATTAGCCTCGGGCACAGGCCCGCAGCACTGTGTCCCCCTAACTGAAGTTGGGACCTCCTAGCTCTGTGACTTAGGGAGAGTTGTTGACCCTCCTGAGGCTTCAGTTGTTTCAACTGTAAATGAGGGACAACAATCCCTACCTCGTGGGGGTTCTAACGATTAGAGAGGGAAAGTGTACCCAGAGGGAACATTTACCCAGAGAGCCAGGTAGGCGCGAAGTCCTCCCAAGGTGGCAGCTACCAGCAGCAGCAGCGGCAGTCCCAGCATCGCTGTCACCAGCACACTGAACAATAACGGCAAAAATAACTGCCTTTACCAGGACAAAGAGGACCCAGCATGGTTGCTCCCAGTGCCCTTGACTGACTCGGTCCTCTGGTTTTTCTTAGAGAACACTGTCTTTACTTCAAATTTTGATATTTAGCATGGATTTTTGCATTTTCACTTTTTTTAATTGTGCATCAAAATATTATTTATCTTAATGACCAAGTTGTTTGACCCTCTTAAATTTTGCGCACTCATCTTGCCCGAGTCCTGACCCAGATATTAAAGTTGCCGGAGTCTCCACTGAGCTCCCTGCTCCCCTAACCACCCACCCCACCCCCAGTCTCTCCCTTCACCTTCTGCAAGGAACAGGGACAGCGCATCCTGTTTTTATTTACTCCTTCATTCAGCCAACAGCCATCAATGCCCAGCTACTATGGGCTAAGTCCCAAGCCCTCTTTGGAAACAGACATGAAGTTGTTCATTCACTGAGCATTGATTGGTCCCCTGCTATGTGCCAGGCTCCGGGGACACAACAGTGAACAAGATAGACATAGTTCTTGACTTCCGGTGTGGGAGATGAGGACAAAAAATATATTCATAAGGAACTAAAATTAAACTTGCAGATAGTACTACGTTCTATGAAGAAAATTAAGTAAATGGGCCCTAGCTGGTGTGACTCAGTGGACTGAGCACCGGACTGCGAACCAAAGCGTCGCTGGTTGGATCCCCAGTCAGGGCACATGCCTGCGTTGCAGGCTGAGTCCCCAGTAAGGGGCGTGCAAGAGACAACCACACACTGATGTTTCTCTCCCTCTCTTTCTCCCTCCCTTCCCCTCTCTAAAAATAAATAAATAAAATCTTTTAAAAAGAAAATTGAGTGAATGGGCCATGCCCTCAAAATGCCCACAGTCTGGGGAGACAGACATATAAATGGGTAATTGTCAAACTGGGTGTGTGTGCATTGATGGCGGATACAGAGAACTGATAAGGGTGGCGAACTGGTGATCTCTTAAGGGAAGAGAAAGTTGAAGCTGAATCCTAAATGATGAGGAACTGGCCATGTGGAAAAGAACTTTAAAGGGCACTTCAGATCCAAGGCATGGAAATAAGCCAAGGCATGGAGGTGAGGAACAAGGAGGGAAACAGAACGGGCTTTATCACAATGAAAGATGAGACTGGAAGGGCCAGTGGGTGGGCCCGTCCTGGAAACCTGGGAGGCTGTGCTGGGAGTTGGGGTGCGGGGTGATGGCACGTGGCAGGGGAAGAGTCAAGGGCCGCACCAGGTTTCTGGCTTGGAGACTGGAGAGGTGTCGGTGCCAATAAGAGGGGAGCTACGAGCTCCTCAGGTGGTAGGTACAGTTGGGGGCAGTTTGAGTTTTAAAGGCCACTGGGACATGCAGATGGAGATGCTTAGGAGATGTCTGGACAAACGGAAAGGGTCAGCCAGAGAGATGGAACAGAGCAACAGTGACGGCAAATGATATCCTGAATTTTTAATGAAAAGGCCCCCAGGTCCCACCAGAGGGATTAACTGGAGCAAGGTGGGTTTTCCTCAGAGGGAAATAAGTCACCCAGGCAACAAAATCATCTGATATTCCCCCCTAAGTCCAGCCCTCCTTAGCCCTCTGGCTGTGTGGAATCTAACCAGTTTACCTTACACCACAAGACACTAGAAATAGAGTTGATCGTATAAATGACGATGCTTTTGTTTTTAATTTTTAATTCTGCACTTGATTCCCAGCCCTTAGGGAAGAAAGAGCTCCCTAGGCAAGATTCCCACCCAAGACTGCTCAGCTTTCTCATTATCCAAAGACCAAGAAAGTCTGTAAAGTGGGGACAGTTATTCTAACCCAAAGGGTTGTTATGAGGACTGAAGGAGACTGTTTATATAAACACATTCATAAATTATGAGGTTCATCATGAACTTAAAGCATCTAGCAGACTCGTGAAAAGCAATACTTCAATTGCTAGACAAGTGGAAGCAAACAGAAAAACCTTGGGTCTTATCACAGGACACTTCGGGAAGATACGTCAGGAGCTGGCCATGAAAACCTCTAAGCCTTTCTGCAGCTGTGCCTTTCTGGAATCCCAAAGTTCAGGGCGGAGGTGCAGCCGCCCAGGAATTTATTCCTCCATCACTTTGAGCTTCCCAAATCCCCATGAAGCACAGGGATGATATGACTGCAGGGTACGTGGGCCCTTTGGCACCAAGAGCCCCTTCATAAATCAAGGTCTCAATTCTGTTGGCCTCAGACTGTTTTTTTCCAAGGTGACCTAGGCAAAGTAAAAGGGTAGCCACTTACCTAGGAGTGGCATCTGACTTTGAGATGAAAGAACCCTGAAAATGCCAAGAGGACCTGTTACTGGAAAGGCGACTGGCCAGGAGCAGGTGTGTGGGTTCAGGGCCGTGGTCCGCACTGATTGGTCGGTGCCAGGGCATGGGATCATTACTCATTGCAGCTGGTCCTGGTGTTACCCACCTGGTTTTTCTGCTTTTCTGGGCCTGGGGTTGAAACAGCTGAGACCTAGATGTTATCTGTAGGGAGGTAGCCTTCTATATCTGGCTACTAATTGCATGGCCAGCCATGTCTGTTTCTTATGCCACTTGTCCTGGCTTACTGGCCTCTCTCAGATCAATTTTCTAGAAACATGTCCCTTGGAGAAAGAGGATACTCTTCCTTCATCTCAGAAGACAATTTATCCAGAAGTTAGAGGGAGAGTGACAGTGTTCCCATGATTTCAGCCAATTTGGGTGGCCCAAGAGGCCCCTTTGGGAGACTCGGAGGAGCCCTATTCCAGAGCTGGGTCAACCCCAGTGAAAAGTCAAGGTGACCTCGGTCTTGTCACCAGTCACCACCAAGACTGCCATGTGAGTCACAGAATCTTAAGTCGGCTGGCCCAACAGCCTGACGATACAGGCAGGGACACAATAGGCCAGAGACAGGAAGAGGCTTGTCCAAGGTCACCAGCTTTGAGGGGAAGATTCAAGGTTAGACCCAGGGCACCAGGCTATTTCTCCTGGCCTCACCACACACCTCTTTCATGAGGCCACATGACAATGTACCCAGGTTCCAGCTCAAGACTTTGAAAACTTAGCCCCATCCAACCAGTTTGTCTGGCCACTTTAATTTCTCCAGTAACATCTAAATGAGCTATGAGAGTAGAGACCAAAGAATATAATAAGGTGCCCTTCATATGTCAAAAACAAGTGGGCAGAGAAGGAAAACCATCATTCCTGAGAAACACAGGTACCTGCAAAATTAACTACCTATGTACCTAAGTACCTGAGGACACTGATGAGACCAAGGGACTTTCAGGACCGAGGCCACACCCTGCCCAAAGTAATCAAGCGAGGCACACTCCAAGGTGACCCTTAGACGGGTCTGAGAAAAAGCAGCTCAGATACCTAAGATGGAGACAAAACACTCACACAGCTGTTTCACAGGCTGTTGTGGGATTAAGTAAGATGGTGGGTCGTAATGTTTTACACACGGTAGGTGTTTAAGAAACGGTTTCTGACACTAAATGGCTAACTAAGCCACAAAGGGCTGAGTTCCCTTCTCAGCCCTACTTTACAGAATGGAGCTTAGTGTATTGTAATTGTTACTTGTGTATTAGTAAATCCAGTGAGGGCAGTAACTGCGCCTGACTTACCCACGCACTTACTGTAATAACCCAGCATCTAGCACATAGCAGTACTCCATATATATTTTTTAATGAATGAATGCATAACACCTTTATCATCATCTTTGAAATCCCCTGGTTTGACGGCGTCCCGGTAGCTTGCCATGATCGTATAGTGGTTAGTACTCTGGGTTTTGAAATCCCCTGGTTCATTCACCAACCCTCCCAATTTGTCTGGGAATGGAGTTTCCGAACAAGAGACTCGGGACTCTCAGTGCTGAATCCTGGACAGTCTCAGGCAAACCGTACTTTGTCCTACTAAAGCCACTAAGCGACAGAGAATGAGTGATACGACTGACAAATTTTCAGAGAGGGCTTAAAATCAGGACAAAATTCGGATAGGATGGCTCCGCCCCCTTATAGCCTTAGTCCCACCCCTTCTACCGCCCTCCCTCTCTAACTCCGCCCCCTCCTTGGAAGGTCACCTTAGAAACGCGGGAGGCCAACTGGGCATGCGCCGGGAACTCCGCCACTGAGCACGCTCTCATTGGCTGTGTGTCTTTGGACCTCTCGCCCGGGAAACCGGAAGCCGTCTCCCTTTCTGTGGCTTCTACGCGCCTCGCGGATCTTGGGCGGACGTTGGCTCGGCCCTTCTGTGCTCAGCAGGACGGCCGACGGAGAGCGACCTCGGGGTTAAGGGGTGGGGCTCAACGTCAGAAGCCAAGATGGCGGCGGTGGCCAGAGTGTCCTTGAGACCCCGGTTCGCGGCCACGGCCCTTGGCGGAGCCTGTCTTCAGGTGAGCCCCGGGGTCGCAAGGAGAGATCAGGCACGGAGGTCACGGAGATGGCCTGGAGCCGAGGGTACCGCGGAGGAGAGGGAGGGAGCGCAGGGCAAGGCCTCGGGGAGGGGGAGACCGCTCCCACCTGCGCAGTGCTCTTGGTTGTTCTGGAGCATCGTTGTCATCCTCCTGCGCCTTGTCGCAGCCTGTGAGGTGGTGAGGGCGAAGACGATTTTTAGAAATAAGAAAAAAAGAAGTTGAGAGAAGGACTGAAACTGGCCAAGGTCACATGGCAAGTGAGTGACAGGTGGAAGCAGAACTCGAATCCAAACATTTGGGCCCCAACCCCTTTTTCTGCCACCAAACTGCCGCCTTTGCGGGGAGTGTGAAGAGGGACAGGAACCCGGACGCGAGATCACTGTTTCAGAGGATGCAAGGTTCGGGGCTCAGTAAAGAGGGACTGGACCGGAACTGGAAAGGAGAGGGCGAGTGAACGTTTTAGGACAGAGCAGGGGAAGGGAGAAATGAGGGACGTCCAGTCCCCTGAAGGGTCTGAACCCTTTCCTGCTAGGGCTGCTGGGGGAAGACTCGGTTCCTTAAAGCAGTGTCCTCCTCTCGGTGTCCCCGCCTGTAAACGGCATATAACAGCAACGACCTGAGTTTGGGCACGGATCACACAGATACGGAGCGTGGCACTGCCCTACTGTATTTTATTCGGTGTGCAGTGATGGGTTTCCCACACCTCTTGTGTTGTCAGGAAACTACAGCCTTCTGATCTGCATTCTGAGTGGGAATATTTAGAAGAGGACAGGGAATCGCCATTGCATATGTAAGGGACTGAGAATTTACAAGCCATTTTCAAGTGTGTCCTCCTCCGGGCTCCTCAACCACCGCAGTAAGGTGGGCAAGCAGGAATTCTTACCTCCTTTTGAGAGATTTGGAAACCGAGGCTTCAGAAAGAACTTTTTACTTGCTGAGAATGTCATGGCCAAGAACTGGTAGATCTAGGATCTAAACCTCATTTTTTTGAACATAGCATGTAAGAAACTCCTAGCACAGATCTGGGCACGTGGAAGGTGTATGAAAAGTATTCGTCCTTCTGCCTTTCTTGCACTTACACGAGAATACCCTTCATTTTAAGTGCCTGCTCCGGCGGCATAACACAATGCGCATGGCCTGTCTAGTAATGCTGGCTCTGTGCTTGCAATGCTGTGTGCGAACTTGGACAAGTTCGTTTTATAGTCTTTCTGAAGAGGGGAAATGGGGGAAGAGGACTGCCTACCCGATCCAGACTCAAGATGATGAGTTCTGAGCATTAAATTGGTGATTTTTTTTTGAGGATTTTATTTATTTACTTTTACAGAGAGGGGAAGGGAAGGAGAAAGGGAGAGAAACATCAGTGTGTGGTTGCCTCTCGCACGCCCCCTACTGGGGACCTGACTGGCAACCCAGGTGTGTGCCCGGACTGGGAATCGAACCTGTGACCCTTTGGTTCATAGTCCGGCGCTCAATCCACTGCACCACACCAGCCAGGGCTAAATTGGTGATTGATCATGACCTTGTTTACTTTATAGTTATTAACCTTACAGTTATTGAGCAAGCCGTTAAGTTGTGAGAGCCCCACCAATGAGAGTGAGTTTTAAAGCTCAGGCCCCTTTTCCAAGAACGAATTGTGGAGGCTAGTTTCCGTAGGTCAGTGTTGTAATTCCAGGTGAGGCCATTGTAGGGCATCCTGAGGGCAGAAGAATAGAAGATTCCCTCCCCCCAACCTCTTGTAGGAATGTACTGTCTCATCCACAAGGGCCACTGCAAAAAGAATTCAGTCATGAGTTTGGTGTGTTACCTGTGGGTGATGCTCAGGTTCCTAGACTCTAGGACACGGTAAGGTTTCTCTCCTGAATTTCTCTTACGCATTAGTCTGCACCGCTGAACCGCAGTTCTGCCTGTAAGCGATCAACTGGTGTTTGTGTTGCCTTATTTCTTCATCTAGACTATGAACTCCTCTAAGGCAAGTACCGCCCACTTTCAGTTGTGGGTCTCAGTGCTCCTAGCAGTGGCAGGGCTTAGGACACCCATCTGCCCATCAGAGTAATACAAAAACTGGTAACATTGCCCGTATTGAAAAGCACAAATTAAAGAACCTATGCACCCCAATGTTCATAGCAGCACAATTTACAATAGCTAAGTGCTGGAAACAA
>CM052542.1:8589078-8623886 GCA_028533065.1 Trachops cirrhosus | reverse complement strand
GGATGGAGTTGGAAAGCATTATGCTAAGCGAAATAAGCCAGGCAGTGAAAGACAAATACCATATGATCTCACCTTTAACAGGAACCTAAACAACAAAACGAAGAAACAAGTAAAATATAACAAAAGACACTGAAATAGAGTTGTCAGTGACCAGAGGGGAGAGGGGAGGGAATTTCAGGGGAGAAGGGAAGAGTTTACAGGAACAAATATAGAGGACACATGAACAAAACTAGGGGTGTTGGAAAGGGGAGGGAGGAGGGGAGGAATGGGTGGGTGGGCTGGAATGGGAATAAAGGATAGAAAAAAAAAACTTAAGCCAATTTTCTAAGTCTTTACTTCTATATTACTTATAAATAATATTTGGTAATGGTACTTCAGAGCTGTATTTGACACAGTTTTAATAGCTTGTGAATCTGGTTTGAACATTCAATATAGCAAAATTTCCTTAATTATTCTAAGATTAGATTAGTGATCCCCAATGACTCTGAAGCTCTCCAAATCTTGTCTATGTTATATTATAGTCTGTAGTTTTCAAAAATTTGCATTATCTCTAATATTCCCTCTTTTTATGCCATAATTGTTTATTCAGAGTAAAACGGTCATTTTACAGCTTGAAAAAAAAAAAGAAAAGCACAAATTATTTTCTGGGCTACACTAGAAGCTTGACCCCTCCAGTTAGTCTTATGAGGTAGATTTTAATAATCCCTACCCTTTTACAAAAGGCTAGGGATTTACAAAAGAGGAAATGGAATCAGAGAGGTTAACTAATTTGCCAAAGGACACACAGCTACTAAGTGGTAGAGCTTGGATTTGAACTTTGCGACACACATTTCAGAAAGAAGGCCTCACCTTCTATTTTATTCAGGTGTATGCAGACTTCCTTGCATCCTTCTTCCTGTTTCCACACCTTTTTCTCCTGCCCCAAATCTGGATCTGCTCTGTCTAGCCCCAAGCCTGCTCCCTAAGGAATCTTTCCTAAAGGAACTACAAGCAGCCTTCAGCATAAATCAGAACTCACCCTCCTCATCCTCCTCGGTTCAGTCCAGTTGTTGATTATCTTCCTTCCTTAAATTATAAACTATGAAGTTCATCTTTTCCAAGTTTTCCAGAAAGGTACGCTCAGCCTCGAGTGCTCATTAGTTTTGTAGATTACAGGAGGGATGTTTTTTTTTTTTTTTTTTTTAAGATTTTATTTTATTTATCTTCAGAGGGGAAGGGAAGGAGAGAGGGAGAGAAATATCAATGTGTGGTTGCTTCCTGTACATTCCCTGCTGGGAACTGGCCTGCAACCCAGGCATGTGCCCTGACTGGGAATCGAACCGTGATCTCTTGGTTCACAGGCCCGCGCTTAATCCACTAAGCTACACCAGCCAGGGCAGGAGAAATGTTTTTAAAGGATCCTCCTCTATCATGGGTTTATAGTAAATTTCGAGACAGGCAACAAGAGAAAAAAGCCTCAAAATTTTGCCCGCCTCCCTGCTTTTGCCCAGATGTTCTCCTTTTCTTTCTGGTACCGTGGGAGGATCCCCTATGGCTAGCCCTTCTCTCATCTTCTGCATGCTGTCACTTATTCGGAGATCACTGTCCTGCAGCTCTCCCCTCTCCTCTGCGTCACCAGTGTTTCCTTCTCAGGTCACAGCAGGAGCACGTGAGCATGCTTTAAAAAAAAAAGCCACCCCATTTCTCTACTCATCTTTATAGAAAAACTCATGAGATGTCTCAGCTCACTGTCCAAAATCCATCTCCCGTTTTCTCTCCAACCTGTTCCAGCCAGGCCTTCACCCTCGCCACCTCCCTGAAATTGCTCCTGTCCCCGTCACCAGCGACCTGGGCTTTGTAAATTCCGTGGTCGCTTCTCAGTTCTCATAAGGCTTTTCTCTCCGAAGCATCTGTCACTATTCACCCCTTCCCCAAAACCCTTCTTCCACCTGGCTTCCAGAACGTCCCAGCCTCCAGGTATCCCTCCTCGTACGTTGGCTATTTCTTCCTTTTACTGATTTCTCCGCATCGCCCCAGAATTGTTCTCAGTCCTGTTCTTTATATGCACTCCCTTAGGCTGTAGATACCATTTACCTGTCCGTGCCGGTGACTCTTCGGTTCACGTCCCCAGCCCAGACCTCACCCGGGGTCTACGATTCAGTTGTCCACCAGCTATGTTCTCGGAACCTCCGCGTGGCTGTCTAACAACACAGCATAAACTGTATTTGCCCAAACCCAAAATCCTGACACACACATCCACCCACCACGCAGGGCGGCTTGCTCCTCCCACCTCAGTTGATGGCAGCTCCATCCTCCATGTGGTTTGGTCCAGAAGCTCTGGAGTCACCATCCTTGCTCTTTGCTTCGTTCTCACATCCAGTCTGTGAGCAACGAAGTTCTCAAAGTGTATTCAAAAACTAACCGCCTCTCACCATTTCCATGGCGACCAGCCTGCTTCAAGCCATCATCATCTCTCGGCTGACCATTGCAGGTTCTTCTTAACCCGGTTTTTCCTTTCATCTTCGCACCTCTGCAGTTGACTTTTAAAACAAAAGCCAAAATGATTCTTTCAAAACCTGTCCGACTTTGTCACTCCTCTGCTCAAAACCTCCCATTGATTTCCCATCTTACTCGGGGTAAGAGCAAAACCCTTACGAGGCCCTGCCCGATCTGGCTCTCCCGTTGCCTTCCTGATCGCCTCTCCCATCCCTGTCCCTCTCGCTCCGCGCCCCTCTGCCTGCTTGGCTCTTCCCCTGAGCGCCTGTATGTCTTGCTCACTCACCTCCTTCGGGTCTTTGCTCACCTGTCACCTTTTCAGTGAGGTCTTCCCTGGCCACCCCATTAAGAATTGTAGAATTTAGCCAGGATCCCCATCTGCCTTCTTTTTCCTCCTTTCCAAAGCACATGTCATCACTTGACATACTAGACATTTTGCGTGTACCTCCCCCGCTCGCTGGGGAAGCTCCACGAGGGTGGGAATGTATGTTTTGTCCATGACCCCCAAGGCCTAGAATCGTCCCTGAAATGTAGTAGCCACTCCATGGTTATTTATGGAACAAATAAGGGAAGGAGTGTGTTTGGGACATCTACCACTCAGGTCTTGCTGGTTGTAGGGGTATAGGGACAACTTCTGTTGTTTGGGGGTCTGTTTGGGAAAAGACATTCTCTCTTTGTGTTGTTCTACTTTGGATTGGCATCTGCACCACTGGTATCGCAGCTGACAGGTTGGGCTTTGCAGTCCAATGACCCGTGTGTGAATCCTGGCTCTTTGCTGCGTGATCTCAGAGAATAGTAAAAATGTCCTTGCGGAGAAGTTGTGGAGAATAGAGATAATTTAGTACAACGTCTGACACCTCACAAGGGCTCAGTGAGTGACAGTTGCTGTCACGTCTGCTGTGAACACTTACGGAACAGATTGTCAGATTTCTCTGTTCAGCGAATTTTCTATAAGTCACAGCTGCCGTGACCCCGCGGGTCGACTTTGGTGGGGCCTCACGGTGCACGGAGCTCCATCGCTTGGAGACCCGCAGCCACCTCCGGTTGTCTTGATTTCCGTTTCTTCTCTCCTTACTCCCTTTAACTCCTCCAGGTGTTGTATAAAACATATTTTTTACTCAAAATGAATGTAAATTAATTGTTCTGAAGAATAGTGATATTTTGGGTACCCCAAAATTTACGTTGGGATTGATTACTCTGTTGGGATGCGTCCGTGCATCGGTTCTGTCTCGCGTCATTTATAAGGCCGTTTGAATGGTTTCTCAATAAACGTAACGCTGTTCGGGAAGGTCTGCGTGGTCTGGTCACAATCTGTTGTCTTTGCAGAGTGGGTGTGGAGCGGGCATTTAAGTATTAGAAAGTGTGTTAGAGCGAGGGTGCTGGCAGGGAACCGTGGTCCTCTTTGGCAGGCTTTGTGCGCGGGAACCGGAGCTCCATCACGCCAGACGCCTGTGTCCCTCCGATGATACTACTGAGTCAGGCTTTGAACCAGAGCTGACAGCCCCAAAATCCCGGGGTAGAAATTTGAAGGAGTTGTACGCGCAGTTTTTAAAAGGCAAAGTTTTGTCGCTCTCCCCCTACCCGCTCCCTCAGCACAGTGACCCCCCACTCTGGAAAGAGGGTGGCAGATTCTTTAAAAAAACTAAACATGCAGTCTTCATATCACCCAGCAGTTACACTCCTGGGCATTCGTTCCAGGGAAATGGAGACCTAAATTCACACAGAAACCCATCCGCAAGTGTTTGCAGCTTTGTGTGTAATGGACAAAAACCGGAGACAGGGCGGTGTCCTTCAGCGGATGAACGGCTACGCCGTGGTACGTTGTGATGTGGCACACTGCTCAGTAGTGAGAAGGCACACGACCGCATGGCTGAATCTCCAGAGAATTACGCGCAATGGGAAAAAAGCCAGTCCCGAAAGGTTGCATACTAGGTGATTGCATTCCTATGACATCCTTGAAATGACAGAATTGTGGGAATGGAAACAGGTTCTGATTGCTAGGGAGGCGTGAGGGCCGGAGGTGTGGCCGTAAAAGAGCAACACGAGGGGTCGTCGTGGTGACGGAAATGTTCCTCATCTGGACTACTTCAGTGTTGGTGTTCTGGTTGGGAGATCGTGCTGTCGGTTTGTACAGTGGTCTACTGAGGGAAGTTGAGTCAAGAGTATGTGGGATCTCACTGTTACTTCTTTTTCTCTTTTTAATTTTTTAGAGAGGCGGGGAAGGGAGGGAGAAAAAGGGAGAGAAACATCAGTGTGTGGTTGCCTCTCACACACCCCCACGTGGGGACCTGGCCCGCAACCCACGCATGTGCCCCGACTGGGAATCAAACTGGTGACCCTTTGGTTCACAGGCCGGCACTCAGTCCACTGAGCCACACCAGCCAGGGCATTTATCTTTTATACTGTATTTTTATTGTACCATTTCAGTGTTTGGGCACACAAATACCAGGTCACAATCGCCTGCGGCAGTCCGCGCAGTAACGTGTCGTGCAGACTGTAGCCGGGGAGCCTCGGCTGCGCCGTCCGGCCAGGTGTGCAGGGGGCCGTGCACCCGCGTGTGCGCGAGTGCCTCCGCGGTGTTCGCACAGGGACGCGGTAGCCTAGCGATGCCTTTCCCAGAACGTGCCCGTCATTAAATGACACGTGACTGTCTGAAATGAATCATTCCTCACTAAACCTCACCAAAACCGAAAGACTGGGGGGCACTGAGCAAGCAGAAGACTGCTGGAGCTGTCTTGGGCAGTCTCTTCTTTTCGCTGCCTCCACTTTCTCTTAAATGCCACAAGGTGGCATTAGCCTGACGTTCCTGTGGGTTTACAAGATGGAGGCCCTCGTGGAAATGTTCATTTGTAAAAATGACTGTCCTTTTACTAATGATCTTAGCCAGCTTGGTGATAAGGTAAAATGCAGCTTTCATCTTCGCCTTCACTCTCATTTTCTTCATACGTTTTCTTGCATACTGAGGGCTGATATTTATATTTCCATATTTTCAGCTTCACTTAATTTGGGGCACTCTTGGCCAGCAAGTAACACACACCATTACTTTTTTTTTTAATAGATCTTTTTAAATTTATTTTTTAAAAGATTTTATTTATTTATTTTTAGAGAGGAGAAGGGAGAGAGGAAAAGAGAAAGACAAACATCAAGCTGTGGTTGCCTCTCACGCGCCCCCTGCTGGGGTCCTGGCCCGCAACCCAGGCGTGTGCCGCGACTGGGAATCGAACAGGCTGGCACTCAGTCCACTGAGCCACAGCAGCCAGGGCTTCTTTCTTGTAATAGCAGTTAACCTTCAGAGTCTTTACTTTCTTTAACAGTTTATAAGGGAATTAGCTAGCCAGGAATGTAGTCTGAATTTGTCTATGTAAACGCTGGGGTTTGGCTTGTACCTGCTCTTTGGACTGACAGGACCCTCCCCTCCCGCCACAGCAGAGGCTTAGAGGACCTGGTGTGGCCTCGGCCAATGGAAAAGGGCTGCAAGGACTAAGGGATGGGACAGGTGGCTCTTGACTCGGGGGTGTTTCTGTTTTACTTTCAATGGCTTGATAGAGGTTGCACTGTTCAGCCTTTTAAGGTACATTTAAAATAAACCACACTTTTACACTAGTATAGCGCTCAATTTTTGCTCTTTTCTTCTGTCTTTCCTAACCGTGGATTGCATTGCTCTAAGCAAAAGCCTGGACCAGGCACGCTGGGAGATCTAAAATATAACCTGCTCTGTGCTCGGAAGGCGCCTCTTATGTGGCAGCCTGACTGGGCCATGGGGTGCTCAGAGCGTTGGTCAGATTATTCTGGCTGTTTCTGTGAGGGTGTTGGTGGCTGAGCTTAACATTCACGACGAAAAACTGAGGGATGCAGAGTGCCCGCCCTTATCCGGTCGGGGAAGGGCTGACTGGAACAAAGTCCCTCTCATCCCTGCACGTGCAAGGGGGCTCCTCCTGCCCACGGCTGTCAAACCGTGGCGTCGGGTCTGCTCCTGCCTTCGGACTCACGCTGGGGGTGTCATCCGCCCTCCTGGCTCCCCGGCCTCCAGGCTTGGACTGCGTCTGCCCCGTTGGCTCTCCTGGGCTCCCAGCTTTCCGACCACAGGTCTCGTCCTTCGTAATGACATGAGCCAATTCCTCACTGCAAAGCTATTTTTAATCTACCTGTGTGTACGTATGCACGGTTGGCTCTGTTTCTCTGGAGAACGCCGAGACACACGCCCTCAAGGAGTTTAGGGCGTACAGAGAAGACAGCACCAGGAAGGGGCCTGAGCATATTCCCAACTGACGGGGCACAGTGTCTAGGAACGTGCGTTCTGGCGTCGGGCAGACCTGGATTCCAACCCTGGGTCCACTCATCAGCTCCGTAACCGTGGGCCCGTAACCTCGCCTCTGAACCTCATTTTTCTCATCTGTAAAATGCAGGTTCAGCCCTGGCTGGGTGGCGCAGTTGCTGAAGCATTGTCCCGTACACCAAAGGGTTGCAGGTTCGACTCCCGGTCAGGGCACGGACCTGGGTTGCGGGATCGATCCTCTGTGGGGCCGGCCACCTGCAGGAGTTAACCGATGTTTCTCACATTGGTGTTTCTCTCTCCCCCCACTTCCTGTCTCTCAAATCAATAAACATATCCTCAGGTGAGGATAAAAAACAGTATTAAAATGCAGATTCAGTGGCGTACTTCATATAAAACATTTAATATAGTACCTGGCAATAATAATCAGTGGCTTTAAAAATTAGTACGAATTAGCACATCTGGCGTATGATAGATGCCTGGTACTTGTTGAACATTCGAGGACTGCCTTTTCCAAGAAGACTGTGTCAGTAACGTGTGGGTTTGCATCCAGTACTGCAGTTTATAGTGTGGCAAATCAGGAGGATTTATCTTGTGTTTTTAATATTTTTCCCTTCTTGTGAACTTTGTAAACGCTAGGCCTGCCGAGGGGCCCAGACAGCTGCAGCCGCAGCCCCCCGCATCAAGAAGTTTGCCATCTACCGATGGGACCCGGACAAAACTGGAGATAAGCCTCGTATGCAGACTTATGAAATCGATTTGAATAAGTGAGTATCTCTGCAGGCTGGGCGTCTGATAAATGAAGGTGCGCTCTTCTGGTTCGAGGATGTGCTTTTTACATCCTGGAAAGTTTAAAACTAAGATCATCAGTGGCTCTGGAATGTAACCTGTTTTTGAAACAGGAATGAGGTGGGTGCCTGATTCAAAAAGATAATAGCAAGAAAAGTAACTTTTACAAAATTCTGTCTCTTCCCCCAAGTCAAAGCATGACCGATTTCTAGGAATCACGGTGGAGTTGGCTCTGCGCATAGGGTTTGCAGTCACTTAACGCAGTGTCAGCTTGAGAGTCTCTGTATTTGGGCCTGTGTGCTGTCGAGTAGGGATAAACTCCATAACCCTGGCTGGACTGGTGACAGGACATGATAAGGATGTGGTTAAAATACCGAAAACTGTCTGTACCTATGTATCAGTTTTCTGTCATAACAAATTACCACAAAGTTAGTAGCTTGAAACAACATAAATGCCTTATAGTTCGTAGGTTAGAAGTCCAGTCAAGGGCTTATCAGACAACAGCAGAGGTGTCAGCCGCTGTGTTCCTTTCCGGAGACTGAGGGAGCATCCGTTTTCTGTTCTTCACACTGTTCCTCGTGGCTGTAAGACCCAGGTCCCTAATTCCCGTGTCAGTGAGGAGCTGGGGGCCATTCCAGCTTTCAGAGGCTGCCTCCTGACGCCTAGTGCCCGACTTCACAGCCGGGCAGCGGGCTGGGTCCTTCACACCACGTCTCTTTGAAACACTTTTTTTCCACCATTTCCTGCTTTTAAGGACCGCCATAGGTAGCCGAAGGAAATAAGGCCTATACGGTCATCTTTTGTTATAAAGAACATTTTGTTTTATTCCCAGATACTGAAATAGCTCCAGAAAAATAGCAGCAGGTGAAATGGGTGTCTTTCGTTATTCATGACAAGCCCCTTTCCAGACCCAGGATGGGGGCTGGTTGCCAGGGGGAACCAACCACGTCATCCGAGGGGTGGCGCTTTCAGCCCCACCAGACCTGGGAGGGAGGAGGGGCTGGAGGCGGTATCAGGCTCCAGTGTCCAATGATGTCATCAGTCGTGACTGTGGGATGAAGCCTCCATAAAAATCCCCGAAGTGTGGGATTTCTCAGGGAGCTTGGGTTGGTCAACTCGTGGGGGGCTGGAAGGGCGGCCTGCCCAGAGAGGGCGTGGAAGCGCACCTCCCCTTCCCGCCCACCTCGTCCCCTGCAGCCCTTTCATTGGCTCTTCCAGAGTTGTATCTGTTTGTAATAAGCCAGCAGTCTAGTAAGTCAAGCGTTTCTGAATTTTGTGAACTGCTGTAGCAAACCATCAAGCCCAAGGACAGGGACGTGAGGATCTCTGCTTTATAGCCATCTGGTCAGAAGCACAGGTGACAGCCTGGCCTTGCTATTGGCATCTGAGGGCGAGGGCTGGGGAGGGAGGGCAGTCTTGTGGGATAGTCCTCAGCCTCTGGGATCTGATGCTTGTCTCCAGGTAGATAGTGTCAGAACTGAGTTATGTATGGGACACCCAGCTGGTGTTGCAGAATTGCTTAGTATGGGGAAAATACCCACATGTTTGGTGACCAGAAGTGAAGTATTCAGAGCAAGTAGTAGCAGATAGAAGGAAACAGAAGAGTTTCCCCTTTATAAGATGATAAGTTCAGTCTTTTTTTTTTTTAATCCTCACCCAAGGATATGTTTATTGATTGGAGAGAGAGAGAGAGAGAAGCATCAGTGTGAGAGAGAAACATCGATCTGTTGTTGCCTCCCATACGTTCCCTGACCAGGAATCGAACCTGCATTTTGGGGTATGGGACAGTACTCCTACCAACCGAGCCACCCAGCCAGGACGATAAGCTCAGATCTTTACAAAAAAATTTCCCAGGACCTCAGTGAACAGAGTCAAAGAACATTCACAGACTGAGTCCGCCAGAATGAGTCTGTTAGAATTAGCCATCTAGGAGGGACCCTCTGGGGGTCAGGAATTCTCATCTGTTTTGTTCTGTGGTGTATCTCCAGCACCTAGAAGGGAACTTGGCCAGAGAAGACTTGCAATGAGTGACTGGTGAGTGAAGAACAAGTCATGAATTCACGACAAATACTCAACCATTGCAGTTAGTATTCAGAGATTTCCAAACACTGATGATAGTAGCACTGCCATTCTCGGAACAGCAGAGGTTTTTAAAGGTTACGGTTTCCATTGCTGGCGGAGGTGCAGTGAAAAGGGTGTTACGTGTTGCTGATAGGAATACAGGCAATGCAAATGTGTTAACTAACCTTATTGTGCTAATCCTTTCACAGTTTACACATATGTCAAATTATCATGTCGTACACCTTAAATTTACAGTGTTGTCTGTCAGTTTCACCTCTGTAAAGCCAGGGGAAAGAAGTGCAGACAGTGCTCACGGGTGTTTGGGGAGGGGCGTGTCGTTTTAAATCTCATGCATAGAAAAATACCCAGAGAAATCGAGTGGCGACCAGGAAATAGGTTTTGTTGAGCACTTCTGTGTGCTCAACATAAAAATTACGTGTTTTTATTGAATCTTCATTTTAATCCTGTGATACAGTATTAACTCCATTTAACAGATTTAAAAAACTGAGGCTCAGAGGCAGGAAGCCGCTTGCACAGAATCACGTCTCTTCACGAGGACAGTCATGGTTGAACTAAGTGCACGTGGCGACAGCCCTCTCCTCTTCGTTTCCCCATGTTTCCACTCACCTGCAACAGTCCTGGGAGGTGGAGGTGCTGCTCTCTGTGCTTGTAGACGGGAAGCTGGTTGAGTGATTGGCCTGTAACCCAGGAAGCGCCCCAGCAGGGTTCACGCCAGGCTGTCAGATCCAGGCCTGCATCTGGGCTCCCGGCCAGGGCTGCTGCCCTTCACCTTGTCGCTGCCTCCACGTGCATGGGACACTGGTGCCTTGGATTAGGGGACCGTGGGTGACTTATTTTCTGTTATTCTCTGTACTGTTTTCTGTTACAGTTATGCATTATTATTATTATTAATGAGCCATGGAAAGCCACTTATTATCTGGATTCTACAAATTTTTAAATTTGAAGTAAACTGTTTGGGAAAGCTTTGCAGGGAGCTTTAGAGGGGAAAACAGGGACTGCCACTATATGGAGGTTGTTTCCTAACCTAAATACCTTTTTCTATAGCTTTCTATTTCCTGGAAGTGTACATTCAGTGTGATCACCAAAATAGAACTCTGCAGTACTTAATGTGTAAGAATGTGCAAAAATAAAACTCTGGGGAAAGTGTGAACGTGACGTGGGGAAAGTGTGAAGGCCCGATGGATAATAAAAGCAGCTAATAGAGGCAGATGTCTCATCATATTATGGTAAA
Organism: Trachops cirrhosus; assembly: GCA_028533065.1. NCBI lineage: Eukaryota > Metazoa > Chordata > Mammalia > Chiroptera > Phyllostomidae > Trachops > Trachops cirrhosus. Next base: position 8,613,036 of record CM052542.1, on the reverse strand, counting down.
GTGTAGAGAGATTGAGCTTCATATAAATACATCCGGGTCTTTTGTTGTTTTGGTTTTGGTCAGATGTGGTCCTATGGTGTTGGATGCTTTAATCAAGATTAAGAATGAAATGGATTCTACCTTGACCTTCCGAAGATCGTGCAGAGAAGGTAAGCACTTCCTTCCCTGTTAAGTCCTGCACACTTAGCTCTGGCTCCCAAGGGGCCCGGGCTGGCCAGAACCGACAGAAATACCTAGAGAACAGCTGCAGGGCTCTGCAGGTGACCTTGCTGTGCAGTGCACTTCCTTTTTTGGGTAAATGTCAGAAATTGTAACTGTGGTACAAGTTCTGGTTTCCTTTGGGAGCTTTCTGTCGCGTGGTTGCTGCACCTGGCAGTCCCCGAGAGCTGCTGCGCCCTGCGGGGACTAGCTCGGGTGACCAGCTGGCCACCTCTGCCGTGCAGCCCTCATTTATCAGGGGGCAGTGCGAGCGTCTAGCTAGTGCTTGTGCACACCTAACATTCGTCCAATGGGGAAGGCATGTGTGCCCGCCTCCAGCTCCCGGCGTTACCTGTGCAAAGAGCAGGTGCTCAGTAGGAATGTTCTGGAAGGAGCAGCGCGTCCACAGTATGCTGCTCGTGCCACGTGAGCTGATTTCAGGCAGCGTGCTTACCAACACATTTTACTTCAATAGCTCTGTCTTTATTCACATATTAGAAAAATGTGATTACTGTTGAGAGTAGCAGGGATAGGAATGGTTTTTCAATGTGAATTTAAGTAAAAATGATTTCAATAAAACTCCTAAATAATCGTTCAAGGGGCACTCAGATGTGGCTGAAATCAGGCAGGGCTGTCTGAAGGCCATCTGGCCGCGATGGCCGTGGAGCACAGTCTGTGGGCCAGGCTCCCCTCTGAGAGAGACGGGGGCTCTGATTATTTAGCCCCATGTACAGACAGACTGAGGCCCAGGGAGGTTGAGGGACTTCCACGGGGCACATGGGCAGTGAGCTGGGGAGCCAGAGTCAGCCAGAGGTGTCAGATGCCAGAGCTGCACTCTCAGTACAGTACCGTCCGGTCGGGCTTAGAACACCTGGGCTAAAACCAAAACAGCGCAGCTTGGGCCAGGACTGAGGGCTGGGTTTGAGCTTTCTTCCTACAATAACCTTTCAAAAAGGAAAAGTCACTCTAGATATTGGCCCATCGCTTTTTATGTTTATTCTGCTGTGCATTTCAAGCTTTTAAAGTCCTGTTTCTAAGACATCTGTTTTGATTCAGCTAATCTTACAGGATTGGATTTAATACAGCAAATGCTGACAGTTATTACGATAGTTTGTCTGAGCCCTGCTGTTCAGGGAACATTCTGCTGTGATTACACACCAACCTCCCCCACATAAATCCTGACAACACAGGAAATATAGATGCTTTTCAGTAACCTTTCCCCATAAGACCCTTTCGGAGCCAAGAACATAAGGTGTGGCCCATCTGGACTGAAATATATGAGGCAGAATGATACTGATTGCCACTCCTTTTTATTCCCTTACTGCTTATTAAGAGAATTCCCCAGGGAGCCTTTTTATGAGAAGATTCATTGGATTTATTTTTTAAATTATATACCATTTCTTACAAAAACACGCTGTTCCAGGTGAATGCCAAGCATACATGAATATATTGATGACATTCAACCTCTTGAGGAGTGTTTGCCTACGACTGGAAGAGTAGAAGAGTTGTGAGTGTTCTCTTACACTCCTAGAGGGTCCGGGAGAGGGAGAGTATTCTTACAGAGTGGTGACCCAGCGCATGTGTCACCAGAAGTCACATTTCTCCGGCCCGGTGATCGAAATGCAGCTTCAGAGAAGTGGTACTCCGGGTTTACATTGCACAATCCTTTTTAAACTCTGAAATACCCAGGAAATTTCCATGCACAGGAAATGAGTCCAGGCTGAGGAAATTCTCATGTCAGGGCCCCTCCCTCGGTCACCAGCTCATTTTTGCTGGGTTTGCTTTGCTTTGGTCTCACATCAGTTCATCATTCTCCCGGAAAGTCGGCGCTCAGGCAGCCTCTGCGGGTTTCCCGCCCCCAGGGCCACCACCACGCTGCTCGTCTTGTGGTGACGCTAAAGCAAGAGCTGCCTCTGGGTGATCCGTACCCAGGCCTCGGCCCAAAGATGGCCGAGACGACGTCAGTTTGTTTTGGGGTATTGTACGTCTTAGAGTTGGAGTTCAGATGGCAGTGGCTTCCAAGGTCAGAGATGGGCGCCTGTGGCCAGAGACAGTGGCTTTTTTAGAGAACAGAGGCTGATTTTTTTCTCTCAAAATACGTGAAGCATGGAGCTAGGACTGGTGTTGGGAACTCCGTGCTACCAGCTGGATCCCAGGCTCCTCTGTCCTTCTCCAGTGCCATCCAGCCTCAAGGCTGCCTCACAGTCACAGAACGTGTTTTGGAACGACAGCCATTAGATCTGCATTCTAGGCAAGAAGGAGGAGAAGAAAGGCGACAGGCCCCTCCGCCACCGGTGGGCTGCCTGCTGCCCCGCTCCGGAGGGCAGAGCGGCTGCGGCAGTCCACGGGGAAGAGTGCACGGCTGGGCTAGGGGCTCCGAGTCCGGGTGGGGACGCGCTTGATGGTTTTGTCTCCCAGGCATCTGCGGCTCTTGTGCGATGAACATTAATGGAGGCAACACTCTAGCTTGCACCCGAAGGATTGACACCGACCTCAACAAAGTCTCCAAAATCTACCCTCTGCCACATATGTATGTGATAAAGGATCTTGTTCCTGTGAGTTTCTGCCCCCTCCCTTCCTCTGTCCCTCCCTCCCCGCTTCCCGCTCCCTGCCATATTGTTTGCAGAGGGAGGGGGGAGGTATGTTCAGGTTATGCTATTCTTTTTTTTTTTTCCAATTAGAGGGGAAGGAAGGGATAAAGAGAGGGCGAGAAACGTCCATCCGTTGCCCCTTGTACACCCCCACCTGGGGACCCAGCCCGCAACCCAGGCATGTGCCCTGACTGGGAATCAAACCAGCAGCCTTTCGGTTCATGGGCTGGCACTCAATCCACTGAGCCACACCGGCCAGGGCACCATTAGTTCTTAGGGCAGGCTTTTTTTCTGTCTGAATTTAATTAAGCAGTTTGAATATTGGAAGAGAAACACACCTGGAAGATCCCCCAGCAGCTCATTTGGTGGAGATTGGGAATAACGGGGCAGAATTGGAACAGTCCCAGAAATGAAGAATTCGGCCATAACTACAAAGAAGTCGTGAAAAAGACCAACTGGGGAAGCAGCAGTTGTTACACATTTTACTTTCTTTTCTGCCGCCCTGTACTTGACCGGAAGGTTTCCCAAGGGGGTGCAGCAGAGACTTCCTAACCACACTTAGTATTGTGACCGTGTGCCCTTTTTGAGTCTTTGCATCCCTGCCAAAGGAAGAGGGTCTGACATCTGCCCATCGTAGAGCAGAAGACTAGGCTGAGAAATGGGGTAAAGGGGAAGGCTAAGGTGAGGGCGGCGTCTGACCCATTTCCTCTCCCGCCTCCTCTCCCCCCAGGATCTGAGCAACTTCTACGCCCAGTACAAATCCATTGAGCCCTACTTGAAGAAGAAGGACGAGTCCCAGGAGGGCAAGCAGCAGTACCTGCAGTCCATAGAAGATCGGGAGAAACTGGTCATTACCCCCTTCATCGTCTTGGTTTGAGGGGTTTCATAGCAAAGATGTTTCCCGGGAAGATGTCTTGCAGGGGTCGGGTGGGTAGCAGCCTGAGGTAATGCAGACCATTTCGTGTAACTCGGGAAGGAACTTCAAAAGCATCCGTCCAGGGTTGGACCCCATCCTCTCCGGGCCGGCGGGCGGTGTGGGTGCATGCCGGGCCGAGAGCGGACCGGGGAGCTGGGGGCCTGGGGGCTGAGGAGCAAGGTGTTACCGTGTTGCCACGTGGTCTTTGCCTAAAGAAACCGGTACGGGAGTGGCCCTTCTGTGCAAGTTGGCGGCTGAGTCAGCGTGGCACCTTAACACCAGGGGCTGCTGTTTGCAGTCTGCCACCTCCCTGTCTCACAGGTGGGAACGAAATAGTTAACGGGTAGACTGGGGCTGGCCCCTGGGTGTTCTTTCCCAGCACCAGCGCCAGCACCAGCACTGCCTCCTCACTCTCTCGGGGCTGCCTTCCTGTGTGCGGGCTCGGGAGACCTTGAAAGTGAGGGGGTCACCATCAAGTTCTCAGTCTCCTTGTCTCGTACCACTTTCACCTCCTCTCGGAAGGGTCTGACTGCACGCTCATCCCCTGAACACTTAGAGTCCCGGTGAGAAAAAGAGGTGGGAGGGGGACCAAACGGAGACGGGTCCCAACAGTGTGTCTGTGTGGGCCCAAGGACACGTGCTGTGTGACGATCACCACCTCATGTGCTCCCCGGTGCAGCCCTGGTCCTGGGGGAGCCCTTCACACCCCGTCTGTCAGCAGACCGAGCACAGCGCAGGCCCTACGCCACAGGAACTTGCCTTACCCTTCCTGGGCCCCAAGACCCTGGCGCGTGTTGTTTTATCAATAAACACTAGTGTGAATGAAGAAGTGAATTCTGCCTTCTAGGTCTTCGGGAATATTTAGCCCCTCCCCTGTTCCCCATAAAACGTTTAAAACGAGAGTCCCACTAAGGCTGCCCAGCTCTGACGTGGAGCCGATGAGGGTCAGGACAGTGATGTGTGTCAGAGCAGCTGAGTCCTCTTCCAGCAGTCTCCTGTTCTCGGCACAAAGCTCCGCCCCCCATTTCCAACTCCCAGGGAGTCTGACTCATCAGCTCCAAGCCCGAGCTGGCTGCTCTGGCCCACCGAGGCTCCTCTCCCGCCCCTGGGAGCCTGTGGCTGGTAGGCAGCGCCTTGACGTGGCATCATCGGGGAACAAAGGGTTCCCTTGAACCAGGGTTCCAGATGATCAAAACCCACTCATTTACTTAGATTTTCCCATCCTTAAATCCATATGCTGAAGTACCTTATTTCATACCTTCAGAAGCCATAGCGCTCATCGTCGATAACCCGGAAAACCCAGAGAACTGACTGTTAAGTCATCTGTGATTCCACCACCCAGAGATAACTTCCGCTGACAACCACCTTTGTTCTTCTGTACATTATGTCACATGTAGCTGGCGTCAAAACGTGACTGTGCCTTTGTGTTCGCTTCCCTCCCTCTTGTTCCTGTGAGCATCCTCCTGTGTTCTTAAAAGCTCTCCGCGAGCATCAGCTGACACTTCACTTTCTGTGGCCTCAGGTGCATGTGTCACGTACTCCTCGGCCATCCCCACTGGTGGAACAGTGAGAGTGTTTCCTCTTTTTTCCCCTACTACAAGTAAGGCTAGACAAACATCTTTATCTTTCCAACTTCTTGTTAGATTTCCTTCTACAAGTAGACTAAAGGGTGTGACTATAAGCAAGGCTCTTAACCCTGCTACCTTACGCCTTCCAGACCGGTGGGGCCAGTTTACACTCTTACCAGCTGCCTGAACAGAAGGTAGATTTTATTGAAGTTTCAGGGTTACAATCAGGACATCAGCTCTGTGTCATCTGTCACTCCAGACGTCAGCGCGCCCTTTGGTTTTCCTGCCTTTACTCAGTTTCTGTCCCTAAAATCTGGGAAGTCCAGTGCAGTACAACTGGTTGGGCAGATACAGTCAGCATGGCAGGTGGTAAGGAGCAGGGACTGCGAGTCAGGCTGCCTGGGTCCCACCCCAGCTCGGCTACCCAGCGGTGTGACCGTGGGCAAATGGTCCGACCTCTCTGGGCCTCGGCGCCTTCCTGTGAAGTGGGACTCTGCTGGGATTATTGTGATAATCAGGACACAAAGGTGGCGAGGCGCACGGTGCTCAGTGCAGTTGGCGATTATTTAGGGTGGAGCTGGTTCCCACCCGAAACCTGCCGTCTCCTCTGCTGAGCCGGGGCAGAGGCTGGTGCGCACTGCCAGGCACCTCGGCACCCAGGGCCTCTCCCGTCTCTCCGAGACTGCGTTCTAGGTGATAGGTTTTGTTTTTGTTTCTCTTGTTTATGTTCATTTTTTTTCTTTAGAGGAGAGTTACTGATTAAAAGACAAGTACATGGTACATGGACTTAAAAACTGGGCTCTAATCCAGCAAATGTTTACATCCCAATTCCAAGATCTTTTTTATGACTCTAGTAAGTCTCTGCAAACCACTCTGAGGATTTTGCCAAGAAAATTCCCATGCAAGTGGGCACTTCGTTCGTGCTCTGAGCATCACATTTGTCAGCTAAGGATACACAGGCTCTCCAGTCCCACGTCCCTGACTGCCCGTCCTCTCGTCACACAGGACGGGCTGTACGAGTGCATCCTCTGTGCCTGCTGCAGCACCAGCTGCCCTAGCTACTGGTGGAACGCGGACAAGTACTTGGGGCCCGCGGTTCTTATGCAGGTAAGGTGCTCCGTAATTGCTCTAAGAAAAATCGAAACTTCAAGCATCCAGAAATCCAAGCGCATGTCTCCTATCTCGTTCGAAGCTAGGCATTCTGAGGGGCGATGGCTTCCTTCATTTCCATCCATTACAAACAAGGTCATAGATTGCGTTGTCTTCACTTGGCTTTCAGTAAGCCTAGGGCTTTACCCGCAAAATGCCTTTGTTTCAGTGTGGGGAGGGCCCAGCGGGGTGGTCGCATGCTGCCTGGCAAACCATGGCCTGCACATATTTAAGATGTGTTTCCTGGGCCGCTGGCTCTTACCTGGCCACTCGCCCGCTTTCCCCAGACTGCATGTCGTGGCTCCCCACCTCCCGCTCGGGATTTTGGATGTGCAAGCAGGCGAGAGAGAAGTGGCATTGAGGGGCCACTGCCCAGCTGTCAGGTTGGAAATTGTTTCCAGGCTGACGGAAGCCCGGACTGCTGGGTGTAGGGGTTGCTTAGAAAAGAAAGTAGTATCGCTTTTCATTGCCTTTCACTATATGAATAGTTCCCTGCAAAGAAAGTCACTGTATCTGTTCCCAGAAAGCTTATACCTTAGATTTGTGGTCAGTGCTTTCCACAGACTCTTACGCAACTCAGAAAACAGCCTCTCGAGTCTCGCTTTCCCACAAAAAGAGAAGTTGCGTGGTTACGTGTCCGTTTCGCAGGACTGATTCCCAGCCTGGTGGAGATTGATAATGAGGCTCAGTCACAGTTGGCCCTTGCAGGGACCCGAGTTGTGGGGAGATGGAGCAGCCCTCCCAGGACCACTGCCAGAGCTCCACGTACAGCTGGTCTCAGGCCCCTGGGGTGGATGTGCTAATTATAGAATCAGTGAAGCAGATATTATCTCTGGACAGGTCCGTGAAGTCATCAGGTTACTCAGAGAGTGAGTAGGTGCTGTGAAGACGGATGAAGAGTCACGTGACACAGCCCCTGCCTTCACTAATTCATAATCTTGACAGGAAGCTAATGAGCAACTTAATAATTAGAGGACGATGCCTGAATCCATATGATTAAGCACCAGGGTACCAGGTGCACAGTGGTTCAGAGGTTTGTGGGATCATTAATCAGAAAGAGTCTGACAGAGCTGGGAGCCTTTCCTTGAAATATGGCAAGAATTGAAGAGTGTAGAGACAGGGCACCAAGGTGAGAGCATTCCCTTTCCTCTGCGCTCCTGGAGCTTTGAGCTGAACCAGAGGGCCGCTGTGGCCCTGGAAGCTGACAGCCCAGCTAACCAGTCCCTGGTTCCCAGGCCTATCGCTGGATGATCGACTCCAGAGACGACTTCACGGAGGAGCGCCTGGCCAAGCTGCAGGACCCCTTCTCTCTGTACCGCTGCCACACCATCATGAACTGCACGAGGACCTGCCCCAAGGTACGTGGAGCGCGTGCCCTCGGCTCTGCACGGGGACTGCAGTGACCGGAGCGGCCTGCTCGTGAGGAGGCGGTTGGCAGAGAGCACGCTCGGTCAGTCGAGCAGGAGAGGGAACAGAGCTCGTTCCACACAACCCTTGAGAGCTTACCAGCTGCCGTAGTTTCAGAAGAGATGTCCTTCCCTAGACAGCTTCGAGCACTCAGAGAGCGTGGCCCTGCCCTGGGCTCGCTGTCCTGCTGCAGTGGGCCACGCCAGCAGGAATGAAACAAGAGCAGCCCCTTGCCAGAGAGAGAACTATCAGAAGTGTCTGGAAGTCGAGACCGAAGGGAGCTCTTAGCCCAGAACCCTGGGTTTTACAGGGCCTGCTTTGCATCCACTTGGCTTTGACACTGTGCCAGCTCGAGGGGGAGGCCCGCCCAAGGTCACGGACTTTTTACATTCAGTTTCACTGTCACTGGGTATTAATTTGTCTCTCTTTTTCAAGGGGCTGAATCCAGGAAAAGCTATTGCTGAAATCAAGAAAATGATGGCAACCTACAAGGAAAAGAAAGCTTCAGCTTAACTGTTCTGATGCTGAGTGTGACTTGTAACCAGCTCAGCTGAACATAATTTATATCTAATTTGAGTTCCTTCAAGGTCTTGATTTTCCATGACTACAGCATGTATAATAAAAATTTAAAAAATAATAAATGTTATTTTACTTTATTAACAAAAAAGCAAGCCTGCTCCTTTTACTTGCTGCAGGGGAACGTGAAGGCACAGAAGGAAGAGTCCTTCTCCTTGAAGAGGGTCCAGGGCTCCAGACCTGAGCCGCTGGGGATAGGGTGGGCTGGGGTACAGGCGTCCAAGGGTCCAAGCATGGAGCCGACGTCAGGCAGGGCCTGGGGCTCACTCCCAGCTCTGCCGTTCCCCAGCTGGACAACTGTGGGCAAGTTCCTTCTCTTGCTGCTTCCGTTACCCTCTGTAAAACCGGAGTCAACACCACTTCACCACCCCCGCCCCCACCCCCGCCCGGCACTTATCCTGAGTGCTCAGCGTCAGAATGGCCGTCAGCATTAGAACTGTTTAACCCAAATCTTTTATCTCACGGAGGCAAGGTTTGAGCTTCCTCCAGCCTGGAGCGCTGACCCAGACCAGCTGTGAACTCGAGTTAGTCCCCCAAGTGACCTCAAGGGACCTTGCACCACAAGTGGGAGTCCCCGCCAATGCTGCCTTGGCTCCGACACAGAGTACAAGGCTGTAACACTCACTGAAACCACAAACTGCAAAAGTAGGGCAAGTCAACAGTTGGAGCCCCCCAAGTCCCGTGTCCCCTGTTGGCGATTTATAATTTCCTTCCAGACCTTTCTGTGTTACAGACGTGCGGCAGACGCAAAACCTTTTCTCTTCAAAAATAGAGCATGGTGCAGTCCACTGGTAGCTTTCTATTTTTCCAGTTTTTTATTGTAAAACCCAAAATGTACAATGTTAGCCACTGTAAGTGCAGCTCAGTGGTATCCAGTACACTTACACTATTGCGCAATGTTCTGTCCCCATTAAGCCCTGACTCACCAGTCCCCTCCCCAGCCTCTGGCAGCCACCGGTTGGTAACGCTTTCTGTTTCTGTGACTGACTACCACATGAGGGGAGTCACACAGTATTTGTCTTTTTGTGACTTATTTTCAGTTAGCATGAAGTTCTCACCATTCATCCGTGTTGTAGCATGTGTCAGAATGCCCTCTGTGGATGGAAAGGGGTTCTATGGAAAGTCACCTCACAGGGCCATCTGATCATTGATTGCTACCTGGGCAGGTCACGCCCTGTGACTTTCCCTGCCTTAAGCCAGCCCTGACCTTCGTTCCACTGCATCCAGGTTAACACCCTTTGCAATGCCCCCTTTCAGACCCCTCCCTCCTGAAGCACAGAGCACGCACTCTGAACTGTCCTGTGACTGGCTGGCTGCCCGACTAACTCTCCCCCTTCCGAGTAATCTTCCTCACGTTCCTCCTTAATGCGTAAAAGACACTGCACACTCTTCACTCTCCAAAGCATTTATCTCAGTCTGTTGAGATCTCGCTTCCAGGGGTAACTTCCGTCTGAGTCAAATTTTTATAAAAATCCTCTACAGGTTTGGACAGTCTTAGGTGGACAGCTGCCTTTTTAAGGCTGAATAATACTCCATTGCATGCACATATCATGTTTTATTTATCCATTGGTCCCTTGATGGATGTGTGTGTGTGTTTGTGTGTATAAAATGTATTTTCTGCCTTAGCCTTTTAAACCACTGGTTACCTGCTCTGGGGTGTAGGTGCACCGTAACTTATTTGACCACTTCCCCTGCTATTTCACGGTGCGATAGACCCAATTTTCCCTCTTAGGAATGCCCCAGAGCTGCTTTTTAAGTGGTAGCAGTGAAGTCATCCAGGGGACAAAGGCTGCTTGTATCAGGAGGCAGGCAGCTAAGAAACAGGTCTGACTCACTGAGGATGAACCTAATGAGGGTTTCTGGCTTTAGCTTTGCAGATCAGACGCCTTCATGGTGGTGTGGCCTAACGAGCTAGTGTTGGCTGCATTTCTGGCTTTTTAAAGGGGAGATTCAAAAGCACTACTCCCCAGCACCCCCAGAAGAAGGGCTGGTATAAAGATGAACAAGATTTGTTCCCTGCCACCTAGGAACCGAGGTTGCTAAGAAGAAAGGAACAAGCGTTGAATTAGAATTTTAGAGAACAGGGCCTTTGCCCTTAAGAATAGCATCTCATAATGCTCAACCACCTCACTAAGTGGCACACAGTCCTCCAGTGCTTCAGCTCAAAATTCAAACAACTGAAAAAACCTCAGGCAGACTCCCATACCACATGCAGGGAGGGCAGTGGGGCAAAAGCCACACCTCGTGGATTTCGGTCAGCCTCAGGAAGGTCACATTCCTCGGATTCAGGAAAATGAGACTTCGCTGCTTCTAATCTAGATCTGTAGGGAAAGACAGGTTTTTCTCACAAATGACTTCAAGGCTTGTAAAGAGGAGTTCTGCAACCCCGCGACTGATAAGAGGCAGGGGGTGGTGGGCAGCTGCCACTTCAGATCAGTTTCATCAGATGTCAGGTTGCCACTGTCGTTCACTCGCTCTTTAAACTCCAGCTAAGTTGGAATACGCTATCAACTCAGAGTGTAATTTACTGCGCATTTCATCTTCGCTTGCATTGCAAGCGGATGCTCTGTTTCAGCAGTCACGAGGACTCTCCTAGGAAAACTGCAGACCTGGCCAGAGAAAAACAGTATTTTATCCTTTTAAAAAAAAAAGATTTTATTTATTTAGAGGGGAAAGGAAAGAGAAAGAGAGGGAGAGAAACATCAATGTGTGGTTGCCTCTGGCATACCCTGTACCAGGGACCTGGCCCGCAACCTAGGCATGTACCCCAACTGGGAACTGAACCAGCAACCCTTTGGTTCACAGGCTTGCACTCAACCCACTGAGCTATACCAGCCAGGGTGGTATTTTATATTTGTGCTCCTTCTGTGTCCTGACTATGTCCAGACGGTCTATCTTCATTCACAAAATCAATATTGTGGGATGCTCTGAGTTCCCCTCAGACTAAAGCCACACATCTCTTCTTTTTTTTTTCCTAATTTGCAAGTCACCTTTTGTTATTCTCTTTTTTAATATTTTATTTATTTATTTTTAGAGAGAAGGGAGGGGAGAGAGAAGGAGAAGGAGAGAAACATCGATGTGTGGTTGCCTCTCACGCACCCCTACTGGGGACCTGGCCCGCAACCCAGGCACGTGCCCTGCCTGGGAATCGAACCGGTGACCTTTTGGTTTGCAGGCCCGAATCCAAGCCACTGAGCCACACCAGCCAGGGCTACACCTCTCTTCTTAACCAGCCTTTGGGCAATACTGAACCCCGGTGCCCGTTTTCCCATAAAATGGGAATTAACAATGTTCACCTCTCAGCACTATGGCTTCAGTCTAAATAACAATAAATGTAAGTTCTCACAGAACAAAACGAAAAGAAACTGAACGTGTGAGGCGATGGAATGATTGATGGGGGTTACAGTGTGCAGGTCTATCAAGGCCTCATCTCATACACTTTAAGTAGCTTACAATTTTGTCAGTTACCCCTCAATAAAGCTGAACATTTTAATGAATAAACACTTAACATATATTACTGATCAAACAGTAGGTGAAAAGCATCCAACCTGCAGTCCAGCAAATGCCCCACGTACTCAATTTAACTGATCGGTCTCTAACACCTACTGTGTGAAAGGCCTTCTGCGGAAGGCTGCAGGGGGCTACAAAGGTGGTTCCTTCCCAGCCCTCCGGACAAGCTGGGATATTTCTGGCATCAGGTAGAGACTGGCCACAGGTAGAGACACAGGTAGAGACAGCCTGTTCAGAGGATGTTTTTTCTGTGCAAGGCTAGTGATGCTCGTGTTTCAGCTCCCGTGACACCCTCACACGGGCTGCTCGGCACGGGGAGGAAGGGCCACCAACTGACCCCCAGATTCTCTTCCAGCGCCTTCTCCTCTTCGCCCAGGAAACTCCGAGACGAACTGCTGAAACTCCACTTTGTGTGTTCAGACAGCCAAAATCTTGTCACGGGGTTTGTCACTAGGTAAGAAAATCCCTTTTGTTGCAAAAATCTAGTGAAATCTCGAAAAATAGAGAAGTGAGGCAATGCTCTAGAGTCTAGAATAAACCGGTCCAAATGAGTGACTTGTCAAGCCTTTGCCAGGCACATCATGTCCTTCCTGTGGACCCCCAAGAGAGCAGCGACCCCAGAAGGAAAGCTCCTCCATCGATCCTGGCCCGCAGGTGACAGGGGCCCAGCCCGCAGACGGCTCGGCTCGGTGACCACACAGCGAGAGCCACTTCCCCAAAGGTAAAACTTGGGTGGATAGCAGGGCCTCCCACATCCTCTGTGGTTTGGAGGGAAGCTTCCCCTGGCCTCTGGCCCCGTCGAGGTGATGGGCCGAGGGGCAGGTCCTCTCCAGATGGCTCAGCGGAAGTGGCCTCTTCCATGCCAGGTGGCGTTAAAAATACGAAGGGTAAGGAGACCAGTCTTGTGTGCAGCCCCCAAGCCCCCTGTTTTATGAAGCTTCTAGCCAGCGCCAGGGTCTAAAGAAAGTAACTGGCTCTATTACATACCTGCCACGTCATTTCATCCTCGCAACAGCTTTCATTTTACCAATGAGGAGTGCGGCTCACACAGCCAGACCCAGATCACCCTGGTGCCAGGACCCAGGCCCTTGCCGCTGTACCATCCTGCCTCTTGGCAAGGCCACCTGAGCGAGTCAGCTTTCTAAATCCAGCCATCCTGCCTGCCATTGGGGGGGGGGGGCGGTCTGAGTTCCCCTGGTTACCTAAGCGGTCAGCGGGGGATTGGGCTAAGCCCTGGGGGAGAAAATGGGAACTCTGAGAAGGTGTAAGTAGTCTGCCCCCACTGGAAATGTCGTCTGCAGAGGAAACAGGTCTTCTCACCTGCACTGAGTGAGGCCCGTGCAGCCACCTCCCCGCTGCTGGTCAACCCGCTCCCCGCCAGCAGCCTGCCTCAGCTCAGCAAACAGCTCCGCTGTCCCCAGGTGGCTCAGACCAAAAGCCTGGGCGCCATCTTTGATTCCACACATCCCTGTGCCTCCCCACCCCATGCGCCAGCAAGTCCTGCCAACACTTCTCCTTCACCAGATGTGTTTACTGAGCCCTTGGTATGCACCGGCCTGGCCACAGAGTTCCCTTCCTCCCTTCCTGCGGTCTCCCACCCTTACTCTCCATCACAGCTCTGACTCCTTCCGGCTCTTTCCGCAGTAGGTTGCTGTGGGAGTTTTCCGCTTCTTGCCTTCGGCTGCTCCCAGGGGTTTCGTTCACCCTCCTGTTCCAGCTGCTAGGACGGTGCGCAGCCCTCCAGAAGCTCCTACTGGATGCGTGATGATGGGTCGGGCCCAGCCCTGTCCTTGGCCCTAACCCGATCCTTCCCTGGTTTGCCCCAGAGCCGGGGGTCTCTTGACCCTCCCTCCACCTTTGGAGGTCCTTAGTCCAGAGGCCACTGACCCTGGGGTCAGAACACCGTGTCTGTGCCTGTCACTATGGGGCCACGTGACGACTGCTGCATATACAGATGAGGCCTCTGGGGCCTTTCGGGGCCTCTAGCTCCCCACCTGTGCACGTGTGTCTGTGGGTCGTGCTGTGAGGTGAGGCTTCTGGGGTCTGGCTTATGCCTTTGCTATTTCCTGGCATTTCAGAGGCCCGCTGCGCATCACTGCAGAGCCTCCCTGTGATCGCACACACGTCGGTCAGGCCTGTCTGACCACACTCGCCGCTCCGGGCAGGTGTGTCTCCCTCTCCGACCTGTGCTGAACAGTGCCAGGTGCGGTCCCGAGTGCTTTGCCTGCTTCTTCTCACGTGACCCTCCCAACGACTCTGTGAAGGAGGTGTTGCTCATGCCATCAACACCGTACAGGTGAAGAAATGAGCCCCCCCACCCAAAAAAAAGGAAAAAGAAATGAGTCCCAGAGAGGTTAATGGTCTGCCCAAGGTCCCACAGCCTGGAAGAGGCTGAGGCCACCATGACCCCACACGCACAGTCCACAACCACTGTGATGTGCAGTTGGGGCTGACTCCAAGTGGCAGTGCGTGGTGGGTGGGGGCGGGCTGCTCTGTCCGTGTGTTGTATCACACTGCTGTGCATGTCAGCATCACCTGTGTGCATCTGTGTGTTGCATCTGTGCCCTGGGAGTCTATCTGTGTGTGTGTCTGAGGTTATTGTGCGTGTATCTCTTAAGTGTCACACCTCTTCTGTTTGTGAGTTGGTAAGGGGTGGGAGAGTTGCGGTGTACTTGTGTTTGTGTGTCTGAGGCTTTCTCTGCGTGTGTGTCTGTGTGTTCGTGTGTCTGAGGGCTGTCCTATCTGATTCCCTGAGCGATCCCCCCTCTGTCTGAGGGTGGTCCTATTGGATTCCCTGAAAGGGGGTGGGGGATGGTTGGGTGGGTGGGTGTGTGTGTGGGGGGGGTTATCGCGTCTGTATCTGTGCGCGTGCGTTGAGAGCGGCTTAGACTACAAGTCCCGGCTAACCCCGCGGCGTGGCGGGCGGACGTGCGGCCGCAGTGGGCGGGGCGGGGCTTAGTGGCGCTCAGAACTCGGCTGCAGCACCTTCCCAGCCGACAGCTGCTGCAGGTTTCGAGGCCTCCCCGTCGCTCCTCCGCCCTCCGCCTCGCGCCCCCGCCGCGGGGTATCGGGACGCCCGGGCCCAGGCCAAGGGCCGCAGCGCCGGGGCCGGCGATGAGCGCGAGGGACCAACATGAGCGCAGGTGAGTGTGCGGCACGGCCCCTCAGAAACCGGGCGCGGTCCCGGGCCGCCCGTCCACACAGCATTTACGAAGCGACACCCCACCGGGGGATCGCGAGCCAGGAGAACGACCCCGGGGACATCGCGCGCCCGGCCCCTCTCGCGTCACCCGGGAGTCATCCCTGGGGCTCCTCACAGAGACGCCAGGAGCCGGGGGATGGCGCCGCACAGAGCCGTTCCCTCCCCGCCTTCCTACAGCCCTGGGAGAGGAAACTCCCGGTTCCTATGCAAGGGGTCACTGGGGGCCCGCGGTGGCGGGGAGCGGGGAAATGCCCCCACTCCCACTGGACTGGCTTCCGCAAGCGTGATGGATGTCCAGGCCGGGGGGTGGGGGGGAAGGCGTGGAGGCCGCAGCATCCGGGGCCTCTGGGCAGTCTTTCCTCACGCTCATGCGTACCTGAAACTGTCCTGAGGCACAAAACGCCTCTCCCATCCCCTGCCTCAGGCGCCCAGAGGAAGCTTATCAACACCCAGGTCGAAGGACCGCCCACACCTTCTGCGTTACTCAGCGCAGGCTTCCCAGGCCCGTCCTGCCCAGAGTCTAATTTAAATCCCACCTGCTGACCTGGCGGGCCAGTAGACCTTTCTTATTCAGGGGGGTGTCATCGCCACGTGAGTCACTCAGACCCCAGACCTCAGCAAAGGGCCCACCAGGGCTTGAGCCTCCTCTCTGCAGAGGCAGACCCCTGGGTTCAGGTCTTTCCTTCCCCATCTGCCCCCTCAGGCCACACCCCCAAATACTATAGTGCACCCACGGTAAGGGAGGGGAAAGGCTGGGGAAAGATGGCCCCCTGGACTACAGGCGAAAGGATTAGGGGGCTGTTGGCAGACTGTCCCTCGCCACCCCAGCCTGGCAGAGGACAGGAGCCTCTGGCCACAGGGGAACAACATTGAGGGGGGAGGCAGCTCTGCCTCCATGGGCAGCTGCCATGTCACCAGCAGGAAGCTGGGGGCTTCCGCAGGAAACCAGAGGTTCCCAGATGGCTTTGACTCCAGCCCCCCTGTTTGCAGTGCGTGTAGTGATGCCCCAGGGCCACAGAGTCAGGCTGGGTGGCTTTGGCCATGGTCATCAACCTGTCTGTGCCTCCTTTAAATTGGGATCTTAATCCATGCTTTTCCTGCAGCGGCTGTGAGGAGTGTAATGTGTTCATTCAGACCCACTTATTTCCAGCGTCTTTGCTTTCAAGTGGTATGACCCTGGACAAGGGACTTCGAAGCTTTGTTCCTCAGTTGTCCCCATCTGAGTTGTAAGATGGGGATAATAGTCCCTCCCTCAGAGGGTTATGCATGAAGATCAGCCGCTTTTATTCAGAAGAGTGACATAATTATCATGAAAGTTACCTGGCCCCGTGCAGCCTGCCTGTGCCTGCTGTGGGCGGCCTGAGCTGGTGGGACTGGAGAGATCAGACACCACCCTGCCCTTCCTATGACATCCCTGGGGAGACCGAGATGTGACTAGAGATAAATAAGCACAAAGGAGTGTTTGTATCCTATGGGAGAGTGTGCCCTGGGCTTGACCTTGCCCGGAGACCAGAGTTTTCCGAGGTTGTGACTTCCTCTTTCAAGCTCCTCTCCCTTCTCCCTGAGGTGGACCGGGAGAGCATCCACGTAAAATGGCAATGACTGGTGTACGATAGATCCTGGGGGAAGTGAGGGTGGCACAAGATGGTCACCGGCAGGGCCCTTCGGAAGGGGCTGGCACGCTGCACCCCCACGCTGACTGACCCGGGAGCAGCAGATGGGCACAGTGACGCTGTGGGCACCTTCGCTGCCGTGCAGGGTGTGCGGGCTTTTATCCATCCATCCAGTAGGTGGTCCCTGAGCCCCACCCTTGTCCCAGGGACTGTGAGCAGGGTGGCTGACGACACGCGTGCAAGCCTGACGTGGTGGGTGTCGGTGGGTGGGAGTGAAATGGGCAGAGAGGACTTTGGAGTACGACGGGCCCTTTCCAGCTGTGAGCCAAGTCTGTGAGCCTCTCCGAGGCTTGGTTCTCAGTTGTAAAGGGGAGAAGGTGCGGATTGTTGCAGGATTAGGTCAGGTCAGCGCCAGCAAAGCGCTGGCTGGGGTCAGCCCAGAGTGGTGCAGGCTTCTTTCCCATCCCCGGTGAGCTGTCCGCCCGAGTGTGATAAGGCACCGGCAGAAGCTGTCTGGTGCGCATGTGGGAGAAGTGGCGCAGCTGTGAGGTTTTAGGCTGAGTGCCAGGAAAAGAGGTGGGGCGCTGAGAAATGGGTCGGAGCAGAGCCACACCTCCCTGGCAGGGAAGCCAGCAGCCACCAGCCTGTGCACGCCTAGGCTTCTGGAACCTTAGACACCCCGGGTGGCTCCCACTTCCTCCTCTGCCAGCCGCTTCAGGGTTATGATTCTAGACTTTGGGAGTGGAAGCCCAGAGAGCCTAAGGCGCTTGCCTTGAAATATATAAGTAAACAAACACGGCTTGCTTGTAAGAGCGTCAGGAGCACAGTTACTATGGAGGTGACAACGGTGGCGGAGGGGCCCTGGGGGAGAGTGTGGACCCTAGAGTCACACTCCCTAGATCCACAGCCCACCCCTCGCTGGCTGCATGGCCTTTGGGCCACTTCCTGCCACTCTCTGGGCCTCCGTTTCCTAATTTGTAAAATAGGGATAAAGTTAGTACCTGCTTCACGGGAATAAATGAAGCCACAGAGATAAGGCCCTTAGAGCAGGGTCTGGGCTGTGTCAGCCCCTTATAACCTGAGGTGCTGTTTCCCCTTGTGCCACAGAAACACCCAGAGAACAGCTGTAAGGCAGGAGAAACGACCCACCTGCCCCGCTCGGAGAGATGGTCCCCAGGGTGGGCAAGGGACTCGGGCACAAAAGGCAGAAAGGACTCCAGGAGCAACTGGGACTGCGGCCTTTTGAAGTAGGGCAAGAAAAGGGCTGTGGCTTGTTGGTGGCCAAGGACCCGCGAACCCAGCATTGCCAGGCAGACTGTCAGTTGTCCTGAATGTCTGCTCCTCTACCCCCCAGGGCAGGAGCCAGTCTGAGTTTTTCCCGGGCCACACCAGAGAGCAGAGGGGCCCCAGGAAAGGAAGGGAGTGAAGCCTCCACAAGCCTCTCTCACCTGCTGGACTTGGCCAGGCCTAGAGTGTGAAAGGACGATCCCCCGCCCCCCTGCCGAAGGTCCCTGGGCCCGGGTCTCTGCCCCTCTGGCCTGGAGTAGACTCCTGGCCGGTGACCCCATGGTTGAGAGCCGCAGGCTGCGTGTGCTTGTGTGCTCGAGCGTGTGTCTGACTTCCTGGAGCTGGTGGCTCCATTGTTTTCTGAGTCACCTGAGTGGACAGAGGAGTGACTGGCTGTGGGCGGGGCTTGAGCTAATTTGGTTTTTGAGTCATCAGGGTGGGAGAGGCTTCAGGAGGTGCAGGGCACGCGCCCCAAAACCACAGGATCTGGGCTCCGAGTCCCTGGCTCCACCATTTACTTGGGGGTCTGCGCCTCTGAGCCTCAGCTTCCTCTTTTGTGTAATGGGGAAAGGGGGTCCCCTCATCGTGTGGCTGGAGAGTTAAATGAGTCCATTTGGGTGGAGGCTTAGAGCGCTCTTGTCACCTGGGAAGTGCTTAATGGATGTCGGCTGCTCTGATTATTCCCATTACCGTAGTAATTATTATCACCGTCACGAGCAAGGAGATGTGGGGGGCTGGGATGGGAGACAGACCGCCTGGTCTGATGGGGACTCTGACGGGGACCCGTGGCCACGAGCCGCAGGGTGTTCCCGGGTTGGAAAGCAGGGGGTTAAAGCCCCCCGCAGTCTGCCTGCACTGTCATGAACTTGTTTCGTGTGATCTTGGGCAAGTGACCTAACCTCTCTGAACTTCGTTCTCTTCTGTAAAAGGGGATAGTGATTGTGTCAGGGTTGTTGTGTCAACCACGTAAAAAGAGCCAGGAGCGGCGTTTGCGTAGGAAAGGCTGGCCCCTGCCGGGTGCTGTCGGGCCCAGCTGCAGAAGCCCAGTGTGTGGGAGCAGAGCCGCCAAGGGCCTGGGATGTCGTAACCATGGTAGTGGCCTGGGCCTGTTGGGTGGGAACGTTTAGGTCAGGCCTCTGCAGGCCTCTTTTTGAGGAAGGGGAAGGAGGGAACCCAGGAAATCAGCAGGCTGCCCAGTTTCCCCACCCGCCCTAGTGACCTTGTCAGAGGTTCCCATGAAACATGCTTCACCTCCGCCATTGCTCCAGCTGGTATGGGGAGGGGCCCGGGCACCTCTGTGTCTGACAGCTGCTCACGTGGTCCAGGGTCACAATCAGAGGGACCCCATCAGAGGCTGCCCACCCCTTCAAGGCCCCAGGATACCCACTGTCTGCCTACCCTGCTAGGACCACAGCTCCACAAGAGGGGGAGCAGGAGAAAGACTTCCTACAACAGCCTAGTGCTTTTCCCAGAACCTCAGTTTACCCATCTGTAAAGTGGGGGCGATAGCAGGGCCTTCCTCACAGAAGGAACCCTGGGAGCTGTTCAGTGGGGCCCTGGCACATGGTAGCTTCTCTCCACAGTCCTGGGGGCTTGCTTAGCTCACCCTGCGTGTCCAGCCCACTCCCAGTGGCCGGGTTCCTCCTCCCGCCGCCCGCCCCACCTTTGGAGTGGGGCTGCCCTCAAAGGCATGCCTGACATTTCACCCATCCAGACTGGACTTCGCAGCATCTCCTCGCTGCCAGGCCTGTGCTGGGCATGAGCACAGGCAAGCAACCAATCCTGCCCCTCGGGTGGGGACCAGGTGGGAAAGTGGGGCACAGAGTGCCCAGGAGGCAAATAGCTGGGTGGGGGCGTGCTGCAGAAGCTCAGGGTGCTCTCCAGGCCCCATCCCCCATTCCGGGCCCACGCCCAGTCAGAATCACCAGACACGAAGGAACCAAGACGCTGAGAGTGTGAACCAACGGACCAGCCAGATCACAGGCGCGGGAGGGCTGGCGCTGTGGGCTCTGTCGCACCAGCTGATAACATGGCGATGCTCGTTGTGTTTAAAGAATCGGAGAGAGGAGTCCCCTGCCCCCAGGTGACCTTCTCTTTCTCTGTCCACAGACAGCAGCCCTCTCGTGGGCAGCATGGCCTCCAGTTATGGGACCCTGACGATCGGAATGCCTCTAGATCCCCTCAGCTCCTCAGTTTCATCCGTGGTATGTGGGCAAGAGAGGGGCAGGCGGGACCAGCACCGGGGCGCCCAGACCCTGGCTTCCTCCTCTAGTCCCGCCTCTCCCCCACCCGGGCCTTCTCACCCTGCGTCCACAGAGGCTCAGCGGCTACTGTGGGAGTCCATGGAGAGTTATAGGCTATCACGCCGTGGTCTGGATGATGGCAGGGGTCCCTTTGCTGCTCTTCCGGTGGAAGCCGGCGTGGGGGGTGCGCCTGCGATTCCAGCCCTGCAGCCTGGCCCGCGCCGAAACACTCGTCATCGAAATAAGAGACAAAGAGGTGAGAGGTCAAGTGGTGGTGGCAGCCTGGGGCTGGAGAAGGTTGGCGTTGGGGTGGCGTTGGGTTAGGGTTGGGGATGAGGATACTTGGGTTCTCGGCCAGACCTGGCCAATAAATATCTTGTGCGGCTTGCTCTCTCCGGACCTCAGTGTTCCCACCTGAGCAGGTTGGGTGGTTCCTGAAGGGGTCATCCGTATTCTTCTTTTTTTTTTAAGATTTTATTTGTTTTTAAACAGAGAGGAAGGGAGGGAGAAAAAGAGGAAGAGAAACATCAGTGTATGGTTGCCTCTGGGGACCTGGCCCTCAACCCAGGCATATGCCCTGACTGGGAATTGAAGCGGCAACCCGTTGGTTCACAGGCAGGCGCTCAGTCCTCTGAGCCACACCAGCCAGGGCATCATCTGTATTCTTGACCCCTCCTCCTCCCTCGGGGGCCACCAGGCTGTGAGGAGGGGCTTGGGCAGGGAGGGGGGTCTCTTCCAAGGCTGAGCGCACACCTCTGCGTTCTAGGATAGTTCCTGGCAGCTCTACGTTGTCCGGGTGCAGACTGAGGCCGTCGGTGAGGGCCGGTAAGGCAGCCCCGCTGCCCCTTTCCGGAAGACCCTGTTCCCCAGTCCCCCACCCACAAAGGCTCTGACCCCGGCGCCTCCCATCCCAGGGAGGAGGGTAGCTCTGAGGGCATGGAGAGGTGCTAGGGCAGCTCCCAGGACTCTACAGTAACCCCTTCGCCCCTCCCCAGCCCGGAGCTGCCCCCGCAGACCCAGGTGGAGGATGGCCGGAGCTGGGTAGCTGTGGGGGCGGTGCCGGAGGGTGTGTGGAAGGACACTGCCCGGCTCCACAGCGGTGAAGAGGCAGCGAGTGGACAGGTGGGTTCTGGACAGGCCCTTGCCCCTCTCTGAGCCTTACTTACTCACACTCTGTGCAGTGGCGGTGGGGGGGGTGGCGTTCTCCAGGCACCTTTGGTTCTATTGTCCCAAATGTACAGGGCGCTGACTAACCACCTTCACACCCCTCTCCTACTGCTCTCCTCTGACACTGGTCGCTGCCCCCACCCCACACGAGCCCAGCCTCTCCTCTCTCCCACCCAACAGCAGGTGCTGCGGTACTACCTCTTCCGGGGCCAGCGCTACATCTGGATAGAGGCCCAGCAGGCCTTCTGCCAAGTCAGGTAGGGGCAGGGCCACGGCTCACACCTCATCCCACAGCAGTGCTGGGCACTGCGTGGAGCGGAGGAGGTGGCAGGAAGTGGCCTGGCCTGGGCTCCCTCCCAGCCTGTGCCTCGGCCTCCGCAATCATGGGCATGTCACTGAGCCTCTCCAGGCCCCGAGGTGTCTACAAACAGGACAGGAGGAGAATCCCTGCCTCCTGGGCGTATTTCGAGGGTGAAGTACGTCGGCGTCTGTAAAGCTTGGCGCAGCCTCTGGCTGCGGTGGAGACACTGGACTCAGACTGTCTGTTTGGGGTCTGGTCCCAGCTCTGCCACCTGCTAAGTGCTTGACAAGTGTGAGCTCCCAACACGTCTGAGCTTGAGCCCCAGGAAGCAGACCCTGAGACAGGGATTCAGTGCAGAGAGTTGGCCCAGAAGGTGACCCTGGGAACCCCTGGGGAAGTGAGGTGGGAGGGGCCGGCTGCCAGGGGACTGTTTACCGTGGGCACCTGGAGCTCAGTCCCCTCGGGATCTCTTTGATCCCATGTAGAGCCCACGCCTAGGGGTGCCCTCGCCCACAGAGTGAGGAGGCCGAGGTCCGTCCCTACCCATCACCTGCCATTGTGGGCTGAGGGCTGCTCCTGGCAGTGGGAGCTCACTCTGCCCGCAAAGTGCAGAATTCGAGTCCCCAGGAGCAGCCCTCAGGTAAAGGCAGGTGTTGGCAGTAAGCTTCTGGCAGAGAGGTGAGTGCCAAGCGGAAGTGGCGGTGGCACCAGAGCCCCTGCTACCTAAGGACAGCAAAGATGGCTGACAGGTTTGTCACTTAGTATGAGCAGGCACTGCCCAAGCACTCAGCATGGCCCATCTCCTTGAACTGCCGCCCCCCGCCCCCCGCTCCCCGAGGCCCTGCGAGGTGGGTGCTGTCACCGTCCCCGTGTTGCAGAGGAGGAACCTGAGGCGTCCTCACTGCTGCTGTCACTGTTACGTGTGATCACGTTTCTCTGTTCTCTCTCCTTGCTGAGAGGGTTCGGGTGGTTTGGGCCCAATCAGAGGAACCAGAGGAGGAAGTAACCCAGAGTGAGGGAGGGACCCGCTTTGTCCCAGGAGCACAGTGTGGCAGAAGTGGGCCGAAGGGGTGGGGGCTGCAGAGCTCAGGCCCTGTCACCGGCACAAACGCCCCCTCCTTCCCAGCCTGCTGGACCAGGGCCGCACGTGTGACGACATCCACCATTCCCGCTCCGGCCTCGGCCTCCACGACCACGCTGTGAGGTGCGTGCTGCCCTGGACCGGAGGGGCCCTGAGAGCTGGGGACGCCTGTCTCACCCCCCAACCCCGGCTTCTTCCAGTCACTTGCCTTCCCTGGGCCTCGGTTTCCCCAGCTGTAAAGTGAGGGCCTTCGGGCACCCCCGGAGGGGCCGGCTGCCACAGCCCCCTTCGCCTCATGCCTCGCCCTTCTCTTCTTACAGGAAGACCGTCTACGGCCCCAACACCATCAGTGTGCCGGTCAGGTCCTATCCCCAGCTGCTGGTGGACGAGGTAGGGCTGTCCACAAGGCTTCTCTGGGCCACTTCCCAGGGCAGGCCAGGCTAGCTGTCCCCTTCTCCATAGTAGTCATCTCAGACCCAGTCCCCGTCAGCTCAGGGCGAGGAACTGGGGCTTCCGGTCCAGGCCACAGACTAGAGGCCGAGAGGCGAACCCGCAGCCTGGGCTCCTGCTCTCTGCCAGGAGCCTTTCTGTGCGTGTCCTCTTCACTCTCCACAGCCCCACGAGTGGGGACTCAGAGGGGGGCACTGTTCACGTGTGAGGAGCCTGAGGTTCAGGGAGGGGACGTGGCGTGACCAAGGTCACACAGGGACAAAAGGAACCAGCGACCCTGACACATCGAGAGGACACTGTCACCATCCCAGCCCTCTGAGCCTGGAGCAGACACCTGTGAAAGTCAAAGGGGTCTCCGAGGCTGGTCTGATGTGAACCTTAGTCAGCCACTTGGAAACTCTGTGGGTTTAGGCAAGTGACTTAACCCTCCTGTGCCTCAGTTTCCTCATCTGTAAAGTGGAGCTTATGGTAGCATCCACCTGGTGGAATTGTCATCACCGTTACATGCACTTAGATGAAGTGCTTTTCCAGGGCCTGGCATGTGAACGCCCATGTCCTCTTTAGAGTACAGAAACTGGGGGCTGGAGGGACCCCTGGATGGGCCTGGCCGGGAGAAGGGCTTGGCTATAGTCCTGCGGCCACTGCAGGATTCTCTGCTCCCTGTGTCTGGGCCACCCTGGGGACCAGGGGCCCTGACAC
>CM052542.1:8496540-8588578 GCA_028533065.1 Trachops cirrhosus | reverse complement strand
CCTCCTGCCCCTCCCCCAGGCTCTGAACCCCTACTATGGGTTCCAAGCTTTCAGCATCGGTCTGTGGCTGGCCGACTACTACTACTGGTACGCTCTGTGTATCTTCCTCATCTCTTCCATCTCCA
Source organism: Trachops cirrhosus (assembly GCA_028533065.1). Lineage (NCBI taxonomy): Eukaryota > Metazoa > Chordata > Mammalia > Chiroptera > Phyllostomidae > Trachops > Trachops cirrhosus. Next base: position 8,588,453 of record CM052542.1, on the reverse strand, counting down.
TCTGCCTGTCGCTGTACAAGACCAGAAAGGTGGGTGGGGTGGGGTGGGTGGGGTGGGGCGGGGCAGGTGGGCCTCCATGGGGCTTCCGCCTACCCACTCCCTGCCTGTCCCCCTGCTCACAGCAAAGCCAGACCCTGAGCGACATGGTCAAGCTCTCCGTGCGGGTGTGCGTGTGCCGGCCTGGGGGAGGTGAGAGCTGAGGAAGAGGGGGCTGGGGGGGGCAGGGGGGGTCCCCAGGCCATGCTGAGGCTTCCGCCCTCCTGCAGAGGAGGAGTGGGTGGACTCCAGCGAGCTGGTGCCCGGAGACTGCCTGGTGCTGCCCAAAGAAGGCGGGCTGATGCCCTGCGACGCCATCCTGGTGGCCGGCGAGTGCATGGTCAATGAGAGCGCTCTGACAGGTCAGCTCACGCCCCTGGCCCGGGGTCTCCTGCTTGTCCTGCCCTGCACCAAGCCCCCCAGTTGCACTGGAACTTGTAGCCCGAGTGTCCTTTTCCCCTTGCTCTCAGCTCACAGCCCTGCCTTCAGCACGCACTAATTCTGCGCCACTCGGGCCCTCAGTGAGAGATCGCCGCTCCGCCCGGCAGTGGGCCCAGGGCACACAGTGCTTCAGCCCCCTCATGTCAATATCTTTATCGGTTTGAATTATAAAAATAATGCAATTCCAGCAGAAGGAGAGCCCCCACTCCGCCCCCCACTGTGTGCATGTATGTGAGCACGCACACTCCACTCCCCCGAGAGACAGCTCCTGGTGTCTGGCTGGCTGGCACACGCCCTTCCGGGACTTGTGGCTGTGTCTTAGGCCTTGGCCCTCCCTGAGCCTCAGTGTCCCTCCTTGTAAGTTGGGGGCAGTGATTTTTTTCACTTGTGATTATGAAAGTTAATGAGACCTAGGGCTGTCCTGGCTGGTGGTGGCCCAGTGGGTTGAATGCTGGCCTGCAAACCAAAAGTTTGCTGGTTCAACTCCCAGTCAGGGCACACGCCTGGGTTGCGGACCAGGTCTCTGGTTGGGGGCGTGGGAGAGGCAACCGAATGATATTTCTTTCCCTCTTTTTCTCCCTCCCTTCCCCTCTCTCTAAGAAATAAATAATACTTTTTTAAAAAATGAGACCTAGGGCTGATGAGACAATTCTGTGCACGACTGGTGGTCTTGCTGGTGGGAGGGGGGCATGCAGGCCCTCGTGGGCCTCACACCACATCCCTGCCAGGGGAGAGCGTTCCAGTGCTGAAGACGGTCCTGCCGGAGGGGCCGGTGCCCTACTGCCCAGAGACCCACCGGCGGCACACGCTCTTCTGCGGGACCCTCGTCTTGCAGGCCCGGGCCTTCGTAGGACCCCACGTCCTGGCAGTGGTGACCCGAACAGGTAGGAGTCGGGAAAGCAAGGAGGGATGCCGGGCCCAGCACCTAGAAGAGAGGTGACATGGGACAGGTGGGACCCATCTTTGCCACTGCCCTGCTTGGGGTTGGCTGAAGTGGGCAGGGACGTGGCAAGCAGGAAAGAGCCCACCCCTAGGAAGGGAGCTGTGCTATGCAGGAGGCCCCCTTACCCTGGTTTCAGTTACCTGCAGTGAGCCGCAGCCTGAAAATATTAAATGGAAAATCCCAGGCATAAGCAATTTGTTAGTTTTAAATGGCACGCTGTCCTGAGTAGCGTGGTAAAATCTCACGCCATCCCACTCTGTCCCACTGGAGACGCGAATCGTCCCCTTATCCAGTGTATTCCTGCCTTGTATTCTACCCGCCCTTTATTCGCTTAGTAGTTGACTGGGTTGTCAGACGGGCTGCAGAGATATCACAGTGCTTGTGTTCAGGTCACCCGTACTTTACGTAGTAATGGCCCCAAAGCACAGGAGCAGTGACGCTGGCAATTCGGACATGCCAGAGGGAGCCGTCAGGGGCTTCCGCTGAGTGAAAAGGTGCCTGTGGGGGAAAACAGCATGCGTGGGGCTGGGCCCTACCCACGATTTCAGGCCTGCAGTGCGGGTCTTGGAACGTGTCCCCTCAGGTAAGGGGGGACTGCTGTAGAACTTCACAGGTTCTTGCCACGTGGGAAGTGAACCCATTGTCACCAGATCTGACTTAGTCACTGAGTTTTTAATAAACTCTGTGGGCTGGACAAGTCTTGTGGGCTGTCACGTGTGACCCCAAACCGGGTAATGTTTAACTCTGGAGCCTTATGTCTTACACCCCAGAGGTGCAAATGGGTTGGGGAGGAGTTGGAAGACCCCTTTTCTTCTTAAAGATTTTACTTACTTATTATTAGAGGGGAAGGGGAGGGAGAAAGAGAGGGAGAGAGACATCAATGTGAGAGAGAGACATCAATCAGTTGCCTCGATCAGGGACCCAACCTGCAGCCCAGGCAGGTGCCCGGACCAGGAATCAAACTGGCGACCTTTTGCTTTTCCTGATGATGCCCAACAAACTGAGCCACACTGGTCAGCGGGGGAAGACCCATCTTGACCTTCAGCGTCCCCTGCCTCAGCTTCCTTGTCTCCTCACAGGGTTCTGCACAGCTAAAGGGGGGCTGGTGAGCTCCATCTTGCATCCCCGGCCCATCAACTTCAAGTTCTACAAACACAGCATGAAGTTCGTGGCTGCCCTTTCTGTCCTGGGTGAGTGTGCCCTGTACCCCACCCTGCCATGGTCCCCGAGGCTCCATCCCAAGCCTCACTGAGTCCCTTGCTGTCTCCCCAGCTCTCTTCGGCACCATCTACAGCATCTTCATCCTCCGCCGAAACCGGGTACGGAAGCCGGGGGGCCAGGCGGAGGCTGCCGGTAGGAGCCCAGGGCCCATACAGCCTGGCCCCTGGTGTTCACGGTGCCCCCTGCCCTGCCAGGCGCCAGTGAATGAAATCGTGGTCCGGGCTCTGGACCTGGTGACGGTGGTGGTGCCGCCCGCCCTGCCGGCTGCCATGACCGTGTGCACGCTCTACGCCCAGAGCCGGCTGCGGAGCCAGGGCATCTTCTGCCTCCACCCGCTTCGCATCAACCTGGGGGGCAAGCTCCAGCTGGTGTGCTTCGACAAGGTAGGGGTCCTGGGCCGGGCTGGCGTGGGGCAGGGGCGCACGCGGGTGCCGTGGCCAGACCTCCACACCTGCCTGCTTCACTCGGCGACATCGACTAAGGGCCTGCTGGATGCCAGGCGCTGTGTTGGGGCAGAAACACCCGGAGGAACTGCCCCTCCCCAAGCTGCCGCCCACATCAGGCTCGGAAAAAGTGTCCAAAATCCTTAACTCGTTTGTTCGAGAATCGCTGAGAGCCTGCTGTGCGCCCAGTGCCCCTGGGGCTCCATCCATGACCCACACAGCGGGCACCCCAGACATGGATGTGTGTGCCCGTCCCCCCACCAAAACAAGTGAACCCAGGAGCACAGAGAGCCCCGGGCGGTGATGGGTCTTAGGAAGGAAGTAAATCGGATACCTGGTGGGTGATACATGGGGGTCCCTCCCTTAGAGAGAGAGCAGTCAAGGAGGGCTCCATGAGCAGGTCCCAGGTGACCTCAGTGAGGGGTCATGGACACGTGGCAGGCCCCGGGCCGGGGAGGTTACGGAAGGAACCAGTGTGGCTCCTTGGAGGAATAGACTGTGTGTTTGAGGCCCGAGGAGCAGTGGGGAGGAGGTTAGGTGTTATTTTGAGGGCAGCGGGGACTGTGGAGGGTTTTGAATAGAAAGGTTGGTGGATGATGTGTGAGAAACGCAGGCATTCTTTCATTCATTCACTCACTCATTCATTCACTTACTCAACAGTTACATTAAGCGGAAGGCGCAACCAGGTCTTCTCCCTAATACCACAGTGAACAAACGATGGGGCAGCAAAGAGGCCGTGGGTGGGAGCCCACAGCCAGGACCACCTGGCCCAACTGCAGGGTTACGGAAGACGTCCCGGAAGAAGTGATGCCAGACAAGGAAACAGCAGGGGTTAGGGGGGCCAGTTGGCAGAGAAACTGAATGTGTAGAAGCCTAGAGACGAGAAGACCTCTTCTGGTTCCAGCTCTGGGTCCTGGGGCTCCCGTGGGACCGGCCTGGCCTGGGGTGTGGGCGCCCAGCCCAGCAGGGCACAGCTCATCCCAGGCCTCATCCTTGGCCTGCCCGCTTGCCCCCTGCAGACAGGCACCCTCACTGAGGATGGCTTGGATGTGATGGGTGTGGTGCCCCTGCAAGGGCAGGCCTTCCTGCCACTGGTCCCAGAGCCCCGCCGCCTGCCCACGGGGCCCCTGCTCCGAGCACTGGCCACCTGCCACACCCTCAGCCGGCTCCAGGACACCCCGGTGGGCGACCCTATGGACCTCAAGATGGTGGAATCTACTGGCTGGGTGAGGAGGCCAAGCAGGTCAGCCCCCTGCCTCTGGGCAGCTGGGCCCTAACCAAGCCCACCTGGTCCTCATTCTAGGACGTCCATGGTGGTCTCTGTTATGCCCACTGTCAGTAGTAACAATGGCCAAGGCCACGTGTGCAGCACCTACTGTGTGCCAGCGCTCTGTCGTACACCTGTTTCGTGTCCTCCCTGTAGCCCCAGGAAGGAAGCTTAAAGCCTCCTTCACAGGGAGGAGACTGAGGCTGAGGAGAATCTGTAATAACTTGTCCAAGGTCACCCAGCGGCAAAGCCAGAGTTTGAACTTGGGTCCGCCTGACCCCATAGCCCACATTCTTCTGTTCTATCCAGTCTCCCATTAAGGAAGTCTTTAATAAGTCTAACTTGACTTTCTCCTGCTGCCTCTCTCCATGGGCCAAGGACTGGCTGCCCCAGGCCAAGCCAGCCCCCGGGCCCTGTGATGCCAACCTTCTCTGCCTGCCTCCCAGGTCCTGGAAGAGGGGCTGGCTGCCGACGCGGCACTTGGGACCCAGGTCTTGGCAGTGATGAGACCTCCAGCTCAGGATCCCCAGCGCCAGGGCATGGTGAGCTGAGGGGAAGCCCGCAGGGCTGGAGGGGAGGGCTCTGCAGGTCAGCTCCTCAGCTGCCCTCCCACCCTGCAGGAGGAGCCCTTGGTGCCGGTCAGCATCCTCGGCCGCTTCCCCTTCTCATCGGCCCTGCAGCGCATGAGCGTGGTGGTGGCGTGGCCAGGTGCCGCGCAGCCCAAGGCCTATGTCAAGGGCTCCCCTGAGCTGGTGGCTGGCCTCTGCAGCCCTGAGACAGGTGAAGGGGGCGGGCCCCAGGTCCACTGGTCAGCCTTGACACAGAATGGGGTGGGCACCCAGTCTCTGTCCCTGCACCAACCTTCCTGTCCTGGTGACATCTGACTCTGCCTGGCAGTGCCCGCCAACTTCGCCCAGGTACTGCAGAGTTACACCGCCGCCGGCTACCGCGTCGTGGCCCTCGCCGGCAAGCCGCTGCCCATCACACCCAGTCTGGAGGCAGCCCAGCAACTGACCAGGTGGGCCCTGGGAACCAGGCCTCAGGCGTGGGCAAAGGGAGTCCTGTGAGCAGGCAGGGCCCAGAGCTGGGGGTGGGGCCTGCTCGCTCGTGACCTCTGACCCACCCTGCAGGGACATGGTGGAGCAGCAGCTGAGCCTCCTGGGGCTGTTGGTCATGAGGAACCTGCTGAAGCCACAGACGACACCGGTCATCCGGGCTCTGCGGGGGACCCGCATCCGCACCGTCATGGTGACAGGTATCCCAGCCCTGCTCAGGGCACAGTGCCCCTTCCGGGCAGGGAGAAGGGACCCAGCGGCACTGCCCGGCGCATCTCCTAGGGCCCTGCTCCAGGCCAGGCCCTTGTCAGGCGTGTCGTGGATCTTTACAACATGCCCCCTCAAGTGGTCATTGTTGCCCACCTGACAGATGAAGAAGGGGAGGCTCAGGGGGGCAGCGTGACTTCCTAAGAGCCCAGGGGTGGGTCAGACAGCCTGGGTCCGACCCGGCTACTCACCTGCTAGATGGCCTCTCCAAGGCCTGGTTTCCACGGGGTGACATGGAGGAGCTCAGTGGGTCTGTTTCCTCCTCGTTTTCCCGCCCCGCCCTCCACGCACACTTTCCAGCGGAGCCCCACAGCACTAAGGAGTATAGTGGGACTCGAACCCAGGCCCCCAGTTCGTGAGACCGTTGATGCCTAAGTTATAGACGGGAAAACGGGTTCGGGGACGTTGGTAACCTGCCTGAGCCTGTTCAGCCGGTCATGGCAGACGGATTCTGTCCGGCCTCGATTTCCCTTCAACACGTGTCAGGGTGAGGATGGCCGCCCTGGATGGCAGCTGGACCCTGACCTTGACCCATGTGCTCCAGGGGACAACCTGCAGACAGCAGTCACTGTGGCCCAGAGCTGCGGCATGGTGGGCCCCCAGGAGCGTCTGGTCATCCTGAGCGCCACGCCCCCCGAGCGGGGCCAGCCTGCCTCCCTCGAGCTCCTGCCGGTGGAGTCCCCTGCGGCTGTGAACGGGGCGAAGGTGAGGCTGACTCGGAGTTCCTGCCACGCACCCCACCGGTGCCCCTGCCCCTGTGTCACCTGATCCAGGCCCCAGCAACCCGGGGTGGCCAGGGGCGCTGAGCTGAGCTTCCCGGGCCTGCAGGATCCTGACCAGGTCTCGAGCTACACCGTGGAGCCAGACCCCCGCGCCAGCCACCTGGCCCTCAGCGGGTCCACCTTTGGTGTCCTTATGAAGCACTTCCCCAAGCTACTGCCCAAGGTAGGGCTGCCCAGCCTCCCTGGCCTCTCTGCACCTCCCCCTGCTCTGCTCCCTCCTCTTGGCTGCCCCACCCCTATCCTGTGGCTGCCTCAGTACCTCGCCCCTCTCCCTGTGCCCCCAGGTCCTGGTCCAGGGCACCATTTTTGCCCGCATGGCTCCTGAGCAGAAGACGGAGCTGGTGTGTGAGCTGCAGAAGCTTCAGTGAGTGCGCACGGGGGACGGGTCTCGGGGGGACAGGCAGTCCATGAACCCCTGCCTCCGACCTCAGGCAATAAAGAACCACGGCCCTCAGAAGGAAGCCACTCGGGCTTTCCTGGGGTTCTCACACCAAAGTAGTCACTGCACCCATTTACTGAGCACCTACCGTGCACCAGGCATCCTGCCTTCCTTGCATTCTGCCGGCAAGCCTGGGAGGTGGGTGGGGCTCCATCACAGGTAAGGAGGCACCTCCCAGGCTGAGCCTGCTATGAATCTGGGCCGCACCTGCCCCCCTCTGCCAGGTACTGTGTGGGCATGTGCGGGGACGGCGCCAATGACTGTGGGGCCCTCAAGGCCGCCGACGTGGGCATCTCACTCTCCCAGGCCGAGGCCTCGGTGGTCTCGCCCTTCACCTCGAGCATGGCCAGCATCGAGTGTGTGCCCATGGTCATCAGGTGAGGCGGCGGGGGCCCATAGGCGGGGGCTGGCCCATCAGCCAGCCTGGGCCCCTAATACCCACACCTGCTCCCCAGGGAAGGCCGCTGCTCCCTCGACACGTCCTTCAGCGTCTTCAAGTACATGGCCCTGTACAGCCTGACCCAGTTCATCTCTGTACTGATCCTGTACACGGTGGGTGCCCGCATCAGGCCAGGGTGAGGACGCTCTGTGGTAGGGTTAGGGGCCTGGCGGGTTCTGGCAAAGCTGGTGTGGCCTCGAATCCCGCTCTGCCACTTTCTGGCGGTGTGGCCCGCGTGACTCCTGAGCCTCTGGGGCCAGGCCGGTATGAGGATGAAAGCACAGAGCCTGGGGGTCCTCAGAAACGGGGCAGGGGGGCGGTTCTGTGCTAACACGTCGTCCCTGTCCTCCAGAACTCCCCATCTGCAGGGGACACTGAGGCATGGCCCAGGCGGAGGTGGGAGTAGGGCAGAGCCAAGGCCCTTGCCCCTTTCTTGTGGGTCCACCTGTTTCCCTGAGAGGAGCGGCATCTCACCCCCAGGAACGCATGTCCCTGGCCCCCACAGAAAGCGGGGGACACTGTGCGGCCATGCTGATCTTATACTAGAACCTGTTCCTATGTCCGCCGGGAGCCTGGGGCTTCCTGTGGGCGGGAACTGTGCCGTCCATTAACCCAGCGGCTCCACAAGGCAGGGCCTCGGTCTCCCCTCGGCTGGGCCTTCCCCACTGGTCAGGGGAGCTGCCCCTTCAGTCAGGCCCCCCAAGGCCAGCAGGGCTGCCGCTCCCTCAGACTGGGAGAGGGACCCCCAAAGTCCAGGGCCAGGGCTCCCCTGTCAGACTAGGGGTTACCAGTCCTTCCGCCCTCCCTCCCCTGCCGGCAGATCAACACCAACCTGGGTGACTTGCAGTTCTTGGTCATCGACCTGGTCATCACCGCCACAGTGGCCGTGCTCATGAGCCGCACCGGACCGGCGCCGGTGCTGGGGCGGGCTCGGCCGCCAGGGGCCCTGCTCAGCGTGCCTGTGCTGAGCAGCCTGCTGCTGCAGGTGGCCCTGGTGGCCGGCGTGCAGCTGGGGGGCTACTTCCTGACGCTGGCCCAGCCCTGGTGAGTAGGGGACCCACCCCCAAGCCCCACCCCCGAACCTGTCCTCCACGTGCACATTCCCTGACCCCTGGCCCCCATGCCCTCAGGTTCCAGCCTCTGAACCAGACAGTGCCCGCGCCAGACAACCTGCCCAACTACGAGAACACGGTGGTCTTCTCTCTGTCCAGCTTCCAGTACCTCATCCTGGCCGCAGCCGTGTCCAAGGGGGCCCCCTTCCGCCAGCCACTGTACACCAACGGTGCTGCTGCGTGGTGGGGTGGGGAGGGCGGGCGCCGGGAGGGACGGGGCGGGGGGGCTCCCGTGGGCCGGCGTGTGAATGTGCAGGGCTGCCCTGGCCTGACAGACTCTCCCCACCAGTGCCCTTCCTGGTGGCCCTGGCGCTCCTGGGCTCCGTCCTGGTGTGCCTCCTCCTGGTGCCCGGCCTCCTGCGGGGGCCGCTGACACTGAGCAACATCAGCGACACCTGCTTCAAGCTGCTGCTGCTGGGCTTGGTCGCCTTCAACTTCGTGGGGGCCTTCTTGCTGGAGGTGGGGCCCACTGCGTCGAGGGGCGGGAGGGGGCGGGAGGGGCTGGGGCTGGGCCACAGCCGCCCCCTCCGCTCTGCCGTCCCTCTTCTCTGTAGAGTGTGCTGGACCACTGCCTCCCAGACTGCCTGCGGTGGCTGCGGCCCAAGGGGGCCTCCAAGAAGCGTTTCAAGCAGCTGGAGCGGGAGCTGGCTGAGCAGCCCTGGCCACCACCCACCGGGCCTGGGAGGTAGTGCGTGCACCCTCTCCAGCACGCTGGACCCTGGATATCCCTTCCTCTGAGCCACGGACTGGGCCCCATCTCCAGAGACACCACCGTCAGCCCTGAGCCAGGTGGTTGTCACACTCTTGCCCCAAGTCTGCCCAGCACAGCCCCTCCTGCCCCCACTTGGGGAAATGCTAACTTTTGTCCCCTTTTCAGACACCCCACGTAGAGACAGCAGCCACCAGCCCCACTCAGAGCTGCTGTCAGTGTAGCAAATAAAATCACTATTTTACTGGCTTGGTTGTGCCTGTTTCCTGCCTGGTACTGCTGAGCCAGCTGCCCGGCTGGCAGAACCTGTCGCAGGTCTGCTCCTGGCTCTCCTGCCAGCCCTCCGTCTGATAGTAATACTTCTGGGTTGAGCTTGTGCCTGGTGCTCTGCTAAGCATTTTATAGCATTGTCATTTAGTCCTCACAGTGACACTGGACTACTGTGCCCATTTGACAGATACAGAAACTGAGGCTTAGAGGTCACACAGGTGGTCAGAAGGGGACCAGATGGTTTTGACTCCCGTACCTGTTCTCTTAACCTTCCTACCCTCCTGTGGTGGGGGGCGGGGCGGGGGAGAAAGGCAAAGGACTTGCCTCAGACCCAGACAGGTGCTAGTGCCCAGGAGGCACGTGACTGGGGACCATTCCCTTTCCCCCCCTGCCCACCCCTCACATCCAGGACGAGTTTGTGGTCCACTCACTTCCTCCCTCAGACGAAAATCCAGGCTCTGCACACACTCTACCCATCCAATACCATGTTGTACGCTGTCCCTGTCCGGGCACGTGGCAAAGGCCTACGCGGTCATCTGGCCCATCTGTGCTGCGCAGGGGAGACCAGGAAACAAGGCTGATTCCTGCCCTCCAAGGGCCCCGCCAAGCTCGCTCACAGAAGCCCCGCATCACCCCCACACCTGCCCCTGTAAGAGCTCGGTAAATGTAGAATCAGAGAGGACGAACGATGTGGGTGTGAGAAGGTAACTCGTAATATCAGGCGCATCCACAGACCTGCGTTGGGTTCTCAGCCATAAGCCAGCATCAGTTCAGGGTGATGGTTGCTGTTCAAGGGGAGTCAGAGGACACCGTGGGAGGCCTGGGTTCGAATCCCTCCTCCACCCTTAGCCAATGATTCATGCGTGTATTGGGCGGTCATGTGCCCAGTAGAAGGGCTGCAGCGGTGAACAAAAGATGGCTTTTGCCTGCGTGCAGCGTGTAGCCCGGGGAGAGCGGACAGTCAGGGAAGGGACAGATCTCTAGAGAGCACCCACATCCACTACCCCTCTCTGAAGAGCCGCCACCCCTGCTTGGGTCCTTAGGGCCAGGGGCGTGTGTAGGAGCAGCAAAGAGGATCTGGAAGCCAGGACACTAGAGTATGCAGGTTTGGGGCCTGCCAGGCTGTTTCCTCTCCCACCCTAGTGGGATTGTGCCTGGTAGCGGTGAAGCGGTAAGGGAGGGTACGGGGGGCTGGGCTGGCCCTTGGAGCCTGTAGCACTGTGAGTGACAAAAGCCCCTGCTGACCTGTGATAGACACTGGGGAGGGGAGTGGCAGATGCTCATTCATTTCACAAACCAGCACTGGGGAACAGATGATGCAGGGACACCCAGCAGCACCCCCTCATGCACGGGGACACACTCCAACACCACCAGTGGGTCCTGGAGCCGCAGAGGGCGCCGGGCCCCATGTACACCTTTTTCCTGGACGTACCTGCGACAAAGTTTAATTATAATTATAAATCAGTCACAGAAATTAACAATAGCTAATACACTAGAACGATTAATATACCATAATAAGAGTTACGCGAATGTGGCATTAGGAAGTAAAATAAGGGTTACTTGAACACAAGTACTGAGGTACTGTGACAGATAACTCACAGATGACAGAGATGGCTGCCAAGTGACCAACAGGCCGAGAGCACATGCAGCGTGGGTACTCTGGACAAAGGGGTGACTCACATCCGGCCGGACGGAGATGATCTGAGATTTCATCACGCTACTCAGAACGGTGTGCAACTTAAAACGTATAAATTGTTTACTTCTGGAATTTTCTATTAAGTATTTTCAGACCGAAGAGTTCCATGGGTAACTGAAACTACGGAAAGCAAAACCACAGATAAGGGGCGACTGCTGTATTTACTTCCTGTCTAATAGGATTCAGGGTCCAAGAGACAGGCAGTCATGAGGAGCAGGACCCAGCGAGGAGACCTGACGGTGAGGGCCTGAATCAAGGGGGCATGCCAAGCGCCCCCTCCCCGCTGGAGCCCCCCTCCTCAGGCCCAGGCTCCCATGACAAGGCAGGGCTCAGGACTGCCCCGGAGGCAGGGCACCTGCATCCCCCGACCCAGCCAGTCTCTCTGAGAAGAATCCAGTGTACACTCATTCATTCATTCCACAAATGCCCACGGAAGAGCTGCTGAGCAAAGCATCGTGCCTAACAAGCAAAAACAGACCTTGTCCCTGTCTTCATGTGGTTGACGGGCTCATCAAAGGATCCCACAGACATAGGACAGCATGCCAGCTGTGAGCAGCAAAGCAGAAGATGCTTTGGGGCATGACAGGGAGAAAGGGAAGGCTTCTCTGAGGAAGGGAGGGTTTGATCTATAACCAGGAGGAGGTAGACCTCGCCAGTGTTCCAGGAGGAAGAAAAGCTTGAGCAAAGGCCCTGTGGCCGCAGAGAAAGGATTTAGTGAGAGAATGCCGAAAAACCACATGGCTGGAGGGAATGAAGAGGCAAAGCCAGACCAGGATGAAGGGTAGGGCTCTTGGGGGCCACCGGGAAACTGAACCTTGAGCCTAGGTACATGGAAAAGGAGCGGAGGCTTTAAGTAGAAGGGGGCCAGTGTCTGAAGTGGACCAGGAAGGGCAGGACCCACTTGAGAAGGCCCAGATTGGAGGTTGTCACAGAATCTAGGCAACAGATAGTAATGGCAGCCCTGGCTGGGTGGATCAGTGGTTAGAACATTGTACTGCTACACTAAGGTTGTGGGTTTGATCCCTGGTCAGGGCATGTACAAGAATCAACCAATGAATACATCAGTAAGTGAAATAACTGATCTCTCTCTCTCTTCCTCTCTCTTTAAGTCAATATTTTTTTTAAAAAATTTAAAGAGATGATGGTGGCTTACCATCATGGGGGCAATGGACAGATTCAAAAGATACTTTGGAGGCAGAATGAGGGACTGGGTGCTGGACTGGATGCAGGGGCTGATGGCAGGAGAAGCCTGAGTCCTGGGAGGACCGTGAGGCCACTGAATGGGAACACCTTCTGGGGCCAGGCCTGGGAGAGGGTCACCGGGTCCTGAATTTGGACTTGGATCCTTGATGATTGTATGCCTTGGGGACATTGGCGGGGCCAGGCCTTGTAGGCTGGAGCCTGAGGCCTCAAAGAAATGCTGGTTATGGAAGCCTCCAGAGCCTGAGGGGCAGCCCAGAGATGACTAAGAAGACCCAGAAGGTGCAGCCAGAGAGGCAGGAGGAAAATCAGGCCAGAGAGGGTGTCCTCAAAGCTGGGAGAAGCCAGAGGGGAGCGCAAGGCTTACTTCCAGCTGAGCGGTCCTGGGTGAACTCCTTTATGAGCCTTGGTTTCCTCCTCTGTAAAATGGGGTAACTCGTCCGTCTCACCCACCTCATCACTGACTGGGGGCCAAAAGCGATGCGGAGAGGAGGAGGAGACGTTCTGCACAGTAAGAGTGTGGGGCAGACTTGACCATGGCTCCGCGGGCGCCCCCAGGAGCCGGTGCGCACCCGAGGGCGCGAAGGCCCTAGCGGCGGCTCTCGCGTTAGGACCCAGCGGATCCAGGGCTGGAGGGCGGGCGCCGGCCCGTCGGGGGCCCCGAGCGGGGCTCGCAGCGGGCAAAGGGGCGGCTCCGGCGGGCGGACTCGGAGCGGAGTGACCCGGCCAGGTAGGCGAGAGCCTGGCTGCCGGACTCCGCGGGCAGCCCTCGCGGGACCCGGGCCGCGGGCAGGGGGGCGATGCGGGGCTCTGCGTGGCCCCACTACTGGGGGCGCCTGCCAGTGTCCCGGAACCCCGGCCGTCTGAGCAGATGCTAAGAGGCCACTTAGAAAGTTTGGGTTCGCTTTGAAGGGAGGACGCGGGCTAGGAAGGGAAAGGATCCCCAGTTTGGGGGGAGCCCGAAATGGGGGCGTCGGGGCTGGGGGCGGCTTTTGTTCTCCCTGGGAGGTTGGAATGTGGCGGGTGGGGTGGGGGTGTGCGGCGGGAGCCCCGAGACGCGGAGAGACAAAGGGAGATCAGAGACCGGGAGAGCGCGCCGGCCGCGGCTGATTGTTCCCAGCTGTGCGGGCCGCAACATCTGGTTTCCTCCCGTCCGACCCCAGCCCGGCCTCCGCAGCGCCTCCCTCCGAGGGAGCGTGGGCAGGAGGCTCCGAGAAGGCCCCGCTTGTCCCCCTCCCACCGAACGCAGAGGGGAGCGGAGCTGCGGCTGTGGCAGGTCCTAGGTCTCCCCCACACCTCCGAAATCCATCGTCTAGAAGTGCTTGGAGCTGTTCCCCGGGTCAATTAATTACTCCCACGGGACTCTCCTCTTTACAAGCACTGCCCTTGCCCTAGGGGCCCCTTTGCCCAAGAAGCCTGAGCCTGGGTGCCAGAACTTCTGCGGAGGAAATGACCAGACTCCGTGCAGGGGCTGAGAGGCCAAGGAGGGGCTTTGGGGACAGAGGTCGCCCCACTCATAAACCCCTTAGGCCCCGACTCAGGGCTGCCTCCTGGTGCCGGCAGCCCCACTGAGCCTGGCTGCCATGGGCCCGGAGGGATGGGGGATGAGGGCTGGAGAGCGTGACCCTGTAGGGAGCTGCAAGGAAGGAGGTCCAGGTCTTTCAGCCCCCCCTTAACAGAGGGAGGCCAAGGGGGCTCAGAATGGGGCCGTGGGGAGCCAGATGTCCCTAGCCTGAGGGGCAGCTTGAGTCCTGAGTCTCATCTCCCCAACCCACTCAGTCCCACCTCAGTGTTCTCACCCACCTCGTGCAGCTAGCTGCCCTGAGGGTTCAGGGAGGGAGAGAGATGTTGAATGCGGGAGAAGGGCAGGGGTCACAGAAGTCTCAGGACTGGGGAAAAAGAGGACAAGATGCCGGCTTCTGCCTCTTTTCTTCCATTCTTGCTACACTCCCCTCCCCAGGGAAATGTGTCAAAGTTAGGTTTCCAGTTAGCTGTGGGGAAGAGCTCCCCGTGTTGTGGCAGGGAGGGGGCGCTCCTGGGTAAGTGAGCCCGTGGGCCCCTTCCCAGGCCTCCCAGCAGAAGGCTGACTGTTTGCGGCTGCCCTCCGCTGAGCTGGGCCCGGACCTGGGGACCTGGAGACTCTGCCAAGTCCACTGTGGGGCCAGGAGCCAGACGCTGGACTCAGCCAGGAGTTCTTAAACTTCCAGAGCCTGGTGAGAGCTATGGATCACTGCTCTGTCCCCCCAAAACTACATATACAACACTTTTCATACAACGTCAGGGGGTTCGGCACCCCTAGGCTGGGTGACATCATGGTTCCCTCCAGCACTGCCTTTCTAGGAGCCAGAGAAGCCCTCCTCAGACTCCACCCTAAGTGTTTCCTGCTGCTGCAGACAAATAGACCACAGTCTCGTGAGTCTGATGCACAGCCAGGTCTTGGGAGGCCTGGCAGGAGAGGGATCTTCTGGGGGTGGGAGCCCTGCCCAGGCCTGGCCGCCTTCGGGGGCCCTGGGGCCTATGCACGCATGCGGTTTCCTGCTGAAGGAAGATGCTCAAGGCCCAGGGGCTAATTGGGAGCAGGTGGTGGGTTTGGCAGACGCCACTGAGTGGGCTGTGATATCGGCTGGACAGGGCCGGGGTCCCAAGGATGGGCCCCGAGGTCAGGGATTTCCATGCTCGATGTACTGGGCGCCTGGGGAGGTGCTGAACCAGGGCTGGGCATGGTGGTGGACAAGGAGAGCAAGGCCAGGGCTGGGAGGGGGTTAGAAACGTCCCCTGACCTAGCAGGGCAGGTAGGGTCTGCTCTCCATCAGCCCTGGAGCCACGTTGGAGGCCTTGTCCCTCAGGGCTTGAGCCCTCGGTGAACCATCCAGGACAGCAGATGTCATTTCAAAGCAGTTCCCTCCCCAGACTCTGGGCCCTCCCTGTGCGTGGCTTCTGTTCCGGGTGACTCCTTCTCCAGGCTGAATTTGGGGAGCGGAGGTGGGCTCGGCAGTCCTGGCTCGGTGGGCCTGGGATGCGGTCTGACCCCCTCCCTTCTCCCAGGTGTCTGACATCAGCCCAGCCCGCCTTACCCAGTAGCCATGAGAGCTGCCTACCTCTTCCTGCTTTTCCTGCCTGGTAAGTGGCTCATGGAGGTGGCGCGGGGCGGGGGTCCCCTTATGTGGGTGAGAGTGAGGGTGTGGGGGAAGGAGATGGCAATGGGTCTTCGTTGTGCCCGATGGCCAGAACTCAGGTCCCCGTGTCCCGGGGCCTCCTGCCTCCTGGACCACAGACCGGACTAGCCAGCCCCTCCCAGGGTCTGCGGCATTTCCTGGGCTCTCGCCCCACCGTCCACGGCAGCAGACAGGCAGCGTTCTGGAGAGTGGGCACACACCCAGGCGCCCAAGGCCGCGCTTTGCCGCTCACTCAGTCACCCTCCCAGGAGCTGATGTGTGGGGAGTTGAGGATACGGAAGGCAGGGAGTCCCGTCTGGGCCATTTGGGGCTCCACCACCCTATTCAGTCTGGACCTTAGAGGGGTCCCTGGTGGTCAAGTGAGAAGTTACCAATGGGGATCCAAAGGCCCTGCCAGGTCCCACCTGCATCTTTGAACAGCTATCTGTTGAGCTTCTACTCTGTGCCGGGCACCGGCGCGACCAAATGCAGGGCGGGCTGCCTGCCGCTGCAAAGGCCAGTACTCGAGAGGCAGGTGCTGGTGTCAAGGACAGTGGTTTATTTGCAGACGCTGCACTTCTGGAAGAAGAGGGACTTGTGTCTCAAAGCACAGCCCCACATCTCAGTGGAGGCAGAGGCTTTTATAAGCAGGGCGAGGGGAACAGACAGGGATCAAGGGAGGGGGTTGCAAAGCTCTCTACGTGCAGACGAGCACAGTCCATTCCGATACGGCAAGTGACGTCCGGTGTGCAGCATCCTGGTTTAGTCGTCCTGGATTCACGTCATCCCGGCTCCAAGGTTGAAAGTCAGCACATCTCCTGGAGCTGGGGTGCCTGAAGGTCAGGATGTGTACCTTTCAAAGTTAGTTCCTAGGATTCTTAGACGGACATGCTGTTCATCTACAAGCCGCATACTAGTCAGAGTCAACACTTACAGAAACGATGTCAAAGGAAGCAGGGTGGGGTGGGTCATGATTTTCCACTGTTACAGTTTTCCACTGTTACCCTTGGCGGGGCCCTGGGGGTAGATACTGAGATGAACCGGGCAGACAAGTCCCCGCCCACGTGGTGCCGCCAGTCTAGGCAAGGGAGGGCTGTGTTGATAACGTGGAGTGTGCTGAGCGCTGCGATGGAAATACCAGGAGGATGAGAACAGCAGGAGTGGGCCAGCGAGAGCCTCTCAGCAGGGCTGAGATCTTGAGACCTGAAGAAGGTGACCAGGATTACAGGCCTAGGGAGAGTCAGGGGCCAAGGCCCTGGGACAGACAAGAGAGTGCTGAGTTCCAGGAACGGCCAGGATGCCAGCTGGGGGAAGGGGTGCGGGGACTGGGCAGGACGAGGGTCAACGAGGGGACACAGGACCAGGAGTTTAGGTGAGGACCTTAATGGTTGAGGGATCCTGAGGGTCTAAGAGTCTGGTTGTAGGATCTCAGCGTTTTGCAGGCCTGCCTCTCCAGGAGCGGCTCCCACCCCTGCTGTCCCCGTGGGACACCCCCTATTGCTTCATCTCCCCACAGCAGGCCTGCTGGCTCAGGGGCAATATGACCTGGACCCACTGCCGCCGTTCCCAGACCACGTCCAGTACCCCCATTACAGCGACCAGATCGGTAAGGCCTTGTCCACCGACCAGTCCCTCCCAGCCCTGCCATGTCATCGAGGCCTGGCTCCCCAGATATGCAAAGGCTCAGCCAGGGACCCGGTGGGGTTAGGTGATGGGAATCAGGGTGGGGTGGAGGGGGGCGCTCCTGGCTCAGTCGTGACCTCCTCTGCCCCTGGAACTGGGAACCAGCCTGCCCGCCCCACCCCAGCTCCGCATTCACCTTTGTTTGCAGACACCCCGGACTACTATGATTACCAAGGTAAAGGGCGGGGGCTGCGTAAGGTGGGCAGACACCTGGGCAGGTGGGTGGCGGGCAAGCAGGGCAAGGAGAAGACCCCGTACCACGTCCTGTGCAGAGGCCACTCCTCGGCCCTCCGAGGAGCAGTTCCAGTTCCAGTCTCAGCAGCAAGTCCAACAGGAAATCATCCCGGCCCCCACCTTCGGTAGGCCGCAAGCTCCGGTCAGCCCTGGGGGTGGCGGGGTCTGTGCCGGGGCTGGGAGACGGGACCGAACCCTGCCCTGAGTTGGCCTCTCTCAGTGGCCTCTGCCTGTCCCTCTCCCAACACCAGAGCCGGGAAACGCAGAGACGGAGCCCACGGAGCCTGGGCCTCTTGGTAAGAGATTTCCTGACAGCCAGAGAAACAGGCACAGCCCCTGAGGTTAGGGCGGAGTGGGGCAGGACGCTGGCAGGACAGACTGCCAGGCCCTGGGCTTTTGCCCAGGTGGGTGGTAGGATGGGGGGCTTGCCGAGGTGCCCCTGCTTTAGGCTGCCAACCCAGGGCCCCCTGGGCAGCTCTGGGAGATCCCCCGGCCCCCCTGGGCCTGGCTGGAAGCTGAGTTGGCTGCAGACTTGGGAGGGGCCCCCTGCTTCCAGACACTGGGGTCAGGGAGTGTGCTGGCAGGCAGGTGAGGAGGGAGCAGGAAGCCCAGGCTGGCTGAGCGGGTCCCAGGCTGCCCCAGCCAGGAGCCTGAGAGAGCGAGACTATGAGGGATCCCGTCTGACCCTCGTGAGCTCAGTGTGGTGATGTGTGCGCCTGTGAGGTCAGTGTGGACGACTTGCGACCATGTGTGTGGGTGTGGATTTGTGTTTGAATGGATGTGTGTTTGAGTTCATGCTTCTGAGTCTGGTTGCGAATTTGTGTATGTGTAAATACACTGTATAAAATTGGGCAGCCTCAGTTCCAACAACACTGATACGCACGTGTATCTGTGTGTGCTGGTGTGTGTTTGTGGGGGCGGTATGGTCTAGGCCAGGGGGTGCAGGGCTTACCTAGACTCTGAGATGACAGCCAGTCTCTGGTGGGCAAGGTTACGGGCTGCCCTCCCCCCCAGTTCTGGGCCCTAAGCCGCAGCCCCCCAGTCTGATCCCGCCTGTCACCCAGACTGCCGTGAGGAGCAGTACCCGTGCACCCGCCTCTACTCCATCCACAAGCCCTGCAAACAGTGTCTCAATGAGGTCTGCTTCTACAGGTGAGCACAGGCAGGCCAGGGACTGGTGGGGGGAGAGGGGGCGGGGAGCAGAGGGGGACAGCTCCACCCGGCCCAGGTGAAGTTTGGGGAAGGAGCATGAATCCTGAAGCTGAGCTCAACCCTGGCTGAGCCCTGGCTTGGGGGTTGGGGCTGCAGGGCTCCAATACCAAGTCCTGTCCGGGCTCTCCCGGTGGGGCTGAGTGGCGGTGGGGCTGACCCCTCCCCCGGCCTCCCCACCAGCCTCCGGCGGATGTACGTCATCAATAAGGAGATCTGTGTCCGCACGGTCTGCGCGCACGAGGAGCTCCTCCGAGGTAGGCAGCCCGCGCCGCCGCCCTCTCCCTGCGCCGCCTCACTCAGTGTACGTCCGCCTGTCCACGTGTATGAAACACGGGTCACGGGCGGGCGCCACATCCAGGGGACCCTGAAATCAGAACGGGGAGCAATTCCCATCACCCAGCCCCACCCTGACCCCAACTCCTTTCTGCGCCCCCGACAGCTGACCTGTGTCGGGACAAGTTCTCCAAATGCGGTGTGATGGCCAGCAGTGGCCTGTGCCAGTCCGTGGCGGCCTCCTGTGCCAGGAGCTGCGGGGGCTGCTAGGGTACAGCTGGCCCCCGAGCCCTGGCCCTTCCTCAGATCCGGGGCCTTCAGGCCCCACCTGACCTGGTGCTTTCCTTCCTGGCCCGACATCCCTTTTATTCGGTAAAAAGTTAGTGGACTGCGGCCGGGGGTTTTCTCGGGCCCCTCCCCAGCCTGTGGCCACCCCCGAGGCACAGTGGGGGCTCCCCGCTGCACAGTCTTCGCCCCCAGGAGGGAGCCGCCCTGGCCTCTCAGTGGGGCCTGGGCCTCCGACGTGCCTTCTCGGTCCCTCTGAGGACAGTCCCCCCGGCCCCTGAGGTAGGCTATGCCCCTCGCCCCAGCTGGTCTGCTTGGATTTCCTACAGCCCCCGGGCATAGACCACCTCTGTTTCCTACAAAATTAAAAACAAGTTTTTACAAAAGATTCAGTCATTTTTCAGAGACTACACATCGGGTGGCCAGGTGCCTCCACCACTGTCCGTCCTCTCTGAGAGGTTCCTGGTCTCTCGGGAAGGGACTGTCCCGGTGACCTGCCCTTTGCCTCTGCTGTCCAGCCCTGCCTCCCCACCCACCAACTTCAGCTCTGAGCTGCCGAAGGGATGGGCCATGACAGCTGACCGCAGGGCTACATCATGCGTAGAAGGTTCAGGAGTACAGCTCTCTGGCTGTCAGGTCCCATCCCCGTCACCAGAGGGGTGCGGCCAAGGCAGGAGGACACCAGTATGGAAGCGTAAGGGTGAATATAGGGTACGAGGCAGAAGGTCAGGGTAGGTGGACTGTGAGATCAAGGACTTGGGTGGGAGGCGGTGGGGCTGGTGTGCAGAGGGCAGAAACAGGGCAAGCCGATGTGGCACCTCTGGGCGGCCCGTGGGCCCAGGCTCTGCGTGGCTGCTCTGCACCACCCTATTTAACCTTCCAAGCAGGCCTCTGTGGTGGGTATGTCAGACGCGCATCTTCCCAGCCGGGAAACTAAGCTGGGAGGCATGGAGTCACCCACCCGAGGGAGGGTCCGCAGCGAGAAGGGGCAGAGCTGGGCAGAACCTGATTCTGCTGGAGCCCATCCATCCCTCTGGCCCCAGGCCCTACCTGTCTCCCCTCCCATCTACCAGGTGGACGAGGCACATTAATAGTAAACGGACACATCTGTACAAAACCATTTCTAGAAAATGGGGTCTTGTTATAAAAAACACAAATAGTTCCAAACAGTTAACGTTATAAAAAGGTATAAAAATACAGGGATTCTGAACTCTGAGGACTTTCCTGACAAACATTCTGAACTAAGGCAAAGAGACTTCTGGGAAGCCAGGGCGGGGCCTGGGGCTCTGACCCCTGCCCGAGGCCGAGGCACCCCTCTGCCTTCCCATGAGCCCGTGCTCCGGGGGCCTGCTCCAGGGCCGGCCACAGACAGCAGGGTCTCCCCGACCCCTGGCTTTGGCTCAGCCACGCAGCGAGGATCCTGTACAACCTGAAGTGGCTCATCCGGGGAGGGACACTGGACTGAGGTGGGGCCCGCAGGTGGCGGGAGGCTCCGATGATGCTGGAAAGCTGGTGCTGGGTCTGGTCTGGCACTGGAGTCCCCGCCTCTCAGAACTGCCAGCTGGGCTCCTCCTCACCCTCGTTTGAGCTCTGGGGACCCTGACACACTCAGGCCCCCGGGTGGATTGTTCTGGGGAGGCCTGTCCCCTGCCCCGGCCACCAGCGGGAAAAGGGCTCATTTCTCTGGGGGCCCAGAGGCGGGAGAGAAGGATGCTGAGCTCCTTCGAAGCTCCTGCTGCAACTGTCCCTTCAGTGTGGACACCTGGCGAAGAAAGAGAAGGTAGCGCCAGTAGAGCCAGCCCAGGTCCTCAGCATGCTCTCAGAGAAAAGGGGGTGACTGCAGCCGGGACCCCAGGAGGGACCAGTGCTGCCCGTTTCAGGCAGACGCAGGTCTCATAAGAACCAGGGCATTTTCTCCCCTCCTCACTCTGGTCCGTGGTATAGTCAGGTCTCCTCTGACTGCACGGCGTCTCTTTGGGGGCTGCCCTATCCCCACCCTCATCACTCAGGCCTGGCACTGGCCTGACTCCTGGGGCGGGCCTGTGACCCAGGCCTGGCCTGCCAAACCAGCCTTGCTGGGTCAGGAGGGGGCCTGGGACTGCAGCTGGCCAATGAGAAGCATCCCTGGGACTTAGGCTGTTGCTCTCAGAAAGAAGCCTCCCCACCTTTCCTCTGGGATCAAGGGTCGTTGGGATAACCCGAGGCTGGGGCTGCTGAGGCCACTGTGCCGCCCTGGGAAAGGGCCTTCCTAGAGCCAGAGGAGAGCAGAGCCATGGCAAGGGGACTGGGTTCCAACGGCATCACTTAAGCCCATGTTCAGCCATGGTCGACACCACCTGACCACTTCAATTTTGGGTGCCACAGACTGCTTATACACAAGAGGTCACACACAGGCCTCCCCCATTCCCTTTCCTCCTTCTCCAGCTTTACACTTTGCTCCCGGCCCAGCTGCCCAAGGTGGTGGGCTCTGCAGCCCCCAGGGGAGGGGCCGGAGCCCATTCAGGCCTCAGTACCTGCTCCTCCAGCCCACGCACCCTCTGCCGGTGGGCCCGCTCCCGCGCTTCCAGGGTACGTTCCGTCTGCACCTGGGCACTGCGCAGGCGCTCCACCTCCTGCTGCAGCTCCAGCTGTTGCTGCTCCTCCGCCTCCAGCCGGGCTGGGCTGTGGTCCTGCTCCAGCACCACCACCTGGGCCTGCAGGAGAGGCCGCTAGTCTGGAGTCTGGCCCCACGTGTGTGCACGCACGCCTGTGCGCAAGGAGGCGTCCGGTGCCTCCCCAGGGCGGGAGCCTGGGGGGCCTCACAGCAAGGCCAGTGCAGGCAGGGGATGCAGAGGGAGCTTTCCGTTTGTTCCGACCCCACCCCCGCCCTCCTGGCCTGCGATTATGGTACCTAGTGACCCCTACTCAGACAGACACACACACACAGATGTACTCAAACGCAGGCCCATACATAGGCAGGTGCCAAAGCAAGCATGTGAGTACTTGTGTTCACATGGGTGCATGCATGTGCACAAAAGCCTAATATCCCTACATACATGAAGACACCTGTACACACTCACGCAGATATACCATATTCTTAATACTCAGACTTGCCACACCTGTCTAAAAGGTTCATGCACAAGAATACTCTAAGGTACACTCGTGCCTTACATGTCCACGACACACATGAACATACAGGCTCAGGTGCTAACCCGCCGTTAGCATCTCTTTTCTCTGCACTCTGGAGAGCACCCCCCATTTCACTCTGAGCTGCCCACCCCCCACCACCTCCACCCCAGGGGCTGGGCTCACAGCCTGTGGGCTCTGGGCTGGCTGAGCTATCAGCAGCTCCTGTGACAGCCTGGCCCTCAGGCTAGGATGAGGGTGGGGTTGTGGGTTAGGGGGAGAGCAGGTGTCCAGGGCTGGGACCTCTAGCAGCTGGATCTGCCTCTGGGCCTCGGCCAGCTCCAGCTCGGCCCCCGTGAGTGTTCGGTCCAGGCGGCCCTTCTCTGCACTCAGCCGCACTGTGTCCTCATGGCTGCGAAGCTTCTCCCGCTCTACCTGGGTGGGGAGAGCAGGAGGGGAGCAGGGTGCCCGGGGTGGAGGGAGGTCTGCGAAGGGGGATGCTCCAGGAGGGGTGTTAGAGTCGAGGCAGCAGGACCAGGGGTACCAGAGGCTCCCAGGCCCTAGTGATGTGCAGCTGGGACCGGCTATGGCCAGGACCTAGACGAAGTGAGGGAAGGGTCCTGGGAGCAGCCCACCTTGTCCAGCGTCCTCTTGAGAGCCACCCGGTCCTTCTCCAGCCGCAAGGCTGACCGCTCCACCTCCCGCTTCTCAGTTTCTAGCTGAGCCAGAGCACGCTGCAGGCCAGCCAGGCGCTCCTGCAGCAGCCGCCGCTCGTCCTGCAGCTTCTGCACCGCGCGCAGGGCCACAGCCTCAGCCTCTTGACGCTGCCGCAGGACCTACACAGAAGCCAGCAAGTCCCTAATTCCCCTGGGCTTCAGCGTGTGTGTCTGAAGCTTGGGGAGGACGAAGCCAGCCTGCCGTGCCCACTCACACAGCTGGGCAACTGTGAGGCCCGCACCAGGGAACTGTCACCTGAGGCCAGACAGCTCTCCTCTCTGGGCCTCGGTTTCTCCATCTCTATAATGGGGGTATCATGCTTCATTCCCTGGCCTTGTGGGTTGTGGGGGGTTCCTCCTCCCAGGAGGCTGGACCTGGATTTGGGATGAGGCTGTGATAGGTGGAAAAGGTCGCCACCCCATCCTGAGGGTCTCAGCATCCTGGGGACAGAGAGGCCCACCCTGGCCCTCACCTCCTGTAGCTGCTGCAGCTGGCCCTCAGCCTCGGCCCGCTGCAGCTCCAGGTCTTCCACCTCGCCCCGCATCGTCTGCACCTGCTCGCTCAGGGAGCTGCTCTGTTTCCGGGCCTCGGACAGTGCCTGCCGAGCGGCCTCCAGCCGTTCCTGGGGGACAGGGATTGATGGTGCCAGGCTGGGACACAGCCTCTACTCTCTATCTCATGCCAGTTTCAAAGCCGGTAAGACAGGTAGTCACCTCACCTGAAGATGACAGATAGCAGGCCTGGCCCGCTGACCTATACCGTTTCCCCCATTAACCTTGCACCTGGTCCCTCCAAGCCTGTACTAGTAGGCGGTTCTCTTAGCGCTCCCTCCAGAGCCTCCTCTTACTGGCTGATGCTCTTATTAAAAGCCCACCCCTCCCTCTCACTGACTGGCTCCTTAGGGTTTCCAACTGACTGCCCCACTGGCTAACTAACTCTCCCTGGGTCCGCCCCCAGCCAGACCCAGGAATCCCCCATACCTGGAGTACTTGGCGGTCATGTTCACAGGCCTTCAGAGCCTTCTGCAGTTGCAGATTCTTGTCCTGGGTGCTTGTGAGGCTGGCATTGTTCTGGGCCAGAGTCTCCGTCAGACCCTGCACCTTGTCTCGCAGGACCCCTTCGCTCTCCTCCATCTTGGCCAGGGCCCCACTCAGCCGCTCCACGGTCAGCTGCAAAGTCCCCGCCTTCGCCTCACTGTCTGCCACCTGGCAGGAGAGACAGGGCGGTGACGTGGCTCGGTTCTCGCCATGGCCTCCAGAGGAAAGGTCCAACCCACCCCAAGCCAACCCCTTCCCACCTCCCTCTGGGCCTTCATCACTGACACTCACTGTTCCCATGTGATCCTGCCGGCTCAGCCTACTGCCACCTAGACCGTACCCCACTGCTGGCCAACTATCCTCACCCAGAGTGCCATCAACCTGGTTGTCTCAGACCCCCTGTTCTTGACTTTGGTGCGTGATTATGCAGGACTAGCAGAATTACTGAACAGTCCAGTTAGAGATGAGCTTCCTAGCAGCCAAGGCAAAATAGGAAACGAGTGACATCTACTTCGCTAACTTGTCCGGCATGCTTCCTGTGCGTGTAGATTCTGTCATCAACCAGTCCTAAATTCTAATTTTGGCTCTGCCTCTCATTAGCTGTTATCTTGGGGGATGACATCACTCCCCTGAGCCTCTGTTCATCCACCCGTGAAGTGGGGATCACGATGATACCTCACGGCGTTGCCGGGAGGTTTACTTAGTCTGTGTAAAGCACTTGGCCTGCAGCTGAGGAGCCTGCAAGGGGGGAGGGGACCCACCTGTCTCTGCAGGGAGTCCACCCGGTCCTGGAGGACCTGGGCCTGCACCTCACGGTCACTCAGGCCCAGGCGGCTGCGCTGCAGCTCCCCCTCCAGTGAGCGCCGCTGCAGCTCCAGCTTGATGGTGCGGCTCTCCGAGGCGTCCAGCACCTCCTTCAGCCGCCGCTTGTCGCTCTCCAGCTTCACCTCATTGGCCTTCATCTTGCTGATTTTCTCCTGTGGGTGGGGGAGGGCTCAGGTCCCAGCTGTCCGGCCCACCCCGCACCGCCCGCACCCCTCAGGACCTTTTGGAGGAAGTGGGGAACAGCCCAGAAGCTGCATGTGTGACCTGAGTTGAGGTGGGCAGGAGCCCTGGCCCCACTGGATTTTAGGGAATGATGCCCCTCCTTCCCCCAAATGAGTTCAAATGGTGAAGAGGGCTTGGGGAGCTGGGACAGGACAGGAGGACACACTGGGGTCCTTCCACCCCTGTCACCACCCGGGAGACAGTGGGCCGAGGGGGTGTCCTTACAACCGCCCCTGGGCCTGGCCCCTCTCCCGCCCTGCTCAGAGCCCCAACCCTGCCGTCTCTGGCGGCTGCCCAGCTTTGTTCCTGGCCTCCTCCTGCGGCCCCTGCGGCTGGGCCCAAGGCCAAAGCTGGAGCCGCAGACACAACAACCTCGCTCGAGCTCGGCCTAGAGCCAGAGGCAGGGGGTGGGCTGTGGGGGCAGCAGTGGAGGGCCAGGGGAGGAAAAGGTGGGGAGGGAGGGAAGGGACCGGTGGCCGTGAGAAGGGCTCAAGTTTCCGGCAGCCTGGACCGTCACCACCAGGGCCCGTGCTTTCTGCCCCGGACACAGACACACACACGTACATACAGATGAAAGACACATGAACACCCCAGAACACCACCCACGCGGCCGTACAGAGAGGAAGGAAACAGAGGTCCCCTGAGAACCGCCTCCGTGTGGGGAGCTTATGGGCGTCGTCTCTGTGAGGCAATTATTGGTCTCCCCCTTCTGCACATGAGGAAAACAGGATTGGGGCCGGCTAAGAAACCGCAGAGCCAGGCCTGAACCCAGGTCTGTCAAGGTCAATGCCCAGCTCTTGCTTCCACAGTCCAGTGATCTTAACACAGAACAAGACAGTAGACCTGGCTATGCTTTTACACTCACAGGCTGGTCACTTCGGTGGGTGCTGAGACCCAGGCAGACAGAAACAGAGATGCGCACAGTAGGACTTACAAACATCATTCGGCACCCAGACCCTCCCCTTGCCCTGCCGCCCTGGGCTCCTGCCTACCTGGCTGGCCCGGAGCTCACTCTCGGTGGCCTGCAGGCTCCTCTCCAGGGCGGCCACCTGGTCGAGTGCAGCCCGGCGCTCCCGCTCGCTGCGCCGCGCACTCTCCTCCTGCAGCACCAGCTCCGCCTGGGCCCCGCTCAGCCGCCCATCCACGCTGCGCCGGGCTGCGGCCCCCACCCCAGGGGTTAGACCTGGCCAGGCACAGCCTGGAGGCCTGAGCTAGGCCACAACTTGCCTGGCCTGCTTGTCTACCCACCACAGGACCTGCCCCTGAGTCCTTGAGGGTCTGTAAGTTTGGACATGGGGTGGGGCTCACCAGGGATGGTCTCCCAGAGGCAACAGCCCCCAACTCGGGTCACAGTGGCCAGGGCAGGGACGCAGGAGCCACTCAGGGCACCCCACAGCCTCCCGCCTCCGCTGCCAAGAGCACGAGAGAACAAAGCAAGGACCCAGGGGTGGGGGGATCGGACTCACCTTCCTCGCTCTGGGCCACAGCCTTCTGCAGCTGCCTTGCCCGCGAGGTTGCACTGTCCCTCTCCGCCTCCATGTCAACCAGCTGGCGACTCAGGGCATTTGTTTGGGTACGAAGCTCATCCTGCAGTCCCGAGGTTGGGGGAAGGGAAGACCCCTGCTCTGACAACCTGCAGCCCCTCACTGGGCCCTCAGCCACTGATTCCCCAGCTGGCCACTCACACCGGCCTCACCCGTTCTCTCTGGGCGCTCCGAAGCTCCTGAAGGAAATCCCGGAGGGCCCCCCGCACGGCCTCTGGGTCCAGGTCTGGAGACACCGGGGAGGTAGCAGGTCCTGGGGATGGTGGCTCAGATCCAGGGCTGCGTTCCAAGGGGCTGGGGCTGCGGGGCCCTTCCCCACTTCCTAGAGGAGGAGAAGCGTTCAGGGATGCAGCAGCCACTGGCCTCTCCTGCCAGGATGCTGCCTGCCAGCTCTCCACGCATCTTCCCCATCCCAGCAGCTCACATGAGCTTCTCGCACGCAGCCCCAGTCCAGTCCCCTCGCACTCCTGCTTCACCCTTGACCAGCCCCGGCCGCCCTCAGAGTCAAGCCCAGTTCCCATGCCATCACTTAGAGGCCCCATTGCTCACTGCACGAGCCTCTCACAAGCTGGCTACACCCCATCATCCTCAGCTCCCATATTCTAGAACATCCCCCTTTCCAGCACTAGGGCCTTCATATATGCTGTTCCCTTCTCTCCCCATCACTTCTCTTTGCCGGGCCCATTCCCTTAGATCTAAATGTAAAGAGCACTCCCCAAGGCCTCCCTGACACCAGACTGTGTTGGGGTGACCTCGTCCCACCCTGGTGGAGCTCTGATGGCTGCTCCACACCCAGCCATGAGGGCTGTGTCCCCAGGGCCCAGTCCAAGGTGGACACTCCATCACCTCGACACCTTCCTGTACTGAGTGCTGGCACTGGGCCAATGCTTTTCCTGCGTCACCTCCTTCCATCCTCATAGTAATTCCCTGGGGGCGTAAGGACCAATCCCCCCTTCAGGGGTTGCGTGGACTCAAAGTGGAGATGATGGGCCACAGAGAAGGAGGGGCAGAATGAACAGAGACAGGACGGCACCTAGAGGTCAACCTCGGAACTGCAGGATGGGATTCAGCCTGTTAGCTTCCTCCCGCTTCTGCCAAGTGACACCCAATCTGGCCCACAGCTCTGTCAGCACCCGAAGAACCCACCACAGGACATTCACCCATTGCCCCCCGGACCCCTGTCCTCTCAGAGTAAAAGCCAGCACTCTCATAGTGTCCTGCAAGGACTACCTGAGCAGGTCCCTTGTCCCCATGTCCTCACCTCCCACTCCTCCCACCGCGCTCCCTACACTCTGGCGGCTGTCACTATGTTCACAGGACAAGATTACCTCCACTTGTCCTCTGAGTCTCTTCTCCCATCCTTCCCTTACCTACCACCTCCTCAGTGGGGCTCTGTCTCCCATGCACCCCTAGGCCCTCCCTTGCCTTATCTTTAAAAAGAATCGTTGATAAAACACATATAAAACATGCCTTTCTAGCCATCTCTGAGTGTACTATTTAGTGGCATTAATTATATTCACATCATCACACGACCATCACCACTATCTGTTTCCAAATCTTTCCATCATCCCTATTATGGGCTGAACTGTGTCTCCCTGAAATTCACACTGATGTCCTAACTGCTGGGACATGAGAACGTGACCTTGTTTGCTAACAGGGTCATTGCAGATGTCATTAGTTAAGATGCGATCTTACTGGAGTAGCGCAGGCCCTGCTCCAATACGATGGGTGCTCTTATAAAAAGGGGAAATTTGGTCCTGACTGGTGTGGCTCAGTGGATTGAGCGGCGGCCTGTGAACCAGAGGGTTGCTGGTTTGATTGCCAGTCATGTGCCTGGATTGCAGGCCAGGTCCCCAGTAGGGGGCGCACGAGAGGCAACCACGCATTGATGTTTCTCTCCATCTCTTTCTCCCTCCCTTCCCCTCTCTCTAAAAATAAATAAATAACCTTTTTTAAAAAGAGGAAATTGGGACACACACTCAAGGCGAAGGCCACGTGAAGGTGGGAGTTATGCTGACACAGCCCTATGGGAAGCCAGGGGGCCTGGGAGAGGCCCCTCCCCAGCACCGACACTTCGAGCAGGGCCCCGCCCACACCTTGATCTCAGACTTCCGGCCTCCTGAACCGGGAGACGAAAATTCCTGCTGTTTAAGACACTGTTGATGGCTCTTTGTTACAGCAGCCCAGGAAGCTAATGCACCCTAGAGACCGTGCTCACTAAGCAATGACTCCCCACAGCCCCTCATAGCCTCTAATCTACTTTCTGTCTCTGTGAATTTGACTATTCTAGACACTTCATGTAAGTGCGATAATTGTACTCTATTTGCCCTTTGGGACTGGCTTATTTCACTCAGCATGACGCCGTCAAGGTCTGTCCATGTTGTAGCACGTGTCACAATGTCCTTCCTTTTTACCTCCGAGCACTATTCCTGTGTGGACACGCCACATGTTCGTTGGTCTGCTCCCCCGCCTGCGGACACTCATCGCTCCCACCTTGTGGCTGCTACAAACACTGGGCACAAGGATCTGTTCCAGTCCCTGGTTTCAGTTCTTTGGGGTACTTACCTAGGGGTGCAATTATTGGGTCCTATGGTAATTCTGGGGTTAGCTTTTTAAGAAATTGCCAAACTGCTCTCCACAGCGGCCGCACCATTTTACGTTCTCACCTGCAATGTGCCTAGACTTACGTTTACGTTTCCTCGCCTGTTTTCTGGCCCTCGCCCCGCCCAGGACATGCTGTAGTTCATTTCTATAACACATTCCTCGTCCGATACTCCCTTGCCTAGACTACAAACACCACAAAAGGAAATTTTGTTTACGGCTCCAACCCCAGCGCTTCCATTGTTTGGCACATAGTAGGTGCTTCGTAAATACTGAGTAGCTGCGTGAACGAATGAGATCCTGGGCCTAAATGTGTGGATTTGAAAAGGCAATGACTCATTACCCCACAGTCCATATCCCGAAGTGCTCGGATTCCACGGGTTCTAGTCTAGGCCCTAAAATTCAAGGTGAACCCGTGCCAGGCTGAGACAAGACGAATGCTCCCTAAAGGGGTGCTCACACTCCCGGAAGCACAGCGCTACTCTTCCCAGCGTCATCTTCTGGGCCTCGGGGGCAGGTGGGGCTGGGAGGATTACTGAAGGAGTCCCTGGAAGGGGTCTGGCAGAGTGTGTATCTGCCTGAGGGAGATGCCAGAGTCACAGGCCCGACACAGAGGGGTGTGGAATTAGGGGTGAAAGACGGAAGAGGATGGGGTGCTGATAAAGAGAGGGCGGGGGTCAATAGGGAGGATGGATGCTCAAAGACTCAGGAGTTGGGGGCATCAAGAAGAGGCGACCTCCAGCCCCTTTAACAAGAAGTGACCCAGGGAGCCTGGATCAGCAAAGGGAAGGAGTCTTGGTGAGGGGGCGGGGCCGAGACTACTTCAAAAGAGGGGCGTGGACTCACAGAGATGGAAAGTGACATAAGATGTGGGGCCTAGATGGGCGGTTCTCTGCGGGGTGTCAGGGGCGAGCAAAGAGGGGGGGATTGGAGACTGGTAAACCAAGAAATGAGGAACTTAGCAGAGGAGAACTAATCGTGCGGGCGGGGACCAGGAGTCTCCACCCCCCACCTTCCCCTCCTGTGCGCCTCTAGGGTTTAGCTCACCTCCTGCCGGTGCACTGCGACCTGGGGAGCTTACGGGCCGCGGGGCGGGGCTGGGTGTGCGACCCAAACCCAGGCCCCGACGCAGGGCTGATCGCAGGCCGCCCAGCTGGGCCTCGGCCGCGCGCCGCTGGGTCTCCACGCGGGCCAGCTCGGCCTCCAGGCCTTGCGCCCGGCCCTCGGCCGCGCTCAGCCGCAGCCCCAGCTCCGCAGCCTCTGTTCGCGCCGCCTCCAGCTTCAGCTCTAGGCTGCGGGCATTGTCCAGCTGCTGCTTCTCCGCGCTGCGCGCCTCCTCCAGGTTGCCTAGAAGGCCGCGTTCGCGGGCCCGGAATTCGCCCTCTTGCTCCTGCAGCTTCCGCTGGGCTCCCTGGAGCTGGGGCAGGGGTGAAGCCCGAAGGGGAGGGTCAGCGAGGCCGCGTCCCAACTTGCTGCTGCCCCATCTCCTAGGCCCAGCCTCGAGCCTACCCACCCAAAAATGGCGCACACAACACCGTTCCTTTAGTAGTCTCCATCCAAAGAGGAGAAGACCATTCACAGATGTGGGAGAAAACTATTAGAATTTCTCTCTTCCACCCTGGCTGGTGTGGCTCAGTGGATTGAGTGCCGGCCTGCGAACCAAAGGGCACACGGTTCAATTCCCAGTCAGGGCGCATGCCTGGGTGCGGGCCAGGTCCCCCGTAGGGGATGTGCAAGAGGCAACCACACATTGACATTTCTCTCCCTCTTTCTCCTTCCTTTCCCCTCTCTAAAAATAAATAAATAAAATCTTAGAAAGAAATCTTTCTTCCATGACTTCTAATGTACACGGTTTATTACACAGTTTATTAGTAATAAACTAACAGCTGGCTCCTACACAGACAGGACAGATCAGTGCCACACACTGAGTACTTCCCAAAAAACATCAACTCCACTCCAAATCTGCGCTATTCTACAACTGAGGAAACTGAGGCAGGAAACCGACACCCGAGCCGTTGTGTAACTTGCCCCAGGCCAACAACTAGTAAGCCGGGAGCTGGAACTCAGAACCAGGCGCTCTGGCTCCCACGGCTGCTCTCTGCACCACGAGACCACACTGCCTCTCAGTGCACATACTTTATTGATAAATCACACAGCGGGGAATGTACTAAAAAATTATTTACTGACAGCGTACATGATCTCTTTCTCTCTCTCACTCACACACACAGAGACGCAGCGCTCCAAAATGAGAATGAGTCATCTTCTCCCAGTCACCAGCTTCACTGCTTCCGAGCAGCACCCGGATGCCAGGAGCTGGATGGAGGCCCTGTGTACCTCCCCTGCTGGGCTAGGTCCTATCCCGTGAGTGCTTTGAAGCACAGAGAGGTTAAGTGACTTAGTCAAGGTCACGCAGTAGATTCAATGTAGTGAAACAGCCAGAAAAGGCAGAGTGGAGACTCTCTCTGGAGTCAGACAGACCTACGTGGCTGTGTGACCCTGGGCAGATCCTTATCGCTCCAAGCCTTAGTGTCTGGTTCTCTCTGTAAAATGGGGCTAACCGTGCCTATCTCAGGAGGCTTCTCGGAGAATCAAATAAGGTTATACCTACAGAGCTCCCCCTTCCCCACCCCACCCCCACTCCTGCTACAAAGTTCTTGCCGTTGTTATTATTACTATTACAGCCGGAGGAGACTCTCAAGGAATAGGGGACAGGGACAAGTGCTAGGTACTGGTCTCTTAGAATGACTCCAGCATTAGAGCCCCGGCCTGCTTCTCCCAGGAGGGAGGGAGAGGAGAGGCACAGAGCAGCGACTGCCCCCAGGACCCTCCCCCTCCAGCCGGCCCACCCACCTAGTTACCTCCTGTTGCAAGGCCTCCAGGCTGGCCTCGCCCTTCAGCAGCTTCTGTCGGAGGCCCAGGGCCTCCCGCCGGCCCTCCTTTTCTGCCCGCTCGCCTAGCGCCAGGCGGCCCTGCAGCTCCGCCAGCTCTCGGCCCAGCCTGGTGTTCTCACTGTCCAGCATCTTCATCTGTGAGAGAACGAGGACATAGGTAGGACCTAGGACCCGTTCTCAGCACCCACAGCCCCCTCTAGCCCGGGGTATTATAGGTGAGTGCTCGAAGGTTCCCACAGCTTCCTGTTCAGCTCTGCCCCTAGACCCTGCCTAGTCCAGGCCTGGCACGGGGGGCACTAGGGACCCATTGCCCTAGGGACATGTACATTGAATACCAGCCCAAATCCACTGGGAGCTTGCCCCTGTTACATCCTATGAGCATGAGCCATGCCAGGCACCTGGGCACCAATGACCTCAGTTTACCACCAAATCGTAACTGTTTCTCACAGGGAGTCGGGAAGGGGGATGAGCCCCCGGGTGTGCTTCAGGCAGGAGCCACAGCTCCCTGGGCCACCTCTTACCTGTACAAATGCCTAACTATTATGGAGCGTTCACCAAGTGCCCGGCCCCGTTCTAAGCACTTCACTCATAGTAACTCATTCAATCTTAACACAGTTCTATATGGGACAGGTATTACCATTGCCCTATTTAAAGGATGAGAGAACTGAAGCTCAGGGAGGTGAAGTGGCTTGCCCAAAGTCACACAGCCCCGACCTCAGACAAGTGGAATGCTAAGGTATGTTCCAAGCCCGTGTCCCCACAGGAGTAGGGGCGAGGCCCACCCCAAGTGCTAAAGTGAGGGGGACGGGAGATCACGCTGTGGCAGGCAAAGCACCCAGCAAGAGCCTGACACACAAATTTCAGGGACTCCTGTGGCTTCCAGGACTTCAGCCCAACAGGAAGGGCCTGGGTAGAAGGGGCCATGGGGGGAGGCGGAAAGGTTTTGTATTCAGGCTGTGCCGTCTGTGGGGAAGGTAGAGCCTAGGGGCCAAGTGGGAGTCTTCCAGAGTGGCAGAGCCTGTGCGCACAGGGTCCAGGGCAGTGCCCAGTATACAGAAGGCACTTGTTAAATGCTTGCTCCCGTTGATGAGTTTGGAGATCATCCGGTTCACGGGTCAGCAAAGTACAGGCCGAATTCCACCAGCTGCCTGCTTCTGAAAGGCCTTGAGCTAAGATGGTTTTTGCATTTTTTAACAGTCGGAAATAGTTCACTTTTAAATGCTTGAATTTGGAGGCAGGACAATTACAGAAAATTCCAATTTCAGCGTCCATACAAAGTTTTAACGGGCCACACAGCCAGCGCCCAGGGAAGGCGCGGCGTTGCGGAGGGTACCTGCCGCCGGAGCTCCTGCAGCTCCCTCCGAGCCTCCAGCCGCGAGCGCTCCACCTCCTGCAGCCCAGCCCGCAGCTCCCCAGCCTCCTTGCCCATGGCCACCCGAGCCTCTTCGAGGAGCGTCAGCTTCTGCTCCTTGTCCTCATTGGCAAGCTTCAGGCTGAAAAGGGCGGGGCAGAGGTCGGAGGCAGCCCCAGGTCCCAGGCAGAGTACAGCGTGTGGCTCTACACAAAAGTCCCTTCCCGTGATTCCTGGAATGGGTCTGCCTGGCTCTTGGCCTTGAAGGTGCCCCAAGTGCTGCTTGCCCACGTGGCCCCGTCCTGAGCGGAGCCCCTCAGGGCTGGGCCCAGGCCCTCCACAGGGGGAGGTGG
Source organism: Trachops cirrhosus (assembly GCA_028533065.1). Taxonomy (NCBI): domain Eukaryota; kingdom Metazoa; phylum Chordata; class Mammalia; order Chiroptera; family Phyllostomidae; genus Trachops; species Trachops cirrhosus. The sequence goes on along the minus strand of CM052542.1, from coordinate 8,554,645 downwards.
ACCAGTGACTAGGGTGCGGGGCACACACTAGTCTCTAGGGTGATGCCACCAGGCGGGGTCCGAGTCGACCCAACTCTGCCTGCTGCCACTTTCTCCTTCCTTCAGGTAGGAAAATCACCTGAATCGACCCAAGTGCCAGGCTTGGTTCGAGGGCAGAGTCCCCACTTGTGCCATTTCCCCTGACTCCTGGGGGCGAAGTTAGCTTCCAGGGACCAGATTCAGGGTGAAGCACGGGGCTTGGGGCCGACCCCTCCCATCGCCGCACCTGATCCGCTCGCTCTCCGCCTTCTTCACGGCAGCCCGCAGCTCCTCGTTGGACCGCCGCAGGGCGTCGCGCTCCTTGGCGCCCTCGCTCAGGCTGCGCCGCAGCTCGCCCGCCTCCTGCCGCTGGGCCTCGCGGCCGTCCTGGCTCTCCCGTACCTTGCGCTGGGCCTCCAGCAGCTCCCGCCGCAACCCGTCACGGGCATCCTCCAGCAGGCGCAGCTGAGTCCGGAGCTCCTCTGCCTGTGAGGACAGCGGTCAGGTTCCACTCAAGCTGGGCCTTGGTGGAAACCAGCCCATCCCCGCGGCCCTGGCCACGGGGCACTTGCCCCATCGCTCTGCGCAGACTCAGACCACAGGCGTGAGTTAAGATTCGGAGCATAGCAAGCTGGAGTCAGTGGCATTTCGGTGTGAAATAAGTGATCAGGACTGTCCTAGGGACAACACCAAGAGGGCAGAAACTACCAGTCCCTCCCGGGAGCCCAAGTTCCCACGTGTACATACCAAGCACAAGGGAGACGCTTGCTGCCTCCTTTCTCAGGGGCCGTTTGTTTATCCCTGAGTGCAGGAATGAGCCTTACATCTTTCTGGGCCCCCACTGACCCAGGCGCCCAGCAGCATGTAGGGGGTGCTGCCCAAAAGGGCATGGGGTGGGCGGCTCACCTCGCGCACGCAGGAGTCCCGCTGCCTGCCCAGGTCTCGGGCCTGCTCCTGCAGCCTCTTCACCTCCTGAGCGTGGGCCGCGGCAGTCTCCTCGAGCCGGGCCCGTAGGTCCCGCAGCTCGGACGTCAGGGAGTTCATGGCGCTCTAGGGCAGATGGGCTCCTCAGAGGGTGCTGTGTCCCCTTCCTCATCCCCCCGCGACCTCGGTGCTTCCCGCTGGGCCAGCCGAACAGTCCACTTTCAGCTCCAAGCATGGCGCCTCCCGCTTGCTGGCCCGACCCCCTGCCCTCCCTTGGTGCCTAGAGAGTGCCATCCAAGCAGCTCTTCCCTCCCTCAGACGAAGGGGCTCACCAGGGCGGAGCCATGTCACCTCCCCCAGATGGGGACTCCCAGGGAAGGGCTGAAGCTCCCCGCACAGCCTGGAGGCTTCCGCAGGGCACAGCCATGCCCCCCACCTTGAACAGGGGGCTCCTCCAGGCACAGCTGAGTCTTCAGCTCAAATGGAGGCCCCCCTCCCAGCCTGCCTACCCGGTCCTGCTCCTGCCGGCTCTGAGCATCTCGCTTCTGTCGCTCCATCTCCAGAGAGATGGTGGTCAGGCTGTGCTGGGTGCCCATCAACTTCTCCGACAGCGCCGTCTTCTCAGACTCCTTCAGTGACAGGGCCTGGCAGGGGCAGGGAGATGGGGGCCTGGGGGGTCGGTTGGTGCTGGGGGCATGCTCAGGCCTTTCCCCCGGCACCTGGAAAATGCGCCCACGGTGGACTTGGAGGGCATGACTGGGCCACCACGGGTGGACCCAGGGCTCACCGCCCCTGAAGGCCCCGAAAAGGATTCAAGAGTAACAGTAACTCTGGACGTGGACACAACCTATCCCTCACTAACTTGCCACGACAACCCTGAAGCACGGCCCGCCATTATTCCCATTTTACAGAGGAGGAAACTGAGGCTCAAAGAGATAAAGCGACTCGCCCAGGGTGACACAGCTGGTGAAGAGCAGAGAAAGACGCAGTCTGCCCTGTCGCCATGGCATTACGGGGGAGTCTGGAGTCAGTTCATTTTGAGGAGGGTCAGCTGATACTCGTGGGCACCGTGGGGACTGCTCAGAAGGCAGCCACGGGGACGCCGCGCCACGCCCAGTCTGGGGCGGGAGGGGAGATGGGAGCATGTGGATCGGCTTTCCCGGAACCAGTGCTCATGAGGTCACGACTCTGGCCGCCACTCAGCGAGCTCCACTGTGTACCAGGCATGGCTTAGGGACGCCCAGCTCCTAGCTGCTGGGTGGCTGAGCGGGAACCAGCCCCAGAACCTGGGTCCCGCACCAGGGCTCACGCACCTGCTGCTTCTCACTCTCGGCCAGGAGAAGGCCCTCGTCGCGCTCCTGCTGCAAGGCAGCGATCTCCTCACTCAGCTCTTCCTTCTCGGCCTCCAGCCGGGCCAGCAGCTCCTCCCGCTCCCGCTGCAGCTGACTCTGCAGCTGGGCCCGTTCGGCCTCCAGCTCCCGCCACGCCGCCTCCTGGGGGCCAGACCCACGCACGTGACCCTCGGGGCAAGGGCCACCTGTACCCCAGATGCTGAGAGACAGGTGACCAGGAAACTACAGCTCAGGCAGATGACAAGGGCTGTGGCAGGGACACGCCAGGGTGGTGCGAGCCCCTAGGAGCAGCAGCGCTGGTCTTGGGGTCAGAGAATATTTTCTGGAGGAGAGACGAGCAGCAGCCAGCCGGGAAAAAAGGGGGGAAAAAGAACCCCAGGCCCAGAGTACAGCCCCCGAGATGACCCGGAGGGAGGCGGAAACACCACACACAGGGAAATCATACTATTGAGGGGCCACTGGAGCGTGCACTGCAGAGGGGACGTGGTGAGCAATGGGGCCAGGGCCACAGGAAGCGGCCAGGCCAGGCCTTGTGGGCTGTAGGGAGGGGCGGGCCCTGCTCTGAAGACAGTGGTGACAACAGAAAACCTTATGCCAGAGTGACAAGGAGCAATCTAAACTTTAAACTAGGTTGTTGTCCCGGAACTGAGGAAGAGGGACCAGAATTGCAGGTTGGGGACAAGGGGAGCTGGCTGTGAGAAAAGGAGGGGGTTTGGAGCCAGGGTGTGGCAGAGTGGCAGGAAAGAGAGGAGTTGGTGACATTGGAGGCAGAGTCAGGCAGGGCAGGGAGAGTAAAGGCGGCACCGGAGTCTGTTCCCTGGGGACTGGGTGGCTAGAACCCACAGGCAAAGAACCAACGGCCCACCTAGGGTCTGAGGGGGGTGCCTGGCACCTTGGCGACACTTCAGGTGCTTTGCTGCCACCTGCTGGAGGGTCAGAGTGAATGGCACCCCTGGAGTCAAAGCCTGAACCTCTGACAGAGGCAGCCCTGTCGAAGACGGGTGACACAGGTCCCCTGTCCCGAGGCCTGTCCTACCTAGTACCACAATAACAACAAGCAGTATTTATGGAGCATTTACGAAGTGCCGGTCACCACAGTAACCCTCCATGTGGGCTATCTCAGCTTGTGCTCATGACACCCTATACGACCCTTGTCCCATGGTTATGGACAGGGAAACGAAGGCATGCAGATCACAGGAAATATAACCAGTGTGTGGCCTAGAGCAGGCCCAAACCCAGGCGATGTGAGTCCAGGGCCAGTGTTCTCAGAGAGCTGTGCTCTGTCTTCCAGTGGCCCCTCACCTTTCCTAGTATGTGTTCAGGTCCTAGACTGATCCCTCATATGCAAACAGCAATTCTTAGCAAATGAAAGTGCTTTCCTGAATCAGGATCACCAGGGCTGGACCAGATTTGGGGCCTGGGAATCCGTATGTTTGATAAGGAGTCCCCGATGTTTTCCTCCCAGCTTCCCCCTAGGGCCCCCCACCCTGAACAGAGATGAAGGTCCATTTCACAGAGGTGGAGACCGAGGAAGAGTGAGGGTGAGGACGCTCTGAGAGCACAGAGGAGACAGTGGCTCAGAGCCCCGCCCACCCTGACCCAGCGCCTGGACCTTCTCTCGCTGGAGCCGCTGCAAGTCCTCCTCGTGGGCTGCCCGCTGCTCACGCAGAGAGGCCTGGGCCTCCCGCTCAGCCTGCACCAGCTTCTGGGCCATCAGCTCCTTGTCCAGAGCCGCCTTCTCCTCTGCAGTTGTCATCTGCTGCCGCAGGCCTGCCAGTTCCCCTGCACAGGAAGGACAGGGGGAGGGGACAGGCTCGGGTTGAGACCTCCCCATCGGCCAGCAGACTCGGGCCAGGTGAACCATGCAGGCAAAACCCCAGAGGAGAAAAGGTGGATCTGGTACCTGGGCTGGGCTCCCTTGAAGAACCTTCTCGCCCTCTGGGCCTCATTTTCTCACCTGCTGCCCGAGCCCACTGACTCTGTCCCCACCCCTCCCTACTGGGAGTGGCATCAAAGGGATGAAATGACTGATGAGGAGGCCCCCCAAATGAGGAGGGCAGCAACCCCCCTGCTGACTGAGTGCTCACTGTGGGTCAGGCACCTGGCTGAGCCGTTGACAGAGCTAATCTCCTCAGAGCTTCACAACCTGCCAGGGTGGCTTATCTCTCCCCCAATCTACAGACGGGGACGTGGAGGCTCAGAGGAGACAGGTAACTTCCCAAAGCCGCACAGCTTTCCACGCGGTACCTCCTTCAAGTGCCATGGACACACCTGGTGGGCTATTAGCTGTCAGCACTAATGGAGGCGACCACAGGGGGGGGTGCGCACTACTGTGGATGATCTAAAAACCAACCCCTTGCCCTGGCTGGTGTGACTCAGTGGACTGAGCGCCAGCCTGAAAACCAAAAGATCGCTGGTTCGATTCCCAGCCAGGGCACATGCCTGCGCTGCATGCAGGCCAGATCTCCAGTAGGGGGCGTGCAACAGGCGACCACACACTGATGTTTCTCTCTCTCTCTCTCTTTCCCTCCCTTCCCCTCTCTCTGAAAATAAAGAAATAAAGTCTTTGAAAATAAAGTAAAGAAATGGAAACTACCTCCTGGGTTGGAAACCCAGCAGAGACTCTGTTAGCACCTCCCTTCCTGGTTCTGTCTGGCTCGGGCGGACGTGGACAGGGAAGTTAGTTTTCACGGTCCAAGTGGGTGCTTAGTAGATATTTGTGAGCGAGAAGAACCCCTGAGTTCAGAGACCGGGATGGGGGGACATGTGGGGAGAAGCAGGGCTGGGACTGTGGGAACGACCCGAGAGGGTCACTCGGAAAAGCCGCGATGGCTCCCCAGAGAGCTCAGGACTCTCTGAGCTCCCTGAAGACCGTGCTCGGCAGGCACCGCGGGCTGAGCCGGGCACTGTGCCAAGGCCTTCACGAGCTTGCCTCGCCCCATCCTGGCAACAGCCTCAGAAGGCGGGCAACATCACCCCCAATTGTCAGAGGAGAGCCTGTGGCCCAGCGAGGGAAGGCGCTTGCTCGAGAAAGGTCAGATCTCAGTGGCAGCAGAACTGGAACCCAGATCAGCCACACCCTGAAGGCAGTGCTCCCAACTTCCGTGAGACCCCAGAAGCTGAGAGGTTGCAGGCCAGGCCGGAGCCTGGTATTGCTCACCCACCCCCGGGGCCCCCCATACCAGTCAAGGTCTCCTTGGCCAGCAGCAGGGCCCGCCCATCTGCTTCTAGCTGCTCCCGGCGGGACTCGAGCTGGGCCAGCTGCCGCTGCACCTCAAACAGGCTGCTCTCCAGAGCTTCCTTCTCCGAGCTGCAGCACACACAATCCCTCAGGCCTTAGGACTCAGCCTCCCAGGCCCCAGGAAACTGTGGATCCCAGGGTGTGGCCAGCCATGGGCCGGGTGCCAGCCTACCTGCCCAGCCGGGCCCACGCTCCCTGGGGAAGCCTGAGCCATAGCTAGGACGCGCTGGCAAGCCTGGCTCCACAGTAACGATGCCTGTGGGCCAACGCCAGAGTGTGACGGGGCACAGAGTGGCCCCAGGCAGACCCCCCCAGCGTGGGCTGGGCAGAGCCCAAAGCCTTACCGAAGGCGTGTGGCTTCCTCCAACAGGGTCCGGCCTTCACGCTCAGCTGCCGCCAGCTGCACGGCCAGGCCGGCCCGCTCCTTGGCCAGCGCCTCCTTCTCCCGGGTCACCCGCTCCAGCGCCTCCACCTGCCGTTGCGTCTCCCGCCGTGCCTGCTCCAGCTCATGCTCCCGCCCGCTCAGCTGCCGGGAGAGCTGGCACCCACCCAGGCCCCGTAAGCACCGCGCTCAGATTCCCCCAGCCTGCTCAGCACCCCAACCCTGGGCCTGATCCAGCTCCCTGGCCTAACAGGCTGGAGGCCTGGATTCGAGCCCAGTCTCTGTCCTGATGTGCTGTGTGCACCTGAACAAATCACAGACTCCTCTGAACCCGCAATACACTCACGCACACAACGAGGGTCCTCACTCAGTTTGGGTCATCACAGAACCCTTTCTGTACCCCCAAACTTCCAGAGAGGCTGAATATATAAAACAGACCAAAGGAGTGCTCTTTTGCAAGCCTCAGAATGGGAACATGGCCCTGGCTGGTGTGGGTCAATGGATTGAGTGCCAGCCTGCAAACCACAGGGTCGCCAGTTTGATTCCCAGTCAGGGCACATGCCTGGGTTGTGGGCTGAGTCTCCCAGTAGCAACCACACATTGATATTTCTCTCCCTTTCTTTCTCCCTCCCTTCCCCTTTCTCTAAAATAAATAAGAAAAATCTAAAAAAAAAAAAAAGAATGGGAACATGGAGCCCTGCTCCCTGCCCCTGTGGCCCACCCCCGAGAGGCCCCTCCCAGGAACCCAGGCTTTCCAGGACAGACACCAGAGAAAGGCCCCTGGATCCCCAAAATCCTAAGGTCCCTGCCAGCTATGATATTCCTACAAACCCACCATTCCAATTCTAAAATTCTCTACCTGTTCTCACATCAGTAACAGTCACTGAATGGTGTGATTCAGCTGCCAAGTGCTTACGTGGGTGTCCTCTTTAGAACAGCCCTTCGTGATAGGAATGACTAGCCCCATATTACAGATCGGGCAACAGAGACGTGAATAGGTTGAACAGCTTGCCCAAGGCCCCAGCTGACAGAGGTGGAGCTGGACTTAAACCCACATCCAGGCTCCTGAGCCTGTGAGTTACCCCAGGACAGGGTGCAGAAGGCCTTGCCCCTGAAATTCTTGCCCCGCCTGCGCCCCATCCCCCACATCACCCACCTGGGCCAGCTGCTCCTGCAGCCGGCAGCGCTCCTGGCGCAGTGTGGGGACCTGGTGCTCCAGGGCCTGCCGGGCCTGCTCTGCCACCCGCAGGGAGCCCTCCAGGCCCTGCCGATCCACCTCCTGCTCCAGCCGGAGCTGTTCCAGCCGCTCCTGCTCCTCCCGAGCCAAGGCGGCCTCCTGTTCCACCCGCCGCTGCTGGCCCAGCAGGGCTGCCTTTTCTTCCTCCAGCTGTGGGTCCCAGTGGGGGTGGAGGTGAGGGAGCAGATCAGCCCAGCCCCTCCACCCAGGGAAGGAGGTCCCACCCAGGACCAAGGATCACCCTCCCACCTAACACAGACAGCCCAGGGGAGGCTCGCTGGAGGGACGGAGTGGTGCCCTTGGCCATGCGGACACTGGGGAGAGGGGAGAAGGAGGGAGGGCCCACGGAGCTTCTTTTGAACTCAGACCATGAAAGAGGACACACGGACAGATGGAGTCAGAGACAGAAAGAGGCAGGGGCAGGAGAGATAGGCACAGGGACAGAGGTGTTCAGGGAAATGTACAGCGAGGCCCGATGTGGAGCGAGGCCCGATGTGGGCCGAGGCCGAGCCTGGGACGCCTAGTGGGGTCTCGGAGTGGGGGACACAGGTGGGCGAAGCAGGTGGGCCCGCTGGCACACGGCATACCTGGGCGACGAGGTGGTTCAGACCCAGCTTGTCCTGGGCGAGGCTCTCGTTGAGGGCGCTCAGCTTGGACAAGGAGTCCCGCAGAGAGGCCTCCTCCGCCCTCAGCTTGGTCATTGAGAGCTCGAGGTCCATGCGGCCAGCCTCAGCCTGCAGGGCAGCCAGAGACAGTCAGGTGGGGAGAGCTGGCGAGATAAGGAGGGAGACGGGGAGAGATGGGAAAAGGTGTGCAGAGACACGGAGAGATGGGGAGAGGCAAGGCGGTGGGGCGAAACAGGAAGAGACACAGAGAGACGGGGATGGGGGTGGACAGAGGAGACAGGAGCTGAGACCGAAAATCCCTGCAGAAGGCCTACTGCCCACGGGGCTGCTTGAAACAAGCTGCACACACGAGCTGTGCAGAGCAGGGCCGGAGGGTCCCCCAGAGCGGGGTCTTGGGGTGCCACTGCTCAGGGAGTGGGGCAGCACTTGCCAAGGGTTGTGCCGCAACTGTCCCAGGCCTGTGTCCAGAGATGGGACAAGATGGCCTGAATGACAGGCACTGCCCCAGGCATCTGGAAAAGCAGGGATATGGCCACCAACAGAGGTGACTTCACCTGTCTGGGATCAGAGGTCAGTTTGTGGCCCGGGTCAAAGGTGAGCCTGAGTCTAGAAGGCAGGGATCTGTCTGTGACCAGGGTCGGAGGCCAGCCTGAAGTCAGGGTCAGTCTGTGGCCAGAGAGAGGAGGTCTGGGGCCTCGGGGGAGAGCAGGTTTGTGGGTGTGGGGCACCCAGGGACACACCTTGGTCAGCGCCTCGGCCACCTCGGCCTTCTCGGCCTGCAGCACGTCCCGCTGCAGCGCGGCACAGCTCAGCGCCTCCCTCACCTCCACCAGCTCCTTGGCCAGCCCTGAGCGCTTGGCCTCCAGCTGCTCCAGTTGTCTGATGCTGTGGGACAGAGTGGGGGTGGGGGCCGCGAGTCACTGCCCCGCCCCGAGACCCCCGCAGCCAGACAGTCCGAGCAGGCTGGGGGGCCGGCCTGAGGCGGGCGCCCTGGGGACAACAGCTTCACCACAAGGACAGCCAGGGCCACTGCCTGTTGGCTCTGTGACTCTGGGCCTCTGTTTTCACATCTGCAAGACGAGTGACACCACCTTGTGAAGCTGTTACGAGGACACACGACTTAATTAAGGATTCCTGACGTACTGTAGCGCCTGACAGTGCTCCCCAAGGGCCTTTAGAACCAAGAATAATGCCCACTACCACAATGCCCTGGACACCACTGTGACTCCTGTCTCAGAGAAGGAAAGAGAGCGGTGGTTAAGGGGTTAACTCTTCAGAGTGAGGGGCAGGATGCTCGGGTTCAAATCCCGGCTCTTCTACTAACTAGCTGTGACCTTGGGGAAGGTACATGACCTCTCTGGGCCCCAGTTTCACGGTCCATAAAAATGGGGCTAATAATAGCTCCTACATCACAGAGTTACCACGAGGATTAAATAAGAGGATCCAGTCGCTTAAAAGGATGCCTGGCACTTAGCAATATTAGTATTAACACTATTACTGTAACTTTCATTTTAAAAAATGTTAGTATTACTCCTGTTACTTTAATTATTGCTGTTATTATGGTCCACACTCTACCTCTTACCAGCCCTCGGATCCCAGGTAAGGCACTATACCTCCCTGAGCCTCCGTTGACCAAAACGGCGCTGATCAGAAGACCCTGTGTCAGAGGGGTGTCTCGAGGACTTCAAGACGGTAGGAGGCCCGGGTGCTCTCTAGCCACCAAGGACACTGTCAGGAGCCCCAAGGCCCATTCAAGTGGCCCCAGCAGGGAGGCCAGAGCTACTCACCTACGCTCGAGCTCCCTGCGTGTCCGCGCACTGTCCTGAGCTGTGTCCTCCCGCTCTTCCTCCAGCCGGTCCCGCTGGCGCCGCAGCTCCTCCTGCGTTGCCTGTAGCTTCTCTCGCTCCTGCTGCAGCTCCTCAGCCTGCTGCTGGGCCGCCTGCAGGCTCTGGGCCAGGCTGTCCTTCTCCCTGCAGGACCAGGAAAGAGGGAGCTGAGGGGATGCCGGGGCCGCTCCCAGCAGGGGAGGCGGCCATGCTGCTGCCCTAGATGTGAGCCACATCTGCCATCCTCGAAGGCCCCCAGCTCCAGGAAGCCTTCCCTGACCACACCCATGCTCATTTCACCTACATCTCCGTGAAGCTGGCTCTTCCTGGCACAGGGAACCTGGCTTTCCTTCTCCCCCAAACTGCCCACTTGGGGGCCCAGTGGAACGGATGGAGGCAGTGACATTATCTTCCAGGATGCCACCAGGCTGAAGAGGTTAGGCTCCTGGGCTATGTGGGCCATTTTGGTGCCTGCGTGCTAGTCCACATGGCCAGTAGATGCTTCTACAGTGCTCCCCGCATTGTCCCTCCATTCTGGGAGGCCCAATAGGGCTGGGTCTGTCCAGATCTCACAGCTTCCCGCTGCACAGGCCAGCAGCACACGGCAGCCAGGACAGGACGGGGCGGGGCAGGGCGGGGGGAGGCCGGGGGAGGGAGGGTGGGGGGAGAGGCAATGACTGGGAACTTGAACAGTGTGCTGAGCACTGCCGCCTCCCTGACTCCACCAGTCACGAGCAACGGGGGTGGGGGTGCCTCTTTCTGAGCCAGCTAGGGTTTCCAGCTCAGACTTAGGACTGACAATTGTCATACCTTTCACTGTCCCACCTCATCACTTGAAGTGGCAACCCTTAAGCATCGTAAACACGAAGGCTAGCAGTGGGCACAGTATGACATCAAGGGAAAACAGCAGAATGCAGAATGAGGGGTTCGCTGTGACTGCAACAACATAAACAGCCCTTCTCCTTCCAAGGCAGGAGAAGCATCGGTTTTGCTTTCAGGTCCAGTCACTACCACTGGCCACATGGCTGCGTGAGCCTGGACAAGCCTCTCAACCTCGGGACAGTGAGGGTTCTGAACTGCGCGAGTTTGGCAGGAAGGATAATTGGGGATAATACTCATAAAAAGCTTGACAGGAGGTGTACAGAAAACGTTTGCTACCTCACTGCTAGGAAACACACACAAAAAGAGCGAGTATGGGGGAGGCGGGAGAAAGCAAAAAAAAAAAAGAGCCGGTATGGCCACACTGGTGCAAACCCACACGCTGACAGGCCTGGCCCGGCTTTAGGCCCAGGCACTGGTGTGCTCTCCAGGCCCCCACTTCCGACCCCCCGGGCACCTGCTCAGGAGGTCCATGGCACTCCGCAGACGCTGGGCCTCGCGCTGAGCATCCTCCTGGGCCTGGGTGGCGCCGTCGGTCTTGTCCCGCAGACGCTGCAGCTGCTCCTCTAGGGCACGGCGCTCACCCTCGCTGTCACTAAGCTGCTTCCGCAGCGTACCCAGGAGGTCCTGGCTGGCCTCGTAGCGCCCACGCATGTCCTGGGGCATGGGAACCACGGAGTCTGGGCGAGCCCTAGGAAGCCCTCAGGGCAACCTGCTGCTCTCTGTGGGTTCCGAGGACGTACACCAGCCTAGGCCTGACACAGTGGGGCTAGACCTCCAGACTGGGTTTCCGCTCCCCCTCACTGCGCCCTCACCACCACCTCTTTGAACCCATCCCCAGAGCTCTGAGTCTCCATCCCCCTGGCAACCCCGACCTAAGACCCCAGGGTGCCAGACAAACCACTAGGTGCACTCCCTCTCCCGGGTTCTGACTACCCCAGGACTCCTCCCCTTCACATCCTGGTTCTGACTCTACCCCCAGGCTCCTGTTGGCTCCTAGTTCCCGGCTCCCCTCATCCTAGGCAGACTTCTCTCAGGCCTTTTCCCAGGGTCCTAGCTCTGTCTGTCCAGTTCGGGAACCTCTTCTGCCTTACTGTACCAGGCGGCGCCCTCCCCACACTCCGCCCCCAGCTGCCCAAGCCCCTCCTACTCTGGGCTCAGATTCTATTCCCTGAGTTCTCAACTGCCTCAACTCCCCGCTGTCGCCCTCCTCGGCTGTAGCCCTTTCTTAGAGCTGACTCCACCCAAGAATGTTCAGGCTCCTCCTCCACTACACTGGCTCCACCCCTGAGTTCCCCAAGGCCCTCCTAGGGTTTTGGCTCCATCCCAGGCTGCTCGGGGCCCCAGCCCAGGCTGCCCAAGCCCCTCCCCCAGGATGCTCAGGCCCCTTCCTACCTGGACCTGTAGCTGGCGCTTGTGCAGGGCAGAGTGGATCAGGGTGAGCACCGAGGAGTCGGAGCAGGCTGGGGACGGGCCTCGGCGAGGGGAGCGGCCGCGGCCTGGGGAGGAGCGCTGCGTCGGGGACGGGGTCCGGTGGCCCGAGAGCCCCCGCAGACTGCCATCCGACACATCGGCGGTGTGCTCGGAGCCGCTTAGCTGGACGCCGCTCTCCATGTCCGACAGAACGGCCTGAGGGGTGGGGTAGGGAGCAGAAGGAGGAGGGCAAGTAAGCCCAGGTGGGGCAGTGGGGCCGCAGGGGCCGCGTGTGCAGCTTCATCCGGAAGTCTGCCGCACATCCCCAGCTCCCTTCCTACAGGTCTTCCTGACTCCACTTCCACTAGGTCACGGCCCTCAGCCCGACAGGAAGGGTCTCCCGTGTACTACGAAGACATCACCCAGCCTTTCCCACAGATGGGCCTGAGCAGGTGGAGGGGGTCCCCCCTCCTGTTGCAGTTCAGCTCAAGGCCAGCAGAGGACGTGGTGGCCCTGGACTGCCAGGCCTTGCCCTGCCCAGGGCCACCCCCCCCCACCTCACACCTGTGCCAGGTCTCTCAAGGTCTGCTGCAGCCCCTCCCCCTCCTCCGTCTCCAGGGCCGCCTGCTCCTGGACCTGCAGGGATTCCTGGCGTGGCATGGAAGAGACAAGGAGAGGGTGGTCAGCATCTCTGCCCGCATCTGAAACCCACTCATCTCCCTCCCTGGCCTCCCCACCATCAGGTAACCTCCAGGCCATGGCCATAGTCCAGTTCCTTGGTAGACCTCATAGCAGCCCCAGTGCCCTGAGCGGACTAGGCCCAGAGAAGTGCAGGGTCCCACCTCAGGTCACACGGCCTATTGGGGGAGATCTGGACATACAACCTGCCCTGGCCCCAGGCAGTACCCTTGAGGGGTGTCCCTCTGGTGGGGAAGCAGCCAGGTTCCAAGAGAAACAGCCCTGGGGCTAGCAGGTTAAGGCATGATGAGCCCAAGTCCTGACTCCCCAGCTTACTGGCTCTGAGACTCTGGACAAGTATTTCCCTGTGGGCCTGGGATTACTCATCTGTATAATGGGGATCAGGCTACAGGGCTGCAGACAGGATAAAATGGGACAAAGGAGGTGGGTGTGCTCACACTAGGCCTGGCACACACTAGGTGCTCAGTTAATAAGGGGTGAAACCGTCTGAGTGGATAATCCAGGCCAGCCCAAGCAGCCCGGCCCTCAGCCCGTGTCCCTGGATCTGGACAGTGCCGCATCCCACCCCGGCACATCCCGAGGGTAGCTGCATCTCACCAGGGCCTCAAGCTTCTCGGTAAGGGCCTTGTTGACCTGATCCTTCTCCAGATTCTGGTTCTGGAGGCGCTCCACTGTCTGGGCCAGCTCTCTCACTCTGGAGGTGGGGGAGCAACAGAGGTGACTGGGAGACCCACCCCAGCTTGTCCTCAAACTCTCCAGCTCCGTGTCCTGTGAGCTTCCCTAAACCTGAGGCAGGGACCCTGGGGTTCGCCTCCCTGTTTGTATGGCCTTGAGCAAGTCACTGCCCTCTGGGCCGCAGGCTTCTCATCTGTAAGTGAGCATGAGGCTGCTGCCCCCTTATCTCCTGGGGGAGCACTCTGGAACTTGTCCAGGTTGCAGGAGCTGGGAGCAAATTTGGCAAGAGAGGTTGAACTACCCGTGATGTGCCCTGGGCAAGAGCCCCCTGGGTCTCAGGCTTCCACTCTGCCAAATGGGGTGCCTTGGAAGATGAGCTGAGCTCACGCAGGGGAAGGGCCCGTCCCCAGTAACGAGATCCCCTCCTCCGCTGCCTCACGTGGTACCTACCAGGCACCCACCTGGCATTGAGGTCGGCCTTGTCCAGGTCACTCTGCATCTGCAGCTGGGCCAGGCCCTCCTCCTGGAGCACCTTGTCCCGCAGCTGCTCCTCCAGCTGGGCCTGCAGCAGCGCCTGCTTCTCCAGGGCTGCCTCGGCCCGGCTCTCGGCCAGCCGCAGGCCCGCACTCAGCCCCAGGCCCGCTTCCTGGACGGCTCTTGAGGTCCGGGCCAGCTCCCCTCCCAGCTGCAGTAGGTCTCTGGTGGAGAGGACACAAGACAGGCTAGGGGTGGGGATGGGCTCCCAAGTGTCCATTAAAACGACACTGGAGTGCCATTTGTCACTATCAGTTGGGGGGGAAAAAGTCACATCACACGCGAGTGAGGGTGAGACAGAGGGGAACAGCCCCTCCCCCACACTGCCGGCGCAACCACAACAGACGGCAGTGGTAACGAGCTCTGAAAATTCCGAACCGCTCAGCTCTTTGACCCGCCAACTCCACTTCCGAGAATTTATCCTACAAAGATGCCCCGACACTGGGAGATGACCTGTGGACAGGTGATCCGCTGCAGCACCGCTCGGGTAGGAAATGCTGGGGCAACCTAAATGGCCATCGAAAGGGGACCGCTCTTAAATAAATCATGATGTGTCCATTCTGTGGACTACTCTGTAGCCGAGAAAAATGAATGGGGAAGCTTGTCAGAGCCTGAAACGGAACCACCTCCCAGTTATAATTCAGTTATAACACGAGGTGAAGCAAGCATCTTCAAGAAATGTGAAGATGAAATTCTACCCATAGGATATGAAGGGTGGGTGTGAGAGAGAGATCTGCTGTATTTGCTCGTATAAAGTAATCCTGGAAGGTCATTTAGGAGAGTGACCGGTCACCCTGCTTGCCTCCAGAGGGGAGAGGAGTGTCTGAGGGCGGAGGTGAGAGGGGGCCTTTACACAGTACACCCTTTCGGAATCTGAACCTTGTGAATATGAGTTACTCCAAAGTAAAATATTAAATTTTTTAAAAGATTTTATTTATTTACTTCTAAGAGAGGAAGGGGGGAGGAAGGGAGGGAGAGAAACATCAATGTGCAAGAGATACATCAATCGGTTGCCTCTCACACATCCCCAACTGGGGAACCAGCCCGAAACCCAGGCAGGCATGTGCCCTGACTGGGAATCGAACCTGCGACCTTTTGGCTCACAAGCTGTTGCTCAATCCACTGAGCCACACCAGCCAGGGCAAATATTAAATTTTTAAATGGTAATTAAAACTAGAGCATATTTAAAATACATCACGGAGATTAAATCCTCTCCTGTCCTGAGTGAACTGTACCCCTGGGTATCTCATATAAGGAGAGGAAGTGCCTCATTGAGGAAGAATCCCAATCACTCCACTCGGGAGTGACGGACTGAGACGATCACAGTCCTGCAGCCTCGGATGAACGCCTGGGCCTTGGCGCGGAGCATCCAAGGCCGCCAGCGTGCACAGAGAGACACCCAGGCATTCGGGGCCTGCTGATGAAACTGCACACGGCACTCACGAAGAAGTCTTGTAAAAAACAAACAAACAAACAAAAGCCTGAACCTGAACCTGATCAAGTCTTAAATCCAGCATCCACCCTACAGGAAATACAGGGGCGGGGTGTGAGCTGACACCACAGCACCGCCTGCGGGAGTCTCTCGGAACAACCGGCCCGGTTTCCTGGAAGAATAAGAGAGACTTAAGGACAAACCAACCCTCACGTTTCGTGAACATCTATGGATCCGGGTTCAAACAAACTGTGAAGACGAAAAGTGAGGCAAACTGTCTGTGACACCCACTGGAAGTTTGGACACATGGAACAGCTGATGATTTTAACAAAAGATGATTAAACAGCTTTTTGATGTACAAAAGGAAACAAATTGGTCTCCCTGCCTCTGCGCCCTCCCCACAGCCTCCCCTGCACCAAGCGGACCGAGCCCCCTGCTGAGGGCCCTCTGAGGCTCTCCTTTCCAGCCCCACCTCCCCTCGCCCGCCCCTCTCCATCTCCACCGGCTGCCGTGTTCTCCCACGTCCAAGCCTTAGCTCAGGCTGGACTCTGCCTGGAGTGCCCCAGCTCTGCCAGCTAAAATCCTGCCTGTCCCTCGAGGTCAGTGCGAATTCCCCTCCACTATGAGGAGCGTTTTTCTGATGTCCCACCCTCTCTCCTCTCCTTCTGAGCCTCCAGACATTCTCTGTTCCACTCTCACGTCACTGACCGCGCACGTCCTCGGTCTAGGATTTTGGGGTCTATTTCTTTTCATTAGTAGAGGTGGTGAAGTCCTTGGTAGCACAAGCTAAACATTCTAGGGGATTAGAAGCAGAAGCTGCAAATCCTGACTCAGGCACTTAATCGCTGAGTGGCCTTGGGAAAGTCACTCTACCTCTCTGAGCCTCAGTGTTCCCATCTGTAAAATGGGAACTATCCCAGTTCCCACCTGACGGAGGCGCTGTGGATATGAGACGGAACGAAATGCACAAAGAGCTTAACTCAGAGGAAACACCTAGTAAATGCTGACTGCCACGACCGTGGTACGAGTTCATTGCTACTAGCTGCTTCCACATCTCCGAGGGCCTGGCACACAGCAGGTGTGTTGGGTTGGACCGAAGTCAGATTGAGGCGCGTTGAATTCAACTTCAGAAGCAGAGTTATCCCCCAGCTGCTGCTGCAGCGCCTCCCCAAGCACCCCCTCCGCCGGCCGGGCCTCACCTCTCAGTGCACAGCTTCACCTCGCTGACCAGCCGCCGGACCCCCACGACCTGCCTCCAGAGGAGGAGCAGGCGGCTGTGCTCGTTGCTGAAGTAGGCATTGAAGGACTGGAGGGGAGACGGGCTGAGTGAGGGGCTGGAGGGAGGGCCCCGCTCCCTCCCCAGCTCTGACCTTCCCGGAGGCCCTGCTGCCCAGGGAGGGGGTCTTCCCGTGGGCCAGGTCCCAAGCCTCCCTCTGGCACAGGGAATGGGTTTCAATGCCTCTACCAGCTACAAGAGGCAGCGAGAAAGGGCAGCAAGTGCTGGCATCTGGGTCTGCATGCCAGCCACATCACCGGGCAGGTTACCGAACCTCTCTTTAAAATGAGGACGGCGGCACCTACCACATTCGGTTATGATGAGAAGTAGTGGAGAAAGTGAACGCCTGGCACGCGGTACATGCTCATTACGGCTGACTATCATTATGACAACTGTTGGCCCCTCCTAAAGGGCACACTTGGCCAGCAGGGCCCTCCCGCTCCTTTTCCTGAAGTCCGAGTCCTCACCACCCCGGTCAGACTGGACCCACGAGGCCCCCGCTGGCCTCCCAGTACCCCCCGGGCTCACCTCTTCCTCACGCCTCCATGCCGCCTCCCGCTGTTCCAGCTCCTTGCGACTGCGTGTCCAGTCGCTGGTCACCTTCCGTATGTCCTCACTCAGCACCTGATTGGCTGAATTTGCCTGGTCCAGCTGCTCTCTGAGCATAGCATTCACCTGGGCCAGGCTGCTGCTCCTGGGTGGGACAAAGAGGGACCAGGGGGCTCAGGGCTGGGGAGGACCGTGCTGCCCGCCACGCCCTTTCCCTGCAGCGCCCCACCTCTGCTGCTCCTCCTCCAGGCGGATGAGGGTGCTCTCCAGGTCGCGGCTGTGCTCTGTGTCCTGGGTGGGAGGAGTGGGCATCAGGCTGGGCACGGGGCGGGAAGGGCCTGCCCTGCCCTGCCCCTGCACCCACCCTCAGCCGCTGCTGCTCCAGCTCTGTGGACCTCTCCACCAGCTGCTGCTCCAGCTCTGAGCACTTCTTCTTGTACTGGAGAATCTGGGGACGGGTGAGGAGCGCACGGTTAGGCCTGGGGTGGGGGCAGGGCACAGTGAGCACAGGGTAGGCAGGAGCAGGAGTGGGCGGCCCTGACCTTGGCCTGCAGCCGCTGCACAAGCTGGGCCTGCCGCTGCTGGCCCTCCTGGTAGGCCTGCAGCTTTCGCCGGTAGGAGGCCTGCTCCTCCTGCAGCTGCCTCCGCAGCTCCACGCTCTGCCGTACCAGCCCCCTGGGCTCCTGCGTTTCCAGCTCCCCAGACTCCAGCCGCACAGCCTGCTCCAGCTGCAGGGAAGGGCCCTGGGTGAGCGTTCTGGGCCTCCGGAAAGGTAGGCACAGGACTCCGCAGGGGGCACCAGGCTGGGCCCAGACCCATAGTGCCTTTCAGGCACATTTGGGCACGCCCAGGCTGCAGTGCACCTATCAACAGGCTAATGCAGCCGTGCATGGACACACAGACGGGGCATGCATGGGCAAAAGACGGCGCGTGCATGGAATGGACACATTCAGGTGGGCCCACAAACACAAGCATGCAAAACACAAGGCGCACCTGGGTGCACTGCGAGCCTCTCTTCCAAAACAACCAGCCCTGCTGTGGTTGAGGGTTATTAGAGTATCACGTCTGCCCACCCCCGCCCCCACCCCAAGTGGGCTCAGGGAAGCCTAGATTTGTGTTTCCCGTTGTATCTTAGGCCTGGAACAGTGTTAGTGGCACGTTCGTTGAGGTCATGAATTAATGGCATAAGCACATGTAAATACATTAAAACAGGCACCGCCACATGCATGCATACTGAGCTTAGAGACACGCACGCACGCGCACACACACACACACACACACACGGCACACAGGTGGTGTCAAACGTCCCCAGGGTGACACGCACCAACTCCTCGACCAGCCCCCACTTCCCATATACACAGCGCTCAGATCTGTGGGCACAGATGCTCTCTATACCATGTGACTTATCAACACCCTGAGCCCCAGCCCCGCCGCAGGCCCCACCTCTCCCTGACCTCACGGGCAGCCTCTGCTGTCAGCGCCCTTCCTCCACCCCTGGGCAGCTAGCAGTTCCTTCATCATCAGACTCTGTGGGCAGAGGAAGGACGCTGCTTGGCGCTGGCTGCCCCCCACTAGCCTTGGAACTCCCCAGCCTCCTTAGGCACCTGCTGGTCCCAACGGCCTCGCAGCGTCCTCCACCTGTTGGGGAGGCAACTAAGGGTGAGTGGGAACTAACAGAGGAGGGACAGTGCCCAGGGAGAGCCAAGGGACAACAGCCCAGCCCAGCGGACTCTGCCGCCGGCCCGTACTCGCCATCTACAGCCCGAGCAGGGCACCCACACGTCCGCCCACGCCCGCTCCTAAGAAAGCCAACGGCAAAGACAGCTCCCCTCACCCACGCTAACAACAGGGACGAGCCAGGTAGCGGCAGGCGCAGGTTCCCTCCGGCTGCTCCCTGCATCGACCCAGTACACCCAGGAGGTGCTCAATGAGCCGCTGAGAAAGCCGAAAACAACTTCGTCCCCACCTCCCAACCCAGCCACCAGGCACAGTGCTGGGGCAGGGTGACTGGCTACTGGAGCCACCCACAGGGAGGAGCTGCTGGGAGCTGCCAGGAGGCTTCACCCAAGTCCGGGGAATGAGGTCTGAAGGTGTGAGAGGAGGGGGTGCAGGTTTCTGCCTGGAGGGTGGGCAGCAGGCCCCTGCTAGAAGTCCACCTAAGTCAGCTGGCAGGCAGTGTTCACCTCTGAGCGGCTGGCGGTGACACCAAGACGTTGAGTGCATTGGGCATCGATGCGGGCATACCCCATGGGTGTGAGTGGGGAGTGTTTTGTCATCTCTCTCCACTGGGACCCTGTGTGTCTCTGTGACTGGGCCTTCACAGGGACCTGAGAGAGGCGGTTCTATGCTCTGTGCGCCTGTGCGTACCTACAACTGTGTGTGTCCACGAGACGAGAGACAATGTGCTGTGCTGTCTGCGGAACGGGTACATCTCGGTGCTGTGACTGTGCGTCTGGGTGACAGGCTCCACACCTGGGTGGGATAGTGTGGTGTCTGGCTGCGGGTGCAGCTTCTGCTGCGGGGAGTCTGTGTCTTATGCCCCTGCGTGCGTCTGTGTGGGCCCGACGGTGGCCTGGGCTCTGTGTGCTTCACACCGCTGTGGGGACTGGGTGCTGTGTGCTCCTGAGACGTAGAGGGGTTCGGGCAGTCGTCGGGTGCTCCACCTGCTTCCCCAGTGCGCCCAGCCGGCCGGGGCCACTTCCGGCCATACCGATAGGACCCCTCACAAAACAGCCTTTCAATTTTCCTTGTAATTCGAAAAGAAAGGGGGGGGCGTCACCAAGCCGGGATGAAAGAAGTTTACAGTCTCCCCTAGCAACAGCCGCCCTAGTACCGTTGTTCGAGTCACTCTGTCCAGGTTGCCATGGACACAGGGAGCCCAGGGGGTCCACCCCCATGGAGCCCAGGGGGCGTGGCTACTCTCGCCTTCTCATCCCAGCTGCCCCACCCAACACCTGCTTCTCAGGGACAGGAAGAATGGGGGTGGGTTGGCTCCACAGAGACCCTGCGGGCCTTCTTCTGAACTTGGAGGTGGCCACTGGGAGCCCCTGCCTCAGTTTCCCTACATGCAATCAACAGGACACAGATCCCCACCTCACCTCCACTTTTCCCAGGGCTGCTGTGGGGTTTGGAGAGGCAGAACAACCTCGCTGACTGCCCCCTGACCCAGCCTGCATGCAACGGTCATGGCCACGGGGGCAGGCCCTGTCACCTGCGGCCCAGGGACAGGTGGGCAGCAGGACAGTGCCACAGGACCACAAACTGGGAGCCTCATCCCAGCTCCACCACTGACCTTGGGCCTCTCACGCCCATGCCTGGGCCTGTCCCGCATCTGCACTAAGATGATCTCCAGGCTCCGATGTTCTCTGGGGAGCACCCCCCAGGAAAGGCCTGGCGGTCATTCTCATCCAGTCCCTGACTCGGGTGGGGCTGCGCTGACGCCATCCCGGGCAGAGGACAGTGCAGCACCAGGCTCACTCTACCAGTTCCTCAGGGGCCTCCCTGGCCACAGGATGGAATTTTCTAGATTTAACGCAGACTCCCCTCTCCTATGCTGTGCCCCCAGCCACCGCAGCTGTGTCCCAGCAGAAAGAGGACCTGTCACGTCCCACCTCCTCTTCCCGTCTCTTGCCAGCCCAAGGGGCAGTGCTGGCTTCACTGTCAGTCAGAGCTGGCATTTAACGGGTAGCCCCCGCCGGCCATGAGCCCGGCTCTGTGCCAGGGACCAAAGGCTGAGAGGCCTGAGCTGGGAGGGGGTTGGCTCAGGGCCCTGTCACCACCAGCGATGTGGAACCTGGGCCAGTCCACCCTCCACGGCCCCGCAAACCCTGGGAAAACCAGCTCTCAGCTGTCCCCAGTGCTGGGAGCCACGGCGGGCCCCCCACCCTGGTCCTCTGCAAGTCCCAACAAGTCAGGGGCTTGTCCGGGCGGGCAGATACCAGGACACAGGCACAGCTCCCAACCACACTCAGAAAAGCCCACCCCTCTTCCAACAGGGTTAGACCAGCCCCTGCATGAACGCGTCGGCCCAGGGGTCCTAGTACCACACAGGGGACCCTGGGCCGGCTTCAGTCTCCCACTTACAACATCAGAGGATCAGGTCCGAGGTCTTTCTAGCTCCTCGGGGGCCAGCTGCCCCCTGGAACTTCCAACCCAATTGCCTCTTCCCGTACCCAAGAAATACACCTGCAGTGCACAGCCCTGGGCTGGGGGTCAACAGACTAGGCTTCACTGGCTGTGTGACCCCAAACCCGATGCTTTCCCTCTCTGAGCCTCTGTTATCTCCTCTGTTAAATGAGCATGGCAATGGTCCCAACCTTGGTGCATTAAACGTAAAGCACCCGACACACTATAAAGGCACCTACTATTATGACTGAAATTAGCACACACACGTCTCCCATCTGCACATATTCTCCCTCCTTCGTGCAACTCTCCCACCAGCTTCCAGCCACTGTCAACTCCCCAGGGTCACCTCCCATGAGCCCAGAGGTCCAAAGAAGACAGGGTGCAGAGAACAACCTGCGCCCCTGGCCCCGGCCCATAACGACCCCCTGGACCAGGCCCTGGGACCCCCACAAGCCTGCAGTGCAGGTTCCGGGAATGGGAATCCCATCTGGACTTGGAGGCAGGCCTGGCTTCTCCTTCCACAGGGAGTGGCGGCAGGTCTATGGCTGCCTGTGCCTATCCCAGTCTGCCCCAGAGCCCAGCCGCTGTTGGGGGAACCCCAAGGTCCATGTAAATGGGAGAGAGGGAGATGCCCAGAGACTCAAGGGGTGACAGAGACCTCTAGGGGTCTAACTCTCTGTGTTCCCCCAGCCCCAGGCAGGCCTGGGACAGACAGGAATGAAACACTCCTGGTGCCAGGCACTTTATCCCATTAGCTCATTGGTTCCTCCAAGCTCCACTTCATATGACCATCCCCATAGACTGGGAGAGCGGAGTGATTTGCTCAAGGTCATTCAGGTTGGCAGAGCCACAATTAGAACCCAGGCCAGCCTGCATCCAGACCCACCTTCTGCCGGGAGTGCAGGCCTGCCCTGGCCGTCTCCCCAACCTCCCTGGCCCAGCCCTCAGCCCCCCGCCGGCACCCACCCTCTCGCTGACCGCGTTATACTTGATGGCCAGCTCATCGCGCTCGGCGCGGCTCTGGGCCAGCAGGTCCTCCACGCGGGACAGCTCCTGCTGCAGCAGCTGGTTCTCCTCCTGCAGCGACAGCACTGATGCCATCTCTGTGTCCGACTGCGGGGCTGGAGAGAGACAGCAGGCACACGATTGGCTCCTCCTGGGTCCAGGGGCACATCCACCCCCTACAGGTGCCCTACCCGTCCGTGGAGGCAGGAAGGTGGACTAGGACCCAGGAGGAGCCTGGGTAGGAGTGGACGTAGCATCAAGCCACACAAACAGAGCTGGAGAACAGGGAGGTGGGCAAAGCGAAGGGCCTAGGACTAGACTCAGAGTGGACACAGCTACAGCTGAAGTGCGGCCCCACCCAGCCTGGGAGGTATAGGAGGGAGGCTCGGTAGGAGTCAGGAGACCAGGGCCCAAGTTCTGGCTCCTTCCTCCTCCAATCACGACTCTGCTCTGGACCTCAGTTTTGCGGATCTGTAAAATGGGGGGAACAGTACCCAGACCTGCCAGGAGAGCAGGAAAGACTAACTTAGGGAAAGGCCTCATGTAACTTCGGGGATTGAGATAGCGCAGGTCAGGTTGTGAGCAGCAGGAGGAGGAAGAGGGGAAATGAAGGCCAGAGGGAAAAGGAACCGAGTTCCGTGGGCCCCGCTTCCACCTGGTCAAACTGGCTCTTCCAGCCTGGGCGTGGGCTCTATCAGTCCCTGTCTGTGGCTCCCAGGGGCCCAGCATCCCGGGTCTCCCAAGGAGGCTGAGATTGGACAACGGCTGTGACAGGAAAACCAGAAACACCACCAAGCAGAGCTGCAAACACTCCACCTGCGACTGCGTATACCCCACCCCAGACTCTCGAGGCACAGATTCGGTTGTGAGCGCTGCAGGGCCCATCAGCCTTCCAGCGGGTGGGATGGTAGGAGGGGCGGTGGGCAGTACCACCCCTTGGTCTTCTGCAAAGCCCTGAGCTAAGCTGAACTGCCCTCCCCCTATAATCTGGGGTTCCGCCAGCTCACACCTTCCCTGGGAGTGGATATGGCATTTGGGGTTTAAGTCTTTGCAGCAAGGAGGGGACGCTCAGCCCCACCTTCCAGTAGCAATGCTTGGGGAACACGTCTAGGGAAGCCACACCACTATGTCTCCCCTTCCTCATCAGTAGATCGGCCCTTCCATCAAAGGGTGGCACCTGCCACCCAGCGATGAGACACGGAAGCTGCCATCACCGTCACCGTCAGGACGACTGAGGAGGGGCCGTGTCTGTGCAGGGGAGGGGTGGTACCTGGGCTCTCAGGCTGGGAGAAGTTCTGGGTGACAATCTCCCTGAGGCGGGCAGACAGGTGGGCCTGCTGGCAGTCCTGGGCCGGGTCCCGCACACTCAGGCCCCCCTCCTGGCCTGGCCCCAGGACGCTGCTCTCCAGTGTCTGTGGGGAAAGAGAGAGGGTCTGAGGGGAACCTGGGACCCCGGGCTCAGCCTGGGTGGGAAGGGGCAAAGTCCTGCTGCCCAAGATGTGGGTGCCCAGGAGACCGTCAGGAAACCCCCCAGATGGAGGGAAGCCTGGGTGTTCGAATCATGAAAACAACAACTAAAAACAAAAACAAAAACGAAACGCGGCCCATGGAAAGACACTGCGTGCGTGAAAGGACACCCCTCGAGGGCCAAAGAACCACGCCCACAGCCACAGCATGAAGCACTGGGGGCTCCAACCCAGCTCTGCCCTCAACAGGTGAGGATCCCTCTGCCAGTCCTACAGTCTGGGAGGAGGGACCCCCGCCCTCTGCAGGGCGCTGGGACCAGGGAGCCACACTAGTGGAGCCCTGCACGCCCCTCTACCCAGAGTCCAGTCGGGCCGGGAGCTGCAAACTGGGACCCGTGCACCTCGCCACCACGCCTCTCCCACCACTGGACCGCCAGGATGTACCCACTCCTTCCAGAGTGGCTGGATGGGGTGGGCACAGCCCTCAGGACCCACCTGGATAACCGTCTCCAGTGCCAGCTGGGCCTCCAACGACCCCTCCGGCCCCAAGCTCATGGGAGGAAGCTGTGGGCACCCCTCTCCAGGGCCCCAGACTAGCTCAGTCCACCCAGCTCACCCCACTGCCGGACTGCTGTGCTGAGCACTGGGCAGATTAGGCTTAAATCCGGTGCCCCCATGTGACCACAATGGTGGGAGGGGTTGGGGAGGGGGAGGGGTGGGAAAGCAGAGGAGGGGAGAAAATCAAGGCGGAGGGGAACAGAGGGAAGACTTAGGATACAGAGGGGGAAGGGAGTAGAGAGAGGAAGAGGTGAGAAGAAAGGGAAGGGGAAGGATGGAGAGGGGGAAGGGGAGGAAAGGGAGGGGAGAGACCAAGAGGAAAGGACTCCAAAGCACACACACACACACACACACAAACACACATACTCCCCACCGGCCCCAACTGCTGGGTCCTAGAGCCCTCCAAGCTCTGGGGCCCGGGTCAGCATCCAGGAGACAGGAAAGGCCAGTCGAGAGTTTGTTAAGAACGTACAGGGGCGGGCAAATGTAGGTTTACAGTTGTAAGTAGGCAAAACACAGAGTTTATTCTTCTATTATTATTTCTTAAGATTTTATTTATTTATTTTTAGAGAGAAGGGAAAGGAAGGAGAAAGGGTGGGAGAGAAACATCAATGTGTGGTTGTGTCTCGCACATCCCGCACCGGGGACCTGGCCTGCAACCCAGGCATGTGCCCTGACTGGGAATTGAACCAGCGACCCTTGGGTTTGCAGCCCGTGCTCAATCCACTGAGCTACACCAGCCAGGGCTATTCTATTATTATTTATTAATTATTGTATTGTTTTCCATACGAACAACTGTAAGCCGACTTTTGCCCCGCCCTGTATTTACGGGTGCTGGGTGACTTTTCCGACACCAGTGCAGGGCAGAGAACACAGACCGTGGAACAGCCCAGACAGGGCAAGGAACTGAGTGCCCCTCACGCCCCCACCCCGCCCCCACCGCCTGCTGTGCGCCCCAGGGAAAGCAGCTCTGCCTCTCTGAGCCTCAGTGTCCTCCTGTAAGATGTGGATAATATTGGTACCCATCTCAGCGAGGTGTCAGGGGCTCAAACAAAAACTGTTGTGTGAGCACACACGGCGTGTGACTCTGACTCAGTGCCGGGCTCACAGTGAACGCTCAATAAATACTGATTTTGCTCATTAACAAACCCAAAATGAACAGTCCCTGTAACCCAGGGCTCTGGGGCTCAGCCGTCTGCCCACTGCCTCCCCTGTTCTTTCCCTGCGGCAAGGAGGTTGTACAGACTGTGGGTTAGGCCCACCGCTCACAGCTGGGCCACATCCAAGTCTGCTCTGCCCCTTGGCAGTATGATCGTGGACAAGGTACCTCTCTGAGCCTCAGTCTCCTCGTCTCTAAAATGGGGCCTACACTACCCACCACACAGTCGGGAGGATTAAACGGGTTGGAAGGTGTGAAGGATTAGAACCACAGCTGGCCGTGGAGTGAGCAGTCAGTGAATGGCAGCTGCTGTCCGCGGTTCCTG
Source organism: Trachops cirrhosus (assembly GCA_028533065.1). NCBI lineage: Eukaryota > Metazoa > Chordata > Mammalia > Chiroptera > Phyllostomidae > Trachops > Trachops cirrhosus. Next base: position 8,528,944 of record CM052542.1, on the reverse strand, counting down.
CTACCTCTGGGCCCTCACCTCAGTGTCAGGGCACCCACAGGGGGCACATTTGCATAACCTCATCAAATTCTCATGTCAACCCATTTCCAGACCAGAAAAGTAAAGCTCAGGGAGGTGGAGTGTTTGCACTTCAAGGCTCTACCACTGCGTGTAGGTCAGACCCAGGAATGCAGCAGGTGCAGCATAAATGCACATTCTCCAACTAGGGAATCCGTCGTGCAGATGGAAAACTAGGAAACAAGGCACACAAGGCCGAAAAGATAAGTGCCACAAAGTTTCCATGGCAACCAAGGCCAGGTTTAGGCAAAACTGAACTCAGTCAGAAGCAGAACGCTGCCTCTACAAAACCCCGGGCCCCCAGAAACCGCTGCAGGCTGCCCCCACAACCAGAGCAGGCGGTGGGCCGCCAACACCCCTAGGCCAGGATCTCCAGCCCCTCCTAGCCCAGCCTGGCAGAGAGGGGGCTCGGGATGTGCTCGGTGAGCTGGATGGAATTGTTCTGTGCCTTTCTCCAGCCAGTGCCTCCGGGAGCGGGGAGGGAGCAGGATGCCAGAACCCTGGGCACCGGGCGATACCAACCCTCGGCTCTGCCCACCAAGTTCTGCCCTAGAGTCCTGCTGGGCTCTCTAAGTCCCAAGAAATCCTATCTAAACCCTGTACGCACGTAAAGTTCTCCAGCGGCTGCAGCTCTCATCCAATTCTCAAAACAGTGATAGAATTCCTCATAGGAATTCCAAAGGGCTGGATGTTGGACACTCAGCATGTGACTGCTGGGACTCCAAACTTGGCTGGGCCTCCCCACCAGAGGTGTGACCCCGAGCCAGTGCCTCTGCCTCTCTGAGCCCCAGTTTCCTTATCTGTAAAATGGGATAACACAGGACCTGTTTCTATCATGAGGATTAAATAAGACGGTCCGTGCTTAACTGTGTGCCTCGATATGGTGAGGCAGAAGTTAATGCTTTGCGTTCATCAAAACATATTTTTGATTTTTTAAGGAAAACGGCTAGAAGCCACTTCCCAGACTCCCGTGTAGTCAGATATGGCCATGTGATCAAGTCCTGGCCAGTGTAATTAGGAGAGAAAGCTTGCGTGCCACCTCAGACTTGGCCCATAAAAACCTCCCGTGAGGAGGCATGAGCTCCTCGCCTGTCCAGCAGCTGGAAGGAGAAAATTCTGAGGTCCTGGGGTCAGAGCCACAAGCCGGAAGGGGTCTGGGTCACCATGTAGAAAGCCAGCTGCCAGACACCCAACAGGGCTGTTCACGAACAAGAAATGGACTTCTGCTGTGTCGAGCCTCTGAAGCTCCCGGGTTTCACTGCCGGCTCGTGTTACCTCAATCACGCCACACACCGCTAAATCGCGGGTGAGTGCCGGCTGCCCTTCGTGCTGTCATTCCTATCACTAGTATTACTGTCTTCCCAGTGCCCCGTCTAGAGCCTTGTGCCGGGCCCACAGTGGACCCTCAGCCATTGCCTGCAGGTCGAGAGGCAGGAGCTAGCCAGAAAGTTCCTCAAAGACTGCTCTGAGTCCCAAACATGCCAGCTGCTCTTGCCCACCTACCCCTTCTCCATTCTCCAGTTGCTGACTAGACACTCGAACAAAAATACTGAACCAACCACGAGCCGGGCCCTGTGCCCAACGCGCTGCCTCTGTACCTTATCCGTTTTAACCTCCCTGGCGGCCCTGCGAGGCGGTACTGTTCTACCCACTTCACAGATGACAACACCAAGGCTCAGTGAAGCTGAGCAACTCGCTCCAAGTCACTGTCCATGAAGGGCGGAAGCCGTGGGTGAGGCCCCGGTACGCCTGGTTCCAAGGTGGCACCCAGAAACGGCGATGGCTACTGTGCATCATGCTCACTGTGCGCCAGGCGTCACCCCGGTGTGTTATAGAAGCCACTGCCATCTCTTGCTTGGACTGCTGAGACGGGTCCTCATAGGTCGCCCTGCTTGTCCTCTTGTGCCCTTACCGCTGTCTAGTCTCACGCAGTCGAGGTCACATCCCTCTTCTGTTCAATATCCACCCCTTTCCATCACACTCAAAATAAAATTCAAGGTCCTGCCACAGCAAAGAAGAGGGCCTGCCGGATCTGGCCCGGGCCCACCTCTCCCACACCATCTCCTTCCCTCTCCCCCTCGCCTGCCCCACCTCAGCCCTGCGGGCCTTCGTGATTCTCCCACACAGCAGAAGGCTCCCACCTCGGGGCCTTTGCACCTGCCATTGTCACTGCCTGGCATGCTCTCCCCCCTTCCTTCCATGGCCGACTCCTGCTTGTCAACCAGATCTTGGCTACCAAATGTCACCTCTGAGAGGGCAAACCCTGACCTCCCGGCTAGAGCAGGTCCTGACAGTGGTCACTCACTGTCAGTGCCAACACGTGTTGTCTGCCTCCTCCGGGGACAGGGACCAAAGCAGCCCTGTTCACCGCAGTTTCCACAGTGCCTACGGCCAGAGCTCCAGGAACAGCTGCTGAGCAAGTGAATGAATGCTGAGAGACAAATAATAATACAGGAAACTAAATGGAAAAAAGAAAAAGAAGCAATTGCCCTGAACTTTGACAGGGTCGCACTGGGCAAGTCTTGGCCGCGGGCGATGCCCACAGCCCGGGGTCTGGAAAGGCCTCCCAGTGAACACATACCCAGCACCTGCTGCATCCCGGGAGTTCAGGGGACTCCTGGGGAGAGGGGTGCCTAGTCTCCAGCAGGGGTGCCCATCCCCAGGGCTTGAGAGGAAGACGGGAGAGGAGGAGCCATTCGGAAAAACCCTCAAGATCTAGCGGTTCTGACTCCTGAGGTCTTTTCCTGACTGAGGAGACCAGTCTACCCTTAACCCCTGGTCTGCTCCCAGTTTATTTATTAAGCAACTGCTGTGCGTTCAGCTAAGGATATAGGAAATCTCATGAAAACCAACAGAAGGTACCCTGGCTTCAGAGCGAGCGGGGGTGACTGGCCGCTGCAGGGTCAGAAGTCGGCCCCGAGCACTAGCCACTTGGCTTTGCATGAAAGTCCACGGGGAGCCCGTGCAAAATGCCAACCAGAGAGACTGGCATAGGGGCCTCCGGCCCCATTTTGAGAAACCCAAGGAGTGGAGAGCCCAATCCCTGCACAGGCTGTGCCATTTTAGGCAACTCAATTGACCGCTCTGGGCCTCAGGTTCCTCATCCCTAAACTGGAGCTGCTTTCGATTCCTAGGGTTGCACTGAAGGCGAAATGACATCCCACACGGTGCCGACCCACAGGAAGTCGCAGTAAGGGATCTGCTGTTTGTGGTGAGTTGGGAAGGGCCTCCTACCGCACGCAGCTCGGCCCCGTAGAGCGAGGAGAACCCTGGAGCGGAGGTGCGCTCGTTGGGCGCTTTGCAGGCCGCTGGGACCGAGCAGGCCCCCGCCGCTTCCCGCCCACCCCGGCCCGCGAGCCCCGGGCAGGATTGGAACTGGAAACGGCAGGATGTCCGCAGAGCCCGTGGGCGCGCGCTCCGGCAGCCAGGCCCGGCAGCGGCGGGGGTGCAGCTATTGCGAACTGAGCGCCCCCAGTCTCCGGGACGCGGCTCGAGCCCGCCTCTGCGCGCGCTCGCCTTCCCGCCCTGGGCGCGCCGCAACCTCAGCCCGGCGGCCCCGCCCGCGCGCCCCGCCGCCTCCTCCAGTCGGAGCGCACCCCTCGTGCCCGAGACTCCGGGCCGCGGGAGCGCGCGTGGCCGGCCTCCTACCTTCGCGCTTCGCGGCCGCCGCGGAGGGCGAGCAGGGTCCGGCGGGCGGGCCAGGGGGTGGAGCCCGCTCCCGACCCGCCCGCCTCTTGCGAAGGGCACGCCCTGGGGCTGGGGCGGGGCCGCAGTAGGCGTGCAGCCCAGTCTGTCTACACAGCGCTTATCTCGGACAGGCACTGGTTGAGGGCTCTTCATCGAGCGCTTTTACTGCTTGGGACAAGCAGGGTTTATTAGCTCCTTTGCATAAGACGAGAAATTGAAGATAAAGCAAGTCATGCAAGGTCTGGCGCCTGCAAGGTGGGAGAGCAGAATCTGAACCCAGAGCCAGCTGCTTAGTCCCTCTACGGATTTGGCTCAGGCTTCCTGGCCTTGAAGACCTTAAATTCCTAAACTTTGGCCTCAACCCATCGCCCAACCAGCAGGAGGGAGCATTCCCGCCAGCCCCCTCGGAGCCCAGTGAAGCAATACTGAGGTTTCAAAGACTCGAACTGTAGGGAGAATGTCTTTGTTTTCCAGCAACCTTGCCTGAGGTCCCCTGGCCTCCGTTTATCTGCAAAATGGTGGAACCTCGTCTGCTACCCATTCCTTCTCACAAGCTCAGGCACCTCCCCCAGCTGGGATGGGATAAAACCAAAGAGGAAACCATGCCACAGAGACTAAACAGTGATGTCCTTTCTATTGTAACCATTAGGCTCCACCTGCCTCCCTCTGTTCTTGAAGGCATCGGAGCAAATCATCCACTTCAAAGGGATAGGCTGGTCTGAATCTCTAGGAGATTGAGGGAGGGGTGTGCTTTGGAAAAGCACGTTGAATTTTATGATTTTATAGTTGAAAAACAATAAATACCCAGAAAGCACAGCAGCAGGCCTGTGGCTGATGGTTCTGCCTTTCCCCGGGATGGGAGGGGAAGGAGTGGGAGTTTACTTTTTCAAAAAGGAGCCTGCTTTTCACATCTGAGAAGCCGCACCAAGGGCTGCCAGGTGCCCTTTGGGCTCTGAGACCTGGGCATGGCGCAGGCAAGGCCGTGGCCTGGGCCAGGGCTGAGAGCTATTCGTCAGGAGAGGTTGGGTCAATCCCTGAGACTTGGGGTTCGGAGAGGTGTGCGGTTAGGAGGAGAAGGGCACAGTTTCCCTGAGGTGTCCCTGGCCCAGCCTCAGGAGGGCTGACGGACATCTGCCAGTGAGCCCCACCGGCCCCCAGGTGCCTCAGCATGACCCGGGTCTATGTCACCCTGTCTGGGTCCCTACCCAGGCCCTGACGGGCTCATGACCTCACCCGTCCACTTTGGATCCTGCCTGTCCCTGCAGTCTTCATTCCAGAGTGTTCCTCACAGCACCAGGAACCCATCCTTGCCCCTCCCTCCAAGAGACCCGCCCTACGCCTGGGCCTACCCGGGCCACCCCCTCCCCACATCAGGTCTCCTTTGGTGAACAGACCCTGCACCTCACAGGCAGCCTGTACGGGCTGCGTACCACACTGTGCTGCTGCTTCCTCTTACGTTTTCTCGCTCTGTCCTCAGTCCCTCTGAACATTTCTGCAAAGCAGGATAAGTCCTGCAAAGCAGGTTCTAGCATTATTTCCATTTTACAGGTGAGGAGATCGAGACTCAGAGAGGTAAAGTCACAAGCCCAAGGACAACAGCAGGAGGTTGAGTGGCTTCTAAGCCATGTTCTTTCCTATATGCCAGGCAGCATCACTTGAGATTTGGGGAGGGCAGCAGGCACAGCTCCTCCTCCTTGACCCTCTTACCTCCGGAGCCCAAGGAGCCTCCTGCAGGGAGGCAGATACTTCTCACCAGCATCCTTGGGAGGCCTCTGGCTCCCTTCTCTGTGATGAGGCTGGGTCCCCTGCTGTGCTGACTCTGGCTCAGCTCAGCCTGCCCTATGGTCATTTGAATCCCTAAGGCTGCTGCCCCCCCCATCACCTGCCCCATAACCAGGTGGTGCCCAGTCCAGCAAGCCCAGGACCAACCATGGGAAGGAAATTGTGCTAGGTGCTCACCTGCTCACTGCAGAGGGTTCTAAGTCTGCAACTCAGGTAACGGGGAAACAAGTGAGAGTTACCGGCCCCTGGTTGCCGGGGCCAAGCGCCTGCCTAATCCGGGCGTTGTGCTGGGTTGGACTCTGCCCACCATCAGCAAAACCACATTAACCTCGGAGTTCGGGCGTTCTGGTTCACTGAATTTGATGGATATCTTAAAGCTAACTTGCAAAGTCTTTCTATAATGCCTGGCTTTATTTTTTTTAAACATTAAAAAAAATTTATTTTTAGAGAGAGAGGAAGGGAGGGAGAAAGAAAGAAGTGTTGAAGTGAGGAACATTGATGATTTGCCTCTTGCACACGCCCCATCTGGGGACTGAACCCGCAATCCAGTCATGTACCCTGACCAGGAATCGAACTGGGGGCCTTTTGCTTTGTGGGACAACACCCAACCAACTCAGCCACACCAGTCAGGGCAATATAATGCCTGGCTTTAGTAGCAAAAAATTAGAAAGACTAAAATGTCCAGCAGCAGGGGACTTTCACATATAAGTCATAAGCTGTTCACTTAATGGAATACTATGAAGTCATTCCAAATATTACAAAAGAACATTCAGGGACTGGAGAAATGGTTACAAGATATTAAATGCAGAGTTTCAGAACAGTAGGCCAGAACAAGCTCCTATTCGTAAAAGAAAAATGAAATATTTCTTATTTACAGATATAATAGGAAAAAGACACTAAAATTTTAGCCACGCTCTATATTGTTGAGTGTTGGTTTGACAGATGACCTTTTAAATGTAGATTTTTTTTCATTCTTTGAAAAGACGGTCCATTTACGATTCAAATTCAAATAATATAGAAAGTCAGAAGTATGTCTCCCATCCCTGTCTCCTAATCACCCAGAGATACTTTATGCACATGAAGTATGCATTTTCCCTTCCCATTTTTAACACAAAAGAGAGCATAGTCTATCTACACTTTATTCTGTACCTTGCTGCCTGTCCTTATGTAGCTTAGCAACCATTCCTTATCAACACATGAAGGTCTTTTTCATTCTTTGCTTTCCTCCAGGGACCTAGTATTCCACTGTACGGATGTACCTAAGTTTATATAACTCATCCCTTACCGATGGACACTGTAGTGGGCAGACGGTGGTGGGTCCTATTGTGTCCCCCCAAAAGGTATGTTCAAGTGCTAGCCCCCAGTAACTGGGGATGTGACCTCCTTTGGAAACAGGGCCTTTGCCGATGTGACTAAGGATTTAGTTCTGCCTGAATTCAGGGGTGGGCCCTAAATCCAATACAGGATGTCCTTACAGGAAGAGGAGAGGACGCACACAGAGACACAGAGAAGGCCATGTGAAGACAGAGGCAGAGATTGGCGTTATGCTCCGATAAACCGAGGAATGCTTGGGGCCACCAGAAGCTCGAAGAACCTTTGGAAGGAGCACGGCCCTGCTGATGTCTTGATAACAGACTTCCGGCCTCCAGAGCTGGGACAGAGAATACATTTCTGTAGATGCCCAGTTTGTGGTAATTTGTTACGTCAGCCCTAGGAAACTAATACGAAAGTAGACTTCTAAAACGGCCCTGGATGATCCTGCCTCCTGGTATTCGCACCCTTGTGTAATCCCCTCCCCTCCGAGTGTGGCAGGGAGGGGCCTGACACTTGCTTCGGTCCAGTAGAATCTACCAGTAGAATCTAGCTGGTGGCATGTCCCTTCTCAGATTAAGACCGTGACTGCCATCTTGCTGTCTTGCAGGCACTCTTGCTTGCTTACTTTTTTTCCCCGATTTTATTTATTTCTAGAGCAAGGGGAATAGAGAGAGAGAACCACCAATGTGCAAGGGCTTTTATCAGTTGTCTCTCACACACCCCCAACTGGGGACCTGGCCTACAACCCAGGAATGTGCCCTGACTGGGAATCGAACCGGCAACCTTTGGGTTTGCAAGCCAGCACTCAGTCCACTGAGCCACACCAGCCGGGGATGCTTCCTCACTTTGAAGAGGCTAAGTGCCCAGTTGTGAACTATGGAGAGGCCACGTGGCAAGAAAATGAGTGACCTCTGTCCAAGAGCCAACAAGGAACAGAATCCTCAGGGAGCTCAGAAGTGGATCCTCCTCTGTTGAGCCTTAAAATGACACTACAGCCTCAGCTGACACCTGGACTGCAGCCTGTGTGACATGTGGATATACAGGGCCCGCTGAGCTGCACCTGGGTTCCTGACCTACGGAAACCATGAGATAATAGTGTGTTGTTTTAAGCTTGTGTTTTGGGGTGACTGTTACACAGCAATAGACATACAGCCCATTCCAATCTTTTGCTATGGCAATATCACATGATTGTTAAGATTCTTTGTGTTTTGTTTTCATAGCTACATCACATCAGTAATAAGAAATCAAAGTATGTGTCCGCATTCAAGTTGTAGTGAGGAAAAATGGGTCTGTCTACAGAGCGCTGTATCTTCCTGTCGTTTCCTGCTCTAACAGCTATTGAACACCTACTGTATGCCCATGATCACTTCAGTGGCCTGCAGTCTGCTATGGAATAAAGCCTCTCCCTCGGCCTGTCATTCAATACAGCCGAACATGGCTTTCTTAATGCACGTGGAGGGAATGGTAACTTCCACGTATTAAGCAGGTCCCCTGCAGCCAGCACCGCTCAAGTAGACCAACTCAATTAGCAGCATGGCTGCTGGAGCCAGATTGCCTGGGTTCCAGTCCCACCTGTGCCACTTGGCAACTGTGTGGCTTTGGGCAAATGACACAATCTCACTGTCCCTTGGTCTCATCCTTTGTAAGACTAGGATGAGCACCTACCTCGAAGGGCCGTCGGGATGATAAAATGAGTTTTATGTGGAGGGCACAGAATGGGCCTAACACAGAGTAAGCATTAAACAGCAGCAACTGTCAACGTAAGGGAAAAGTAAGGCCCAAATGAGCGGGTTAGGCAAACTCCCAAGGCCGTACGGCGGATTCCTTTCTCACACTGACTTCTACCCCAAACACCCTTCGCTCACTTCTCCTATCAGTTATCTGTTGCTGAACGGTATTCCCGCCAACTCAGTAGCTCATTTACTGCGTTTCTATGGCTCAGGATGCTGGGCACAGCTGCAATCCGGGTGTTGGCCAGGGCTGCGGCTCAGCTGAAGAATCAGCTGGGGCAAGGTCAGTTTCAAGCGCACGTGGCTTTGGCAGCACTCAGGTCCTTGCTGACTGCTGGACCAGGAGCTCCAGCTTCTGCCTGTGGGCCTGCTCTCGTCACCCTGACCCTCCAGCTAGGGCAGCTCGCTTCCTTAGAGACAGCAAGACAGCCGTTGCCAACTCTTGGAATGTAATCACGGAAACAATATCGTGTCGTCTTTGCCTTATTCTACTGGTTAGCAGTCACAGGTCTAGCCCCACTGGGAGGAGACTGGCTCCACAACGGCGTGAACGCCAGGAGGTGGAGAGGGTGGGCGCTGCGTTAGTCTGCCTGCCACACCTCTGGGCACCCAAGTCTTCCCGCTGTAGAGAGCTGAGTCAGGCCTCACAACACTCAGACCAAGCCACGCCTACCTCCTCCACCATTTCAGCCAACCTCCCCCAACTTGGAACCTGCCATCGGGGTATCGTTACAGAGATGCTGGGTTTGGTGCAAAGGGGTTTTCTGGGGATCCTGGTCCTGTAGCCGTTTTTTTTCACTGGGGAGTCCAGTGGGTGATGGAGAGCCCCAATCTGTCCCTTGTCACTACACACCCCTCAAGGTGCTTTTCAGGTTTGATTCTTGGTAACTTGTTTCTTCTCAGCTGCCTCATAGTCACCATCATGAGTAGCGGTACTGGGCATGTTACCTGATTCTAGATAAAGGCGATTGAGGTCAAACATAGGATGGGCACCTGCTACACTTTATACACCTCATCTGAGTGACGCCCAAGTTAAGAAAGGAGTCACACATCTCACCAGGAGACAGCCTAGACCCCAAGTCCGGGTCTGTCTCCAGAACCCAGATGCCTACTTCCAATGGTATGTGCTTCTACTAAGTTCCTCTAAGTCCCAGCTTCCTCATTCTCAGCCTCCAAGCACTTAGAAAGATGGGGATGGAAAACAGACAAAAAAGCTTTCTCCTCCCAAGAATCCTTTGATGTGACTTCCTTAATCCTCACCCAGTGCACACGAAGATCTTCAATTCTTTCTCTTTGTCCTCCCTGTACTGAGTGGCTATTCCATATCAAAAATATGAACTACTTGTCCTGACTGGTGCTCAGTTGGTCGGGTATCGTACCACAAAGCGAGAGGTCACAGGTTCAATTCCTGGTCAGGGCACATGCCTGGGTTGTGGGTTCGTTCCCTGGTCAGGGCGTGCACAAGAGGCACCCGATCAGTTTCTTTTGCACATCAATGTTTCTCTCCCTCTCTGTCTCCCTCCCTTCCCCTTTCTCTAAAATAAATAAATAAAATCTTAAAAAAATAAAATGAAAAAACTATTTAAAAAAGAACCTCATCCTTGTTACAGAACACTCGGGCAGAAGTGCGTGGCCCTTTTTACTTTTTGGCCTCTGTGGGCCCATAGGTCCGGGGTATTTAGGGAGATGCTTCCACAAGGGGGCTTGGTGGGAAGCAGGGGACCAGAATGTCCCAGAATGGCAAGACTACTCTTCTCGACGCCTAGGAGAGAAGTAACCGGTTGCCTTAGAAAACAGGGCCAAATTCTCCCCCGGTGGCCAGCCTGACGCCCTGGCCCAGACCCTCACTCGGTGTGCGTGACCGGTGGTGAGAGGTGGGTGAGTCCTAGTCGTGGCGCCCAGAAGGTTCGGGGCCACACCACCAGAAACATGTTTGTCTTTGACATGCACTGACAGAAGCAAAAATATTTATTTTTTTATCTTAGAAATCTGGTCCCACAAAAAGGCAAAAACTTTTGTCAGTTCACCATCTTGACCCTTCAGAAATCTTGGAGAGGTAAAACTGATGAAAGCAAGTTTAGAGGTGTGCCCAGATAAAATTATTTCCTATAAACCAGCAACACAGGCACCTAGAGCTCAGTCGGAGCTCTCCTGCTGTGCAGTCCCTGGAGGGGAGAGCTGTCTGCAAACAAGGCACCTCACACCCACTGAGAACGCCCCAGCCCACCAGGAACGCACAGGGGGCCCGGACACCCACACGGCTGCCAGTGGGTCCCCACCTCCAAAGAACAGCTTCTGCTTTCCTGCCCCAAGGCCGCTCCTCCTGGCTTCCTGCGCCTGCCCCGGCCCTGCACTGCCTACCCGGCCTGGAAGACGCGGAAACCGGGCTACCTGGCGGAGATGAACGCGGCTTCCCGGAGCCCAGGGTGGCGCCTGCGGCCCACAGAAAGGCAGGCTTTCAGAGGCCCCGCCTGGGGCCCAGGGCAGGAAGGGTCCCTTTGGCAAAGATAACAAGTTAGTGTGGATCAGCACATGAGCAAAGCAATGTTAAAAATTTCAGAAAACTGGTTAATACTCCCAACTTTCCTCGGACTGTCCGTTCAAGCGGCGGCCTCTAAGCCTGCTGGGGACCAGCAGGGAAGCCCTCCTCTGAGAGCGCCTTGATGAGCGGCTGCAGCCACTTGGAGGGCAGGGAGCGCCCCTCCGAAGGGTGATCCCGGGACACCCGTCATCCCTGAGCGGGGCTGATCGGAGGCCAGGCAGCACACTCAACCCCTCTTTGCTTTTGGGGGCTTGTGTTTATTGTGGGTCATTCTGATGGAGAAGTAGTCTCAGAGTCTCTCTCAGGTCAAGAGGACAGACAGGGACAGGGCCTTGGAGCGTTTCTCCTCCTGTGTCCTGGTTGCACACTTGAGTCCCAGGAACAGTGCGACACGGTGACCTCAGACTGTGTAATGTTCCCGGTCTTTGGAGAGAGTCGAGCAGGGAGGAGAGGAGAGAGGCTGCCAGGCAGTGCTCCGCCCTCCGTCCTTCGGCCCGGACGAGGCAGCTCCTTTCCCGAGTTGTACGGAAATACAAACAGCTGCGCTCCGGTCAGAACTGGACCCAGCCTGTGCCCGGCTGGGCCTGGCTGGGGGTCGCCCTGTAGAGGGGAGACAGGGAGGGATGGCAGAGTTTAGATGTTTGACAATTACAGAGTACATAAAAGGTGGATTTGGTCTGGGCAGAAAGAGCTCCAAGAAGTCAGCTCCTGAGTGTTCTAGAGCAGACATCAGCAAACTATAGCTTAGGCACCAAAAATAAGTAAATTTATTTTACAAATAAAGTTTTATTGGTACACAGCCATGCCCATTCACTTATATATCACCTGTGCTACCCTTGAGCCAGAAGAGCAGAGCTGAGTAGTAGGGACAGAGGCCACGTGGCCTGCGAAGTCTAAGCTATTTGCTCTCCAGGCCTTCACAGAAAATGCGTGACTCCTGTCCACATAAACGGTGGCGCAGTAGGATTTTAGCATCTTTTCATCCCGACCCCAGGGAAAGGCCGCACATTTTATGGGGTCAGAGAAGGCAAGAGACCTCAGAGGTCCCGTGAGGATGGGCCAAGGCCAGAACCCAGGCTGACCTCAGCCCTGTGTTCTGGGGCGGGTGGGGCAGGAGGGGGAGGAGGTACCGGGGACAAGCCAAAGCACTCGCGGGGCGGTTCACAGACCAGAAAGGGTTGTACAAGCTGGGTCCGGGCCACCTAGCGGTGGAGAGCGACAGAAAGTCTTCACGGACAGAAACACGCCACCCAAGCAAGTGCCGTGGGGCCCTGTCCTCTGGGTGGCCGGGAAAGGGCCAAATCACAAATCGGAGCTGCTGCTCCGAAGATCAGAAGGCAGGTGTTCGGAGCGACCCCAGGTTTTCAGAGACAGCCTTGGCCCGAGGCCCGCCACAGAGAATGTGAGCCTCCTCACCCTGTGGACTTGGTGAAGTCTCCCCAGATGTCAGCGGCGGCGGCAGTGGCAGGCTTGGGCTGGGGCCAGGACACAGTGGTACCTCCTAGGGATGTCCCCACGTCCGGTGGGTAGGAAGAGAAATGAAAAGACAGGAGTCAGAGATCTTTTTGGTTGTCTCAGGGACCCTGAAATCAGTCTCATCAATTCCAGGTGGCTGAGAAAGACACACATGAGACAGACCTGCTTTTGGGCAAGGAAACACGGAGCAGCTCAGCACACCAGGAGCTCAGGAGTCAGAGCCCTACCCAGCTCCTCTCTGCGCAGAACCCCAAGTGTTCCCTGCCCCGATCTCCTTCCTTCAGGGCCCTGGTCCACACCACCTCTTTCGTGAAGCCTCCCCCCAGTCGTGATGGCTGGTAGTGAGTGTGGTCTCCAGTCTCTGGGCCCGTGACTCCTGTCTCCCACTAGGTACGTGTGCCCCGGGAGCACAGACTGCTCTTTTAAGAGCAGGTGTCTCCATCACCTGCGCTTTTAATACCCAAGGACCAGCCTCTGAGAACCAGGAACCCACAGGATGACTTCACAGGAACAAATGCGTTGAAGTTCCTGCCCATCGGAGGGGAGACACCCTGAAGGGCTCAGGGGTGGGCTGCAGGGGAACAGAGGAACCCTCTACCCAGTGTGGCAGGATCGGCTCCCCGGCGCTCACCTTCCAGTTGGCCACATACAGCTACTGAATGACAGATCGATGGGCAAAGGAGGGGAAGCCACGGGCCCCAGCTGCCAGCAGAAGAGGAACCCACTTAGCAGTAAGTACAGCCACCTCCAAGCACTCACCTGGACCGGGAGCAACTTCTGGCTGGACGAGGGACCCCCCTACAGACAAATGATCCCCAGGGGGAGGGATCAGGGTGGAAGTTTTCCCCCCTGGGGGAGGGGGAAGCAGGCTCAGTCCCCCTGTGCTGGCCGGCCGGGCTCGGGGAGTCCCGGCTGCTCCTTCCTTCTTCTTCATGTTCTAGAGGAGAGAAACGTGAACCAGTCAGCCCTGCTGGCGCCCCACTGCTGTCGGAAAACCCCACAGGGCGACCCCCAGGCTCCAAATGTGTATGCAACCAACAGACGGTCAAGATCTGTCTAGCATTTTCACTGTTACGAGAGGTACTGAATGCCCCACAATTCTAATGCTATCAAAAACACATGTAATTTTAAAACCCAGCATCCGAATTTACTCATTGTTAGGGCGATGCAAATCCAGCCTATTATGACTGTTACGTACCTGCCAGAGGAGCTACAACATAGAACACCCAGTGCCGACAAGGGCATGGGGCAACCGGAGCCCTCGCACGCTGCTGGTGGCGTGTCGGGGGGGTAGCCTCCCTCGCAGAACTGATGGCCCTGCAACCCCCCTCCCCGATACAGACCCCACACAGCACACGGATCTGCACACCCAAAGACTCGCTCGCGCTCAGACACTCTCGGCAGCACTGCTTGTTTTAACGGCCCCAGACCGGACACCACCCACATGTCCCCCACCAGTGAAGCGGGTAAACGCCGGGCACATCTCACAGTGGAACCCGTCCCCACAAGGAGAAGGAACACACGACACGCAACAGGGCGCATGGAGGCGCCCACCGCCACGCCGGCGACAGGAAGCAGCCGCACACGAGGGAGTACAGAGTGGGTGACTCCACCAACCAAAGCTGACAGCAAAACCCAGGGGACCAGTCAGGACAGCGGCCACTCGGGGCGGCGGCGACTGCACCGCAGCAGCTGGGGGCTTCCAGGGTGCTGACGCCTGCGTCTCGATCGGGGGCTGGTCTGCGTGGGTGAATTCGGGTTTTAAACCTCCACTGAGTTCTGCATTCATAACTTGTGCACTTTTCTGTACGCATACCATACTTTAATAAAACATTAAAAAACCCCAACTCTGAGCACTGAGCGTGAGCCAGAAACCAGCACCGGTCACAAAGATGAAGACGACCTGCGTCCCGCTTGTAAGGAAAGACACAGCTTAATCCAACGCTACGACCACGGCCCCAGGTCAAAGCCCTCAAAGAGCTCCGTGTGAGTCCAGCCGGGCTGGGTGTCTCTAGCTCTAGGACCCTGGGCAGGTCCCGCGACCTCTGCAAGCCTCCATCTCCTCACCTGCGAAAGGGGAGCATGTTTGATTCGTACGAGAAAGTGCCTGGAGACACTACCTGGCACACAGCTGCTCAGTAAATGTTAGTTTCCTCCCAGCAAGAGAAAGAATCACTTCCCAACCAGTCCACTGGGTTTGACCTGCATTTTCTCTTAAGGGCCAGCTGGCCAACTTCAAGGTCCCAAATCATCACTAGCACAAAGCAGAAAAGAGGAGAAAGAGATAGTAAGTAAAGAGGAAGAGCATTATTTTAGGGTTACAAAGTTTCTTCAAAATCAAATCCATTTGGCCCCTGGTGTCCCCAGATCATTCCAACGCCACCCTTGCAGTAGCTCAAGGCCAAGTCTTGGCCACCCAGCCACTCCAGCCTCCTCTCCTTCTCAGCAGGAGCTAAGGGGAAAGCCGGATGCAGGGCAGCTCAGGACAAAGACCCAGGGAGCCAGGACAACACCGCCAGCAGAAGGCGCCCGTGACTCCCCGTGCCCATCTTGATGCCTTCCTGCCCACAGCACCCTGAAAGCTTCCTTACTCAAGGTGCAAGGACAAAGACGCAGCTTGGAAGGAGCACGCTGACCCCCACTGTACCAGCCAGGACAAAATCGCCAGCTCTGGCAACAAGTGACCGATGCTCCTTCTCAACCCAGAGGTTATGCACATGCCGTTCCCGCTGCTTGAGCCACCCTTTGACCCTTCCTCCCTTCTTTACAGGTTCCTTCTTCCAGGAAGCCTTCCTTGGTTCCCCTAACTCTGGGCTAGGTGCCTTTCCTGTAGGAACACATGGTGGAGGACATCCCTAGGTCAGAGGCCCCTGCCATGTTGTAATCACATCTCGACTTGCCCGTCTCAGCTCAACCCTGAGGGGACAGCGGGGCCCTCCCATTCACCCCCCGTGGCGCCTGGAACAAGGCAGCTGCCCAGTGAACACCTGCTGAGCCGATGGAACCGAGCTGTGAGAAAGAGCGAGGGGCTCTGCGCTGGGTGGGCTTGGCGTGGTGGCCAACGCAGCCAAGCAAGGGTGGGACTCACCGCGATGTTGAGCTTGATGGTCTGGCCCTCCTTGAAGCCTAGGTCCAATTTGGGGCCTTGGTCTGGGTTCTGGGCTTGTTTCGCAAACTCACACTGCTGTTTCACCCACCTGGGGAGGAGGCGACAAGGCTGAGGAGGAGCCCGGCTGCCCTGCAGTCACACTCACTCCACCACTGCCTGCCGCCGGTCTAAGAAGAGGCGTTTTACCGCAGCAGCGGGTGGAGGAGCGCAGGCTTGGAGTCAGGCCTGAATCCAAATCCTGCCTGTGACACCTAAGCAGCTGCGTGCCCATCCGTTTCTGCATCAGCCAAATGGGTTGACAGGTCTGTATGTCTTAAAGGCTGCTATGAAAGTTTGATGAGGTCACTTACGTAGAGGGTTCTAATGCTGGTCTTCAGTAAATCCGAGAACCTGGCCCCCTACTCCCAAGCGCTTGGCATAAGAACTAAGATAAGGACTCCTCCCACCCCGGGGCTCTTAAGGTAGATGGTGAGATGAGACAGACACTAGGAAGAAAACGGCAACACAAAGGTCCCCCACTTTCTATGACACAGCCATCTGGGAGCCACCCGGGGCAGGGACACCAGCACAGGGAAGCGCCAGAGGCCTCCGTGTGAGCGGCTACACTGCCCCCACTTGCCAGAAGCCAGAGGGGGAGGCCTGCAGATGGCAGGGGAGTTGTTCCTGCCCCGCCTTTTAGCTTTGGAAAAGACCACCCGGGCACCTGCTGGGTGGCCTGGGAAGCCAAGCACTACTCTTTATATCAGAGGAACAGGCCCAGAAAAGCCACAGGAGCCTGACGAGGACTCCGGCTGCTCAGGGGCCTAGAAAAGGAAGAAACATGACCCCTCAAAGTCTGGGCCAGCTGACTGGGGTGGCAGAGATGGGCCTCAGGAAAAGGAGGTAACTCCAAAGCAGAGAAGCCGGCCTGTCCTGGGGCTCTGCTGGAGAACAAACCACACACCACCCCCTGGGTACCCTAACCTGGGACATCATTCTGTCCGGGGAAAAGATGGGAGGAGGCATTCCACTCACTTGAAATGGTCCTGCAATGCAACGTTGAAGTCAAAGGCATCGCCTCGGTCCCCAAAGCCAATCCCAATAAACGCCCGTCGCCCTAGAAGACAAGTGATCAGTGCCACCTTCCAGGGGCAGAAAAAGACTCCTCACGAGGAGCAAGCCCCAAGACGCACACGTACCATTTCCGTCTTCGATGCGGATGACGAAGTACCTGCTGGAATCCGTCACACTCTCCACGGCCATGCCAGGAAACTGGTCCACCGGGGCCTGAGCGAAGAGCTCGCCTGGAAGCACAAGTCAGGATGAGCCCGAGCCCACTCCAGCCTGACATTTCTGTCACCCCACTGGGTCCTGCTGCCTGTGAGGCACATGGGCAAACCTTACTCTGGGGTTCAAGTTAAATCCATTCTGGCCGAAGGGAAGCCAGAGGAATACAACCAACGAAAGGTTTAAGTCAGAGGTGGCTTAGCTTTATCTTTCATTTAACTGCCAAACACTTTAAAATCAAACTGCACATAAAATAATATGACTTCTGGCTTCTCTTAACCTTAAAAGCTGTGCCCTGACGGGCGAGGCTCCGCAGGTTGGGCATCGTCCCACGAAGCAAAAGGCCGCTGATTCGACCCCCGGCCAGGGCACGTGCCTGGGCTGCAGACCAGGCCCCCAGTTTGGGGCACGCAAGAGGCAACCGATCCATGTATCTCTCACACACTGACGTTTCTTGCCCTCCTTTCCCCCTCTCTAAAAATCAAGTCAAGTCTTAAAAAAAAATCAACAGCTGTAACACCGCTGGGCCCCCGTCCCCATGTGAGAATGATGGGCCGGAGCCTCTGGTCATTCATTCTATCCGCCAGCCCCACCTACGATGCCCGCCTGCACCCTGAGAGCTCCGCAGCAGGCGGGCCGGCCCAGGGACATCATGCCTTCAGAAAAGACCTGGTGCCCGAGGCAGGGATGTGGAGGAGCCGGTGAACCCAGCGGAAAGGAGGGAGAGAGCTTCTGCACCCATAGAAGAACCGGAAGCCGGCGGATTTAATCTCAGAGACAGAGCAGGAGGGAATGGTTTTAAAAGGGGAGCCCTTGTGAAGTGCAGCCCCTCGTTAACGACAGCTCTCCAGGGTGCAGCGCTCACGCCCTTTGTGGGCATCCATGACTGGCATCACTTCCCCAGAGCTGATCTTTGCTGGTGCTTTAAGTATTTAACCAAGTATTTTCTCCCGAGACCTGTGATTAGAGGTGACTGCAATCGAAGCTGAGCTGCATCACAATCCATGGGCCTAGAGTCTGTAGCTTTTTGTTAATTACTCTGTCCCCCTTACAGGACTGTACTCCCCCCACACCCCCCGAGGGCACATCAGGCAGTATCTGGAGGCGTTTTTGATGTCACAACTTGGGGGTGGGGGGAGCACCAGTATGTAGCACAGAGGCCAGGGACGTTGCTAAATATCTTACATGTGACCTGACAGCCTACAGCACTCCCCTGGCCCCCACGTCACTCGTGCTGAGGCTGGGGATCTCTGGTCTGGAGCGACCGAAAGGTGAGAGCCAACATGACCCAGTGGGCATGACCCCGAGCTGAGAGTATCCTGGGCGAGGCTCGGCCCTGAGCACTGGCTGTTACATTAGGGGTCGCCTGACAGTCGGTTCCCAAGGGCCCCAGAGAACAGGTGTTGCCACTCCCTTGTGACACCACCTGGGACATCCCAGCCGATCTCACGGCCAGACTTCTCTGGCAGCTGTCTCTTCTAACTCCTCTGCAGACGATGCCACCCTGCCAACGCCATGCTCCAGAGCAAATCCATGCTTTGGGTCACCCTACGGCTCACAGAACAACTGGATGGGTTTCCAACACCCTGGTGAAGCAGGAACTAATGTGATGCCCATTTCAACAGCGAGGAGCCCAAGGCGCCAGAGGTCGTATGACTCATCCAAGGTCCCACAGCGCAGACACAAATGACACAGTCCTGAGAATTCATCTGCCTATGACCCTCTGTCCTTTGTCCCACCCCACAAAGGACAATTTCTATGTATTAGAAAAGTAGACGGCCGACGCCGAGGCACCTGACCGAGCAGGCACTGTGCCCGAGTCCCTGCTCCAGGGGCCAGGCCATTCCAGGCCGTGCTGCCCTACACAGAGCGTCCAGAGGCACTGGTGGCACAGGATTTCCAGAGAGCTGACCCCAAAAGTGACATCTACCAGCGACCCCAACACCATGCGGCCTGGCTCGTCCTCTCACCACAGAAAGAGCTCAGGAGACAGTTTCTGCTCCTTCAGTGAAGGGGCGGGGCAGGTCTGGGAGTTACCGGTAGTCAATCCGCTAGGGGCAGAAGGCTGGGCACCTCCCCCAGCCTGTCTCACGGCAACCCCCGGGGCGGGGCTTCCCACCTGGGACCCACCTGCAGGTCTCCTCTCCTTGGGCTCCAAAAGTAGTATTTTCTTAAGGACCCCCAAAGAGAAGAGGGGCTTGGCAGGAAATACCACTTCTAATACCTGTGCACAGTGGTTCCCACAACTGAAGATGGGGAAATGTAGGAGGCTCAGAGGTACACACGGGTTTCCCACCCCCAGGGCAGGTGCCCACGACCCCAGAGTGACCCAGCCAAGCCAGGGCTGCCTCTCCCTTCCCAGTGGGCAGCACGGCGCCCCAGCCCCGCGCAGGCGCCCCTTGCCTTTACCTGAGGTCTTGTCCTCCAGCTTGATGTAGGCCACCTGCCCTTTTGCAGTGATCCGCAGCCGGCCACTCCATGATGGCTGGTCCAGCTGCCACTCCGCAGCCCTGAGAAGACAAAAACCATTGAGCCTCTGACAGAGGCTCCAGCTCCGAGTGCTCCAGTGCTGAGGTGGGGTGGGAAAGGCGTATAGGCTGCGTGCTCTAGACCAGGGGCTGGCGAACCTTCCCCAAGTGCCACACGATCTCTGTCCCGACTACTCCCTGCGCTGCTGTTACAGTGAGATTAGTCACTCGCAGTGCCGGGTGCTTTAAGGACTATGACCAAATGGGCTGGGCACAGCCGTGTTTCCGTAAACCTTTGTAAACACCGCAATCTGAATTGCACATAACTTTCACATCATGAAATCGTCTTCTTAAAAAAAGAACCCCTAGCCATCTAAAACTGTAAAAACCATTCTCAGCTTGTGAGCCATACAAAAAGAGCAGTGGGTCGCAGTTCGCTGACCCTGGTTTTAGATACGAGAGACCTTCTCTGAAGTAGGACTTCCAGTTTTCCTTCTGTAGAGGGAGTGGCTCCTGGGGCCTGTTCGTTTAAGACACTGCTAGGCAGCAGTGATCAGAGCGACCATTTGGTATCAGAAACCATCTTGGAGGAAAAGTAGAGAGGGGAGCAACCATTAGCAAAGAAAAGGAGAGCAAGGGGGAAATGAATGGATGTTTAAGAAATACACCCTGGCTGGCGTAGCTCAGTGGATTGAGTGCCGGCCTGAGAACCAAAGGGTTGCCAGTTCAATTCCCAGTCTAGGGCACATGCCTGGGTTGAGGGCCAGGTCCCCAGTAGGATGAGAGGCAACCACGCATTGATGTTTCTCTCCCTCTCTTTCTCCTTCCCTTCCCCTCTCTCTAAACATAAATAAATAAAGTCTAAAAAAAGGGAAAAAGCAAGAAGGAAACACATTCTCCAAGGCAGCCCAGGCAGCAAGAACACCAGGAAACTATGGGCCTATCGCAATGGCCTCTTTGGGCTTTCACAGAGCAGTAAGTTCTCATTTTAGTGCTAAGAAGCAGCTCTGCAAAATCCCCACACAGCAGGAACCTTGGGCCTTTCCATGAGGCTCTCCTTGGAAGTCCCTCAGCATATGCCGGGACTCCGAGGGACACAACTGTCGACACAGACTGTTTGGAAGGTCACACAAATGCAGACTCTCCATTCACGAGTCAGCAGTCTCGGTTTCAGTTCCTCCTACTGGGGCACCAAGCCTTAGACTCAGGCTAAGCAGAGCTCTCGACTGAAGGGCGAGGGCCGGCAGTTTCCTCTACGCCAAACCAGCCAGCCCTGACACTTGCCATCCTCACTTTCTGGGCGACCAAGAGGGGCCAAACCTACTCTACTGAAGGGGCTGGGGGTCGAGGACCATCCTGGTTGGGTGGCACATCTCCGGTTTGATGACAGAAAGCAAATGTGTCTTTGGTATGGTTAACTGTTGTTGCTTTCACACTATTTTTTTAAAAATTTTATTTATTTATCTTTAGAGGAGAAGGGAAGGAGAGAGAGAGAGAAACATCAATGTGTGGTTGCCTCTCGTGGGTCCCCTGCTGGGAACTAGCCTTCAACCCAGGCATGTGCCCTGACTGGGAATTGAACCGCAATCTTTTGATTTGCAGGCCCGCGCTCAATCCACTGAGCTACACCAGCCAGGGCACTTCCACACTATTTTAAAATCATGTCATGGAAGCAGTAAGTATTCAATAAAACATCCAATCACTACAGAATCAGCTACGATCCAATCACTACAGAATCAGCTATGAGCCCACATTAACACACAATCGGAAGGTAACAAGACGTCGCTGTCGACACTCCATCACTCCCGTGGCGTGGGCCAATCCTGTGTTCTGTATTTCCAAGTCACTTGAACAAACAGGGCCTTCAAGAGTCACCTCTCGCCCAACCATCAGTGGCACAAAATAGCTATAGGCCAGGTTGTCTCTATCGGTACCTCTTTTTTCTTTTAATGTTTTTCATTTTCTTTTGATCGGTAACACATGCACAGAGTAATACAATACAATACAAATGGTACAAATCCCCCATCCCCACCCAGCTCGCCACTCGTGGGGCAGTTTCCTTCCAGATACTACTCTCCAAGTATATGTATGTTTATTCATTTCAGGGACATTTCGCCGGCGAAGTACGCATGATTCCTCCCAACTGCCATAAACTGTGATAAGATAGGAAGTTCAAGCAAGGAAGCTGGACAGGGAGGGGTCCCTGGGTTTCCGCCATCAGCTTAAAGCTCCCAGCCGGAGCTCCCTTCCTTCCCCTCTAGGACTTCCCGCCTAGGAGAGGCCCCCTTCCACTTAAGGCTTTCCAAGGATCCCTTGAAGGCTATCAGTTGGCTTTGAAAGAAAAAGGTCTGCGACACCACCACTCCCGACACCACTTACTTTCAGGGTACCTGGAAGCCAACCAGGGCCCCAAGCGCTAAACAGGCTTTAACGCCTTTCCCGCCACTGGGAGCCCGGTGCGTCGCACCCAGACAGCCGAAAGCTTGAACTCCCTTCCCTGCTCTGGCCCCAAGCCAGGAGACGCCGCAGCATCACCGGCCCCCTCGCCCCTAAGCTGGCAGGGCCCTCCTCTGCCCCGAGTGGGCGTGTCAGGCAGCACGGAAGGGGTTAAGTAGGGGTTAGCCCGGCCGGGCGGTGGGCGGTCACCTGTAGCCACGGTTGGTAGCTCTTGGTGGGATGCGGTAGACGTGCACCTCCGGCTTGACACAGAGCACCGACTCGTACTCGCCCTCCTCCATCTCGATGTCCGCAGCCCACCAAACTTCCGGCTCCTTCCCAGCCCGGGGGCGGAAGCGGCGACTCTATGACCCCGGTCGGGCTAGAGCGGTGGCTCGCGGACCTCCACGCCTCCTCGCCCGGGCGTCCTCTGCTGGGAGCTGTGGCTCAGGGCATGCCGCAGTCCGTCGGATGCACGAGTCCAGTCCCTTTGATGAGAACCGGGGTTTTCTGGGGACTTCCCCCTCCCACGAGGCCTCGCGTGCTGCAGAGAAACCGTCAATACAGACCGCACGTTGTCTGGTTGCAGATCATCCCTATCGCCTCGACACGTACATCTGGGGCCCAGCTGGCTGAGATTCAAAGCTGTAGCGACGTAACACAGCTCACCCTGAAGACTCTCTCTTTCAGCTTTTGTCACTTCCTTCTCCTGACTCTGTAAGACTCGACTGAGGCGCCTCCTACAAGAGAAATCCTTCTGTGACCCACTATGCTCAGTGGAAAGCCCCTACCCGGCCCCTTAACCTACCGTGTGCCCAAGGCCTCCTCTGACTCAGCAAAGAGTCATATTCAACGAAGCAAAATTTAGTAACGTACATGGGAAACTGAATAAAGAAACCCCGTTTAAAATGGACTCAGGAGGCCAGAAGAAGGAGCTCTCCTGCACTACCATTCCACCTCAATTATGCACCCCAACAGGAAGAAGCTACCTTGCATTTCCAGCAAGGGTTTCTATTACCCCAGAAGGAGGAAGATTTTCCTCTTTGCCCAGCAACAAGCCCAGCCAATGGGAACCCTTGCAATTCACCCAATGGGAAGCCATCACCAACTAGAACTTTCACTTTCCTTCAAGGACTTTCCATCAATGTACCCCTTCCCAACTTCCTCTTTTTTCTGTGGCCTTGCCTATACTTTTTTGTTGTAGCATGCTTGTCCTGAATAAACTATTTTTTTAATTTTTGCTGATAAAAATAACTTGCTGTTTTTATTTTTAAGGTCATCATAGGTGATTGAAAAAGACTCCCAGTCTTAACTTGGATTTCTCACAGAATGCTACAGAGGATGCAAGGTCTAGCAATAATCGGATTCTCAAAATCCATTCTCCTCCTCTACCATTCTCTCATTCATTTAATAAATATTTAGTGAGTGCTTACAATGTGCCAGGTCCCATGTGGGCACAGTGGATCCCAAATCTCTGATTCACTGAAGACCCCCAAACTTTCTCCACCCGCTTCTACACGCTCCTCTCTCTCTCATTTTGTTACCCAGCAGTACTTATGATTCTGCTGCCCGCCACTGCCCTCTAGGGGAAAATTCCAGAGGCAAAAGCTTGGTAATAAAGGAAAGGAGTCTTTATTCAAAAGAAGTTACTTAAGTCTGTCAATCAAGGCTAAACTCTAAACGGGGGTGTCCAACCCACAGTCCACAGACTGTGTGCAGCCCAGGATGGCTATGAATGCAGCCAAACACAGAACCATAAATTTACTTAAAATCTTTTTTTTTTACTCATCAGTTTTCATTAGTGTTCGTGTATTTAATGTGTGGCCCAGAGACGCCAAAAGGTCACCCAAGTCCTCTCCTATCTTTTCCCAGTTACTTTTTAGTTATCTTGTTTCTATAGGGTTAGCTTACAAACTAAAAACAACATAATATACAAAAACTACACAATTTTGGAAGAGCGGCAGGCTTCTGCCTCAGAGCCTATTCCCTCGAGAACACCCAGAGAATAAACCTGCCACTCTGCCAGGCCAGCCTGGACCTAGGCTGTGTCTGGAGTTCCTTCCCATGCAAAAACACTGTCCGTTGGGAAGTACAGGCAGCGGCAGCATGATCATCCAGGCGTCCTCCAGGAAGAAGAGCCTGAGAGTGAGCCAGCTCAGGAACCAGAGAGCGCTCCCTTTTATTCCCATTGGCTCCAGAGACATTAAGCTTCTCAGCCAATCCCATCCTAGACTGCCCTCAATTGCCTCTGCCAACGCCTCCTGAGGACCCTCCCTACTTCTCCCAGTGATCTGAGTTATCTTAATCAGACCTCTCTGTATCAATTTTACTCACTCTGTATACGCTTTGTTATAGGAATGATCTAACCTCTTAAATTAAAATTTTATTGTAAAATATACATAACATAAACGTTACCATTTTAACCATTTTTAGGTGTACAATTCAGTGAAACTAAGTACACCAGCAATATTGTATACCTATCACCACTATCCATCTCCAGAATGTGTCATCATCCCAAACACAAACTCTGTGTCCATCAAACAATAACATCCCATTTCCCACTGCGCCTAGCCCCTGGTCACCGCTACACATCTGTTCTATTTTGTGTCTGTGATTTGCCTGTTCTAGATACCTCATATCATCATACAGCGTCCTTTGGGTCTGGCTTATTTCACTTAGTATGTTTTCAAAGTCCATCCATGTCATAGCATGTATCAGAATTTCATGCCTTTTAATGGGCCATATGGTAATTCCATATTTAGCTTTTTGAGACACCTCCAAACTGTTTTCCACAGCAGCTGTACCATTTTACACTCTCACCAGCAATAAACAATGGTTTCAATTTCCCTCATCCTCGCCAATACTTGTTATTTTCCATTTTCTTTGATAATAGCCATCCCGGAGGGTGTGAAATTAACCCTTCTTTATATGAACTGACTTCTAATTGCAACTTGGCTCATTACGCTGATTCTCCACAGCCAAGGAACGAGATTTCTTCCTCCCAGTTCGTTGGTCCTGTCTCTCATTTTCCTAATGTCCAGCAAAGACAGACTCTCCTGAGACAGTGGAGGGGAGAGCTCTAGAGAGGGCAGGGGAGGGACCACTCCCACACGGACCGTCTTATTCCCTCCCATTGCCATCGTCCTGTGTATGTCTGCTTTTCCACTAGACTGTGAGCTTCTTGAATGCAGGACCCTGTCGCTGCCACCTGAGAACCCCGGTACTCAGCAGCACAGGGCCGGGCACAGAGAAAGTGCTCAGTGAATGCACGAGTGAATGGGTGTGTGCACTCACGTGTATAATCTATTGGCTGCATCCCAAAGCCAAGTGGCAGTTTGGGGATGGACACGGTGTTATCTCTTCCGCCTCCTGACTCCCTGCATCGGTGTGTGCCGAACAACACCGGGGAGAATAGGAGTAAAGCACCTGGACCATGAGTCAGAGAAACTTCCTGCTGTGAGAACATCTAGACCCAGCCCTTGAGAGCTGAATTTTGGGCCATGTCTACCATCAGCACCACACTCTGTTACTTCTGCTCTGGAAGCCAAACAGCGTGAAGGTAGCCCACGGTGACCGCTTTGGGCCTTGTCATGTGGCTGCCACAGTTAGGAAACCTTCCTCTCGTGAGCTGCAAGGAGAATTACCCCTCCATGCCGGCAGCTGCCAAGTCTTACAATGTGTTCAGAGCACTTTCAGTTCCGTTCAGTCTAACAAAGATGGGCTTTGGGCACCTACCAGATGCCAGGTGCTGGGTGCTGGGGCCACAGAGACGAGGCCCGCCCTGCTTTTGCCTTCTTGGAGCTCACAGCCTGGAAGAGACAGAGAGGAAAGTTCATTTGCAGCGCAGAGGGGAAAGTGCCATGATGGAGGAAACTCCCAGGGGGCCGAGGCAGCCAAGAGAAGACAGACCCCACTCAGCCTGGGCGCAGGCAGGGAGGGCTGCCTGGAAGAGGTCATCCTGACACAATAATCCCTGTGAGGTAGGCAGAGCAAGCTTGCTGTCCTCATTGTGTAATGGAGCCCACTGAGACAGTGACGGCCCAGGGAGGCTGCTACACTGTCCCCTAGGTGGAGTATAGGCTCAGATCCTGTGGGTAAGGAGGTGAGAGGGGGGTTCAAATCTCACTGTTTTCTGGTAGGTACAGGGCCCAGGTGGGGGGCTGATGTGAGCAGCTTTCCTTGGTGGCCTCCAGACATACATTTTACAGGTCACTTATCATCTTTCTCTGTTGTATTTTCCTACTAGCATAGACATTTCTAAGAGAACCCTACCACCACCGTTTCTCAGATGGGAAAAACACTTATAAAAGGGTACTCAATACCAAGGTGTTAAACAGCGAGTTCCTGTATGATCCCACAATTCCACTTCTAGGTATGTACCCAAGAGAAATGAAAACATGTCCACACAAAAATTTGTACATGAATGTTCACAGCAGCATTATCCAAATGTCTACCAGCCGATGAATGGCTATATAAAACGTGGTATGTTGGCCATAAAAGGAGCGAAGTACTGATATACATGCCACAACATAGACGGACCTTGAAAACGAGTTGGCGGAGGCAACTGTGGGCAGTCTAGGACGGGATTAGCTGAGAAGCTTAATGTCTCTGGAGCCAATGGGAATAAAAAGAGAGCGCTCTCTGGTTCCTGAGCTGGCTCACTCTCAGGCTCTTCTTCCTGGAGGACGCCTGGATGACGGCGCTGCCACTGCCTGCACTTCCCAACGGACGGAAGTCAGTAACCAAGGACCGCATACGGCATGATTCCATTGACAGGAGCTGTCTAGAATAAGAACAGGCAGATCCACAGAGACAGAGCAGATCAGTAGCTGCCTGGGGTGGGGGGCGGGGGGCGAGGGTGGAAGTGACGGCTGAGGGGTGTGGGCTTCCTTTTTGGAGTGACAGAAACGTTCCAAGGGTGATGATCGCAGAGTCCTGTGAATATACCAAACGCCATTGAACTGTACACTTTCAGTGAATGAGTTGGATGGTATGTGAATTAAATCTCCATGGAGCTGTGGAATAAAAAGGGCACCAAGGGCCAGAAAAGGGGGGACACAGCCTATATTTGCCACCCACCCCCCTCAATTCTGTCCTCAGATTCCAAGCCTTCCTGCCAGGATTGCAGGCTTCCCCTCCTGGTCTAGATTCTCAGTTTGTAAGCTGACGATGGGGGTGAGGGCTCCCCCCCACTCTGGAGCCTCATCCGACTTAAAACTTCAGCTTGTGGAATATTGGGTCCTGAGCATTCTGAGACTGAGACTGTGCTTTCTGAGGTGGAGAGGGTGAACAATGGGGGGCGTGTTTGAGGGGTCTGGGGGGGGTCCCCCAGATGGGTCATCCACCCCCGGTGCGGGAATGCTTAGGGAACACTCGTGGGAGAGAGGAAGGGAGGAGAGAGGGGCTCCAAGGGAAGAGAGAGGGACTTGGTCACAATGCTGACTTCTTCGTGCCAAGTGAGAGCCTAGGACCTTGGGATGCTGGAGCTGCCACGTGGGGCGCGGGGTCTCCTGGGAGCAGAGGGCTTGTTTGCACTGTGGGGGTGCAAACCTAATTGCAGGAAGGACAGCAGGGCAGACAGGGTTGGGAGGAAAGGAGGAGGGAGGAGGATTTTGGTCAGCAGCTGTCAGGGGCTCCTCCCCTGTGGCCTTGTAAAACGTGCGAGCCGCCAGAACACCTCGTGCATCCCCGAGGCCTGGCGCTGCCTAGCACGGGCCCGTGTCCATTAAACAATTGATCGCACGGGCGTGAGCTGCTTTTGGGGCAAGATAGCGTGGTGAGATAAGCACTCTTGGGAGTCACACAAGCCTGGGTCTGAATCCAGGTCCTCTGCAGGCCAGCTGTGGGGCACTGGACGCGGCAGTGGGCTACGCTGAGCCTCGGCTTCCTTATCTTTAAAACAGGGCCAGACCCACTGACCTCACAGGGTGGTTAGGAGAATACCATTTGCAAACGTGACCAGCAAATAGAAGGTTCCCCCATGGATGTTGGCTGGCCTGCAGGGCTTTCGAGTGGACGAATCCCCAACAGGAGCTTCAGGGTCACACGCTCTCACTGAGAGGTAGGATTTACCCCTAGAAACAGTGAAAAGGAGTCCATGGTGAGCCTCTGGAAACGGTGCTGATGTTGCCTCAAGAGAATTCAGAGGCTAAAGGGAGGGATGAGGAGGCTGGAAGCTTGGAAAAGCGGTAGGAGCTTGAAGGATGAGGTGGGGGGGTGTTGGAGAGATGGGGGGCAGGCTCAGAGGCTGGGGGGCTGTGGCATTAGGACTGCAGGAGTCTGCGCAGATGAAAGCAGAATGTTTGCGTAGGGGCTGGCGGTGCGGCAGAGTCCGAAGTTAGGTGGGAGAGGCAGGAGAGAGACTCAGAAAGGCTTTAGAAAGGAATGTGTCCAGGGAAGGGAGGGGGTGCATCGAGACCTTAGAGAACCCCACAGACAGACGTGCCCAGCTCCTGTTCCTTAGCCCCCAGAAGAACGTGGAGTTTCCATCTATAATGCATGCTAGTATATTAAGAGCTCAGAAGTCCTGCAGGACAGATTTTTTCAACAGCGTAGTCGTGGGGGCCTGACCCCGCTGTTCAACCAGCTGTGGAACCTTGGGCATGTCACTGCACCCACTCTGAGCCTCAGTGTTCACGTGTGTCATGGTGGGGACTGATTGGGTGAAATCTGAGGCACCGGCACAGGCCCTGCCTCCTGGTAGGTGCCCTTACTGTTAGCTCACACCAGAATCTTTTTTTAAATTCGTTTTTTAAAAGACTTTATTTATTTATCTTTAGAGAAAGGGAAAGGAAGGGAAAAAGAGAGGGAGAGAAACATCAATATGTGGTTGTCTCTTGCGTGCCCCCTACTGAGGACCTGGCCCACAACCCAGGCATATGCCTTGACTAGGAATCGAACTGGTGACCCTTTGGTTCAAAGGCCAGCACTCAATCCACTGAGCCACACCAGCTGGGGCACTGAGCCAGGTTGTCTGGATTTTGCTGACTCAGATGAGGCTTGGAGCTGGCTCTAAGTCACTGGCTCAAGGTCACCCAGCTGGGGAGTGATACACCAAGGTGGGCATGACAACCCAGTTTCCGAGCCTGAGCTCTGAAACAGTAGCAGAAGTTGTGGAAGTCTCTCTCAGACCTCCTGGGGGTCTTTAAGTCCCCCAGGGTGCTCTGTCAAGCAGTGCTTGGCGGGATACCCTTGGGTCAGGTACTACTCTGGACCCCAGGATTACATCAGAGCTGTGAGTGTTGACCAGCAAGCTGGGCTGGCACTGCACCCCAGCCGCTCTCTCCCCACCTCTCTCCAACAAAGTCTCCAGTTAGGTGTAGAATCTCCCTGCCCCTGAGGTGGGGATGATGTCCAGGGAGTGGGGGGTATCCCTCCACAGTGGATACTCACAGACAGCCCTCAATCAGGCACCAAGGGCCTTTTTGTTCCAGGTCGTGTTTCCAGATGCTGCAGGGATGGACAGTGGGAAGGAGCCCCCATCAGCCTCCGAAAGGCCAGAGGAGAGGCCTGGACACAGAGAAGCATCAGAAGAGGGGCCTCTGGAGCTCAGGACCCCAGAGCAGAGTCATCTGGTAGACCCAGGGTGAGCTGGGGGCTTCTCAGAGAGCAGATCCGGGACAGAACCCCTGTGACCTACCTGGAGCTGGGGGAGAGAGAAGGGAGTACTTCCAGCCCGAGGTGGACAGCACCTGAACTCCTTGTTCATCGCACAAACCTCACTGCACCATTATTTGTGTCGGCCTTTGTCTGAGCTCCCACGGGACCACACGCCTGGGACTCAAATTCCTCATGCCTGGGGCTGTGCCTGGTGTATAGCAGATGCTCAATAAATATGTATTCACCAAACAAATAGAAGAATGAACAAAAGAGAGGCTGAGAGACATGGAAACATACGTTTACCTGGAATTATTGTTGTTACTAGCTTCTAAATATTTTCTATATATAGACATAGATGTATATTAAACTTCTCTGCAGTGAGAATGTATTCTTTCTAAAAAGAGAAAAGCAAGAGCCAGAGAAAGGCAAGGTAAAAGATCTGGGAAACAGGGATAATAAAGCCTGATTAGCTTAGTGTTTAAGTTTAATTATAACCAGAAACCTCTACACAGTCTCTTCTACATGAAAAGTTGGGGGACGCAGTCAAAGCCAGGTTCAAGTTCCCCGAGACAGGCACTGCATACCGTGCTGGTGGAAATGAAAACCATGTCGACACGTGTGCTTAAAAAGCTTGGCATTTGTTCAAACTGACTTAAAATTGTCTTTCCGTTCGTCCACTTCCAGAAATGCCCTGAGGAAATCATTGGAGATTCAGGCAAAGTTTTATGCAGAAACCACTTCACTGTCACATTATTTTACACACTAAAAATCAGAGCCCATGTGCCCACGAGGCCCACATCAGAGGAACAGTTCAGTGAATTATGATTATCTATAAAATATGGAGTTTTATGCAGTCATTAAAAAGCATGCTTATATGGGAGGGAGGAGAGGAGGGATGGGTGGGTGGGCTGGAATGGAAGTAAAGGATAGAAACTGTACTGAATAATGATTAAAAAAATAAAAGAATTTTTTTAAAAAGCATGCTTATGAAAGATTCTTGGCATGGGAATGTTAATATGATAATATGGGAATAATGTTCAAAGAGAAAAAGGCTGTAAAAGTGTAGATGCGATATAGTTTCAAAACCATGTAAAATTATGCAATTACTTGAAGATGGTAATTATCCTCAGTATAAATATGTATGAGTATCCATAGGGAGAAGCCTGGAGGGACTACTCCAGGGTACTGAAGTGACATCCATCGACACAGCTTCATGGATGCAGACCCTGAGCTGTCGACTTCAGTTTTGTGACCCCTAGGCTCAAGTCTCTCAGCCTCTCTGAACTCCAGTCCTCTCTGATGTTTCTTAACGATAATAAATAATAAGAATATTAAATCCTAACTCCTCTAAACATTGACATGGAAGTGCTTACGATTTGGGGAATTCACGTCAGTCCTTCATTCATTCTCCCAGG
The DNA here is from genome assembly GCA_028533065.1 of Trachops cirrhosus. Classification (NCBI taxonomy): domain Eukaryota; kingdom Metazoa; phylum Chordata; class Mammalia; order Chiroptera; family Phyllostomidae; genus Trachops; species Trachops cirrhosus. The sequence goes on along the minus strand of CM052542.1, from coordinate 8,498,063 downwards.
CATTAAGTATGCACCTATGGTGTACCTAGCTCTGCACTGGTGCCCTGGTAACTACAAAGACGTATGAGAATGTAAAACTATGCCCCAGTCCAGGAGCTGAGGGTCCCTTTGTCTGTACTCCCAGGAAGAAGCTGTCATCTTGGGTCCCCCAGGAAGAGCCCAAGGAACCGCAAGTAGACCAGGATCGGACCAAGCCAGGAAATGAGCTGGGGGTGCTGCCTTCCAGGGTCCCTGCAGCACCAGAAGGGCTTCAGCGGCAGGGTTCAGCGAAGCAGCCCGAGGACCTGCAGGGGAGACAGCAGAACCCGGGGACCGTGGAGGGTCAGGCCCCCAAGAGGTGCCAGGTAACGTCAGCGGCAATTGGGCAGGAAGGCATGGAGTGACAGACCCACAGGGAGATTAAGGACCCCTGCCCCCATTCCGGTGCATTGTGTCTGCTCCGCTCTGTGCCTGCAGATGTCACGCATGCACTCTGTGTGGGTTACTGTGGGTTACTGACATGATTCTGGATGGTCTTGATTGCCCACAGCAAGCCTTTGACTTGTCTCCAGAGTGGGCCTGTGGTACATCAATGGGTACTGGAGGCAGGGAGCAGGTGCAGGGGGTGGGGGGTCTGCATACAATTAAAATTGGGACATTCTGGGTTTAACAAAGCTCAAACTGGTTGCTTCACGCCAGGATGTCCTAGAAGCTGTGTCTTAGCCGTGTGGGACTTGCAAGAGATGGTTACAGTATGGTGCCTTTTCCAAACTTACTCGATTTCAAAATACCTTTCTATGTATTTTAAAGATTTTGTGTTTTTAAACAGCTTCAGCGAAGTATAATGGACATGCATTTGCACATACTTCAGGTGCACAATTTGATATCCTAGACATGTATACACACCCACAAAACCATCACCACAATCCGGAAAATAACCGTATCCTCACCCCTGAAAGCTTCCTCGTGCCGCTCTGTCATCCCCGCCCCCACCCCAGCCTGCCATTTCCAGGCAACCACTGACCAGCATTCTGTCGCTGCAGATCTGTTTGTATTTCCTAGAACGTTTCACCAACGGAAGCACGCAGCGTGCGTTCTTTTTGTCTGGCTGCTTTCGCTCAGTGCGATTGTTTGGAGATTCGTCTGTGCTGTTGTGTGGATCCACACTTTCTGTCGCCGAGTAACATTCCACTGTGTGGATGTATCCCAGTTTTTCCATCCCCGCACCTGTGGATGGACGTTTGGTTGGCCCCCACTCTCAGGCTATTGCAAGTACAACTCTCACGTCCACATGGCTGTGCACTCTCGTTTCTCTTAGGCCAATAAATGCTTAGGAGTGAGATGGATCCTATGGTATGCGCATGTGTAACTTATTAAGAAACTGCCAGACTCTATTCCAAAGCAGTTGTACCATTCTGCATCCCCATCAGCAATGTATGAGAATTCCAGGTGCTCCACACCCTCCTCCCCAAGTTGGTACGGTTTGTCTTTTTAATTCGAATAGGGGTATTGTGGGACCTTACTGTGGTCTTCATTTGTATTTC
>CM052542.1:8443504-8496040 GCA_028533065.1 Trachops cirrhosus | reverse complement strand
TTTATTTATTTTAAATGACATTTTATTGATTATGCTATTACACTTGTCCTGATTTTTTCCTCTTTGCTCCCCTCCACCCAGCACCCCCCTTCCTTCAGGCAATCCCCCTACCCTTGTTCATGTCCACATGTCATGCAAGTAAGGTCTTTGGCTCCTACCTTTCCTACACTGTACTTTACGTCTCATGGCTATTCTGTAACTACCTATTTGTACTTAATCCCCTCACCTCTTTATTCATTTCTTCTTGTTTTGGTTGGCTGGTTTTTGCTCCTTATGTTCCCAATCATTGATTAGATTCTCAGCGTCATCCACTCTACTGTTGTTTTCCTGTAAATTGTACTTTATTTCAAGTAGTGAGTCCTTCATTTCTGCCTGGATCTTTTTTATGCTGCCGAGGTCCTCACTAGGTTCCTTGAGCGTCCTTCTAACCAGTGTTTTGAACTCTGCATCTGACAGATTGCTTATCTCCATTTCCTTTAGCTTTCTTTCTGGAGTTTTGATTTGTTTTTTTCATCTGGGTCATGTTTCTTTGTCTCCTCATTTCAGCACCCTCCCTGTGTTTGTTTCTATGCATTAGGTAGAGCTGCTCTGACCCATGTCTTGGTAGTGTGGCCTCATGTAGGTGTTAGGGTGATCAGTGAGGAGGGCTGTGAAAGAATTCACCAAGAGAAGAAAGTGCAGAGAGTGAAGGTTTTGCTTTCCTAAGGGAGGGAGCGGGCTGGTGCGGAGACAGGCAGTTGGGAGGGGTTGGGGCTTTGGGCTTCTGTTGGGTGAGGGGGCGGTGGTAGGGCAAGATGTTTCAGCTGGGCTGTACTTGTTTCAATGCTATCTTTGGCAGGGTCCGAGTCTCAGGTTGCTGTGGTCGGTATGTCCTGTTTTGTGAGTTCCAGGAGCCTCTGCACCTTCAGGGCGCTTCCAGGAATTTTCTAGTCCTGAGGAAAAAGGCCCATAAAACAATTAGGGTCAGTCATGCTTTATGGGGTCCAGCCAGCTCTGGGAAAGAGGGCCTGAGAAAGTGACTTTTGTCCTAGTAGGAGGTATCCTGTAGGGTTCAGTGGCATAGCCTCCCCTATCACCCAAGCTGTGTATTCAAGGCGCGCCCTTTGTGTGGGCTGAGTACACCCTCCTCTTGTAGGTGAGCCTTAGTTGCTGTTGGCAGGTCAATGGGAGGGATTTGCCTAGGCCAGTCAGCTGCAAGGACAGGCTGTGACCACTGACCACCAACCTCCGCCCTCCGTGGAGGATCAGCTGGGCAGGGGCAGCGTGGTGGTGCTCCTACTCGGTCTGTAGCTGTCCACTGGGTGTACTGTCCCTGGGGTTTCCCACGTGGTGCAGGCCAAGATCAGCCCCACCTGTGTTTTACCCGGGGCACCTTGTCTGAGCCTTAAAGCACTCTGAGATGGCTGCTACTCGTGCTGGGCTTGGAGATTTCCAGGTGAAACCAAGCTGTGAATCTAGGCTGGCTGCCACCAGGGGTCACTGAAGACAGCTGCTGCTTGTTTGATAGGATTCAGGAGCCAAGACCAGACATTCTTTTGGAAAAGCAGCTTGGGTGGGCATGTACATTGAGTGGGGCAGAGCCTCTGGGGATCTCCAAGGCAGGTCAAACAGCGTCAGCCAGGTTGATGGAGTCTCAGATATGGCACCAGCGTGTCAGCTCTCTGGGAGGAGGGTTTAGCAAACGCTCACCCTGATTCAAGACACTCCAGTTTCTCCCTGTGTACCACTGGTGCCTTCCAAGCTGCTACTCTGGTGCTGGAGCTCAGAGAGAGTGAGTCTGAATAGGTGAGTCCATGAATGTGTCCTTCAGTAGGAACTGCGTGGGGCTCCAGAAATGTCTTCCACCGACTCCATTCCTGCTGGTTTTTGCAGCCAGAAGTTGTGGGGACTTATCTTCCTGGTACTGGAACCCTGGGCTGGGGCTCCTAATGTGGGTCTGGGACTCCTTGCTCTCGAGATATCCCTCCCAAATTTTTATCCATGTGGGTGTGGGACCAGCCCGTTCCGTGTCTGCACCCCTCTCACCAGTCAGGATGGATGTGGTTTTTTTAATCCCGTAGTTGCCGGACTTCCACTCAACTTGATTTCACAGTTGTCAGACTTCCATTCAGCTCAATTTTGGACATTCCCGAGTGACGGTGGTTCTATATTTTAGTTGTAATTTTGATGTGGTCGTGCCAAGAGGCGAGCCATGTCTGCCCACGCAGCCATCTTGACTGGAAGTCCTCTCCGCTGAATTTTCACCCCTGTTCAAAATCAGTTGACCGCATCATTGTGAGTCTCTGTCTGGACTCTCTACTTTGTTCCATTCATATATTTACCCATCCTTACTCCAACCCCACACTGTCTTTTAAAAATATGTACAGAAGGCATTTATTGGAGCAAAAAGGAGCTGCAGCCCGGGAGGCACACATTCAGGTAGCAACCTAAACTGTGTTTCCAACACCATGCTGTCTTAGTTATAACAGCTTTCCACTAAGTCTTGAAGTCAGTTGGTGTAAAAATCTCCTTTTTAGGGTGTCCCATGAAGGATTCTTATCCTTTGAGACATCCCTTAGGGAACCCCATTTGCAGAGGACTGCCTCACTTGCTCTAGGCTCTCTTTCTACCGCTGCAGAGAAGCAGGGATCATGACTTTGGGTCGGCCGTGCATGCCTTTGGGCCTCAGCTTGCTGCCCCCTCAAAGGGGGGCATCCGACTTGTACCGCCTTCTAGGTGTGCCGGGAGGGCTCAGTCAGATGCTGCTTGCAGTGTCAGGACAGACTAAGCCTCTGATAACGGGTCTCCAGATGAATGTTGAGGTTTACCTGGGAGCCAGCACGGGGTTCCCCATTTCGGTGTCCTTGTCCTCAGCAGCAGCTGGAGTGTCAGCCCACCCCAGGCCACCAGGCAACAAATGGGTCAGATATAGTGCAGCCAGCAGAGCCTTCTTGCACCTTGGACAGCTGTGGACAGCAGCTGGAAGACAAGCCCCCCAAGAAGGCAGGCACCCCACACATTAGGCCACAGGGGCTCCTGCCAGAGCCTGGCCCACAAGGAGACAAAGACAGTTCCCGGGAAGCAGTGCCCCTCATGGCCTCAACAACTCCGGAGGAAAAGACTGACAACTCCTTCCCGTCATCCGTGCCAGGACCTAACACACCCAAAGACTGGTAAGCCGTCCCCTGGTGCCACCCCTCCCCCACTCCCTGACCCCAGCGAGAGTGCTCTTCTGCTAGGTTACAGATGAGGTGAATTCTTGTCCTGACTGCTTCTGACCTGATGTAGGACCTCGGGCAAGTCGAGTCTCTCTGGGTCTGAATTGCCCCATCCGTACAAGAGCTCTAATACCAGAATTCTTTGTCCTGTGGGCCGTGTCCCCATGTGGGGATGTGAAGGAGCGAGAAACCCCTCTGAGAGTCCAAGGCCAGGATGCCGAGGCTGGGGTGGTGGGCCTGAGTGTTTCCAGGGGGCTGAAAGGAGGTGGGTGCGAGGGGCAAGCCCTGAGCCGAGCCCCTCCCCCACGGAGGGTTTCTCCCTTGTTTAGGGTCAAGGCTGTAGAGACCAAGCCAACGCCGGGGCCTGCTCCTCCACCAGTAAGTAGAGCCAGAGCGGGGATGGGGACGAGCGAGGGGATCAGGAGGAGGAGGGGGGCCGAGGCAGAAATGGGACAGTAGTTGGAGTCAAACTGGGGAAGGGGTGTGTTCCTGTGTTTGTGTGTGTGTACACATGTCTATGCATGCATGTACATGTGTGTTAGCATATATGCATGTATGTGTGTGCGTCTTTTGGGTAGGGGTCAACAATACTCACATTCTTGAGCCCTTGGGTTCATCCCAGGTTGTATCGTGGCTTTTTCCACATCAGCATGGGTTTCTTTCCACACATTTGCTCTGGATCACAGGATACAACCCAAAGCTTCCCTGAACATCTGGGAGGCTCCCAACCCCCTTCCAGCCCATGCCCCACCAACCTCCACCAGCTGCGCCGCTTCCTAGTACTTCGACTTGACTGGGCAGCCTGTGACCACAAAGGCGTCATCTGCCTCTGCCTCTTTCTGCTGTACTTACTGGCCACCGCCAACCCTGGCTAAACCCAGCCACCCGCTTACCCTCCACCCACGTAAGGGCCGTTCAACGTGCTTGGAGAAAAATCCTGTCTTGTTGATGGATTTCACTCTCAAGCAATAACCACTCGTGCCAGGAGCTCCTGGCAATCTCCTGCTGTTCCCTGGCCATGCCACTCTCCCCCTGGGTTCCAGGATGTCATTTCACAACACTACTCTCCATGCCATACGTCTGGGCTGATGATCTGGCCTCATGTGTCATTGAAAATCGAGAAGCATCAGATGAGAAGAACCACCACGTCTCCCCACCCGCACTCCACCACCCCTGCCTTCGCCTGGCTACAACAGAGCCCGTGAAGATGGGTCCCTGCCCCCATCAACTGCTAGTCCCCCCACTTATTCATTAGATCCCAGCCTCTAACCCCTCTCTCCCTTATGATCAGTCTCTCCATCTCTATAGGATCAGTCCCAACAGCATCTAAACATGGGTTAGTATCTACAATATTAGACACCAAATACAAACACCTCCCTTGGCTCACCCCCACCTCCAGTCACTGACTGTAAGTTTGAGTTGTATGGGTGGATGAAAGATGAGCCTGAAGGTCACAGGGAGCCACTGCAGGCTCAGCAGTAGCAGGGCACTGGCAGAAGAGCTACGCAGAGGTCGGTTCAGCAGCGTGTGCAAGACTTGTGATGCCAGGTGGGAGGGGCTTAGAGAGGGAAGAGGGAGGAGCCAGATGTGCAAGTGTTGAAAGCATGAAGGAAAGATGTTGGGGCCCTGGCATCATCCTTCCCTGGAGCTGAGCGACTGCAAGGAGCCAAGCTCGGTGCGGGGTCCTGGAATAATCGGGGAGGTTCTGAGACAGACCCCTACCCTCCTGGGGCTCAGAATCTGGATCTGAGTGCGGGCCACGGGCCCTGGACTTTGGCAGACCTGAGGGCCGTGGGAGAGGTGATGACAGACACGGCTCATGGCTGCCACCTGGGGTCCCTGCCTGGGGCCTCCCCCACCACGGAGTAGGAGTTCCAGAACTGCTTGTGATACTGGTTTGAAGCCTGACAGAAACCGAGCATTTGCCCTTAATTCAGGAAAACAGTCAAAGGAGCCTAGTGCGGGGAAAGTAGAGTCTCCCTCTGGGCTGCCGAATTCTCAACTAGTCTGTGCTACATGCTCTATTCACACGAGCTGGCTCCTCACACATCACCAAGAAAAAGGACATAATCGGAGTCGTTGGTTAACACAAATTTATTGAAGACAGTGTGCCAGTCCTGACATTGGGGACTTAATGTTGAATGGAGCTTACGATCTAGTTGGGGGAGACGGTTAACACGTGAACCGATAACTAGTTTCTCTGTAGACAGCAGTGATGCCGGTCAAGCTGGACGAGGGGAAGTTCTTGGAGGGAGCCGATAGATTCTCTGACGGATTGCTCTGCAGTCCAGACGGTAATATTTGACTTAAGTCTCAAATGACAGAAGGGACTGAGCTGTGCACGAATCTTGGAGAACATTTGGGCAGAACCAGCAGCAGTGGCAAGGCCCTGATGGACATGAGCTTGTCAAGACCAAGTCCAGCAAGAAAGTCAGAGTGGGGGAATGAAGCCAGGGTAGGAGAGGACGGGAGAGGAGGTTAGAGGCATGGATGGCGGGGGCAGGCCACCCAGGGCCTTGAAGTCCAGGGTGAGGGTTTGGAGTGAATTCTAATTCTACACTAAGCCATTGAAGAGTTTTAGGCAAGAGAATGAGATGAAGTGTTGTAATCTGGAAATTGATGTAGCAGTGGGGTGGATAACGAACTTGGGTGGGGGCCAAGGGTGGGCACGGTGGCAGCACACTGGACAGGAGATGACTTGACCAGGGGGCAGCAGCAGGGATGGGGGATGTGACAGCAGGACTCGCCGGTGGGCTGCGTGGTGGGAGAGGAGGAGAAAAAGGAATCGAAAAGGCCTCCAGGTCTGGGCCCTGAGCAGCCGGTAGTGTCCTCGACCGAGGTGGTGGCGCTGGGGAAGGAGCAACGGGAGGAACCTAAAGTTCTGCTTTGGTCCTGTTCTAGACTCCAGGGAGAAATGTCAAGGAGAACACCTGGAGTCAGGCAGGACAGCGGAGGCAGGACCGGAGGTGCAAATGCCAGAACAAGGGAGATAACCTCCAGGAGAGAGTGAGCTTAGCGCAGGAAGGAGCCCGAGGACAAATCCCCGGCGCGCCGCCCACAGCACTCAGAAATGGAAGAACGAGGAAGGGCAGAGGAGGGCAGGGAGGAGTGGCCAGCGAGGGTGAAAGTGCAGAGAAGAAAGCATCTGCAGAAGGACAGATGGTCATCTGTGGCCATCGTTGCTGAGGGGCGGACGCCGAGGAAGGCAGAGACCTGACCGTGGCCTTGCGAGAGCAGCTCTGGGGAGTGGTGGGCGGAACTGACTGGGGATGGAGGACCGCCGGGTCCTTCAAGAAATTTTGCTCTAAAGAAAAACAACAGAGAACTGGGATAGTAGTTGGAGGGGTTTGTAGCATCAGAAGAGTATTTTGCCTTTATTTTATTTTATTTAAGATTTTATTTATTTATTTTTAGAGAGAGGGGAAGAGAGGGAGAAAGAGAGTTAAAGAAACATCAATGTGTGGTTGCCTCTCACGTGGCCCCCACTGGGCACCTGGCCTGCAACCCAGGCACCTGCCCTGACTGGGAATCGAACTGGCGACCATTTGGTTTGCAGCCCATGCTCAATCCAGTAAGCTACACCAGCCAGGGCAGAGTATTTTATCTTTTAAAGGAGGAAGATAATACAGATACTTGCATGCTCATGGGAGCAGTCTGGTGGGGAAGCAGAGCTGATGCTTTAGGAAGAAAGGGGGTGCATGTGTGACAGCGCTGCATCTTTGAGGGACAGGGCTGGGCTGAGCCTGCAGGGCATGGCCTGGTTGGGGATGGGCTGACGACCACGGCCATCCCTGTGATGGGAGGGTGCAGGGGGTGGGTGGATTGCTGAACCAGTGAGTGGGGATTTACTGAGTGCCCACCGTATGCGGAGTGCTGGGCAGACAAGGATAAAAGAAGTGGACGAGGCCCCTGCCCTCATGAAGCTTACCTCTGGCCAGACCACCGCAGGCTGTGCTGATTGCAGCGAGGGGAATGAATGAGTGGTGGGGCCACAGCTCGGAGAGCCGGGAGGCGGCAGAGCCCAGGTCAAGTGCAAGGGAGCCCTTGGTGGGGTGCCTGTGAGAATTGGGGGCATCCTCCAGGGCCCCAGAGGGGAAGGGGCAGTGTGAGGATGTCCTGGAGAGTGGGGGCACAAAGAAACTTTGTGGGACAGTCGGGCCGGCTGGAGGCCTCTCCAATTCTCTCCCCCTGTTCTGGCCCCAGGAGGCGAGGGACATTGGAGAGAGGAAGGAGCAGGACTGTGCCCAGAAGCAGCCTCAGGAGCCCACGGCGACCACAGGCGTGCAGAACCATGGGAGCGGCTGGCAGAGTTTCATGAAGTGCTTGCTGGAGGTGGAAGAGGAAGAGGCCACGCATCGAAGGGCCCCCAAGGCTCGAGCCCTGCCAAACCGGAAGTGTCCCAGGACCCTGATCCCTGTGTCCACCTCGTCCTCAAGCCTGCCTCTGACGCTGCCTCAGACCCCGGCCTTGGCCCCCACTGCACCCCCTTCCTGGGCCCGGCCGCCGCCAGCCCCTGGGCCAGCCCCTGGGCCAGCCCCTGACCCTGCCACCGCCCCCGCGGGAGCCCCCGTCCCAGCCTCTGTACCTGGCACGGTCCTGCCAGCGCCCGCCCCGGAGGTGGGCTGGAGGAAGGCAGCGCTCCTGCACCAGAGCGGCGAGAGGAACCCGAGCCACGCCAAGGCACGGTAGGAGCCACCCCAGAGAGGGTGCCCAGGGCCAGAGCCTCTGTGCCCTCGTCCCTGGCCTCTCTCCCCCAGACTCTCATCCCTGTCGCTGCCCCTACTTCCTCTTGTGTGTCCCACTCTCTGTTTCTCCTCACTTCCGTGTCCTCTCCACCAGCGCTGTGTCCCCATATCTAGGTCTCCTGATCCCTTTTCTCTTTCTATTGCCCCTCAAGTCTCACGTCTTGTCTCCCTCGCCTCTGCCTTGCTCCTCCCCTGGGTCACAGCCCCTCCCGACCTCTCAAAGCCTCCCCCAGGGCCCTACCCATGACCACCTCTGCCCCGGCTTCCCCCTCACCCTCCCCTTGCTTTGGGCGGTGGCCTTAGGCAGGGGCTGGCAGCTGGATGCGGCCCCCCAGCCCGGCTCTGTCCTCTGCAGGCAGGAGCTGGAGGAAGGCTGCCCGCTGCAGCTGTCTCAGAACTGGGAGGAGCTGGTCGAGGAGCACCTCACCCTGAAGCAGGAGGAAGGTAAGGGCAGGCCTGGCTAGGGAAGGCTCTCACAGGGGCAGGCGGAACCCTCAGTCCTTTGGGGTTCGTAGACCTGGGGTGAGGGTATGTTCAGATCATACTGCTGCCCTGTGCCCCGCCAGCCCTGTGAGTGGACCCAGTGGGTTATCTGGCTAGGGGACAGTGCAGGGTAGGAGAGTGGGGGGCCAGGCCTCATGCTGCATCCTCTGGTTTGGGGTCCAGTATCCTTCCCGGCTCCACGGCCACCTCACTGAGCAATCAGAGCAAGCCTGCCAAAGTTTTGGAGGTGTTTTAGCCCCTCCCCGCCCGAGCCCACTCTATTGGTCCTCTTGAGAAGCAGCCTGGGTGAGAGGCAGGGCCCACGTCCCACCCCATCCTACCCACACCTGAAAATGTAAAAGTTCTGAACACCCACCCGGGCGGGGCGCTATGCTCTTTGCTCTCTATCATCCCTGGGGCTGGGCCCTGGAACTCCACCTGCCTGTTCACTGCTGCCTGTGGGCTCCAGAGGTCGCCCCGTCAGCCCTCTGCGCACACTGCCAGCCTGGCCGCACCTCGCCCTGGCCCCGAAAGAGCGGGCGGGCGTCCTCCTCCGCCCTTCACTCCTCCCCAGAATCTGGGACCCTCTTGGCCACAGTGGCCCCTTCTGCTGCCTGTTCTGAGTGCACGCTCTGGCTCCTTATGACCCCATCCTTGACGCTTACAGGCGTACAGAGTCTGTTACGTGCCAGACACTGAGTTAATGCAGCCGCTCCTGGAGGGTGCACTGCTATGCCCATCTTCCAGATGAGAAAGTCGAGGCTCAGAGAAGGGCAGGGCCTCGCCCATGGCAACTGGATTAGTTTGCTTGGGCCACCCTAACAAAGTACTGCCAACTGGGTGGCTTGAAATTTATTTCCTCTCAGTTCTGGAGGCTAGACGCCTACAGACAAGGCGTTGGCAGGCTTGGTTCCCCCTGGGGCCTCTCTCCTTGGCTCGCAGATGGCCGCCTTCCCCCGTGTCCCCACATGGTCTGCCCTGCGTGTGAGCACATTCCTGGTGTCTCTATGCACCCAAATTTCCTCTTCTTACAAGGACACCAATTGGATCGGATTAACGGCCACCCTCGTGGCCTCACGTTAACTTAATCACCTCTAAAGACCCCCCTTCAAACAGAGTCACATTCTAAGGTACCGGGGGTTAAGGCTTCAACATAGGAATTTCGGGGGGACACGGATCAGCCCACGACTGCAATCCCGAGCCAGTCTTCTCACCAGGTCTGTGGATGCTAACCCGCATTTTGCTGTGGGCTGAGAAACCAGGCACTATGCATGCCATGACCAGGACACGGCTTTTGTGCCAGCTGGCACTACTGCGGGGCTTTCTCGACACCCTCCAGGTCCTCTGCTCTGTCTGGTCCAGGCAATGAAAGCTATCCTAGAAGCCCTGTTCGTGCAGACAAGGCGCCACAGAGCACCAAAGTCAAGGGTGCAGAATGAGAGTCAGAACGACCTGTCTTGTGGGTGACCTAACCTCTGAGCCTCAGTTTCCCCAGCTTTACAGAAGAAACAAGCACCCCGCTCTTACAAGGCCGTTTGTGAGAGTTGAATGAGAAGGTGGCTATAAAGAGCTTAGCGCAGGACCTGGCACAGAGAGCACGCTCCTGGTGCAGACTGAAGGTTGCTAAGTAGCTTAGCTTTTGCTGCGCTGGCTAAGCCCTCGGTCTGACTTTGCGTAGAGAGTGGAGTAAGGGGAGTGGGGACCACACCCCTGCACTTTCATTTTTCTGGTTCCTTTGTCCCTCCACCCAGCCGTGCTAGTAGAGGACACTGGGCAAGAGGGTGGCTGGAGGGGATGAGATGAACGGTAGAAACGAGAAATGTCCCCACGTCCTGTAACCCCCACCACCCACCCCAGCCTTCCACAGTTACTTTGAGATCTTCAGAGGCCACGGCGAGGTGGACGCACGCAGCCTGGAGAGCGTCCTGCTCCTCGTGGGCATCTCCCTGACACCGGCCCAGGTGGAGGAGGCCCTGATGAGTGCCGACGTTGACGGTGAGTGGGGCGGCTCCACGGCGGTGAAGTTGCACAGGGCTCTGAGTATAAGGGGCCCTGTCCTTGGTTTAACACTCTGCTGTCGCAGTCTAGAAATTCTTTTTAAAAGATTTTCCTCTTTATTTTTAGAGAGAGGGGAAGGCAGGGGGGAAAGAGAGAAACATCGATCGGGTGCCTCTCACACACCCCCAACCTGGAACCTCACCCACAACCCAGATATGTGCCCTGACCAGGAATCGAACCGGCGATCTTTTGGTTGACAGGATAACGCCCAACCCACTAAGCTACACCAGTCAGGGCTAGAGATTTTTGATACTGTTTTCTGCATTTTCATTTTGCACTGGACCCTACAAATTATGTAGCTTGTCCTGGCCCTAAAAGTTAATACCTTCTGAGCACCCACTCCGTGCCAGGGTCTGGGGACTCGGAGATGGCCAAGACCTACCTGCTGGCCCCAAGATGGACATGATCTCTGAGACCCCTCCCTTCCAGCCCTCCAGGGGTGCTTCACTGGACATTCCCCCTGTGACTCGGTCACTCATTTTACCAACCGTGTGACCTTGGGCAAGTCACTGAAGTTCACCAAGCCTCAGTTTCCCCAGCTGTATGACGGAGCTGATGGCAGTATCCGTTTCTCTGTGCTGCTGAAAAGATTTGATGAGATAATCCAGGCAAAGCATTTCTGAGCCAAACTCCTGGTGCACGGAATGCATCCAGAAGGCATCAGCTGCTAGTATCATCCATCCACTAGATAGCAAATGCCCCTGTGTGCACAGCCCGGAGCTGGGCACTGAGAGTAAAGAGATGCGTGAGACCCACACGGCCTGCCCTTGAGGTGCTCACACAGACATTGACGCAGAAGAAAGAGTCTCCAAAGGAAGCAGCACTTAAGGTGACGTGGAGCCAGGGCTCAGGAAGGAAGGCTTCCTAAGACAGGGGATGCCTGAGTCAAATTGTGAGAGATTAAGCAGCAGTTAGGCAAGGAGACAAGAGAGAAAAGGGGGCATTCCTGGTGGAAGGAATGACTGAGACTCGGGGAAGAGGGCGCAGGGCGTGGGCAGAGGTAGGGTTGTGGAGGGCCTGGGACCCTGACCACTGCTCCCCGCTCCCTGCACAAGTGCAAGTCTTCACACAGAAGCCAGGCGTTGACCCCACCTCTGCCCCTACACACCCTAGCAATAAGCTTCTTTTCTCTACGCTTCAGGCCTCATCTGTGACATGGGGATAAGAGTACTGATGCCCCCTAGAGGGTGGTTTGAAGGATTGGAGATTATTCACTCATTTGTCAGGTAGCTCAGAGAACAGTGGCTCAGACCTGCCTGTCTTCGGCCCGGAGGACACAGCGCAGAACAAAACGGGCCTAATTCCCGCCTCCCCAGAACCTCCATGAAATTCCAGAGCTTCTGAGTGTGCGGGTGAAGTTCGGGGATTGTATGAGAGTGTTTGATGGGGGATCGACCTGGGCTGCTCTGGCTTCCCTGAGGGAGGGATGGTCCAGGGGAAGGAGTTGGAGGGTGATGGAGCAAAGTCTAGGAAGAGGAAGCAGCATGTGCAGAGGCTCTGAGCAGGGGAGAACGTGGTCCCTGGTGGGAGAGCAGGACGTGCTAGAGGAACCTGGCACCAGGTGAGGCTGGAGACAGGTGACAGGCAGGTCTAGCAGGGCCTTGCAGGCCGAAGCGGGAGCCTTGTGTGCGTGTGTGTATTCTCATACAGTCACGAGCACACGGTACTAATAACAAGTTACTATTTAGTGAGCACGTACTATACGCATAGCCCTGTTCTGAGTACTGTGCCTCATTTTATCTCCCATGAGATAGGTATGATGGTCGTCCTCACCCTATAGATGGGAAAACTAAGGCTTAGTGGCCGTAAGAGACGTACCAAGGTTAAACGGATTGTAAGTGGTGGACCTGGGATATGAACCCAGGCTGCTGCATTGAAGGACTCACGTTCTGGGAGCTTCTAACCCAGGAAATTTTAATTTTTGCCTTCTACTTTCCTGCATGCGCCATGCTTTCTGCATTGAATGCGAGCTACTTTTATCATCAAACTCAGTGAGTAAATATTAACAATCACGCCTGGGTTGCAATGCCTGAACCCGCTCGGGAAGGCTCCAGCCACCTGGTGTTCTTCTGTCTCCACAGGAGATGGTCACGTGGGCTTCAAAGACTTCTTGGCCGTAATGACGGACACCAAGCGCTTCCTCTGCTCCGTGGGTGAGCAGGGATGAACCCAGGGCAGTCCGAGCCGGGGGAGGGAACGGGTGGATGAGGGTGGGGAGTACCCAGGGCTCGCAAATGGTAATGGCAGCCACCGTCCCATGTCCCCAGAACAGAACGCCTCAACGGACGTGGCTCCCCCGAATCCCCACACTCTGCTCTTTGAGATCCTGTCCCTGCTGGTGGAGATGCTGGCCTTACCCGAGGCAGCCTTAGAGGAGATCACCAAGTGAGTGGGGCTGGCTGTTGGAGGGGGAAGGTTGGGGACACAGAAACGGCACTTTTGACAGAGGACTCTTTGTGGCAAGTGAAAGACTTAGTGGGAAGTCTTGTTAAAGACTTAACAAGATTGACTTAAGTGACCTGGCTGGGTGGCTCAGTTGGTTGAAGCGCTGGCCCGACACCTAAAGTTTGCGAGTTTGATCCCCAGTCAGGGCACATGCCTAGGTTGCGGGTTTGATCCCTGGTTGGGCACATCTTTCTCTCTGTCTTTCTCTCACACGGATATTTCCCTCCACCTCCCGACCCCTGCTAAAATCTATAAGCATATCCTCAAGTGCGGACTAAAAAAAAAAAAGAATGTTTCTTTCTCCTGGCACAGGGAGGGCACCTCTCATGTGGGAATGTTACGTCTGGCTTTCCGAAAAAGGAAGGTCAGGGTGTCCTTTTTGCATCTGCTGTTTTTCAAGTGCCTTTAACTCAAAATAATCAATACACCAAAGTAGCCTGTTTTGGGGTGGCCTGTCCTGAACTCCTTTGTCCCCCCATTCCCCCGCCCTAAAACTTCCTAGAAGTTTCACATATTAAAAGCTTAGCTGGTGGCTGTGGAGAGAAATTCGAGCTGAGAGCTCTGTAACGGGGGGAGGAAAACATAGATTGGAACGGGCAGAAAAGGGCACATCCCAGCACACTGTCCCGTATTTCACTGGACCAGCCTCTTGTTAGTCCTGAGAGCAGGCCGGTCCAGACTTGTGGCTCCCTTGCAGAGGTGCCAGAGCGGGTGCGAGGAGGGCCCCTGCCACGGGGGTGAGGCCTGCATGTGGTGTGAGCGATCAAGCATTTAATGAGGGCCGTTTCTTTGAGACAAAAGAGAAACAGAGGTTAAAGATAGTACAGATTGGAAGCTCAGTTTCTGAGTCCAGAGAACAGTGGGTCAAGAGGATGTTTACACCTTGGGCCGAAAGCATCTTCAGATGGTGGGGTGAGGACAGGCAGTGACCCTCTGATCAGTGTTCTGGCTTGCAGCCCGCATGTCTTTGGTGATGGCGCTGGGTGACGGGATATTCCAGTGAACTTGAGGAATGGCCCATACAGTTGCAGGCACAAAGGTTGTGTACACGGGATCTGTCGTGGTTTTGCGGGGGAAATTTGTATTAACTCATTCAGCTTTAGCTTGCAGGGCAGGCTAGATTTTAGCGATGCCAAGTCTGGAGGATGGGAGAAAAACTGGAAATGCTACTTACCGACAAAATGCGCAAAATGGCAGAAGTCTGTTTATAAAGGGCACAAAAACCTCAGTGAACTTGGCACTGTTCGACACCCCACAAAGGTGTGTTAGAGCTTTTATTGAAACATGCATTATTTTTCTCTACAATCACCCCCATTTTTATCAAAGCTAATCAGAGACTAATTTGTTTGTAAAAATAAGTCTAGTCTCATTAAACTTGGCTTGACTGTGTAAGTGTAGCAAAAAGTGATTGATCATATGGGGTCTTTCAAAAGCATCGTCCCGTACACCAAAAGGTTGCGGCTTTGAGTCAGGGACACTCCTAGGTTGTAGGTTCAGTCCCTGGTCGGGGTGCACGTGGGGCCCACAACCAGTTGACGTTTCTCTCTCACGTCGATGTTTCTCTCTTTCTTTCTCTCCATCTCCCTCCCTCTCTCTAAAACCAATAAACATATCCTCAGGTGAGGATTTTTTGTAAGGCAGTAGTAATTCAACAACAGGCACAGTACCGCCAGCCCTCGAAATTTCTGTCGTTGAAGCTACAGCGATGCCATCGAAACTGGTTGTCCTGTGTGGCAGTCACACTGCCGCTGTGGGATCTCCCTTTGTCTTCCTTTACCTCCGTGTCTCTCCCGTGTTAGACCCGAGTTCTGCCCGTGTACCTTCCTTTTCTTTTTTGGTTTATGCCCTCATTTTGGAAGAACCCGTGTTCTGTAGTAGCTTCTTGAGAAAGGATGTGTGGGAGGTGGAATTTTTAAGTCTGCAAGAGTGTTTATTCTACCCCAAACGTGTTAAATAGGTTGGCTGGGCACAGAATTCTCGGCGTCTTAGTTAAGGAATCGACCCGATGTTCAAGCAAGATAGTTTATTCCTCTCCTGTATCGACAGCCTGGAGGAAGCAGGCAGGAGACAAGGTCCCCCCAAGCACCCCGTTCCTCTCCAGCTCACCGTCCCACCATTCCCGAGGTCAATCCGAAGCCAAGTTACCAGCCACACACCTGAAGTCAAGCCCACAGGGTGGGGGAGGAGAGGAGGTGAAAAGCAGCAATTCCCTTTAAAACTGCAAGTGTGAGTTGTGCTCACACGGCTCATGTCCTCCTGACCCCTGTGTGGTGGAGTTATTTTTTTTTAAAGATTTCATTGATTTATTTTTAGAGAGAAGGGAAGGAGAGAGGGAGAGAGAAACATCAATGTGTGGTTGCCACTCACGTGCCCCCTACTGGGGACCTGGCCTGCAACCCAGGCGTGTGCCCTGACTGGGAATCGAACAGGCGACCCTTTGGTTCACAGTCCGGCACTTAATCCACTGAGCCACACCAGCCAGGGCTACTTTTTCATCCATCTTTTTATGCAGTGCACTGCCTTTTCAGGTTCCAGTTTTACACAGGGGTCTAGATGACCCCTCCATGTGAGAGCTATAGTATTCATTTTCTATTTTCTGGGTGTGAAGCCCATTAAACCCCAAAGTTCCAGGCCCCAGGGATAGGCAGAAGCCCTTGCAGAACCATCAGCTAAAGCCCTCATGGTTTCCCAACACCATTGCCTACAAAGCCCCAGGCTGGCTGGCCCTGCCATCCTGCTGCCCACGTGTCCCCACTCCCACGCCTCCTTGTGGTTCCTAGAGGGCGCCAAGCCCTCTGTAACCTCCTGGCCTTTTCACCTGCCACTCCCTCTAGATCTCCATTTGGCTTGCTCCTGCCTCTCTGCTCCACTGCCACCTCCAAGATCCAAAATAGCCCCTCGTCACTACCCCCTACCCAGCTTTGACTTTCCCTTAGAGCATCCATCACTACTGCCGTGGTGTCGTGTTTTACTTATTCATGGTCTGGCCCTCCCACTAGATATGCGCCTCGGTAGTTGATTTAGAAAGTAATTCCAGGGAAGGGGAGTGGGGAAGGGATGTGAACAGCAAAGGAGGAGGAGCCAATACGAGGAGGTGCTAGTGGGTCAGCCACTCCCAGGATCTTGGGAGACTATGACTGGGGCTCAGAACTCAGTCAGGGGAAGAGAGAGAAGCCTGTATACTTCAGCCGCTGGCTTCTTTGCCCAAAGGTGGCCCCCTACAAGGTGTTTAATTCCCCTGCACTTCCGGGTGGCACGTGGGTCAGAGAAGCTCTGGGACAGGAAGCAAGGGGCTCTGGCCTGAGATAAGACCGAGTCAGGTGGTGACTGAGCAAAGCTGGTGGGAGCCCTTGCGCCGTGGCTAGAGTGAGAGGTGGGGCCGAGAGACTGGGATAAGAGATCCTAAATGAGTATGTACGCTGCACCACTCTTGCCCACGTACTTAGACGGGTGGCCAGCACACAGTAAACACGACATTTGTTGAATGAACGAACGGTGCACAGTCTAGTGGAGAAAAGGCAGGTAGCGGTGTGTTAACGTGAGCCGTGGGTTACAATGGGGTAAGTACAGGTTACTGGGGCCCCGCAATGGGAGTCGAGCTGCTCTGCAGGAGGAGCCAGAACTTTCTGGGGGTGAGGGCCCTTAAGCTGAAATTGGGAAGACCAGCAGGAGCTAACTGCGCAGCTGACTAATACGGCACTTGCACATCTAAGCACAATAAAAATATCAGTGACAGAAATCAAAGGTAACATTTACCAAGCTCTTTCCTTGGGCCACACACTTTGCTGAGTGCTTGATAGACCTTGTTTTTGTTTTTTAGATTTTATTTATTTTTTAGAGAGGAGAGGGAGAGAAACATCAACCTGTTGCCTCTTGCACGCCCCCAACAGGGGATCTGGCCGGCAACCCAGGCATGTGCCCTGAGTGGGAACTGAACCAGCAAACTTATGGTTTGCAGGACAACCGGCCTTGTTACTTATATAACATATGGACTGTTTGATCTATTTTGTCCAGGGGACACCTGAAGCTCAGATAAGTCAAGTGACGTGCAGTGACAGGGATGAGAGAACCACTCCCCCCACTTACAGAGGGAGGACTGTGACAGAGGCTCCAAGCAGAGTCATGACTTGCCCATGTCACAGGAGGTTAACGGCAGCGCTGGGACTAAAACCCAGGTCTCCCAACTCCCGAGTCTGTTCCTGCTCCAGAGCTGGTCAGACAGAGCTGAGGGAAGACTGAGGGAGGAGGAGGGTGGATTACGTGCAGCCAGGCTGACTGGGCGGCACTGCCTCCCCAGCTATTACCAGAAGAAGCTGAAGGAAGGCACGGGTAAGACCCAAGAGATGGAGTCGGCCATAGGCCGGCTGCGGTCCCGGAAGAAGCTTCACTACAACACGCAGCAGGCAAACACCTTGGAAGTCCCAGAACGGAGGGTCCTCAGGATCCTGAGTCGCCTGAAGCAGCAGAACTATGGTGAGGGCCCCGGACAAGGTGGGGACTCTGCTGTCCTGTGTACTGGCCCCTCCCCCTGGGCCCCCACACAGCCAGAACCGAGAGCTGAGAGACGTGGTTTCCCCTTTAGGGCTGACCGTGTGCATCAGTCAGTGGTCTGATAATCACTACCCCACCTTCAGGCCCCTGACAAAGGCCTTCAGCAGACTTCCCGGTGTCTTAGTCCTGACCACAGGTTAGCCCTGGGAACCGGACTGAGAAAGGAGTGTGATCAGCGCCCCCAGCTCGTCCTTCACTGAGTGCCCACTGGACTCCTCACTGAGCTAGGTCCTTTGCAGATGCGCTAGAATTTAATCCCCACAATTCCATATTTACCGTTTTCCAGATAATTAACTGGGTAAATCGAAGCAACTTGCCCAAGCTTCCGCACATTAAAAAAGAGAGTTTATAACCAGGTCTGACTCTAAAACCTGTGCTCTTTTCACTGGGCAAGGCAACCTCCCCAAAACAGTAGCTACTATCTACTGGACTCCCGCTGTGGGCCAAGTGATGAGCTAGGAGCCTTCCAGAGTCTAGAGTGTGCCTACCCATCACAAAAGACATCTTTTTAAGCCGTTATTAGCTCTTACCTTGTGCTCAGCTTTTAGCCGAGGGCTTTGCATATACTCTCCCTTTAATCCTCATCATCCACTGGGAGGTGGGTATCACTCTCTCCAGCTCAGACAAAGGCTGGGAGAGCTGATTTGCCCAAACCCACTCTGCTTGGTATGTGGCTAAGCTGGGATCTCACCGGGATCTGCCTGCCTCCCAAGGCTGGGTGCATTTTCAGGTATCCCCACTCCCACCTTCTCCTCCCTCAACAGCCGCCAACCTGCAGAGCCCCTACGCCCAGGTGCCCTGCGTCCCACTCTGCCCGAGGCTGGACAAGACGGTCGGCCGGAAGCAGGGCAGCCACTACGTGCTGGACCAGTGCAACCCCATCAGCCTGGGCTCTGACATCCACAACCTCCTAATCCAGTCAGGATCTCGAGGAAGCAGGTAGGTGCCCAGAGACCGGAGGCCCCAGCCCGGGCCCACCCACCTCCTTGGCCTAACCTGAGAATCCATCCTTCCAAGAAGTGATGCCCAGGAGGCTGTTGCTACAGAGAGAAAAAGGAAGGGGAGAGATGAACCTTTGTTGAGGGCCGGTGCACCAAGGAGACGGGTCAGAAGTCAGGGTACTTACATACGCCTTCCTGTGCCCAGGACTCAGTGGCACATGCTGCCTTTCTCATCAAGGGGTGTAACGCTCGAGCCCTGTCCCAAGTCTGGGTCCATGTTAGGAGCAGCAGGAAACAGACGTGGCATCTGGGTAGAGGGAAGCCTCCCTGGCAGTATTCCCCTTCCGTCTATTTGGGGATAAAGGAACACTGGCCTTGGAACCAGGCCCCTGAGCCCGACCAGCGTCATCACTTCCCAGGGAAGGCCGCCTCTCCCCCTGGGCACACGGGGTGTGGCTCACTTCCTGCTACTGTCTCCCACACCTCGCTCCCTAGGGACCACAGCTCTGGGCCAACTCGAACCCACTGACCCTGCAGAGTCCTGACTCTGGACAGCTGCTGAAGGCCTGCAGACAGATAGGTCATCAGCAGGGACACTGCTGGATTGTGCTTTTGTGGCCTGGTAAGCCAATAAACACCAAGAATCTCGGCCTTTGTGGGTGGTCCAGGGGCCCCCGCTCTCTGGGCACGCACCTGCTTCCTTGTCATCCTGGTGCCAGGGAAGGCCCCCCACCCCAGGTTCTCACTCCTCCACTAGGCTCTCAGGGCACAAAGCCCCAGCCTCCCTCGGGCTTGAGATCCCCTGAAGCAAGAGGCACCTCGAAACCCTGCCCAAGGTCAGGGCTCCAGCTAAGGTGGCCCTGGGTGCAAATTCTTGACCTTCTGTACACTCCCAAAGGACAGAGCTGGGGTTCTCCTCAGATGCGTCTTTCCTTCTGCACTAGGAGCCCCACAAAGGCAGGAACTCTGTCCACTCGCTTGCTCGGAGTGGTAAGCACAGGAGAGTGCCTGGGAAAGACCCTGATCCTTAAAAGGGACAGACCCCATGACAGGTCAGGAAGCGCCTTACCCACGCTCTCGCCAGTGGAGCCCCGGGACCTGGAGGCCCCTTCCCCTGGAGCCTAAGGGTGCTGCTCCTTGTCCCTCAACACACACAGTGCCCCAGGCCTACTTCTCTAACACAGCGCCCCTCCCTGGGACTGAGCAGAGACAGCTCCCAGTGGTTAAATACGCAGCCGCAGCAAGAAATTAGGAGGCCAAGGACTGAAACGAGGACAAGGCTCTGACAAGTTTAAAACATGTATTTAAAATACAATTTATAAAATGCTTAATCTGCCGACTCAGGAGCCCGCGGGGCGGGGTGCGGTGGGCAGCTGCCCGCTAGACCAGCAGAGCAGGACTGCAGGGGTGCGGCCCTCCCTCCCATGCCCTTCTGTTCAGACACCCAAGGGGTCCGTGTGCACCCTTGGGATCACGTGGCCAGGAAACAGGACCCCAGAGGTTTCCAGAGTCTGCTTACCAGGGAGGCTGGGGCAGCCCTACCGGCCCATCCCTGAGCAGAGCATCCCCAGATGGGGCGGAGCAGGGTATGGCTGGGCTGGACAGGGCAGGGCGGGGCAGTGGGCTCTGGAAGGGGCTGATGGTAGCAGATAGGGTGTTGCCTCCTGCCTGCAGGGGGGGAGCACCCTGATTGAGTGGGCTGAGAAGGGTTGGTCACCAGGCCCGGACCCCCAGCTCCTTTGGTTATAGGCTGACAACAGAGTAGTGGCTCATGGGAAGCAGTTAGCTGGGAGGTCTGAGGCCTGGCTCATGGGGTCAGGGAAGAGCCGGGGGAAGGGGACAGAACCATGAAGGCAGATAAAGGGGCAGCAGCCTCCAGTTTCTGCCCCCCACCCTCCTGGGGTTTTCCAAGCCAAAGCCTGCAGCTTACTTAAAAAAAAAAAAAGTTTTTAAAAAAAGCACTTAAGGAAAGTTACAGACAACTACCAAAAAAAGAAAAAACAACACACACACACACAAAATCCAAACCGTTCTCCCATTTCCCCTCCCACCTCCCCCAATAGTTTCCTGTTTTCATTTCTTTAAAAATGAAAAACTTGCCTGCTGTCTCTCCGTCTGGGAAACCAAGGATATGACTGCTAGTGGGTGGTGACAGGCACACAGCGGGCAGAGCCCCATCTTTGGCCAGAGGGAGGTGGGAGCACCAGTCCCTACTACATCCTCAATCCAAACACCCATCAGCCAGTCTTCCCTCTGGCTCCATTAGGGAAGGCTGAGGGGGGCAAGAACACGTGTCCCAGTGGCTGGGCAATCAGCACTTCTGGCCTTTCCACCTGGCCTACCTCTGTACCTTTCTCCAGCTGAAAGGACAGTCTCACTTTGGGCCAGAAACCACTATTACATGAGGGATGGACACTATACATTTAGAATGAGGAAACTTGGTCAGGGCAGTGGAACTATAAAAACAGCAGCCAACCTTCTCCCTCGCCCACTGCTGGGGGTAACTCCCCCAGGCTCTGGGCGCTAGCTACACCCTGTAGGTTCTTACCGACTGAAGCTCTGTTCCAGCACTACTCACAGACAGTTCCTGGCTTCACACAGCAGTAAGACTGCGCTATGGACTAGTTGCTGATTCAACGGGCAGCTGGCCCTTCTAAGGGGAAGACGTAATGGGGACACGGCATACTGAGCCTGGCCTACCTTCCCACAGGGCAAGGCCGAGAGCCAGGTGAACCAAAGGTGGAGTGAGCCCCCGAGACCTGGTTTGTCACTGTGGGCACTACAAGCTGCCCTAGTCACAAAAATGTCACACCAGCCACTCCAGACTCATCCCGAGTGGGGAGCCGGCTGGCGGAGGGTAAGGCGCAGTGCAACAGAAGAGAGCAGGGAGCCCGAGAGGAGCCAGACCGCACACCGCACGCCCAGCTGCTCTGGGCGGCTGCCCTCACGGTCCCTTCCTCCTCAAGGAGCCGAAGCAAGTCTCTAGGCTCCAGGGACGGAGGGGAAACTGCCCCCATTCCAGGCCCTCGCTCTGGAAAAAGAGTGAAGGGTAGCCTAGGTCCATGGGGAACCGGTCTGTCATCACCAATCTTTGCAACGCACAGCTTGTCCTTTCCCATATGTATTCAGAACGGTCCGCTCTCACGATAGTGATTTCACAAAGGAGATGGACCGGCTACAGTTACCCAGCCGGTGCCATCAACAGAGATGGCCCTCCACAGACCCCTTCTGACACCTTCCTGACACACTAGGCAGGAGGCTGAGTCCTGGAGCCAGACTCTCTCCTGGCTTCCTTGTGCTGACAGCAACATAGTGAGCAAGTCTCACGTCCCTTCCTTCCAATCTCAGGAGTGCGGTCTCACTCCCCGCTCTCTTCTAGAAGTAGCAAGCCTGGCTGGTAGGGAACCACCCTGAGGGGAACGGGAAGGGAAAGTCTGTTTACTTTCCCCATCTCCCAAAATACTAGAGGTGGGGTTGGCACCCTCCCCAGGCTCTCTGAGCCTATAGAACTAGCCCAGTCTCCAGGCAGGGCCATGATGCCCTGGGACTCAGCTGGGGGGAGGGAGGTATAGGCATGGGGTGTTCAACTGTCCTGGGGGCTACAGAGCCCTGCCCCTTTTCTGGGCGGCAGTAGGAATACAGAAGCTAAGCTCACCAAAAACCTACTGGTTAATGTTTCTGGTGAATTTCCCAGAAACATTTTTAAGTAGACTACCAAACTACCCTTTCTTAATTAAAAATTCATTAAACTGCTAAAACCCCTCCCATGCACTTTTTCTTGCAAATCAGATATTTGTATAAACAAAAATAGGAAGGAAAAAAAGAGGATATTTTTCAAATGGAACTTGCTTTTAAGTGATGAAGACATGCACTTGGGGGTGGGTGGACGGGAGTTCTCATCTGTTTTGAAATCCCGAATTAATGAGCATGATAAACTGTTATTGCTGGCACTGGCTTTACCCCAAGTGGCCAAGTGGCACTGTCTTGCCTCTCTACTCTTCAGTCCCCTAACCCCGATCCTTTCCCTTTCCATTGACTTGGGACAGCCCTTGTAGACATGCCAATCACAGTGGGAAGGGGGGGAAAGAGGGAGGTCACAGTGCATGGGGTTCAAGGTCACAGTGGGCGGAGCAAAGGGGATCACAGTGCAAGTAAATCAGGTCCTTCCCTCTGCTCAAGTCCAGCTGTCTGCCACGGGAGTGCAGCCCGTGGCGGACGACCCAGGAGGCGATAACGGTGGCAGCGGTGGCATCCTTTCTTGCTTGCATTTATCGGCGCTGTTTGAAGCCTTGTGACCCATCAGGACCCAAAGGCTGTCTTATCACATTATTGGGCTGCCTGCTGTCTTCTGGTTGGGAGATCCTGGTTGGCCTGAAGGGGAGAAGATCAGAGGAAGGCCTGAAAAAGGATTTGAAAAAAGTCCCCAGATCTTAAAACCAACCACCCCTGCCGCTGCGGCAGAAGCCACAGTGCCTGTCAGCCAACTCCGGCTCCCTGAGCCCCCCGCTTCTTTGGCAGGTGGACTCGGGGCACCTCCAGGCTGGGAAGCTCCTGTATGGGGCGGGTGGCCCATGGCCACCTCTAGCACCTGCAGCACTCTTGCCCCCCGTGTGGCTCACCATCATGCACCTGAAGGCAGGGGGAGGGCTCCAGGGCCCACACCCTCCAGAGAAGCATGAGCACAGGCCCTCCAGAGTGTGGGGCTCCTAACCCGGAGCTTAGCAGGGACCGAGCACCCGCCACCGCTGTCCTCCTGCTTCTCTCCCAATCCTGTGGTTAATGGTTGGCTCCTATTACTATGGAAGACGGAAGGAAATGGACTTTTTCTGCTCTGCCAGGTGAACACTCAGAGGAGAGATAACAGAAGCCTAACAAACTAGGGAAGGGATAAAAAGGAAGCACACATATCAGCTCAAGTGGCAGAACATCAAGGCCCAAAGAGGCCTCTCAAAGTGAGAAAGAAGTTGAACAAACACTGGTTTGGTGGGGGCGAGGACAAACTTAAATACAACCTCTAGGACTGCAGAGAAAAAATACCAGGAATAAAAGAGAATTCTGAAAAACATCACAGTGGGCTATGATGAGAACCAGCGGAAAACATCTAAGCACTGACTGGGCACTCTCCAACGTGCCAGGGAGGGTTCCCAGAACCCTACACTCATTTAACCGCACAACAGTTTGGTGAGCCAGGTGCTATCATTATCCCACCTTTAGGATTAGTCTATGGAGAGACAGAGCTGAAGTGAGTGGCAGAGATGGGCTCCAACTCCCTCTAGCAGATGTTGACTCAAAGTCCACGCCTTTAACCTCTGTGCTACCCGGCCCCCTGGTTCTGCAGTGCAGTGTGCTAGCAAAGCACGAGCTCATCTTTCAGAGCCGTCTGGGAGCCAGTGCCGCCCAATGAACTGGCCCAGGAGGCCGGGCTGACAGCGGGAGCTGCGGTGGTTCCAGCCCTAGTTCGGTGGGCTTCTCACTACACGCAGCCAGGCTACCATCTTCCTCCTCCTCCTCCTCCTCCTCCTCAAGGTGGCCTGGTGGGGTGGCCGACAAGTCAGCCCTGCCAGCTACACTCACCTGTCGAGGATAGGTTTCTCTTGCTCCTCCTCGGGGCTGGCGCTGCCTAGGATTCGCTTACGGGCTTCAGCGTACTCTGCCTCCCGCTGTGCTAGGGACTTGACCGGAAGGGCTGGCCTGCTGGTGGAGTTGGGGCTGCTGACCACTCCGTTGCTGGTGGGCCTCTTGAGGATGCGGATCTGTGGGGGGGGGCCCGTGGGAAGGCTATCGTCCTGAATCACAATGGGCACTTTGGGAGGAGATTTGGATTTCCTGCTGACAAAGAGCAAACACAGCTTCAAAGTCCTACCCTTGACTGAAGAGGCCCCATCCCTGCCCCACACCCAGCCCTCCTCACTTTCCTCCTCCCACCCCACCTATTTCCATTCGGAGTTTGCTGGTCTCTGACCAGATATCCGAATCCTTACTCCTCAAGAAGGGTTTCACAAAACAGCAACCTTGCATAAGCCCACACAGCCACCAGGCCATGGGGACTGGAACGCCATCTCATTTTCTGGGACTTCTATTCCCCTGTTCACCACGTTCATCAACCACTGTTTGGCCCCTATAGCAAAACATTTCATGTCCAGAATCCAGTGATTCCGTTAAAATCCCGGCTTCCCTGCCCAGATCAGTGTTAACAGGCTAGTATCCTGGGAGCCCCTCAGCTGGGGGTCCAAGTGTTTACGCCCAGCAAAGTCTTCCAGCATGTGTGCTCACACCAAGCTCTACCGAGGAGCCCGCTCTGCCATCCTTGCTTGGCACCAAGACAGGATTTACCAAACCGCCTCAGCCTTCTGGTGAGTGGCCTGTGCCTCCCTGAGACGAACTACACCAACAGCCGGATCACCTCGTCAGAAGGGCTTCTGCGCAGACACCTCCCTCACCAGGGCTCGCTGGTGTGCTGGACGCAGCGGGGCTGGGGGGAGGGGCGATCCTGGGGACAGCGCTCGGCAGTGCTCAAAGGAGAAGCACTGTCCAAGGCTGGTGGACGCGCACAACAAGCGACGCGTCCACAGGAGAGTGGACAACACAGGAAGGAAAAGAAACGAGAGCCACCAGAGAAAAGGGGTCCAAGCAGGAATGCCCACCCCTCAACAGCCACGAAGACCCTCCCTAGAGCAGTCAACTGGCTTCTTTTCTGAACCAAAGAGCCCACCGGGGACTTTTCAGAGCCTTGGTTGTCAGGAGGGGTAGGGACCAGAGGAACGCAGCTGCTGTCGGGAACCAAAAGGAGTCCTGGGCGGGACGGGAATGGCACGGCAAGGGGACTGTAACCGGCTGCTGGCATGGCTGCTGAGACGAGCAGACAAGGAGCCGGCAATCTGATCAGAGAGGGAGTCAGGAACGCCAGTGGGCAGGCCGGACACCCCCGGGTTCCCTGGGGAACGTCTCTGTAGCCCATCAGGCAAGCCCAGAGAGGCCCTCTCCTCCTCCCTGTCACTTGTCCCTTTGGGAAGCTGACATGTGCCTAAGCCCAAAGACAGGCTGCTGAAGTCACCTTTCACTTGCTTTGGAAACCCACCTTCTCTGCTTTGTGCACGGGGAACGGAACTATCCTTCGAGGTCTAAGAATTTCTAAGAGTCTTTTCTTCCAGGACACCCCCATAATGCCCTAAGCCACCAAGTCACAGAAGACCCAGAAACATCGTCTGTCCAAATCCTAATGCCACAGAGAAAGAAACTGATGTCCAGCCTGGGGAAAAAAACCTGTCCCAAACATCAGAGCAACTGGGAACAGAGCCAGGCCTAAAACCCGTCTTCTGACTTCTCACCTCCCCACTTGCCGTCAAACCACCTCACACGGGGTGCCCACTGAGGGAGGAGGGCAGGTGCAACACCCCCGCCTCTCCCCAGACCTCAAGCCACTGTGTCCTTGAGGGCGGGGTTCAGGAGCCTGGCCGCTAACCCTAACCACCAGCACAGAGCAGCACTGACTGCCCAGCTCTCACACGGCAGAGGGCGCGAGCCCTCGGACCAGACAGCAGCCTTACCTCTCCTTTTGTGTGATCTTCAGTTTTTTTTCCAACCGTCTGTCTATTTCCTAGAGGAAAAAAATGTATATAAAAAAGGGAAAAAAATCTCTCTCAAATAAAAACTTATGTCCTTATTTTTAGAGCTAAGGGCAGTGTCCTCTCTGGCCAGGGACATGACTGTGTCCTTTGAGGTAATGGATGTGGACCTCCCTTCACTAAACTCTGGGGCTTGGGGACCTGACTCCCTGCAGGTTCATCTCCCTCCATCCCCACAGCCGCAGCGACAGTTCTAGACCCTCACCATCCAGCTGGGTTCTTCGCATGGCCTCCCAGCTGTCCTTCACAGAGCCACTCAAATCAACTTTATAAACACAAATCTGACTGTGTCACTTCCCCACTTAAAATGCTTCAACTACCTGCCCGATCAAGTCCAAGCTCCTAAGCATGCCTCGCCCATACCTCCTTCCTTTACCTCTGTTCCTGTTTCACACCACAGCAAAACTGAGCTCTTACCAACCCCCAGAGCCCGGCGTGCTGGCCCGCCTGCCTGCAATGTCCTCTCCCTTGCACACTCCCATTGTGATTTTCTGCAAAGTCAGCTTGGCTGGCCACCTCTCCTTTGTGAAGTCTTCTCTGATCCCATGTAGTTAATTGCCTGCTCCTCAGGATAAGCTCTCTCTTGTACATTCCTTCCTGATTACATGAATCACAGTTTAAACTTTTGTTCCCCTGTCATGGATTCGAACTCTCTGTAATTATCACCTAGCAAGAGGCTTAGAACAGAGCAGAAGGCTAAAGTCTATGGAAGTGAATGCAGTCTCAGGCCCTCGACACCGGGAACTCCATGAGGCCTCCACTCTCCTGTACCAGCCCATGAGCTAGACAAGGGGAAGCCATAAACAGAACATGGACCACACATCCAGACTCCGTGGCTGTCCCACTGCTTTTTCCTACAAAATGCTCCACTCAGCTGTCCTCAGTGAGAAGGGCAAGACCATCTAGATACTGGAGGGGAGAAATTCCATGTAAATTACGTATTTCTCCAAATTATGTTTTTCTGTCACAGTGGTTCTTCCCCAGGGTTGACTATGCCCACCAGGGGACACTGGGCAATGTCTGGAGACATTTTTGGGTGTCACTACTGGAAGAGGGGCACTACTGGCATCTAGTGGGTAGAGGCCAGGGATGCGGTTAAAAACCTACAATACAGAACAGCTAAGGATAATCCACACCAGAGGGTTATCTGGTCCCGGCCCTGGCCAAGGAGCTCAGCTGGTTAGAGCATCACCCACCCGATACCCCCAAGGGTGCAGGTTCCATCCCCAGTCAGAGCACATACACAGTCTACCAATGGATGCATGAATAAGTGGAACAGCAAACACATGTCTCTGTCTCTCTCTCCCCTTCCCTCTCATCCTCTCTCTTTAAAATCAACAAATGAGAGAGAGAGAGAGAGAGAGAGAAAAGAAAAGAATTATCCGGTCCCAAATGCCAGTAGTGCTGAGGTTGAGAAACCCCGACTTATAAAACATGTAAGATTTTCAGAGGAGTCTATTACTTGCAAAATGGTAAGAATTACTGCCTTTGTGCAAAGCCTCTGAGATTTGCTGACATCCCCTTCAGAGCCCGATGAGCGGCCAGTTTTCACAAATGTTCTGTATGTCCGGAAAATGACTGTATTCTATAGTTACAGGTGCAATTTAAGTTGGTTAACTTGTTCAAATCTTCTAAATTCTTGCTAATTTGTTTGATTTATTGACTATGGGAAGAATCAAGAATTATTCTTTCTAGTAAATTAAACAGTTTATCATCATGAAGTGACCCTGAAAATCTACTTTTCAGTACCAATAGAGCTGGGCCAGCTTTCTTTGGTTAGTACTCCCCGGAACATGCGTTTTCTGTCTTTTACTTTTCATCCTTCCAATGTCCTTATTTTTGTCGTAGGAACAATGTGAACCTAGACTTAAATCAAGCCTGACGTGATACTCATTCTGATTGGTGCTGAGTTATGTTTAAAATGCTTTGCTTTAGGAAAGACCCAAAATATACTGAGGCAAGCACAACAGACTGTACTCTGAGGGCACCATGAACTCTCCGGCTAGGAAACCTCTAGAATGAAGACCTGTCACCAAATGGTAACACGAGTCGGTGCCCAGTGACTGTTCACTGTAAGGACAGAGTGGAAAGGGGAACCGAGAGTAAGGAGTGCCCTGGGTGTTTTCTGTGAACTGACAGACACGCAGAGCAAAACCATGCACATCGCACCATCTGTCAGAACTGTCATTCTCCTGTTTTTTAAAGTTAGTATCAGAATCACTGCCCGAGTAGATACTGTCTTATATCAGTCTCATGTCCATTACCATTTAAGGGCTTTTCAAGGCTTTCCACCAATAACTTATGGTTTTAAAGTTCCCAGCGTATCATTTTGCTCCAATCTAAACTAGAGACTGCTGCCCTGACCAGAGTGGCTCAGTTGGTTGAGAGTACGCCTACAAAGCAAAGGTTCGATTCCCAGCCAGGGTGCATGCCTGGGTGTGGGTTCAGTCCCCAGATGGGGCATGAGAGGCAACTGATCAATGTTCCTCTCCCTCTCGTCCCCTCTAAAATAAACAAAATCTTAAAAAATAATAATAATAATAAAAAAAATGAGCCCATCTACTCACGTTCCTCCACCATTAATGCAAAATTTACCTACCATTTGTGGGATCTGGATACTTTCAAACAGGGTCACCAAATGCCCCCACAGGCCAAGCGTAACCACACTCTGTACGCAGGGAGCACAGTGGGGAAGTGAAGGGACTACAAAGGCGCCGAAGAGCACTTGCCACATTATTTTAGGAGAAACCTAATTCAAGATTGTTATGGGAAAGCTCTGTATTTTAAACTTTATTATTTTTTATTTTTAGAAAACCCTTCCCTCCTCTTAAACTTTATTACATGACCTCTTGCTTTCATATCACTGTGAGGGCCAAATAAGACATGTAGACAAACGGGCCTACTACATTAGCTGGTCTTTAGCGAAGTGTGGTAAGATACACATACAGCCCCGGCTGGTGCGGCTCAGTTGGGGGAGCATTCTCTCGTGCACCAACAGTCTGGGGGACGGGCCCGGTCAGGGCGCACACCTGGGTTGCAGGTTCGATCCCTGGTCGGAGCACGCACTGCAGGCAACCGAACAATGTCTACCCACCCTGCCCCCCGTTCTTCTCTCTCTCAAATCAAAACCTATTAAAAAAATTTAGTATATGTTATATTAGCTGAATTTAAGGGTCTCATTGGGGTTTCCTCTCAGGAGAGCAAACTGCTCCCATCTTTCTGTCCAGGGCCTTGCGGACGATAGGGAATGGGCCCGGACCCAGGAAATAGAGCCTGGTGAAGAAAAGCCTTTCTAGAGGGCACATGGACTGTGTCTGAGTAAATGTGCCTCTCCCCCAAACTAGGACATGACCAGCATACTTGGCATGTAATGTAAAACTACCGGCTTTAAAAATAATGCCCTGGCCGGGCAGGTCAGCTGGTTAGAGCGTTGTCCAGATACACCAAGGCTGTGGGTTTGTCTCTGATCTGGGCGCGCACAAGAATGACCAACGGCCGTGGCCGGGTGGCTCAGTTGGTTAGAGCACCATCCTGACGCGCCAAGGTTGCAGGTTCGATCTCCAGTCAGAGCACATACAAGAAGCAACCGATGAATGCACACGTAAATGGGACAACAAATTGATGTCTCTTTCTCAAATCAATAAATTTAAAAAAATCTTTAAAGAATCAACCACACTGCATAAATAAGTGGAGCAAGAAATCGATGTTTCACTCTCTAAAATCAAGAAATTAAACATTTTTAAATTTAAAAATAAAATAAAAATAATGCCTTATGTCAATACAATGCTTTATGGCTATCATACACTTTCCCAAACATTCATTTTCTGCTCACAGCAACCCTGTTTGGTAGGCAAAGTAGCGTTTATTTTTCTCTGTCCGATGAGGGTAATTTGACTCAGGGAGGAAAAGGAACTCACCCAAGGTCACAGATTAGTACGTCACAGGGGCAGCCCTAGAACTGAAGCCTCTGGAGGCCCTGCCCTGCTGCTGCATGCTAACAATGCTCGACCATGGAAATGCTGGTAAAGCCACTGATGGTCTCCTCCTCGTCTCCCCTGAACTCCACCTTGCCCCCCTGCACTCCCATCAAACTCCATCACATCAGGCGGGACAGCTTATCCAAGCTGAGGAGGAATTCTTCCATGAGATCAGAGTAGGATGGAACTCCAACAGCTTCGGAGGAAAGCTGATCCTGGCCCTCTCCAGATGGCCACTGGACACCAGCGTGCTCAGAGCCGCCCAAGCAGGAGCCGCTCTGCCAGCAGCTGGAGAGGGCACTGCATCTCCCTCTGGAGCCTATCCAGGTATCATGAGTCAGTCCATTCTCTACCTGGACAAGGCCTTGCAATCAGCCTGCTCTCAGACTTGCGCTCCGAAGAGCTGGACCAAGTCGAAACGCCCCTGCAGGGCACACTGCAAGAACATCCCTCTCCTCCAGAGGCAGCAGTGCAATGGAATTAAAGAGTCCTCAACGTTTTGTGAGGAAGCATCTAGATGGCCCCAGCAAGGGATCTTATCACCGAAGGTCACCTTCTCTTTTTACAAAGACACACAAAGTCCCAGACTAAGATCAAGGCTCTTCCTGTGTTGGAAGCCCAACCTCCACGGCTAGTGAAAGAAGCCCAGGCCCTGGCTGGTGTAGCTTAGTGGATTAAGTGCGGGCCTGTGAACCAAGAGGTCACGGTTCAATTCCCAGTCAGGGCACATGCCTGGGTTGCTGGCCAATTCCCAGTAGGGAATGCACAGGAAGCAACCATACATTGATATTTCTCTCCCTCTCTCCTTCCCTTCCCCTCTGAAGATAAATAAATAAAATCTTTAAAAAAAAAAAAAAAAAGAAGCCCATAAGCTCAGCACTCTTTCACCCTGCTCTGAGGGAGGGTCACAGGGCGCGGGCAAGTGTCAGAGCATAAGCACTCAGAGGCCAGGTGCTAAGCAAGCTGCATTTCCTACGGCTTCTCCTGGGAAGGCTCTCCTTTTTTGCGGGGCAGCGCTGAGCAGACTCTTGAAGATGATGCTCTGTGCTCTAGTAACTGGGGTGGCCTCCTTGCTGTGGGTCAAACCCTAAACAAAAGACCTGTTGTTACCAAACACAGGTATCGCTTGCCCAGTGGGGCTCTACCTCTATAAAAACAAGGTGCACACTTCTTGATCTGACAGCAAATGTGAAACCAGGAGGAAAGAGGAGAGGCGGTATGTCATGAAGAACCACAGTGGGGAGCAAGGCGATTCTGGACAGGACTGGTCCCTTGCAGGAGGTAGGGGAGAGTCCACAGCCACAAGGTGAATGAAGTCAGACATCAACTGCAAATTCAACTCATCTGAGGAAGAAAGCACAGCTCCACGGGCTACCGATGCCCTTAACCTTGCAGCGATGATGCTGTGTGAGACTCCGGCAGAGAGCCGGGCCGTGGAAGCACATGAGGGAAAGGCAGGGTAGGGGATACCTCAGACGGCCTAATTTGGAACTCAGTCACAATCTTCAAGAAGAACGAAGAGCTGGTAGGAATGTACCTGCAAGGGCAGGCAGATTACAAGGGCAGGGTCATTCCTGTAACAGCAAGAGATGAGTGAGGAGGGAAAGAAAGGGAGAGGAGGCCAAGAGAGGCGAAGGGGGGAAGCAAACAGGCCTTGGTGCCAAGTGCACCAAGTGCAGCACCACCACAGCTGGTGTGTCCAACCCGCGTGTCCAACCACAGATTTTACCAGTTTCCCCAGGGGACGTGAAGCCCTGGGGGACAGATTCAAACCAGCCAAACCCCCGAGAGACAGAGCGAACAAACCCAAATCTGCACCTGTTAGCTACGGGGTGGGAGAGGGCGCTGCCTGCGCCCTGGGCCTCCCGCCCGGAGCCGAAGGAGCGAAATGCCTGCTCCGCCACACTGCACCCCTCTCTCTGAAAACCAGAATCCTCTGGCCACCAATGCAACTTACAAACCCCCAGGAATCCACGTCATCTTGTAGTGAATGGAAGTCTAAGAGGCACCTTGGTTCTCCACTGAGTCAGAAAACACCCTCTTTATCGGAAACAGTTACTACGTAACCTTTCTCAGATGATCTGCCCCTCTTTTGTTAGTCTGCATTTCAGAAGATGACATCTTCTCATGCCCCCTCAAACTCAAGGAACAGCGAAGGGTCTCGTGCGCTCTGTGAACCACTATGTCCCACAGGCTCATCTGGCCTTGTCCAGCTGTCCCAAATCGGGGAACACATATCTACAAACACTGGGCGGAGGGACCTGAAGAAGAGACGGGAACCCTGACAGCAGAACAAGGATTCCTCACAGAACCAGAGCCTGGCAGGACCCAACGGACACACTGCCACCACTTTAGAAAAAAGCAAAGAGATCCTGTGAAGCAGCAGAAGAAGGTGGGAATAACTTCCGGTGCGGTCTGGCCCCGAACCCCCCACAGCAGGCAGTGCCCATACTGGTCCTCACCGCCTCACGCCTTGGGAAGGACCCCAGCACCCGCTCCCCCGGCTACAGGGCTGCCTGTGGCGGGTCTACTGGGAGAGCAGTCTCCCCAGCAAAGTGCCTGTCTCCTATACTGAGCATCTGGATGAGATTCTGGCTCCTCCAGCAAGGCCTCAATTTCACTTAGGAATAAAGGAAAATAATTCATAGGACCAGCAAGATTTGGTCTAAAACTATCAGTTGGAAAGGTCTCTGTACCTTCAAAGTGCATCAATGGCTATTTTCAAGTCCAGATGTGCAATCCATAGAGACTTTTTCAAACAGCTTCCATGTTGATTAGTTTAATTCTGTGTTCCATCCCTGCCTTGTTTCTCTACATCAGTGGCGTGGCAGTGTCCTGTCCGGCAGGGCTGGCCATCTCCAGTGCTCCTGCTTACTCTACCGCCCCTGGCTACCTCCAGAGAGGGTGCTTCCCTCTCTGGAGGTAGTCACATCACCCCAGGTCTGATTCTACAGAGGTCCAAGATCACAGTCAGTTTTGAAGAATGAACTCAACTCCTGAGCAAACATGATTGGGTAAGTCAAAAGTAGAATTCATGGGCTGAGAGACAAGAAGTTCTATGGGGGCTTGAATTCATCATGGTCATGAATTCATCAGTTGCTTTTTTATGAGTCGTAATGTAGACTTGGGGTTAGTCTGTTTGAAGGTTCCATTTCCCACAACGCATTCTTCCTTCCTCTGTTACTCCCACAACAAGGAAAAACACTCCTCTGTAATTACGTGGGTTACTGTAGGGCACAGGATACAGCTCTAAAATTCCCTCTCTAGGGCAGTCTATATTTGGCTAACATATCCCAAAGGCCATTTACCTTTTGCTTCACTGCAACAAAAAAAGTTGGAGACAAGCATTTATGGAAAACCTACTATGAAGTGGAACTGCCAGATGCTAGATACCAGGGTGAGTAAGGCAATCCTTGCGGACAAGGAAACAGAAATGAATCACAGTTGCTGTACTAGTTGCATGAACACTGTTTTGGACAGAAAAACGGAGGGAGCAATCCTGCTATGACAAGCCAGGGAAACCTACAGGGACTTAAAGGACAAGAATTTCAAGGAGAAAAGAAAGGGGCATAAACAAAGTTGGGGAGAAAGAAGATGAAAACATGAATAAAAGGAAAGAAGAAGAAGAAAAAAAAGGGACTTTAAATAAGATAGTTTCTGCCCTGGCTGGTTTAGCTCAGTGGACTGAGCACCAGCCTGTGAACAAAAGGGTCACTGGTTCTATTCCCAGTAACGGGACATGCCTGGGTTGCCAGCCAGGTCCCCAGTAGGGGGTGTGCGAGAAGCAACCACTCACTGATGTTTCTCTCCCTCTCTCTCTCCCTCCATTCTCCTCTCTAAAACAAATAAAATCTAAAATAATAGTAAGATAGTTTCTAAACTAAGAGATTCAAATCTAGAAAGGTATTCTACAGTGATCCCATCACTTAATCTAGGTCTGGAAAACCACCTGAGATTACTTTAGCTGCCGTTGGCAATGATCTTTACTAGTTGGTATTGATACTATTCAAAAAGCTGCTGCAGAAAATTAGTTTTCATGCCTATGGCCAGCAAGATACAAATCTGAAGAAATCCAAGGCACCAGAAAATCATGACGGGCTTTGCGGTGGTATGCTTTCTTCCCCAAGTTCACTACAGCTTTCGGGATCTCTGGGCCTGCCCAGGAAAAGGGAGTCCTTTGGGCACCCTCTCCAGCTATGCCACCCTCTCCAGCTATGCCACCCCGTAGAGTGGCAACAGTATGTGCAGCTGGGGCGCACTCGACAGGTGGCCGGTCCAAACCAAGATGTGCTGCAAGCGCCAAATGCACAGAAACGTCTAACCACTGTATACCTGAAACGATTATAAAGCCATACTGAATGTCAACTATAGTTGAAAAATTAAAAAAATTAATTTCACCTGTTTCTTTATACTTTTTAAGTATACTTTTTATACTTTTAAATACTTTTAAGGAAATTTTAAATTAGATGTATGTTCACATGGGACTTCTGTTGGCCAACACTGCTGTAGGTCTAACCTTGGATGGAATAAATAAGCCGTGTAAAGATACATCTGCTGTGCATTTCATCTTTCAGGAACTACGACTGAGCACCTTAAGGACCCAAGGGCGTGTTGTTTACTGACATGAAAAACCTACTCTGCTTAGTCCTATTGTCATGTTGGCCTAACAGCAACTAGCCAGGCAACAACCCAGTGCTCGGTGTTTGGCTCCGGCTCTACCTTCACCCCCTCACTTCAGCTCTCTGAGCCCCGTCATCCCACTGAAACTGTTCTCGTCTAAGTTGTCAATGGCATCCACTGCTGCCAAATTCAAGAGCAAGTTCCAAATCTTCATTTCGCCCAGCCTCTCAGCAGCATCCAGCACTGCTCCGTGCCCCTCCCCTACAGCGCGTCTTCACCTGGCCTCCCAGGCACCACTCCGCTGGTCTCCGTCCACCCCCCTGGTAGTTCCTTCTCACACTCCATATCTGGTTTCTCCTGCAACAGGACAGGCTCCTTTCCCTCTCCAGGTCCCTCCGGGTTGGAGAGTTCGCACCTCTTCCCTTCCATAGCTATGCTGCCGTGCATAATGTGCTCCCATGTACAACGTGCACCCACGTTTTGGGCCCAAACTTTCAGGAAAAAACTTTCATCTTAAATTTTCAATTCAACTATTTATGTATTTATATTTAGAGACAAACCAATTATCATATTCCAGGGTATTATGTTGCATACAGATATCATTATTGCTTTCTAGAGTTACACTTTCAACACACGAGCATAAATAAAAGAATTAAAAAACCATTTACATAGATACAGATTTAGTTCTACCCAGGCATAATGCGCATCCTTATTTTTTGCTCAAAAATTCAAGCAAAAACAAGTGCACATTATACACAGCAAAATATGGTAAGTGATCTCATCCAGTTCCACAGCTTTATAATAAACATTGATCTACAACTGCCAACTCGACAGTTCCAATCGGATTTCAAAGGTAGCTCAACCTATCATGTCCAAAACCAAAGTCTTGATTTCACCACTCACCCACGCCTGCTCCTCCCACGTTCCCTCCCCACAACCCCCACCATCTCAGCAGTTCTAGTCTCCCAGCGGCTCAGTCCAAAGCCTCTGGACCGAGTCCATCATCTCCGATGCCTCTTTCACACCCCACATCAGCAGATCTTGTTGGTTCTGCTGCTTTCAAAATACAGCCTGCATGTTCTCAGCACTTTCTGCTGCTGTGACCACCCTGGTCCAAATTACCAACAGCCCTAGAACGGGCAGTGACAGTAGCATCCTATTCACTCTTTGTGCTTCCACCCTTGCTCCAACAGTTTATTTTATAAATAACAACCAGAACGATTCTTTTAAAAACTAAATTAGCTTCTGCTCAACGCCCTTACATGGCTTCCCATTTCAAGGTGATAGCCACCATGGCCGACTAGTCTACTGGATTTGGCTCCCTGCTACCTCTGACCTCACCTCCAGTACCTGCCCCTTCACCCACTCCATTACACCGGCCCCCACTGGTCCTCAGAGAAAACAAGCATGCTCCAGCCCCAGGGACCCCAGGGACCCCAGGGACCCCAGGGCCTCTGCACCGGCAGGCCCCTCTGCCCGGAGCACACTTCCACCAGCTTCTGCACAGCTCGCTCACTCTCTTCTTTTAGGTCTCTCCGCCTACCTTTATTTGAGAGGCCACCTCAGACCTTGTTTTTAAAATTTTTTTCAACAAAATGGTACCCTGCCAGTCATTTTCTATACCCTCGATCTGTTCTATTTTTCTTCATTGTGTGTGTGTATAAAACATTACTGTTTACTGTCCATCTTTCTTCACTAGAAAGTAATCTTTGTGGAGCCAGAATATGAACGGGGCCTATCTGGGTCTGAAACCAGAGGCACTAATCGTATCCAGAATAAGAGCTGAGGCTGCCTGTGGCATTTCTCAGCAGCGGTGGCGGCAGCAGCATTCGCCAAGCCTGCCAGAGGTGTGTGTAAGAGGACACTGTGTCTCCCTTCGCCACGGCTAATCCGCACCCCAACCCCGGAGATACACAGCAAGCAGCCTTACAACACGCTCCTGGGGTAAGTGACTTGCCTAAAGCCACTCAACTGTAAATGACAGAACTGAACCCTCAACCTCAAAAGGAGAAAGCAGAAAGATTCTGGAGAGTGGCTGGCGGGTGGCCGCAGGAACTAACAAGGTAGGACAAACGCTGACAAGTAACACCAGCCTGCAAGCCAGGCCAAGGTTCCTAGGGAAGGGCTACGCAGCAGACCACAACTGAGCTGAAACCAGAAGTCAAGATCTTAAATCTAGGAGCAACTATAAAGGACACATGGACAAAACCAAGGGGGGTGGAAGCAGGGGAGGGAGGTGGGGATGGCTGGGGTACGGGGAAGTGGTGGGTGTAAAGGCGGACAACTGTACTTGAACAACAATAAAATCATTTAAAAAAAATCTTAAACCTATGAAGAAGTACACATAAGAACAGACCCAGCAATTTAGACGCACCCCAGGCTGGAGGCCTCGGAAACCCGGTAACCGCCATCACAGTGCACTGTTCCGCTTCGAGCGCCTCCTCAAAGGGTGTCCACGGGGGAGGACAGCCACATGGCCCTTTCCCTTAAGGAAGTGGGATGGGCGGGGGTGGGAGTAACGCTGGTGACGCCCACCCTTGGAATAAAGTAGGGGGTAAAACCTAGTGGGGCCCCCCTTCTTCGAGTTTATTTCTGCCTTTTCCCTTTCGGTTGTCATACAACACTAAGTAATACAACTCTTAGAGGAAACAGTTAATATTAGTCCTCAGCGGAGCAAGAACGACACCCAGCCTTAGGAAGTGCACACCTGAACCGGCCAGAGACCGCGCTGCCAGCAGCCAGAGAGCAAGGGAACGGTGTCCCTCAGGCTCAGGACAACAGGCTCACTGCTCCAACGAATGACTTTACTCATCTCTCAACACCGGGCCAGGCAGAGCAATCCAATTTTGCAAATGAGAAAATGAAACTGAGAGAAAGGTGGGCACTGATTTGTCCCTAAATCAGACTTGACACTTGAACCCTGAGCCTGGTCTTCTGACGTCTATTGCCTTGGATGGAGAAAGTGGACCACTGACTGGCAGAGGTGACTTACCCTTTCTCGCTGCCTTTTACATAATGAAGACAGACGGCTCCCCTGCCACGGGAAACAGGCACACA
This sequence comes from Trachops cirrhosus, assembly GCA_028533065.1. Lineage (NCBI taxonomy): Eukaryota > Metazoa > Chordata > Mammalia > Chiroptera > Phyllostomidae > Trachops > Trachops cirrhosus. The sequence continues at coordinate 8,458,341 of CM052542.1, read as the reverse complement.
GACCTGGGGGACTAAACAAAGCCACCAACCCTCCTCCCCCGCACCAGGTGCTGTTCAAACACCCCAGGGCAAATCATTAGTCATCAAAGGCACTCAGCAGGCACAACAAACAGCGACTCCAGGGTCAAGCCAATAAAGCAAATGGCTGAAGCCATCAGGACAGAACACTAGGTGACAGATAGTAGCACTGGGGGCGGGCGCTGCAGAGGAGAAGAGAGCGACCAAGACCCAGGTAAAGGTGTTCAGGATGTTAACAACCTGGCCCCGTGAGTCAGTCGGTTGGAGCACCTTCCCGTACACCAAAAGGTTATAGGTTTGATTCCTGGTCAGGGCACATACCTAGGTGGAGGGTTTGGTGTCAGGTCAGGGCACATATGGAGGCAACCGATCAACGTTTCTCTCGCATCGATGTTTCTCTCTAAAATCAATGAACATACCCTCAGCTGAATACCCAAGGGCTGCCAGCCTGCAACTACAGATACAGATACAGAATCCTAAGACAGCAGAGTTGTTAGATCTTCTCAAGAAATCTGAGCAAAAATTATTTCTATTGTATTATCTCTTTCTACTGGCCAAATGCTAAGTTATTTCCCAACTACAATCAAGATTTCAACCAGCATCTCACGTGCAGTCACTGTTCTTAGTATTACAAACTGACAGCAGCATTAACCTTTTGGCCCTCAAGTTCAAGTTTCTCAAGAGACACATAATTTATCAGCTCATCATCCAGGCTCTTGAAGCAGGGGGGCCAATCCCAGGAGAAACAAGTAACAATACTTCAAAGGAACTAGAAACCGCGTGTATTCTTAAAACACTTAACTAGTTAATTATCTGCTGAGAAGCAAAGGTCAACAAACTGTCCAAAAAGGTCACAAAGAGTGAAGGCAACCCCCAGGGCTGGAATATATCACGTGATTTCCTCTCCTGGACGCTGGGAATAATGGCGTCTACGCCCCACTAGGCCACTGAGACCCAACGGGGGAACAAATGCACAAACGCACCGCGTCCGGCCTACAGTGAGCCCTCCAGACGCTGTCTCAAAAAAAGCCCGTGGGATCTGGGAGCTCGCAGGCTTCTGGGCGGTGTCCACTCACCAGCGCGCTGTGCGACTAGGCAGCAGAAACCAATGACAGCAGGAGGGTCACGGATGCTTTCATAAGCCAAGAAGGCCAGAGCGTGCACGAAGGATGGGAATCCGACTCTCCAGGTCAGGCGGAGCGGTGACAGTCCTGACCTTTCTGACCAGTCCTGACACACAGAGCGTGTCACAGCCGCCCTGTACAAGCTCATCTAGAGGGAGTGTCCCCGAAGAAAGCAATTTCAGCCATACATATTTATTATTCCTTTTAGAAAAGAATGACTTATTTTCTGTGTTCATTTTACAAGGGAAAGAGTTTGGGCGTGGGGAGGGGATCACCTACTGTGAGGGACTTTTTGAAATGTCCTGCCCTCAGGGATAAAATTCTTTATCTACATGCAGGCAGACCCCTGTTGGGATTTGTTGTTAACTGTGGAAATTAGCAATATTTGGGGTGGTTGGTTTTAAGCTTTATGTTCCCATCAACATCCTGCATAGAACTTGATGTTAAAGGGAAGCATGCTTGGCAGAGGCTAGCAGAGTTAAGAACACCTGGGAGGAGAAATCTCTATGGTTACTACTTCAAAAAAATTTTTCATTTCATTCTGTGTTTTGGCCACAGATATAAGTAGCTAAACTCAATCTTCTCCTAGGAAACCAACAAGTCGGTAGCTGTCCTGACAGGAAAATTTTCTGTTCCCGTGGGAAAAGTGTGCAGGAAAGAACACACTACACCTCTCGAAGGCTAGCTACCTGATACAGCCAGGAGCTGACATTTCACTGTGGGGGGGCCACCACAGTGCAGCGCTGGGGCATGGAAAGAAAGAGCCGGACTCAGAGTACGTGGGACTCGTCAGACCTGAACGATGGTGACTTTTCTCTCACAGGCTTCTATCAAAAGTGTTAGAACAAAACACTAAGCTCTCTCCTGCAGTAGGAGGGAAAGCAAGAAGGCCTATGATTGCCCGAATCTCCACCACCGAATTTCCACCACGGCAACCACAGCAGCTCCCCTGGACCATCAGAGCATGATGGCAGCAGGCCCCACCCACATGCAGCCTCAATGAAAAGAGCTAAGAAGTCACCAGCAGAAAGCTCACTATCCTCTCGCACAGTAAAACAGATCTTTTTCCAGACTCCAGGGACAGGCTCTCAGCACAATCACGTCTGAACTGGCCAGCTGCTTTACAGAAATGCAGGCCCGCTCCGAGGACCTCACAGTCCCTAGCACCCCATCCTCCCGAATGGACCAGGACTGGCTTAGAAACAGCTCCTGCAGGCATGGTACATACCTGGATTTGTTCTTCCTGACACCACAAATCTTAAATGCCGTCCTTATTATAAAGGCAGACATAAAGAAAGCAGCACCGGGTAGCCCTGAAATAACCGTTACTTGCCCACTACCCACAGCCACCACACCATTCCATGATGACAGCAGTGACCCGCAGACTCCTAAGTGGGGTTGCAGCCATGCTTCAGGGAGGGTGGCCTCTACCCTAAAGAAAGAGAAGCAGATCAAAGTTCTTATCTCTTAAATTGAAATCTAAATGTATTACTATTCTGCTTAAAAAAAAAAATAGAAGCTTTCAAAGCTCTCCTCTGCTGTCAGGAAAGAGTCCACGCTCCCCAGAACCAAGTCCAAGGAGGCCCTTCCCAATCCAGCCCCTGCATACCTCTGTGGCCTCATCTCTTTCCACTCAGCCCTGCCAACCCCCCACCCTCTAGCCAGAAGGAAATACTGTCGCTCTCCCAACGCTGGACTCTCTTTTCCTGCCGCCTCCTTGTCTGTATGGGCGACGGCCCTACACTCTACCTGCCCCTCCTAAACTTACAACTGCTTAATTCGACGGGTCCTTTGAATCTTAATTTAGGCATTAGTTTTCTACAAGACTGTCTCTGAGCGCAGCCACATACCCCATCTATGCCTCTTCCAGGGAAGCGCTGCCTCACCTGTCTGACTCCCCCACTGGACTGTTCCCAGTGTCTGGCACACAGCAGGTGTTCAGTGCTTACTGACACCTTCCTACAGGCCTATATACCACCCATCATCGCTGATGATAGCTCAGTGAAGGTAGAAAGTAAATTTGAATTCTTAGTCCAAAAGACTGGCCAACCTCTAACTTATTTAAGATGCATTATCTTCCAACTGCTACCTGACTTGCCCTAGTGAGAAAGAATAAAAGGCAACTTTTGAGATGCAAGGAAATTAGAAAGGTTGCCAATGCTTTACAATAACTACCAGTCCAATTTAATTTGTGCACCAACTGCCTTCCCCTAGGACTGGGTTAGCTCATTACCAAAAAGATGGACTAGGAAAAACAAGGGAATATAAAGCTTCAAACCATCAGAAACCGAGCAAACTGTTGATATGATTTTGGGGGTAGCACAAAAATGTCTTTCAATTATAAAATGCTCTATTTGTGCCTTGAGATGTGCTTAAGATGGACAAAATTTAAAGTCTGAATCAACAATAACTCAATTTTATATTTCCATTTCTCCCAAAGGCAGTATTATTATTATTTTTAAAGATTTTATTTATTAATTTTTAGGGATAGTGAAAGGGAAGGAGAGAGGGGAGAGAAACATCAATGTGTGGTTGCTTCTCACGCACCCCACACCGGGGACCCGGCCTGCAACCCAGTCATGTGCCCTGACCAGGAATCGAACTGGTGACTCTTTGCTTTGCAGTGCAGTGCTCAATCCACTGAGCCACATCAGCCAGGGTGGCAATATTATTTTTAAAGAAGCATTTCCTGCCCTGGCTTGTGTGACTCAGTGGATTGAGTGCCAGCATGAGAATCAAAGGGTCACTGGTCCAATTCCTGGTCAGGCTACATGCCTGAGTTTCCAGCCAGAACCCCCATGGGGGGTGTGAGAGGCAACCACACATTGATGTTTCTCTCCCTCCCTTCCCCTCTCTCTAAAAATAAATAAAAATCTAAACAAACAAAAAAAGAAGCATTTCCTTGGTGAAACGTAAGTTATATTTCTTGAATTGTCCTTTGATTGGGATGTAAATTCTTGGGAGGAATCAGGTAAAGAGACAATTTTATATTAAGTAAGCGTTCGCCATACTAACTAAAAGCAAAAAGCTACCTATTTACAGAATATTTGAGGTGTTTCTCAAAGCCAGTCTTTCTGGAATGACACAATAGGACTGTCCTGAGTATTCTGAAGATATACAGGAAACAATGACCTCAGATATACTGACAAATAAGAGAGAAGTTTTAACATGATGTCAAATTTTTTGTGTGGAGGCCAAGGATCACCAAAACCCTCTACTTTCAGGGGTTAGAACTGCCTCCAGATTCCATAAACTTTGAATGTTCACTTTTAGAATTAGTCAACAAGCCCCATTTGCTAGTCCTCTTGCCACTCAGGTTGGTTTTTTGGCTTGTTTTGTTTGTTTTGCAAGGGGGAAGTAACAATGCTCATTACCATATACCAGTTGGGAGGCAGGGTAACCGGGAGCTAAAAATTCTGAAAGACAAGTGCAGTCGGTTGGTTTCCCAGTGATGTGGACATGGTGCTTCATTCTGTCTCCCCTCCTTCAAATGTCCACATTTACAAGATCCTTTGCAAATTTTGAAGCGGGAATCAAATTCAAGAGAGCCTTCAAATACAAACTTGAGTTAAACTTATTAAAAATGACAGCTAATGCCCAACTCCCAAGTCTTGCACAAGTCCCCAGCCAAGTAAGGGAGGCAGCAAAATGCTAGAGAAGGAAACTAGCTTTGGAGTCAGACAGGCTGGAGGTCAATCCCAGCTTCCCCGTGTCTGTGTGACCCTGAACAAGACAGGTCACACCCTAAACTCAGGTTCCTTGTTTATAAAAGGATGTGCTTCCACAGATATTTCAACGCTTCAATTCAATAAAAGATAATATAGGGGATCTTGCATTTTGGCAGGTACTGATCATTAGGTCAATGATGAAAGGTTTGGGTTCCATCACTGTACCTAGAACTTTCAGAGGGTTTTACTAAAGTAAAGGATAACAGAAAGGATGGACAGGCATCAGAAAGACCTAAATTAAACCTTACATTTCTGGGGTTTATTTAGCTATAAAATGCAGTACTGGTCTCTGAGCAACTTACCCATTCTGAAAAAGTAACGTAAGTCACAATTTCTGAATCCTACACTCATTTCTATTTTTCATTTTCTTACTTCTTTAACATGAAAAATTCACCTCCCTTAGAAATAGGTGAGAAAAACAAAGAAAGACTAACATGCTCAAGAAATTTATCATTTGAGTCACATGCAAAATGTAGGCCAAGCTTTTCTGCAGAGGGCGGGCAGGCATAGGGGTGCCTGAATGATTCACTCATATTAGTAGTAGGCAATTGACGCCTCTACGGGAAATTTTGCATTCTCTGGCACAAAGTCACTGCTCAGCACACACACTGCCCAGCACAGAGCAGACGCGCAAAATATTTGTTCATTTAATAAACATTCACATGACACCTGTTGCTCCCTATAAAACCTTTCAATTGCTCCCCCTACTCAAGACAAAAACCCAAGAAAGATGGTCGGCACATAAGAACTGTACCAAATGCCTTTTGAACGAATTAATTCTTCACATTTTCAATCATGCTAAGTGGAAAAACGAACACCGTGAGAGAAATGCTGAACCACCAGAAAAAAAGAAAAAAAAACAAAAAACAAAAAAAAAAACTTTGAAGCCAAGTCTCAGCATTCCCGCAGAGAAACACCCACTGCTGCGAGTCAATTTCTTGGCCTCTTCTCAAGCTGACAGACACCGCGACTGGCGCTCGGGGAGGAAAACCCAGCTCCTGTTCTACCCTCGCACACTCGGCTCTCCACGACCGACTCCCAACAATTAAACCTTTACGGCAGATGTCACTCGAGCCAGCACTAGACACAAACGTGGGGAGGCCAAAGAGACCTCTCTCCATCTTTTCAAAGGTCACCATTGAAACTACAAACCCTGAAAAGACCACATTAATTACGGACCTAACAGACTTGGCTGTTCCTGCCTGGGATGAACTATTTTCCTACAATTTCTGGAGGCAAATAAAAACTCCAAAAGCAAGACGAACGGTCCATTTCCCACTCCTCTCCCTGGAATGCGGCTACTTTATGCTGTATATAGCAGCCCTCCCCTCTCCACCCCGGCGAGCACACTCCGAGACCCTCCCTCCGGGCTCAGATCGTTGGGTGTGTCCCGGGGGAAGAAGGGCTGCCCACTGGGCTTACGGTCTTGCTGGCGGGGTCCCCAGGAGACCCGCCTGCAACGGGCTCTTAAGAGTAAAACTGAAAGAGAAAAAAACCCCACACTCGCCCACCGTGGCGGACGGCGCAAGCGGTGGGGGATTTTAGTAGAGAGTTGGGGGGCCCAGAGACAACTGCTTCCTTCCCTTCCAGCCCTTCTCCGGAGCCCCGCATGCCGCCCCACTCCGCGCACCAACCCGCACCCCTCCCTCCTCCCACGACACACGTTGTATCGCTCCTCGGGCGGGAGGGCCCGGAAAGAAAGGGTCAAGGCGGCCCGGGGCGAGCGAGCGGGGACGGGGGCTAGGAAAAGAGGACTTGGGTGACGGGTGGGGCGCCCCGAGTGACGCGCACGTCGCGGGGATGGAAGGAGGCGCACCGAGCAAAGGTGGAGGGAAAAATGGAACGCGGCCCCTTTAAGAGGCCTTCACAGCGCTCAGAGAGCGGGGGACTCTCCACCACCCCCGGCCCGCCGTGCGGGGCCCTTCCTTGGGGATAACCATACTCAGACCCGCTCCTCGGAGGCTTCCCTCACGCCAGGTCCCGCCCGGCCCTGCCCCGGGGCGGCGGCTCCTCCTTACCCCGCTGTCTGCCGCCTCCTCCCAGCTCTCAGCGACCTCCTCATCTTCCATCTTACTCGCCGCTTTCCCTCCTCCCCCAACCCCCTCCCCGCGCCTGCGCTTTGATACGCGCCTGGGTCGCGGGCGCCAGCACGCAAGGCTTTACTCAATGGACCCCGCCCCCTGTCAAGCCCGGAAAAGGCGCCACACCAGGGACCATGATTGTCGAGGAAGCCATCTTGGAAGAGGGCAGAGAAATTAGAATGTTGCCATTTTTCTTAAGGGCAACGTTGTTAAACTGAATGGGAGTCCCTGTGAATCGCCGTCTTGAGTACCGGAAGCGTGATCTTTGGAACCATCTTTCCTCAGGGCAAGCAATTACTGGGAAAAAAAAAGTTTAAGTGAGTCGTAGTTTTCAGGAACTGCAGATTATGTTTTTATTTCAAAATTCTGAAAACACTGTATGCCTCAACAAATAATGAAAAATATTTGCTGATGCATAAAACATTTTATTAGTTTTATTTGATAGGGCGAAATTTACAGTATTTCCTGTTCATAAAGCAGTATTCCAAACATCTGTTAACAATTATATTTTCTACCGTGAGGTAGAAACATTACTGTTAGTTGGTGATATTACACTTGAGCTAGACAACCAGAACTACTAAAGTTCTCCTGAATCTTTAATGACAGATACATATGTTAGAATTACCTTAAAATGTATTTATTTACGTGTCTTTCTAAACAGTGTTCTATTTTTCTCCAGAATAGAAGTGGAGACCTTGGACTTGAAAGTTCAACTTTGAACACTTCCAACTTGAACAGCTGTGTGATCTTCTAGAAGTTACTTAAGGATTCTGTGCCTCGGTTTCCTCAAAGATAAAAAAAAGAGTTAATAGTAGTAGTAGCTTCTTCAAAAGTAGATTGGGAGGAGTAATGAGTTATTATGCTGAAATGCTTAGAACAGTGCTTGACCCATAGTAAGCGTTCTATGGGTTGCCTGTTATTATTACAGGGATGTCTTGCCGGACCATAAGATTTATAATTCTCACATCTCCGATCATGCTTTCTTTCTCAAATCAAAAAAGGAGGGGGGAAAGCAAGCACCATGTGTTTTTATTCTCACTGACATGTTTAAATAGGCCCATCAATGTTAAAAACATGCCATTCAGTAGGGTTGCATTTGGCTGCTACAATCAAGTTATCTGAATTGGGATGTTATTTTTTTAATTGGGATGTATTTTTAGCATGTTATTAATCTTACTGAAGGAACAGCTTTCTGTTGTGAAATTTTGCAATTTGTATTCTTAATGATTATTATTATGAATTGCAGTCGTGTGTTAAATGTTACCAGTCTTTATTTAGAAGTTAAAGTGATATGCTCACTGATTCTCTGGCTTCACAATTTCCCGTCTCTGAAATATTGTTCATTTTTGGGTCTGTCCTCAGTCCACTGTTCTTACCTAAACGGGCATGGTGTAAGCCACCCACTTTATGCTGAAGACTCCCAAATTTGATTTCCAGCCCTAAACTGACCAGGTGTTTCTGATTCACATAGATAGACTTCTTATTGGCATTTCCACATGGGTATTTCATTAGCAGCTCAAATTCTCTATGTCTAAAATACAAATAATACTGTGAACAGCCTGACCAAGTTCAAAGATAAAGGTCTTTGTCTTGTTCACTCTCTGGAACTATGTTTCCTTTGAACACATTCTCCTGTAAACCATTATTTTTAAAAACTATTTTGTTTATTTTTACAGAAAGGGGCAGGGAGGGAGAGAAACTTCGATGTGCAAGAGATGATCAGTTGCCTCTTGCATGCCCCCAACTCGGGGCCTGGCCCACAACCCAGACCTGTACCCTGCCCAGGAATCGAACTGACAACCTTTCTGGTTCACAGGCCAGCACTCAATCCACTGAGCCACACCAGCCAAGGCATGAACTATTATTTTAGCTGAATTATCCTGATTGAGGCTTGGTGAAGGCAAGGTGGTGGAGACTGTCTATCAGATATCACCTAAGTATCACTTGTGAGGTGTGGTTACTTTTTCATAAATGCAACTGGCCCTCAATAGTTTTAGGCTTTGTCTTTATAGTGTGTTACCAGCAGAGGGAGATAGTTTCCTAAAATTTTGTTATAATTGGCAATGAGCCTTAACCTAGGAATACATATGGCATTTTGGGACTAAATTTTCTAGGATATGAGAAAGACAGAGATCGTGGATATCATCTGAGGATGCTACGAAGGAAATAGTTTTTGTTGCACCAAATAAGCAATCTGGAGGCCAGCCTAGTTGATTATATAGGCCCCTTGTGACCATGGGCAAGTCCCTTCCTCATCTGTAGAATGAGAGGATGGAACCAAATAAGCTTCAAAATTGAGAAAGTGGTAGAAGTTTCTTCCTAAGGGGGGAAGCTCCCAAAATTGAGGCAGTGGTAGAGACTCTATAGCATGAGTTTCTTTTTCTTGTAAAATATGTCTGAGACATAAATCATGTTTGGAACTTAAAGCCTTTCACTCAAAACAGCAGGCATCTTTGATACACCATATAAAATACTAACATGTGATGGGAATATAAGAGCAAAGCCCGTAATGAGAAGTCTTCATTTGGTGTACACGCTGAGGCCACGTGGACAGTTGTGCTTAGATGGGATCGGGTGCGTTCAGGGTGGTACGACCATAGATGACAGTTGTGTTTAGAAATAAATGGTGCTCTGCCTGTGTAGCTCTGCCCGGTCAGTGCATCATCCTCATACACCAAGGTTGCTGGGGTTCAATCTCCAGTCAGGTTAGGGCACATACAACAGCCAACCAATGGATGCATACATAAGTTGAACAACAAGTCAAAGCTTCTCTGTCTCTCTTTCCCACCCTCTCCCACTAAAAACAATAAATAAATTTTAAAGAAAGAAAGACGGAAAGAAAAAGAAAGAAACTTGCCAATATTTAAAATGCACATATCGCCCTGGCCAGGTAGCTCAGTTGGGTGGTGTGCCCTTCTGTCGAGGCAGGGTTGCAGGTGCGATCACCCCGCCACCCCCCCACCTCGGTCTGGGCACGTACAGGAATCAACCAATGGATGCGTAAAGGGCTGGAGCAATGAATCGAGGTTTCTCCTGCTCTGTTTCATCAACAAATAAAACAAATTTTTTAAATGCAAGTGTCATTTCACCCAGCTATTGTATTTCTAGTAAATTTCCCTGTAGATAGGTTTGTTAATATGCATAACAAAAATACAAGGATGTTCATTGCTGCTTGGTTTATAATCACAAAAGAATGGAAACAAATGTCCGTCACTGGAAGATATGTGTGAACACGTATATATCTCCATACAAAAGAATAGAATACAATTTGTTAACAAAATTTAGAAGGTTCTAAACATGCTGACATCAAATGACCTCGAAGGATTGTAGTTTAAAAAAAAAAAGCAAGGTACAGAGCAGTGCATATACTTTGCTCTTATTTTAGTTTTATTTATTTACATGTGTACAAGGTCCAGAAAGTATCCAACCATGTAATATGAAAAATAGAGACATTTATTGAAGAAGACACAAGAAACATTTTACATAGGACAATGATGCCTCAGTCCCCTTTAAAATAGGCACCTGGGGACCTCACACAGTTCTCCCAGCATCTCTTCCACTGTTCAAAACACTCTGGAAAATCCTTTGTTGGAATTGCCATCAGCCGTATTTTCCTGAATCTCACCGATGGTCTGAAATCTCTTCCCTTTCAAAGGTGATCTTAACCCTGGCTGGTGTAGCTCAGTGGATTGAGCATGGGTCTGCAAACCAAAGGGTTGACAGTTCATTTCCCAGTTGAGGACCCATGCCTGAGTTTTGGCCCAGGACCCGTGAGATGCAACCACACAATGATGTTTCTCTCCCTCTCTTTCTCCTTCCCTTCCCCTCTCTCTAAAAATAAATAAAATATTTAAAAAAACAACAACAAGGTGATTTCAGTTTTGACAAAAGCCAGCAGTCGCAGGGCACCAAATCTGGGCTGTGGGGTGGGCCAAGTCACCTGGATGATTTGATGTTTCGTCAAAAAACTCTGAGCCAGATGTGATGCATGAGCTGGCATGTTGTTGTGATGAAGCTGCCAATCACCAGTTGTCCATAGCTTCGGCTGTTTTCATTGTATTGCATCTCTCAGCCTACGAAGAACCATCGAGGTAGTGCTCCTTATTAACTGTTTGGCCTGGAGGGGTGTACTTGTGATGGACAACACCTTCCCGGTCAAAAAACACTTCACTGCACCTTCTTTGGGCCTGGAGAGTCAGGCGACTTCCATTGGGACGACTGGGCCTTTGTTTCCCGATCAGAGTCTTAGTTGTACGCCCGTGATTCATCTTCAGTTATGACCTTCTTGGGGAATTCTGGTTCATTGGTAGCAGTTTGAATCAAGTCATTAGCAACAGCAGCACGATGTTCCTTCTGCTCCGGTAGCAGGAGCCACAGAATGAATTTTGCCACAACACATTTCATGCCAAGATGGTGGGTCAAAGCCTCAGACACAGTAGTTTTTGGAATATCTAGGTCAGCTTCCAGTTCTCACATAGCCGGTCACAAATCTTTGTTGATTGCAGGCCGTGCGTGTTTGACATTCTCAGGTGTTCTGCTTGCTGCGGGTTTCCAGAACGTGGGTCACTTTCAACAGATTCTCGACCACCTCCAAAGCACTTGTGCTTCACTTTTATTTGTGCTGCACTCATCACATCGTCCCCAAAAGCCTTCCGAGTCATCTGAACAGTTTCTGCGGAGGAATGTTCAAGCTCAACATTAAATTTGGTGCAGACTCGTGGCTCTGCTCTCTCAGTCATTTGGAATGTGACTGCGACACAGTACACATGCTTACTCAATGGCCTCTACCACCCCCACTGACCAGTACAGTGAAGTTGTCATCGTTCACACATGTGCATTCCAGTCCACTCTCCTCGGCTGCCAGGTTACATCGATGTTGCACAAACTGATCTCCTTATATTAACAACGTCTGGGAAGATACCAGTAACTTGTAACTGGCTGAGGAAAATAGTTTACCAGGTAGCCAGGTAAGGATGGTAGGATGGACTTTATTATATGTCCTTTTGTAATTGTTGAATGTTGTTCTATGTACATAGCTTACTTATTCTAAATAAGTACATAAATAAATGAATTTCAATAATTGATTATTGGATGGAGTCTGGAGGAAAACGTTTTGTTTACACATATGAGAGAAGTGACAGCCACCCCTTCCATCCCAGCCTCATCAGTTGTCTCATCTCTGATTGTGTCCCAAAGGCCTTCACTCATGATAGAGAAACTATTATAAAACATTATGGTAACACATCACATATCCTTCCTGCCCCCAAATTTCCACTACCTAGGAGGTAATATCCAGACCATATACAAACTGACCTCAATCTTATCTCCTCCTGTTTGTCAGAAGCCACACTATGGAGAGTTCAAGAGCAAAGTTTTTGAAGCGAGAACACCCAGGTTGAAACCCTGCTAGTGACGCCAGGTTGAGTTAGTTAATCCCCGTGAGCTTCAGTTTTAGCATATGCAAAATAAGCACAATAATGGCACCTACTTAGCAGTGTTTGTCACATAACAGTACATAATACACACCAACTGTGGCTATTATTAATTTTGCTTTAATAATAGTACCTTATGCTTATCACAATTTATAATTTTATATGGCTGATTTAGTTGTTTATTGTCTACCTCTCCCAGTAGACTGTAGGGGCCCTTTGTGAGGGCAGGGATTTTGTTAGCTTTACTTATCACACATCACATGTGACAGTATACATATCACATGGTTTGTATTAGGAACTGCCTTCTTAGTTGTCAGATTCCCAGTTCAGCCCTCACTGATGTGGCTCAGCTGGTTGAGTGTCGTCCGGCAAAGGCAAAGGTGGCTGGTTGGATTTCCCCTCAGGCCACATGCCTGGGTTGTGGGTTCAAGCCATAGGAGAAGCAACTGATTGTTTCTCTCCCTCTCTCTCTCCCTCCCTTCCCCTGTGTCTAAACATAAATAATAAAACCTTTAAAAAATCCTCTGTTCATGCATTCATTCAGTACATATTTAGTAAGTCCCTACTGTGTGCTAGTCTCTAAATTAGGTGGTAAAGTAGTGAACAAAGCAAGCAAAAATCCCCACTGTCTTTGGTCTAGGAGATTCGGGTTGAAGTGGTTCTGTATTTGAACCTGTTCTAACATGATACAGCAGTTCAAAACCTAACTGGGTGCTGGAAGCTGGTGTTAGATCGAGGCAGGCCTAGGAGGAATGAGAATCACCAGGTGAGAAAATGGCACTGTGGGAAGCTGCCTGCAGACCCTACCCAGGAAGATTAGGGTCTGGGGTCGGCTTATCCCGCATAACAGGATGCAGCTTTCACCCAGCAACCAGCTCTAGCCAATCAGACTCTAATGCCCCAACCGCAGGTCTTTGCGTTTCAAAACCCTGATCTAAGAACAACTGAGTGAGTCGCAACCTCCCTTGGTTGACTCCACTTTCCTCTTAACCTCCCTCAGTTGGCCCCATTTTCCCTTTTAGTTCCCGCTAATAAACCCTGCTCTTCTTAGCTTGCTGCATCCATCCGGTTTCTTGAGCGACTCTGACCGAACAGCTGGCCCAGTATGTTTCTAACATTGACCTCTACAAGGTGGGTGGGGCGATTAGTTACAAGTTCCGTGACAAATTTTTTTTTAATTTTATTTGTTTTTAGAGAGAGGGAAAGGGAAGGAAAGAGGGAGAGAAACATCAATGTGTGGTTGTGTCATGCATCCCCTACTGGGGACATGACCGACAACCCGGGCATGTGCCCTGACTGGGAATCAAACCAGCAACCCTTTGGTTTGCAGGCCTGCGCTCAATCCACTGAGCTACACCAGCCAGGGCGCATGACAAATTTTTAATGATATGATTTTAATATTTTTATCAGTTTAATCGCCAAGTTTTTCTTTTGCAGTGACATTTCTGGACTGAAAGAACTGAGTTTCTTTCCCTTTTAAAAAGATTTTATTTATTTATTTTTAGACTTGGGAAGGGAGGGAGAAAGGGAGAGAAACATCAATGTATGGTTGCCTCCCCAGAGCCCCCTACTGGAGAGCTTGCCCAAAATCCAGGCATATGCCCTGACTGGGAATCAAACTGGTGACTCTTTGGTTTGCAGACTGGCACTCAATCCACTGCACCACACCAGCCAGGGCTAGACCTGAGTTTCTTAAATTAGTGTTTTTTTCTTTAAATATGTTTTATTGATTATGCTATTACAGTTGTCCCATTTCACCCCTTTATTCCCCTCCACACTGTGCACCCCCTCCCACCCACATTCCATCCTTTTAGTTCATGCCTATGGGTCATATACATAAGTTCTTTGGCTTCTACATTTCCTATACTATTCTTAACCTCCCCCTTAAGATAGGTATCTATCTTATATGATATCTTATAAGATAGATAGGTATCTATCTTATACCTATCATTTATGCTACTTATTCTCTGTACCTTTTTCCCCTCTCTCCCCCCTGCCCACTGCTAACCCTCTATGGGATCTCCATTTCTGTGATTCTGTTCCTGTACTAGTTGTTTGCTTAGTTTGTTTTTGTTTTTGTTTAAGATTTGATTGTTAATAACTGAGTTTGTTGTCATTTTACTGTTCATAGTTTTTATCTTTTTCTCAGATAAGTCCCTTTAACATTTCATATAATAAGGGCTTGGTGATGATGAACTCTTTTAACTTGACCTTATCTGGGAAGCACTTTATCTGCCCTTCCATTCTAAATGAAAGCTTTGCTGGATAGAGTAATCTTGGATGTAAGTCCTTGCCTTTCATGACTTGGAATACTTCTTTCCAGCCCCTTCTTGCCTGCAAGGTTTCTTTTGAGAAATCAGCTGACAGCCTTATGGGAACTCCTTTGAAGGTAACTGTCTCCTTTTCTCTTGCTGCTTTTAAGATTCTCTCCTTATTTTTAATCTTGGGTAATGT
>CM052542.1:8309546-8443404 GCA_028533065.1 Trachops cirrhosus | reverse complement strand
TCTGGCACCCCTATGATTTGGATGTTGAAATGTTTAAAGATGTCCTGGAGGTTCCTAAGCCTCTCCTCATTTTTTTTTTTTTTTGAGTTGTTGTTTCTTCATTCTGTTCTGGTTGAATGTTTCTTTCTTCCTTCTGGTGCACACTGTTGATTTGAGTCCCAGTTTCCTTCCCATCACTGTTGGTTTCCTGTACAATTTTCTTTATTTCACTTAGCATAGACTTCATTTTTTCATGTAATTTGCGACCAAATTCAACCAATTCTGTGAGCATCCTGATTACCAGTGTTTTGAGCTGTGCATCTGATAGGTTGGCCATCTCTTCATGGCTAAGTGGTATTTGTTCTGGAGCTTTGATCTGTTCTTTCATGTGGGCCGTTGTTTTGGTCTTGGCATGACTATTATGTAGTAAGGGGAGGAGCTTTGGATGTTCACTAGAGCAGGGCAACCCAATCTCTGGGTTGTGATGCTGTCTGTGGGGGAGGGGTGCGAGAGGGAACAATGGCGCTTGCTCTGCTTCTGCCGGTTTTTATTCCGTTCCCCCACTACCCACAAGCAAATTGGGCCCTTCTGGTGCTGATTCCCAGGTGGGTGGGTTTGAGTATTTTCTAGGACCCTGTGGGTCTCTCCAAAGAACTCTCCTGTGAGGCTGAGAGTTTCTGTTGCTGCTGCCTCAACCCCCATAGGTGTTTTCAATCAGAGGTTTGAGGCTTTATTTCCTCGCACTGAAGCCCTGGTGTTGCGTGGTCTGTCTCACTCCCCAGTTGTTCCTCCCAGTTTATCTGCACGCGAATGTGGGAACCCCTACCCCACTCCGCCATCCACCACCTTGCAGCAAGTCCTTTCCGCCCAGCTGCCCGTCTCTGCCCCTCCTACCGATCTGGATGAATGATTCTTCTTTAACTCCTTGGTTGTCAGACTTCCGTAGAGTTCAATTTTCTGTCAGTTCTGGTTTTTTGTTTTTAAATTTGTTGTTGTCCTTCTTTTAGTTGTGTGAGGAGGCACTGTGTGTCTACCCATGCCTCCATTTTGGCTGGAAGTAAATCAGTGTTTCTCATACTTGGATTACATGTGTGTATTCCCAGAGGTCTCCTCATTATTCATGTTTCAGGAACACAGATCTAGTGATTTCTAGAGTGAGGATGACTCAACTCTGCTTAATAGTGCCCTCCCAATTTGAGAGGGGACTTGGGTTCTGATCCAGCTGGGTATCCCAAGAGACCCAGCTGGTCCATTTTATCCCAGAGGGGTGGACTGGCACCTCAAGCTTCCTTTGGTTTTCTGTGCAAGCAATGAGGACTGAAGCCCTCGGTCTCTGTATCTGGCATTTCCTTTCTTTAGACCACATGCTATCCCGTTGGGTTCAAGGTTCTCATCTACACACCAGATTGCTTCCTTGGAAGGGGGATTTTGCTGGACTCCGCTGTCTGGCCTGGGGACAGTGACAGTGGTAAGTACAGAAGCTTGAGAACCAGGTAAGCCAGAGTTCAAATTCTACCCGGCCTCCTCTCCCGTAAGGTGTGTGGCCTTGGGAAAATGTCTGATACTTCTCTGTGCCTGTTTCCTCATCTGAACAATGGAGCTAGTAACAAGTCACACAGTAGTTGTTATAGTTAATGGAGGCTTCACTCCCTCAGTAAACATCCAAGAGCAGCCATTACCAACTTCCACAGTCCACCCCTGCGCT
This sequence comes from Trachops cirrhosus, assembly GCA_028533065.1. Taxonomy (NCBI): domain Eukaryota; kingdom Metazoa; phylum Chordata; class Mammalia; order Chiroptera; family Phyllostomidae; genus Trachops; species Trachops cirrhosus. The sequence continues at coordinate 8,441,720 of CM052542.1, read as the reverse complement.
CTCTGGGACCCCAGAGGTACAAAAAAGCTTATTCCTGGCCAAACTTCCATCAGGGTCTCAAGCCAGTTGCCCCGGGGCACTGAGAATGAGGGTGCGTGCAGATCTGGGTAGGCTCTAAATACCGAAGGAAGAAGTGCGCGGAAGCACGACTTTCCTTCACTTCAGGGGGCGGGTTCCATCTGGGGTGAACTTCAGCCTGGGACCACGCCCCTTCCCAAAAGGGCAACGCCCCCAGGCCCCCTGCGCCCGCCGCCGAGCTGACGTGCGAGCGTCCTCCACGCCGGGCCCTGGCGCATGCGTGCTCCACGCTGTCTTCTCCAGGCCAGAGCTGCCCCGGCGGCGGCATTTGAGTCGAGGAAGATGGCGGCTCCTGGCGGTTTACAGTCCAGCCAGCTGTGAGGAGCCCCGAGTGCGGCAAGCGCTGCCTGAGGCAGAACGCCTCTGCACTGGCCCTGTCCCGGCTCCCTCACCGCTGTTGTCAGCGGAGCTAACCCGAGAGCGTGGCGCGGGCTGGGCCAGGTGAGGTCTCTCCCCATCCCAGGGCCGCGGCGGGGAGCTGGAGCCTTCTGCCCTTTATGCGCCGGCCCGCAGTAGGCAGTGGGTGCCCCGGGTTCCACGAAGGCCCTGCACCCCGCGCGGTTGTCGGTGCCCGCTGGCCTGGGGACCTTGCCGTCGTCATTCTCGGCCTCCCTAGGTTAAGCGACGAGGAGGAGGAGAGCCCCTCTCCAGCCAGCCATTGGGATGGGAGTGAACCCAGCCCCTCTTCTCAACCAAGGCGCTTCTTTTATCCCCTCACCGGTCGAGAATGGGTGTGTGACGTGGGCAAGGATGGCTGTAGGGATGTCAGGTAATCTTTCCCCGACCGCGAATGTTTAGCGTCTTGCGGGAGAAGCCGGAGGCCGGTGCCCTGCAAAATTGGGGCTGCGGCGAGGGGCCAGCCTCTCTGAAGCTGTAGCTGCGAAGGGAAGATTTTGGAATTGGCCTAAAAAATAAAAGACAAGCAGCCTTTCCTACCCCCTAGCTTTTTGAGTGTTCCGCCAGCGACGTGGGAACTGTGGATCTCTTTGGTTGAGACAGCAATCCACGTTGAGACTGTACAAGCCTTCTGGTGAGAATTGTTTGTGTAAACGAACGGTGAGAGGGTGGGAATGAATTTGTAAACGAAGAAAAAAAAAGATCTTGATAGTCTCTGCAGAGTAACTTCGGTGCTAATGAAGTCCTCGTTCATTTGAAATCTTTGAGTTGTTAAGATTCGAAATAGCCAATTGCTTTGGTCTGTACAGTCGCCCGAATTTTATTAGGAAAATAAAAGCTTCGTTTCTTAATTGCCAAGCTTTTGGACTTCTGTATGGTAGGGTTCTGATGGCTCTGGATGAAGGTTCAGACACATGACCAGCTCTCACTTGCTGGCAGGGACGTTGTACGTCTTGTGCTCGTTCTGTTTTGAGAATAACTTTTTTGTTGTTCAGATGCTGATTTAGAGGCTGATTGAGTTTCTGTAACTAGGGAAGTCGGTTTGAAGTCCCGCCGTTTTTTTTTTTTCCCCTTAGGAATTGATGGCTTCAGTTGGAGTTGTGCTGTGGGGAATTGTGGAGGTGATGGCTTTGGATTGGACACTTCAGATACCTTTTGTGAAGTTAAATTTGTTTTGCAGTGCTTAAGAATGATGATGTCATGTGGGCTTGCCGGGGACAGGGAAAATTTGGGAGGAAATGCCATCATTAAATTTGAACTTTGAAAATTCACTCTGTAGCTTTTACAGTGAAGAGTGATGCTCTGTGTCAAATCCTAACTTTGAGCATATTCATGTGTATAATTTGATTGGATGTCCTTTCATTTATATGTTGTCATTCTATACCCTGGAATTGTTTGCTTTTGACAAGCCCAGTGTAAATGTGTTATTCACTCTACATTGACTGACGGATGTTTTGTCTATTTCAAAAATCTTTTAATTGCTAAAATGACAAGTGTTTAGTTTAATATCAGCGTATATTTTTACCATTTTACCTTTTCTTAAAGCCATCTCCACAGCGAGTTGTAGGGATTTTTTTTAGTGCCTTTGCTAAGGATATAAACTTGAATCAACAACTTCTCTGTTGTGGAGAATTGGAGAGCCACTCTGTCTTTCAATTTGCTAATAATAAAGAGTCACACCATTAATGCAGTGAGACATCCTGGTGGTTCAACATCATGCTTCTTGGCATAATGTGTGGCGTTGTTGTGCTAAATCATCATCAGGTATTGATGCGACTTCATGATGCCCATGACATCATTCACGCTCCAGCATTTTGCCTTTTGCAATTCCTTACCTTCTCAGAGTCTTTACAAAAAGAACAGGGTCAGGAAAAATAGCTTAGGATGCTTCTCAATGTCTGATTTCTAGAAGAGAAACTTCATTTAACACTGCTTTGTGTAGTTAAAATCTTTCTGTAAAATTCAGAGCTGTGTGATTCCTACCTATTATGAAGAGCAGGCATAGAACAGGCGAGCAAAACCTCTGGGTTTTACAAGAATATTGAGGGCCCAAGGAGGTGTTATCGCAGTGATGAACAACTATGTGATTATCTTTGTGATTTCAGGTTTGTTTAGGTCTGTGAATTAACAACTTTTTTTTTTTTTTAATTTAATTTATTTTTGGAGAGCGGGGGAGGGAGGAGAAAGAGAGGGAGAGAAACATCCATGTGTGAGAGAGACAGTGATCGGTCCGCCTTTCACGCCCCAAACGGGGGACCAGGCCTGCAACCCAGGCATGTGCCTCCAACTGGGCGACCCTCTGGGTTTGCAGAACAATGTCCCACCCACTGAGCCACACCAGTCAGGGCTAACGACTCTTTATAAAACCAAAAGCCATTTTAATGCCCTTCCCACTTCACAGGATTCTTTTGTGCATCAAAGGAGATAATGCTTGTAAAATTACTTTGTAAAATAAAGGGTAAAAGTAAGATTGATCTTTCAATAAATCACTGTTATGAAAACATCTATCTAGGGCCCTCTTTGTGTTGGGCACTTTGGAAAGTAGGTACTAATGATTCTAGGACGAGACAGCTTTTGGTCTCAAGTTGCCTACAGTCTGGGTGGGGAGTCAGACGAGGAAACCAGTTAAGTACTACATGTTGTAGTGTAAGAAGGGCCTGAATCCAACCAACCAGGGGTTCTCAGTGCCAGGATAGCTTCCCCAACCTTTCCTATTCTGCAGAAAAAGCTGCCTTTTGTGAGTGAGTTGCTTTTCATAAAAACTTTTTAAAAATTCTGTCATGAGTTATTTTCTCCTTTTATTCATTCACTGTCAAGACACTTCCCACACAGTATGCCCCAGTTATGGTTCCTGCATTCTCAGAAATCCAGGAGTCTTGGGAGAACCTTTTTGAGAATGAGTCATAGATACTGGCAACTAACACAAACATTGCAGCTGCAATTAAAATATCTCAGGTTACTGAGTGGTGGTAACTTAGAGTGATGATGCTTTTGTTTTTGTTTTGTCTTATTTTTTTAAAAAAGATTTTACTTATGTATTTTTAAAGGGGAGTGGAGGGAGAAAGAGAGGGAGAGAAACATTGATTGGTTGCCTCTCTCATGCCCCCGACTGGGAACTGAACCTGCAGCCCAGGCCACAAAGGGAAGCAGCGACCCTTCAGTTTGTGGGACGATGCCCAATCCACTGAGCCACACCAGTCAAGGCAGCACTGTGTGATTTTAACTTGACCACGTTTTGTTAATAAACTTTTAGATGTCACTCAGAATGTTGACTGTAAGTGGTGATTAGTACTGTCTCTTTTCTCCCAATAATAAATGAAATGTGAAAGTCCTTTTCCCTTTTTGGTAAAACTGATGCTTAAGCCAAAACTATAGTAAACTACTTTATAGAATCTGTTTATGTGAATTGAGATAACTTAGACTGCTGATAGTGAACTTATGGCCCTTTACAAGTTCCTCGTCTTAGTGCAGTGGTAGTTTTATAACTAATTTTCATGTTGTTGCCTATATTGCTAAAGTTTTATGAGTTTTCGGATTGAATGGAATCTTTAAGGGTGCAATATTGGTTGAATGTGTACAATCTGGGTCTTACCTGAAAATGAATGCTTCAAGGTTGTGGTTGACATAAAAGTGAAGATGATGTGTTCATTTTTTATAGTATGATGTGTTGTTAACATGTAGAAGGATGTGATCTACAGAAAAATTGCCCAGTATCATGCTCATAATACATCCTATTTTTAAAATTGTTTATGATATTCTTCTCAATGTCTTGTAAAATTATAACTATAGTATAATTTTGCCTTTCCTTACTTATACATCTATTGGAAAGCACATTTCCCTCAAATTCTGATGTTCTTGTTTTAAATTTCTATTTTGTGATTTATAAAGTTTTCTCCCAAGTTTTTATTTATTTTTCCAGTGTTTCTGGTCTGTATTTTGCTTCAAAGGTGGAAGAGTCTTGTGGTGCTTTGATGCCTGTTTATTTATGTAAGTCCAGTAAATGTGTAGATATTATACAAAGCAATAGTTAATTGAAAATTTTTATTACTCTGGCCCTGGCCAGGTGCTCAGTTGGTTAGAGTGTTGTCCTAATACACCAGCGTTGTGGGTTTGATACCCGGTCAGGGCACATACAAGAGTCAACCAATAAATGCATAACTAAGTGAAACAAATCAATGTGTCTGTCTCTTTCTCAAATCAATAAGTAAAAATAAAAATAATTGTTTAAATATTTATTTTTAGGGAGAGAGGAAGGGAGGGAAAAAGAGAGGGAGAGACACATCAGTGTGTGGTTGCCTCTCATGTGTGCCCCCACCCCTGGCCTGCAACCCAGGCAGGTGCCCTGACTGGGAATTGAACTGATGACTTTGATTCGTAGGCTGGCACTCAATCCACTGAGCCACACCAGCCAGAGCTAAAAATAAAAAATAATTTTATTACTCTGGACAGTAACTTATTTTCTGATTTTTTGGGACATACAGGTTTGAGGTAGTTCATTTAATTCTATAAAGGCAAACCAGTTTTAGTTTTAGCTAATAATATTCCCTTAGAATATTTAATATTTAGGATACTTTTTATTTCAACTACTTTAAGGAATCCACTAATATGACACACATACTTGTGGGGGGAGCTCCGCCCACAGAGCCCCCAACCCCCCCACCCCCGCTTGCCACGGATGAGAATAAGTCTACCAAGATATGATCTGCTTGGGGAGGAAAGGTAGCTGATCTCTCAAAGGAGAAGGGCCAGGAGCCTTTTCCTCAATGGACTTTTATTGGGTTCAATTTGCACAGGAAGACAGGTAAAGCTCATCAATCATTGTCATCAATAGGTAAAAATACAGAGAACTACTAGGGCTTATTCTGAGTCAGGGTTAGTTAGCTAAAGGGCTATAAAACTTTGGCAAATAAACTCATTTCCTGCTCGACCCTTATCAGAAAATTGAGAGCATTCTTAGCAAAGCAGGTTTCACAGGATTTTTTGTATTCTTTCTTAGGCCTGATCGCCCCAGGGAACCTGCCCTTTCCAGCACAGGGCTGCACCGCCCTCTGTCATTGTTTCAGGCTTAAGTCAGGCAGGGAAGTTAGGCAGCCAAGAGATTAGGAGACTTCTTGCAGACAGAATGAGGACTCAGGCTATGTCAAAGCGGAGGGGTGAGTGTCCATCACCCCCTTTTTCTAGGGCCCCCCTGGGAGCCCCTTTGTGACCATGCCTGTCTTAGGTCGTCCCTCCCTTGAGGAATCTTACAAGCAGGGTAAAGTAAAGGGGGCAGAGGTGGCACCCCAGGTGGGGAGATAAGCTTTGTCTTCTTAGTGGCTTATGGTCCCAAGGTCTCTCACTCAGCCTTAGCCCTGGCGGGGTTACAGCTTCTGAAACCAGGCAGGGCGGTTCCCAACACGTACTCCTCCAAATTGTGTTTCCTTTATTATTTTCATTTTAAAAGTTTAATTTGCATTGTGATTTGGAGAACAAGGAATTTTTTCCAGAATGAACCTCTTGGCTCATTGTTTGAAGAGAGATTGATGTTAATTATTAATTCATCAGTGTAATTTTACTAAATGTTGTCAGATGGAAGTCAAAGGAAAATGGAATTTATCCTTTTATTTCAGTATTTCTTCTTCAAGCTTTTTTTCCTTTCTTTTTCTAGTAGTCCTGCTGTCTGTTGCCAGAAAGCAACATTGTCTTGCCTTGCCTTGGGATCAAGCAGTATTGTGTTTGCAGGGCTGCTTTCTTAGCTTTTGCTTTGAAATATTTAATAACATCTTTGTAAATAGATTCTTTGGTCTACTCAGGATCAAGCAAGCTGCTTTCTTCCTTGTTAACGAATCTAAAGTTTTATATTCCTGCTCTTGCTGGCCTGCTCCGTTGGCTAGAGCATTGTCCTGCTACTCCAAGGATTCAGGTGTGGTCCCCGGTCAGGGCACATGCAAGAATCAACCAATGAATGCATAAGTAAGTGGAACAACAAATCGATGTGTTTTTTAAAAATGTATTTTTATTTTTATTTCAATGTGTTTTTTTAGCTCTCAAATCAATAAAAATTTAAGTGGGTTCTTCAAATTTTGATTTGTCTATCTTCCTTATCTCTCCCCTTTTTCTTAGTAAATGCAGTTCTTTTTTTCCAAAAGTATGTGTGTTTCATAAATCATAATGGAATTTGGGAATATAATTTCCCATAGAGCTGCATAATGACAGGTGGGTTAGAATTTCACATTTTATTTAACTTAAAAGTAACAATAGTAATGAAATCTTGAAGACCTTATGCTAGGTGAAGTAAACCAGACACCAAAGAGCAAATATCGTGGGACTACACTTACGTGGTGTGTGTGGAGTAGTCCAGTTCACAGAGAGAGAAAGTGGGATGGTACCCGCCAGGGGCTGGGAGGGAAAGGAGTTGGTGCTTAATGTGTATGGCGTTTCAGTTTGGGACGATGCCCGAGTTCTGGAGTTGGTTGTTAGTGACGGTTACACAACCACACCAATGTACTTAATGCCACTGAACGGTATATGCAAACAATGATTAAAATGGCAAGTTTTGCGTATATTTTACCACAATCTTTAATAAATATAACTTAAGGGTACATGTTCTCTGTGAGCTGGCTCGATAACCATTTATTTTAATGAGGTAATTAAGATAGGCTTTGGCCCTAGATAGACGTAGGCTTGTACCCTAGTTTAGCTACTTTCCTTGGTTATGGTCCTTAGCTTCTCTAAGTTTCAGGTTTTTATTTTTTAAAAGATTTTATTTATTTTTAGAGAGGGGGACGGGAGGGTGGATGACAGGGAAAGGAATGTTGACTTGCAAGAGGTTGCCTTTCACACATCCCCAGCTGGGGACCCGGCCTGCAACCCAGCTATGTGCCCTGACTGGGAATCGAACCTGCAACCTTCAGGTTCGCAGGCTGGCACTCAGTTACCCAAGCCCCACCAGCCAGGGGTAAGTTTCAGTTTTTTAATCTATAAGATAAGGATAATGGTGTTTATATTGTGGAAAAATTAAATGTGGGAGTTCATGTGAACTTCTTAGCACATTGCCTACCCCATAGTAAACATTCAAATCTTAAACATTATTATATTGTTTTATGGAACATTAAAACTGGCACAAGAGGGACTTATGTCCTAGCTTCTTTATGGTGGAGTCCCAGTAGCACACCCGTCCTGCATCAGGAGTACCTGTTTTCTCCCCGTGCTTCTCTCTCTGCCCTTGATTGGAGAGTTGGGCTTATTTGTGGCTTCCTTTGACATCATTGCTCTGATGTTTCTTAAATCCATCTGATGTGATCTTTTATGTTTCTTGGTTTTCCAGGGATGTTAATAGAGCATATCTTCTAATTTGGCTGCACAAGTATTCACAACTGAGTCCATTATTTCATCTCTCTTCCCTTAAGATTAAAAACCTACATCAGCAAAGTGCACTTCTTAATATTCCCATTTCTGTAGCTATAATAATTTTATTCTGGTCTGATAGACCATAAAACCAGGAATCGTTTTTTATACTTTTTCATCTCTGTATCCTGCCATGCAGTTCTGAATTGTCTTCCTCAGTATCCCCCATGTTTCCCTGTTCTTTATTATAATTGCTGCCATGGCTCTAGACCAGGCTTATGAGCTGAAGGCAAACTAAATTAGTGTTATAATTCTTAGCTGGTCTTTTTTCCTGTGCTCTGCCATTTGCTAGTTGTGTGTGATCTCAGTCTCCATCTTCAAAATGGGAATTACGATTCTCATCTCATGACATAAGTGTAAAATATTTAACTAAAGACCTAATACATGGTAACAGTCAGTAGTTACTGTTATTTAAGATTGAGGTGACAGTTTATGACAGACCAGTGTTAAAGGACTGCTATCTGAATGGTTTCTCCGCTGATTAAGAACTTACAGGAACGCATTATTTATTGCCTATCTCCCCTGCTTATCTTTGAAGGTTTCCATATGGCTCTCATTGTACATTCCCAGCCCTATTTTCCATGACACCTGTCATGCAGTCTGTTCCAGCCAGGACAGTCCCACTGCCTCTCATATGTATCATGTTCACTTGTACAACCGGAACATTTATCTTCCTAGGTAGGAGGCAGTTTTTTTCATGTAACTACTCTCTCTAGTTCTGTAGAGTATTCCTGTATGCTCTATCATTTAACCACTGTTGCCTTTGTACAACTAGGTTAAAGTTTATATCCTAGAAGAAAAGCATTGGGCTAATTAATTCCTGCCAAATAACTTAAAAATGATATATCATGCAGTATAATTCATATGTAATATTTTAGTGCCTTATAGGCATGTTTAGTGCTTTTATGCTAGGCACTCAGATATTCACTCAGCATATATAGGAGATCCTTGACATTTTGTCCAGTGTCATTTCTTTATATGGTTGCATGAGATGCCGTAAGAACTTTCGTTTATATCAATTTATCCTTATGGTAAGATCGGTTTTGTTACGTTTTGCTTAAAGTCATAGAACCTATCGAGAACACTAAGTGAGGACTTACTATACTTTTGATTCTTACAGGTTGATGTTCCTCACGAGTTTTCTGAAATATTACCTGATCCCAACTGTTGAATTTTTCTTGCCTTTTTGTTTCATTGGGCCATTCATTCAGCAAACATTTATTGAATGCTGCCAGTATGTGCCAGTCAAGCATGGGTTAAGGTGTTAGGGATACAGTGGACAAAAACAGGCAAGGTCTCTGACTTCCTGGATCTTAGTTTGAGGTTAGAGAAAGCAGTTAATGAATGAACGAAATTTCAGATAATAAGTACTACAAAGAAAATGAAACAGGGTGTGATAATGACATGGGACAGAAAGGGGAGACTAATTGCAGTCATGCACAGTTTAACAATGGGAGTACGTTCTGAGAAACGCTTCTTTAGGTGATTTTGTTGTGTGAACATTGTAGAGTATGCTCACACAGAGCCGGGCGTGGGATAGCCTGCTGGACACCGAGACTGTCTGGTATACTGTTGAGTCGTATCTGCGGTCTGTCCTCGAGAGAAAGGTCGTTTTGCAGCACATGACTATAGTTGAGATTACTGGTTTCGAGGAGGCCTTAGTGTGCAGGTTCCGTTCAGGCTGAGCAGCACAAGGCAGGGTGTGTAATGCTAAGTTTCGGGGACAGAAGAACTAGCTAGTGGGGAGGACTAAAAAATAGGAACCAGCAATCATTCAGATTTCCAAATTGCATCTGGTTGTTATTTAGGTTTTGTTTCTTAATCTAACAGACCTCCTCCCCCTTTTTTTCTTTCCCTCAATGGCATTGCCTTTTTGAAGAGACCTATCTGGTTCTCTGGTAAACTTTTTGACATTTCACGGTTTGGCTCAGTGCTAATTTAACTCCTTCCTTTATCCCCTTTTAAGTAAGACAAGACTACAGACTTGATTATATTCAGATTTGCAATCCTTTGTGACACTGCGGACTCATATCATTTGATGTCACCTTTTTCCATTAATTTGATGATTTGGTTAACATGGAAGTCCTAGATCTTTCCATTTTAAAGATTTCCCTTTACAGTGATCAAATAATTTATGGGGTGGCAGTGTAACACAATGTAATTACTCTTATTTCTCAACCATATTTCACCTGTTGTTTTTGCATCCATTAATGATCCTCGCCTGAAACAGTTGTTTCATTGGAAGTTGCAAAAGAATGGTGATGGTGTTAATCCTTCCACGTTTATTAGCTGGCAAGATATCATCAGTTGAGAATGAGCTATTAACAGTCTAATTCTGCTTTTCTTTTTTTTTTTCTTCTTAAGATTTTATTTATTTTTAGAGAGGGGGAAGGGAGGGAGAAAGCAAGGGAGAGAAACTTTGTTGCTTCTCCCCCGACTGGGGACCAAACCTGCATCTGAGGCATGTGCCCTTCCCTTATCATGGGTCCAGCCTGTGACTTTTCTCTTTGTGGGACGACGCCCAACCACCTGAGCCACACTGGTCAGGGCTGATTCTGCTTTTCTTTGTCAGTCTTCTTAGTAAAGAATTGATCTCTGCAGTGGTGGCAAATAAGTTTCTCTGCTATTTTCTGTATCACTTATAGGCACATGAATTGTTATTTATTATTTTACACATAGTTACAGCCATTAGTTTTTTTGATGCTGACCTTTGGCCAGTATAAGTCTCTTCTTCAAGCTGGTTATGTGTCCTTTTGACATGCCCCCATTGGTGTTTTGGGTTGTTTTCTGTCACAACAAGATTATCTCACATTAACCTTGTACTCTCCCCATCCTTGCCCTGAAATCAGTCATTTTTCTAGGAAGACCTATTTGCTTTTTTTTGTAGGGAACCCATTAGAAACCAAGCTCATTGCTGCTAGGTCTTTATTTATAGGTCCTTTGAACAGGCAGAGCTAGAAAATATGTTTTTTTAGAAATCAGAACTTTAGCCCTGGCTGGTGTGGCTCAGTGGATTGAGTGCTGGCCTGTGAACCAAAGGGTGGCTGGTTCAGTTCCCAGTCTGGGCACATACCTGGGTTGCGGGCCAGATCCCCAGTAGGGAGCGTGCGAGAGCCAACCACACATTGATGTTTTTTCCCTCCCCCTCTCCCTCAAAAAATTTTTTTTTAATTAAAAAATAAAAACTTTATATTGATATTTCCAGTTTAATTTTAACATATTACTGGTTTTTGCTTTAGATTTTATATGTCTCTCTGTTCTTAAACTGAAAATCTTGGTTTTTAGTACTGTTCACATTTATTTGCTTTATCTTACAGTATATATAAAAAGCTTTAAAAAATATAGTTACCTGTATTACTACTAACAAAATTACTGAAGCAAATTTAAGATTTCTTTGTGATTTTTAAAAAAGATTTTATTTATTTATTTTTAAAGAGAGGGGATGGGAAGGAGGAAGAGAGGGAGAGAAAAGTTGATAGGTTGCTTTTCACTAGCTCCCTATTAGGGACCTGGCCCTGACTGGGAATTGAACTGGCGACCTTTTGGTTTACAGGTCAGTGCTCAACCCACTGAGGCACACCAGCCAGGGCTATAATTCTTTTTATGGTCAGGATATTCTGTCTGCTAGGATCCAGTCAAAAAATGGAAAACATACTAGATATTTCAATAGAGAAGATTTAATGTACGGAATTGGTTACATGTGTGTTGTAAGACTGAGCAAAAAAGAGTAGGGTAGGGTAGCTTAGAGATTAATAACTGTAGGATGGAACTATTATCTCAAAATTTTGGGGAACAAAAGGGATAGATATTATTTCCAGAACTTTTAAAGGATATGGAGACGGGATCACCACCTTAAGCACTGCCTCCACTTTCAGAGCTGGGGCCGTGAGGAGGGATTGCCAAGAACCACATGGCTGGTGCTTGAGCCATCCTCCTCCTAGTTTTTATTAGTTTCTGGTTTATCCTTTCAGTGTTTCTTTTTGCAAAAATAAGCAAATATCTACATATATTTTTCTCCTTTTTTAAAAAAATTTTGTTTATTTTTAGAGAGAAGGGAAGGGAATGAGGGAGAGAGGGAGAGAAACGTGTGAGAGAAACGTCATCGATCGGTTGCCTTTCACACACCCCCAAACTGGGGACCTTGCCTGCAACCCAGGCATGTGCCCTGACCAGGAGTCGAACCTGCTTCACAGGCGGTCACAGGTTTTCAATCCACTGAGCCACACTAGCCAGGCCTGTTTTTCTCCTTTTTTATACAAAAGGTTGCCATATTATTTACACTGTTCACCACCTCTCTGTTCACATAATATATCTTGGAGATCATGCCATATTGGAACAGAAGCAATCCTTAATCATTTATTTTTTGTAGCTTCGTTTTGTGGATGTGCTTGATGTGTTCAGCTAGCCATCTTTTTCTTTTTTTAATCCCGCCCACCTCGAGGATGTTTTTTCATTGCTTTTTAGAGAGAGGAATGGAGAAAGAGAAACATCGATTGGTTGCCTCCCTTATACACCTGGACCAGGGATTGCACAGACCTAGGATTGCACGGACCAGGGATAGTACTCTCCCAGAACTGAACCCGCAACCTGGGTGTGTTGTGCCCTGGTCAGGAGTAGAACCTGCAACCATTTGGTTACAGGAGGACGCGCCAACCAACTGAGCCACACCAGCCAGGGCTAGGCACTTTTTGATGGACATCAGTAAATAATGCTTTACTATTGATTTTTCAAAAATAGATTTTTGAAATCTATGTATCATATGTTAGAAGGAGCAGTAGGCTGAAAGACAGAGAGAGAGAGGTTCTATTTGCCGCTAATTAGCTTCATGACCTTAAGGAAGTGACTTAAGTTTTCTGACCTCAGTTTCCTCATTAATAAAATCAGGGTTCAATTGTTTCATAATATTAAAGACTTTTTGCTATAATATTTTATATTTTTCTGGAAGTTTTATTGGCTATATTTTAAACCTATTATTCAGTGAAATATGTAAGGCATAGGAATACGATAAATGAGAACATAAACTTAAGTTATAGAAGTACTGCTGAGGGTTTTCTGAACTTGTGTCTGCTGTGGTGCTTGTTAAAAAAAAAAATGGAAGATTCCTGGACCCATCCCTATCTTCAGAAACAATATCTAGGAAATTTACCGACTAGGTGATTTTTTTTTTTATGATCAAGTAAGCTTATGAAACAAGATTTAATTCATGTGCATAGGCCACTGCTGTCCTTTTGGTGTCCTGGAGATAGGGAGTACCCAAGATGTGATTTATTTCTCATGAACTTCTTTGCTTTGACCACCATCAGAAGAAATATAAGTGGAAACGCTGGCCTGAGAACCGAAAGGTTTCCGATTTGATTCCCAGCCAGGGGCTGCAGGCAAGGTCCCCATTTGGGGCGTGTGAGAGGAGACAGATCGACGCCTCTCTCGCATATCGGTGTTCCTCTTCCTCTCTTTCTCCTTCCCTTCCCCCTCGCTAAAACTAAATAAGTAACATCTTTAAAAAATATACATAAAATTCATACTGCTAATTTAAAAACAAACTTCCTTCCCAGCAATTCTTTCATCTTTCCCACGTATAAAATTGATTATTTAATTTTACTGTAATGTTTAACTTACTTAATTTTGAAGTACCCAGAGGAGCGATTCAAGAATGATACTTAATTTTTGTAGTTTCTTTAAAAGAAGAAATACGGTACACCTTAAACTAATAATGTATGTCAATTATAACTGAAAAATAAAAAAAATAAAGAAAAATAATGTTTTATATTTTATTTTACAAAAAATACTTTGGGGGGCAATAAAATTTTTCAACATTTCAACTACTTGTATCGAGTTTGTTCTTTTGCCATATTTGCTTCAGATTTTTTTAAAGGGAAATCTAAGATGCAGATAGCAGTTGAAATCCTGTGTTCCCTTCTTTTTTTTTGTTTTTAAGATTCTTATTTATTTATTTTTAGAGAGGGGAAGGAAAGGAGAAAGAAGCAGAGAAACATCAATGTGCGGTTGCCTCTCACACAGCCCCTACTGGGGACCTGTCCTGCAACCCAGGCATGTGCCCTGACTGGGAATCGAACTGGCGACCCTTTGGTTCACAGGCTGTCACTCAATCCACTGAGCCATCCCAGCCAGGGCCTATGTGTTCCCCTTCTGATCTCAATTGCCTTTATTTCTCTCTAAAATAACCAAAATGGTTTTGGTGTTTACCATTCCCAGGCATGTTTGTATATTTCACTATACTGTATATTCACGTATTCATAACACTAGATAGTAATAGTATTGTTATGTAGGTGTTTACTTAATATGACTGTCAATTTTCAAAAAGTGAGCAATATTGTGCAAATCAGATTCTGTTTTATGAAGCCATTTTTGTGAATGGAAAATATGAGTTGGTGAAGCACATCTTTACTAACGTACATAACTTTTTTTATTAATGAGTTCCATTATTTTTAAAATCTAACGTTAATGCAGTTAGCTTTAAGCTGAAAGTATGCATTTTATGAAGTGTATATTTAATGAAATACACATTAACTTATTAATTTAATGAAAGCATATTCATTTGCACTGCAACTAATTTTTCAATACCTACTGCTACTAAACCAGCAGAGGGGGCTAAGCAATGTAAAAAGCTGCTAATGTCAATTCTGATCGAAAAACTTGAAAATTCGCTTCAGAATAGAAGTAGGAAAAATAGAAAAGTCTTGGTGATTCTGTCTTTGCGTGTAATTGACTACATCTTGATTATTATAAATTTGACATCCCTACTGCAAGTGAATGTTAATAATAAATTTCTTTTGGAACATCTAAATCATAAGCTCCCCCTCCCATATATGTGTGTCATCTTACATTTCTTTTTAAATCAGAGTCTGGTAGGCAGCAAGCATTTGATGCAGTTTTATTGTCTGGATTCTGAAAAATAATTTTTTCCTTCAGTTCTTTAAGTTTACAGATAACTCCTTGTTCTGGCCACAACACTATATAAATGGGAAGTAATAATGAAGATAATTGTGCTAACCTGCTGTTTCAGTTAAGTAGGCTTTTCTTTATAAAATTAAAATAAATACTTAGAAATGTAATTCTAGGCTTCCCTCAGGTACCATTGCATTTTATAAAAATGGATGTGAACAGAACTTGCGGCTAAGCTGACTTTAAAAGTTCCCTTTGTATTAGGCTTTTTGATTTGGAATATTTTTTGAATTGGATTGTTTAAAGTGTTTTACTTTAACCATACTATGAGTCATTTTGGAGTAAAGAGAGAAGAATATTTTTTTTCTCTTCTAGTGTGATATAAGCAGATGAGCATTAGTACAAATAAAATGCCTAGGTTTAGTTACTTTATTGGTAAATACAGTTTCTATAATTCTTTGTAAAGGATTATAACTAGAAAATTGTTTGCTTTTGGCCATTTAAAGAAAATAGTTCTTATTTATGTATAGAGTGTTCTACTCAGAAGGCAGAAATGGTAATATTTCATATTTGCATGAAGTAACAGTAATAAGCTCTATTAAAATGCAACTAGAAATTTTAAAATCATTTGGCAATCAAGAAATAATATTTTTTACATGATGAAAAACAGTTTCAGGAACTTTTAGGGATAACAGCGTGGGATTAATTGTGGGGTGATTACTTGACATTAGAAAGATACAGCATATACATACACATATATTATTTCTTCGTGTATGCCTTGTAGGCATAAACACACACAAGGGCTCTGCTCATTGCAACCGAGATCAAGTGAAACAGGTCCTGCGAGAGACTTTTTGTCTCCCTTTGCACTTGTAGTATATGGCACTGCTTTCAATGGAAATGTCTTTGCTAGGCCTGGAACTCTTGGTATAAGTGATTGTAAAGTGCAGGTTTTTCTTTGAATAATTGTTGCCTCCATTTGTAATAATATAGGGTGTACTATTTTGCTACCAGTTTGAAAAAAACTGAGTATGTTTACATTTTTTGTGCTGATTAAAAACATTGGTTCATCTAATTTGCTTAGAATATACAACAGCTTTCCTCAAAGGAAACTGATTAGTTAACACATCTTCTGGTATAAACTTGGTATATATGATAAAACAAATTTGCTTTCACTACTGGCTTGTTTAAAATGTTTTACTTTAACCGTAAGTTCTGCAAATGGAAATGTAAAGGAAAGTACAAAAACCATTTGAGTATTAATTGTATGCCTTACACTTTTCCAAGAGTATACATGTATTGAAGCATTTAATCTTCACAATACCTCCCTGAGATTGGTACAGTATTATTATTACCCACATCTTTTTTTGATTTAAGATTTTATTTATTTATACTTTTTTTTTTAAGATTTTATTTATTTATTTTCAGAGGGGAAGGGAAGGAGAGAGGGAAAGAAATATCAATGTATGGTTGCTTCCTGTGCATTCTCTGCTGGGAACTGGCCTGCAACCCAGGCATGTGCCCTGGCTGGGAATCGAACCGTGATCTCTTGGTTCACAGGCCCGTGCTTAATCCACTAAGCTACACCAGCCAGGGCTATTTATACTTTTAAAATTTATTTATTTATAAAGAGAGGAAGGGAGGGAAAAAGAGAGGGGAAACATCAGTGTGTGGTTGCCTCTCGAGCATCCCCCACTGGGGATGTGGCTCGCAACCCAGGCCTGTGCCCTGACTAGGAATCGAACCAACGATCTTTCAGGTTGCAAGCCAGTGCTCAGTGCACTGAGAGCCACACCAGCCAGGGCTCCAAGTTGATTCTTATTTCTTTCAGCACTTTAAAGATGTCATTCCATTGTCTTCTGGCTTTCAGTTTCTGACAGTCACTCTCTATCATTGGTTTTCAGCAATGTGATTATGATGTGCCTTGGTATGTTTTTGTCTTTGTGTTTTATCCTGCTTGGTTTGTTCAGATTCTTGGATCTCTGGGTTTATAGTTTACATCAGATTTGGAAAAATTTTCATGATTATTTCTTAAAATCTTTATCTGGCTCCTCTCTTTCCACCAGGACTCTGATAAATGTATGTTAGACCTGATATTGTCTCCATTATTACTGAGTCTTTGTTAATTTTTTAAAGTCTTTTTCTCTCTGTTTCATTCTGGATAGTTTATGTTGCTATGTCTTAAATTTCAACTGATTCTTTTCTTCTGTATGCTCTAACCTGTTGTTAATTAGATACAGTGATATTTTCATTTCATGTATTTTTAATCTCTGGAAGTTTCTTATTTTCTTTTAAATATCTTCCATTTCTCTGTAATAATTAACCTTTAAATCCTTGAGCATAATAATGGTGTACTTCTTATCACTGTTCTATATTATTTTTATTTATTGATATTAGAGAAACATCAGTTTTTGTTGTTCCTTATTTATGCATTCATTGGTTGATTCTTGTGTGTGCTCTGACTGGGGAGCAAACCCACATCTTTGGTATATGGGGACGACACTAATCAACTGAGCCATGTGGCCAGCGCCACTTCTTACAGGTGTTTTAAAATTGTTGTCTTCTAGTTGTGTCATTTCTGGGTTTGTTCCTGTTGACTGACTTTTTTTCTTAGTATGAGCCCCCCCCCCCCTTTTTTTTTTGGTCTCTTGGCACGTCTAGTAATTTCTGTTTGGTTATTGGATGAGCTTCTGGCTTTTGTTGTCCTTCTTTAAAGAGTGTTTTGGCTTTGTTTTGGCAGACAGTTAAGTTGCCTGCTGACCAGCTCTTCATCTTTTTGAGGTCTGTTTTTTTTAAGTCTTACTAGGGTAGATTTAATGTAGTCTTCATTTCGGGGACGATTCAGCCCTGTACTAAGGGGTGAATTCTCTGGGGTCTCCACGGAAAATCCCAGGAGATTGACAAGAACTCTCTACTCCTGTGGAGTTTGAATTTCTTCCTGCTTGTGAGCTGTGGGAATTGATCTCAACTTTGAATTTCCCTGTCATTCTGTGCCTGACTTAGTGGAGTTTCAGCATGTATTGCCCAGTACTTAGGGAAGACTCGAGGACACTCTGCACATTTCTGGAGTTCATTTTCTATGTGGCTTCGTTTCTTTCTGGAATTTGTCTCCATGACTCAGAGAGGTTGCTGGGCACGTTTAGTTCCCCCTCACTTCATTGAAATCCACAAATTGCCTTCAGGCACAGAGCCTGGGCAATTAGTCTTTTGAACTGCAGAATGTTCCATAGTCTGGATTTGTCTAATTGCTTCCTCTGGGAATTAGCTTATCTAGAAGCATGATTAAATTAAAAATTTAGAGCACGAATTCTTCATAGGCAGTGTTGCCTACTTCTAATTTGTCACTCAGGAGGCATACTTCCTGGTGGTCTTGCTCTTTAGCTATGCTCGGATTGGCCTCTGGGTTCAGATGATATTAGCCTGATCTCTCCTTCCGAATGTTTTCCATCAGCCATTCATATAGTGGTTTTAACACTCTTTGTTGATTATGAATGATTAGGATTTGCAAAAATGATAGTTTTCTTATTCTGTCATTCCTTCTTCTAAATGGATTCCTCACAAAGAACTCCCCCACATTAATTATTTGGTTACTCTGTTGGTTAGTATAGGAAAGACAGAAAAAGTACTTGATGCTTTCCCTTTATTTATCAAGTTTTAGAGTAATCATGAAGTAGTCTCTTAGCAGCCCCCCCTGGTAACCCATGAAACTTTTTTTTAGTTTATTGATTTTAGGAGGGAAGTGAGGAAAGAAGGGAGAGGGAAAGTGAAAGAGGGAGGGGGGAGAGAGAGACACATTGATTTATTTTAAAAGATTTTATTTATTTATTTTCACAGAGAGGGGAAGGGAGGGAGAAAGAGAGGGAGAGAAACATCAGTTTGTGGTTGCCTCTCACGTGCCCACTAATAGGGACCTGGCCTGTAACCCAGGCATGTGCCCTGACTGGGAATTGAACCGGCAGCCCTTTTGTTCACAGGTCCTCACTTAATCCACTGAGCCACATCAGCCAGGGCACTGGTTGATTTCTTTTATTCTTATATGTACCCTGACCAGGGATCAAACCTGCAGCCTTGATGTATTGTGACGACGCTTTAACTAACTGAACTACCCAGCCTGGGCTGACTAACGAATTTTCTTTAATTTTATTATAAACTTACAGACAATGTTTGAATTCATAGTAGTTTTGTATATGTGTGTGGTTTTGATGCTCAGATTGTTTCCTCTTGTCTATGGGAATGCCTTCAAGTTGGGTCCTTACGTGTGTGGTTTGTTTTTTTTTTAATCCTTACCCGAGGATTAAAATCAGGGTTTTTACTGATTTTAGAGAGAAAGAAACATTGGTTGGTTACCTCCCGTACATGCTATGACCTGGTATCAAACTTGCCCTGACTGGGGATTGAACCTGCAACCTTTTGGTTTACAGGAAGATGCTTCAACCAATTGAGCCACCCGCCTAGGGCTTCACTTATTTTTATAGAAATGGTACAAAATACTGCATGCAGTTTAAAATTTCTGGTAATTTTCCCTGGCTGGTGTGGCTCAGTAGATTGAGTGCCAGCCTATGAACCAAAGGGTCGCTGATTCATTTCCCAGTCAGGGCACATGCCTGGGTTTCAGGCCAGGTCCCCAGTAGGGAATGTGTGAGAGGCAACCACACATTGATGTTTCTGTCCCTCTCTGTCTCCCTTCCCCCTCTCTAAAAATAAATAAAATATTTAAAATTTTTTTCTGGTAAATTTTTTTTTACCAAATGATAAATATGCAAAATCAGTTTCCTTAAGATTCCAGCAAATTTAAGGAAGGTCAGAGATGAAATTATTTTTCGTGGTTACATCCTTTTAAATGTAGACTCTTACATTTGAACTAGGATGTTAAAGATGTCCAGCCTTCATACTGCCCACCTGAGAAGTACAGAAGGGTGTAACACACATGGAAGGGCAGTTGGCATTGACAGTTTTCACGTGCTCTTGGGTACCTTATCTGAAGGCGTATTGTCTGCCTTAAGGCAAAACTCCAGCTGCACTTGTTGCTTCTTGGTTGCCGTTTGTGCTGTTGCCTTTGTGTAGACTTTATTGGAAACCAAAGCAGTGAGAAGTAAAATATGACTTTCAATTAACCAAGTTTATTAATGAACAGAATTGTGACTTGTGAAGTGGTGAAAAGTAGAAATTATATGTGTGATTTCTCTAATGTTGGCTTAGGTCTTGTAAGCCATGTAACTCAAAAGATATTTATACAACTCTTAAATAATAAAGATACTGTATAAAATCAATAGAAGGCCAGAGAAGTACCGAACTGGCTGGAGAGAATGGGGGAATCTCACAGAAGAGATGACTCAGTTGGTTGGGCATCGCCTCACAAAGTGTGAAAGGTTACTGGTTTGATTCCCAGTCAGGGCACGTGCCTGGATGGCAGGTTCGGTCCCCAGTTGGGGTGCATGTGAGAGGCAACCGTTCCATATATCTCGTATTGATGTTCCTCTTTCTCTTCCTCCTTTCCTCCCTCTCTAAAAATAAATACATAAATATAAAAATTTTTTAAGAAGTAGGAATTTGCCATTCTGGCAAGCAAGAGAAGAGTATTTTAGGAAGATGGGGTAGCCAGTAAGAGCAAAGACCAGAGATGAAAAAAGTACTTAGGGTATTTCAGGAATAAGTAGAGCAAAATGACCGCATGGAAATCTCTTAGAAAGAGGCGTTAACTCATTCTTAAATCTCTGGCATGGTTTGGTAGCTCTTGCCTGGTAATTTTATTTATTTTACCAAAGCATTTGTATTGTTTATAGGAAGAATTAAACCAAATATTTTCTAGGGACCAGAAGTATAACTTGATTTACCTTCTGTCCAGGTGACATATCAAAGTTTCATTCATTAAATCTTTTCACCTGTTCCATAAATATTCTTTTTGGAGGGAAAGATGTTTGACCTTCCTTAATAATAATAGCAGTCTGCTTTCCTACTATATTGGAGAAATTAAAATTTTTTAACTTACAAATGATTTAACCTACATCATTTTTAAGTGTAAGCAAAGCTCTCGACATATGTGGTTAAATTTACTGAAGATGGAAAAGGAACCATTGCATTTTAATTTCATTTGCTTCCCCCTCCGCATATCTGTTCATTATCCCAGAATCAGTCACGTTATCACTAATTTTCGGGGAGGGAAACAAAGTTACACATATAAAAGGCATTCCTGAATCAATGGATCTTTTCTAAGGGAAAAATCTGTATCAGAAGTGGCTAAGTATTAAAGATAATGAGATATATAACCAGGAACTGATACTACACACTTTATCTAAATTCTTTAAGATGTTTGTTTGTTTGTTATGCTATAAATCCGTGGTAGCTTACTTCCTATGTACTCTTAGTGACATTCTCTTTGCTGCCATAGCGAGGTACTATAGGCTAGACGGCTTAAAAAACAGAAATTTACTTCTGACATTTTTGGAGACTGGGATGTCCAAGATCAAGGTATGCTGGCAGATAGTTTTCATTCTAAGGCCTCTTCTCTTGGCTTGTGGGTGGCTGCCCTCTCTCTGTGACCTCAGTGGAGAGAGAGAGTATAAGCTCTGGCCTCTTTCCTTGTAAGAGTACTAATCTCATTATAAGGGCCTCCCCCTTACGACTTCACCTAACCCCGATTACCTTTCAGATGCTCCATCTCTAAAAACCATCGCATTGCAGGTTAGGGTTTCAACATATGAATTTGAAGGGAGCACAAACATTCAGTCCAGAACAGAGGGTAATGAGAGTTACTCATCAGTATTTTATGTTTTTGTCATTTCCAGAAAGTTCTTGAAGGAAATGAATAGATCTTAAGAGTTTGCTTAATAATGTGATCAAAACTGGGTTTCAGAAAATCCTCACATGGGGGTTGATTGAGACCTTGCCTCCTTAACATTGATATGCTCTGTCACACAACTCTTTTATCATCTCTGTTTTTGATTTTTTATTTGCAAAGAAGCTGAATATGTATTAAGAAGTACTGATAGTTTAGCAAAAGGGAAGAATAGTTTGTAAGCCAGAGTTTTGTGATATACTTATTTAATTATTAAGTCATCTGCTCAAACTAAGAGTCTAGTTTTAGGTGTGCAAATGTAAGGGAATGCTTCGGTAAACACAACTTGGAAATCACATGACAGTTGGAAATGAGGTCTTAGGGACCTTGGTGACATCTTTTTGTGGGAAATATTTGTCAGTGTTCATCTATTTTTATGCTTAATTTTCCCATTATGAATTTCCTGGCATAGATATACACGAAAGTTTTACTTGCCCAAGGAATGAAGTTATGCAGCTGTCTTTGGGTGGAAACAATTTTCTTGCATTGTAAGACTAGCTTAGTACCTATCTACATTGAATGTTAAGAAGAATTTTACCAGGGTGGAGGCAAATTAGGAGTATGAGTATGAGTGAAATTAAGCCCCACCTACTGGAAGGGAGATAATCTACATGAATTGTCTGGAAATCAGCAAGGGAGCCCTCCTCTTTTAAATTCAATCACTTATCGTATATGAGCTCATGGATATTTATTTTGTGCTCATATTGTTTCAGCATTGGCTCATTCCTTTGTCTCCTGTATCATTTTGACATCATTCTATAAATGTTTTGGTTTTGGATCACATGCTTACTTTCCGGCTCTACAAGATTATCCAGGTTTATCTTGTATAGTTCCTGTGCCAGTTGTAGGTTCTGTGGTTTCACCAATGGGCCCTAGTTCCTTTCATTGGAGAATGGTATGTGAGTGCTATGCTCATTGCTACTGGGGTGGTGTTGCTTCTAGGCCCTCTCAGCTACATAGCAAGGAAGTATGTATGTGTATACTAACCAGTGTATATACATAAATCTATAAATACTTCTATATGTAACTATTTACAGGGTCTGGCAGAAGTAACGACTGCTTGAGTGTGGTTGGTAGGGTAATAATATGGGTGTGATAGTTTATAGTTTTAATTTGAACATTTTACCTAAAATGTTATGTGGTGTGCCTGAGTGTGATATTGTTAGGTTACTGAATTACATGCTTAAGATTTTGTAATTAAAAAGGGGCATTATTTGTGCGAGACCCTGTATATTAAGCTAACATAAGTTCATATTAATGCCACTCATTCTGATCTACTATCGCATGATCATTCTGTGCTTTCCCCCTTGCTTATCTGTAAATTCCCACTGCAGCTGTGAGAAACTTGGCCCCTGCCATCCGCTGTTTATTTATCTAATTGTTCAGTTCCAGTGCACATGTATAGCTGTATTGGAATGACCGACTATGCTCCTGTGGGAAACAACTTTAAGTAAAGTCTAGTGCTGTGTGCAGTTCCTTTTGCATTTAGTCTTATAGATGCCACTCATCTCTAAAATTACTTAGATCAGCACCATTACCTCTATCCATGGCTGTTTTATATATTTGTAATACAGTTAGGTTCTTTTGGCACAGTTGCATTCCTTCCTAATAAGTTGTTTTGAAATTTGTATTAAGTTTCACTCTGTGCTATGAAGTTCTGTGGCTTTTGACAAATGTGGATTGGGATAGTCAGTTATACTTGAGTTTTATGCTTTAAAAATGGTTTGGCCAAAATAACTTTCAGTCCTGCTTTTAACTCTAAAGTGCTGTGAATCTAGCTAATATTTATCTTTCTCATTTTGGTCTCCCTTTAACATTTTTCTTCTGGAATTTATCATTATTAAATATTGGGAATTTCTGGTCAAGATGGAGGCGTAGATAAACATGACTTGCCTCTTCATGCAACATCAAAATTACAACTAAAATGAAAAACAGAAAACTACCAATCAGAACAAGAAGAAAAAAGAATCCAAAAAAAATAAGGGTAATATAAGCAGCCTTGGGACAACTTCAAAAGGTCCAACATTTGCATCATGGTGGTACCAGAAGGAGAAGAGAAAGAGCAAAATATTAGAAACCTATTTGAAAAAATAATGAAAGAAAACTTCCCTAATTGGTGAAGGAAGTAGACTTGCAAGTCCAGGAAGCACAGAGAGTCTGGAACAAGATGGATTCAGAGGGCCTGCTCCAAGACACAACCTAATTAAAATGCCAAAGGTTACAGATAAAGAGAGAATCTTTAAAGCAGCAAGAGAAAAGAAGTTAGTTACCTACAGGGGCGTTTCCATAAGACGACGGCTGCTTTCTCTAAGGAAACTTTGCAGGTTAGAATGGATTGGCAAGAAATACTCAAAGTCGTGAAAAGCAGGACCTATAGCCGAGATTGCTCTACCCAGCAAAGACATCATTTAGAATCGAAGGGCAGATAAAGAAAAGAGCTACACAGACAAAGAAAAAACTAAAGGAGTTCATCATCACCAAACCATTATTATATGAAATGTTAAAGGTAGTTATTTAAGAAAAAGATAAAAACTGAACAATCAAATGGCAAAAAATACAAATCTATCAACAATTGAATCTAAGAAAACAAACTAAGCAAACAAGAACAGATAGAATCATGGATACAGAGAGTGTTTTGATGGTTGCCAGATGTGAGGAGGTGTGTGGGCCAATAGGTAAAGAGGGGAGGGGATTGGGTAGTTACAGAATAGCCATGGGGATATAAAGTACAAGTGACCCATGGACATGAACAGTGGTGGAGGAATTGTCTGAGGGAGTGGGGAGCAAAGGGGGAATAATCAGTACGACTGTAATAGCATAATCAATAAAATATAATTTTAAAAAGTTGGCGATTTTGTGTTTTCAGCTAGGCCCCTGGCAACATAGAGATTTCCATAAAAGAATAGTTATGTCCTCAAACAATCCAGGTGCCATAGAATCTACAACTGAATGATGACATTATTCATAATCTGGTATAGAGTAGTATACTGGCATTTTTTTCTCCCTGATAATTTTTGTGTGTTATTTCTGTTGTTCTTTTATAGTTTTATACTTACATGGTTGACTCATTTGATTAGCAAGGAGTGCAGGTGCAGCAAATAGTTCAAGATTCTGTTTTATTTCAGTAACTTCAGCAGTGAAGGAAGACCTATTTTATGTTTACTCCCAACTAAGGAAGCTGTCTTATAGATGGCTTTGTGCCTTTGGTCACAAGGAGGGTTGTGTGCAAGTGTGGTCAGATAGGAGTCCTTCAAGGACATTAAACATCTCAAGAGTACACTTGGCGCCCTGGCTGGGGTGACTCAGTGGATCAAGTGCCGCCGGCCTACGGCCCAAAAGGTTGCCAGTTCGATACCCAGTCAGGACACATGCCTGGGTTGCAGGTCAGGTCCCCAGTTGGGGGTGTACAAGTGCAATAGGTAGATGTTTCTCTCCCTCTCTCTCTCCTTTTGCCTCACCCTGAAAATTAAATAAAATCTCAAAAAAAAAAAGAAGAAAGCAAGCATACACTTGGCAACCGGAAGTGAGTCAGTATCATCAACCTCAGTAAGGGATCTTCATTCATTAGAAAAAGTATCAATAGTAATGTGGCACCTAAATTATATGTGCCAGATGTACAAAGATGAATATAACTGTCTCTGCCCTCAAGTGGTATACAATGTAGTGGTGAAGAAAGGAAGTTAAACTGAAATTTAGAAGCTGGTAATACAGACAGGTGCTGTACAAGTGAACAGGCTTTTTGGTGACATCTGTTGGAGATTTAAGAGGTTAAATGGCCTGTCATAAATTGAAAGTTTTCAGAACAGGTGTGCCTTGTTTAAGGGCATTTTCCCATTGTTTAGTTGCCATGTGTGTAACTACTCTCACATTTTTATGAAAAATGGAATATAATCAAAAACTCAAGTAGACCTATTACAAAGAAATGGAATCAGTGGACAGAAAAATCTCACAAAGAAAACCCCAGATCTAAATAGATTTACAAGCAATATCTGTCAAATAGTCAAGGAACAGATAATTCTAATTTTATATAACCTAGGCATGTCCCCTGACTGGGAATCAGACCCACGACCTTTTAGTTTACAGAACGATGCTCAAACCAACTGAGCCACACCTGCCAGAGCCATTGTAACCATCTTTAAGTGTACAGGTAAGTGGCACTGAGTACATTCCTGTTGTTGTCCAGTCCTCACCGTTACTCGTCCCAGAATGTTTATAGCTTCCCAGCTGGAGCTCTGAACCCATGAAACAATACCTGCCTGTTCTCCTCTCCCTCCGGCCCCTGCAACCACCATTCTTCTTGCTCCCTGTGTGAATGGACTATTCTAGTACCTCATATAAATGGAATCATACGTACTTGGCCTTTTATGTCTGGCTTGTTCCACTTAGCATAATTTCTTCAGGCTTTTTCCATTTAATGTGTCAGAATTTCATTCCTGCTTAAGGCTGAATAACATATTCCATGGTGATTATAAGCTGCATTTTGTCTGTTTACCCACTGATTGACATTTGGGTTGTTTCCACCTTTTAGCTATTGTGAACGATGTTGCTACCAACATGGATGTACAAATATCTGTTTGCATTGCTGCTCTCAGTTCTTTTGGGTTTGTATCCAGAAGTAGGCTGGCTGGATCGTGTGGCAATTCTGGTTCATTTTTGAGGAACTGTCGTACTGTTTGTCAGTTGTGCACTTCTATGCAGTTTTGTGCCTATGATATACTTGGCTGTTAAAATTAGTTTTAAAAAGGCAAAAGCTCCTTTCCCTCCTCAAAGATGATGCTCTTAAGTTCATGTGTGTCTTTCAGATCCCTTTTCCATGCATTTTCAGCGCTCTGGATTTGTCATTTGGATTTACTGTCTGGTCATTGTTACGGACCCGGTGTGAGAGAGTTTGTCTGAGTGAGTGCCTCATTAAAAGTGAGAGTGAGTGGGCTCCAGCCTTCCCCTTCCCCTGAGGTGCTACTGATTGGTTTGGTTTGAGTGGGCTTGGGAATCTGAATTCTGGTGGCGGGCAGCCATTGATTTATTCTTTAACATAAATGCTATTAATCATATTATTTTTGCATTTTTATATAATAGTTTGTCTTGGAGCTCTTCATATCAACATATGCCAAAATATGCACATGTTTAAAAACGAGTGCTGTAAATTCTGTGGTTTAGATACAGCATGTTTATGTAGCCATTCTCTTATTAATGGACATGTATACAGTTAGAAGTTTTTGTCATTGCAGAGGAGATGCAACAAACCTCCACTTGTTCATCACCTTTGTGCACATGTCTGGATGTCTGTGTTACAAAAATATCTGGAAGCTAATTTGCCGAATCAAAAGCGTTGCACATTTTAAATTGATAAACACTGCCAAATCCAGTATATTCTTGAACTTTTCCTGTTTCAGTATGAACTTTTCCTTCTGAAGAAGGAAATACTTATCCAAGTATTTCTGTTCAATAGCAGAGGTACTTGTATAAGATAACAGATGTATTTAGAAGAAATTTTAAATTAAAGTAGATGTTTTCTTTAATTTTTTTAATTACAGGGGAAATATTTATTTAATGAGAACTAAATGTACAAAACAGTAAATTTGATTTAAAAAATGATTTCTTCCATTGACATAGATTTGCAATGGGTAAAACTGGTGCTGTGAGGTGATGATTACTTTAGGCATTCTCAGCCCAGGGGAGACTTGTTTTTCTTACTATTTCATAGGCATCTTTTCTGGATCCTGAAGAGTTTTCTAACTTAGACCATTTTGGAAAGTAGCATAAAATAGCATCTTGCGTGAGAACCTGGTGTTTAAAAATTTAGCTTCTATGGAAAGTTTTGAAACTCTATAGCTTGACTTTAATACCCCGATTAACAGTAATAAAATTTAACTGATATACTACTCAATGCAGTTTAAAATAAAAAAAGTTAAATCTTTTAAAAATATAGACCTTAATTCAGTGGGGGAAACACATAAGTAAAAAAGCAGCATAAATTTACCAGCCAGCCGAAGTAAAGAGCAGCTGAGCGGTGTCTGAAAGAAATCAGGTTGCACTCATCTTTATGAGCGCCTGCCGGCAGCCACCATCTTGTTTTCTACTATTAGGAAGTGGTTCCCCAGCATACTGGAAACAGCTAGTTTTAATTTAAATTGGCTTAAAGAAAAGATACACACTTGGTAAAAAACAATTTAGACTATATCACTTGTTTTAAATGTCTGGGTATTTTTTCACAAAGGAAGTGAGTGGTAAAATAAAATATCTAACTTTGGTAGTGTGTGCATGTGTATATATGTTTTGAGTTTTGTGCAGTTTTTTGGTCCTTATTTGGGAAAATGAAGTTTTTGACCCTGTGTCAGTCCAGAAAAATTGCTGACCTGTGAAATTCAGAAGTCTGGGAACCATTATGGTAATAGAACCTTCTCCCAAAAGGTTAAGAGAATCCCAGCATGCAGTGGTTTTTGCACACGCTACCCTTGTTGTCAGAGTAAGGCTGTGTAATGGCAGAAACATCTGAATATCTTAGTAATGATTTGCCTAGATACTGTGTGTTTTAAATTTAAGAGTAGAAATTCCTGCTTCATGCACTGGTTTTACCCTCCCTCTTTCAGTTTTGTCTTTAGCCATCTGAACTCTGATTTTATTTTTTTAATTTTTGATAGGAAGTTCCTGAGGTTTTTTTTTCCATCAGAATATCTACAAATTAACACTTAGGTTTTGTTGTGGACTCTAAAACAAATTCGTAAAGCTGTGTTTGCTTGTTTGTCAGGTAGCTTTTTGCAGAGAGCTTGTATGGATGCGGGAAATAAAATTATTTTCTATTGTATTTTAAGGGGAGAGGAAGAGACACAGACAGCTGAAGTACAGTTGGCCTTCCTTATCCGTGGTTTCACTTTCCTGCAGTTAACTATAGTTCAAAACTATGAAATGGAAAATTCCAGAAATAATTCATAAGTTTGAAATTGTTCATCGTGCCCTGACCAGTGTGGCTCAGTTGGTTGGGTGTTATTAGACAAAATGAAAGGTTGCAGGTTCAATTCCTGGTCAGACCACATACCTGGGTTGTGAGCCAGGTCCCCAGTAGGGGGCGTGCAAGAGGTAACCACATATTGATGTTTCTCTCCCTCTCTGTCTTCCTCTCTCTAAAATAAATACATAAAATCTTTTCTAAAAAAATGGAATTGCGCATCATTCTGAGTAGCATGATGAAATCTCAACCCGTCCTACTCCATCCTACCTGGGATGCGAATCATCCCTTTGTCCAGTGTATCCATGCTGTAAGTGCTCCCTGCCCCACTAGTCACTTAATGGCCACCTACATTATCAGATCAGCTGTCATGGTATCTCTGCTTGTGTTCAAGTCACCCTTATTTTACTTAATAATGACCCCAAAGTGCAAGAGTAATAATACGGACAGTTCAGATATGACAAAAAGAAGCTCTAAAGCGTGTCTTTTAAGTGAAAAGGCGAGTACAGTACAGTAAGATATTTTGAGAGATAGACCACATTCACATCATTTTTATTATAGACTATTGTTATAATCTATTTTATTAGTTATTATTTGTATCTTATTGTGCCTAATTTATGAATTAAAGTTTATCGTAAGTATATATGTGTATATATGTATATATATGTATGTATAGGAAAAATATAGTATATGTAGGGTTTGATACCATCTGAGGTTTCAAGCATTCACTGGAGGTCTTGGAATACATCTCCAACAGATGAGGGGTGACTGCTGTGTAGTAATTGCTGGTATGCAGGCAGGCACTAGTATTGTGGGGGCATAGAGGGAGAGGTTGGTGTGCTTTGAGCATTTATGCAGCCTGATGCAGTCCATTTTGAGTTAATACAGTTTTTTTATCGTTACAGTATGGTTATTTGCTCCTTTGCATTTTTCTTACTTTCTGAAATAATTTTTGAGAGGAAAAAATTTCCAAGCCCAGGAAAATGTATCTTTTTTTTTTTTTAAAGATTTTATTTATTTATCTTCAGAGGGGAAGGGAAGGAGAGAGGGAGAGAAATATCAATGTATGGTTGCTTCCTGTGCATTCCCTACTGGGAACTGGCCTGCAACCCAGGGATGTGCCCTGACTGGGAATCGAACCGTGATCTCTTGGTTCACAGGCCGTGCTTAATCCACTAAGCTACACCAGCCAGGGCAGGAAAATGTATCTTAATGCACCTTTCTCCCATTTAAGTCCCTTCTGATTGATACTGTACTTCAAATGAAAGCCGTTTGTTTTAAATCATTGCTATGTTAAATTATTACAATCAGGCCCTGGCTGGTGTGACTCAGTGGATTGAGGGTGGGCCTGTGAACCAAAGGGTCACTGGTTTGATTCCCAGTCAGGGCACATGTCTGGGTTGTGGGCCAGGCCCCCAGGTGGGGGCATGTGAGGGACAACTGCACATTGATGTTTCTCTCCCTCTTTTTCTCCCTCCCTTCCCCTCTCTCTAAAAAAATTAATTAATTAAATAAAATCTGATGTGGACCCCGGCCCTTGGGGTCCGTGTGTTGTGGCTGTGACGAACAAATGCACACGGACTACAGAAGTCCTGTGGGGGAAAGGGACAGCATGGCCGCTCTCTAAGTGAGAGAGAGGGCCCGACCCCGCCTGGACAGGCTTCTAGTGCTTTTCTGGGCACATTACATCCAGGATGGTCCTCATTTACTGTGCACAGGTTCGCTGTAGGTGATTACCTTTTACAGATAACAAAGGAAAGAATGTTGCTACTTCAAAGAGAAGGATGTTGCAGATCAAGGGGAAAAGTGGTTGAGCTGGTTACACTCCATACATGGGAGATTTAGCACAAATTTTAGGATGTTACTTTAGAGATATGCAGTAAACATTTGCTGCCTCAATCCAGGGTGAGGGAGTTTTAGCAAAAGCAAGTCTCAGCAGCCTACGTACAATGTAGGCCTGATTCCCCACGGGAAAACCTGTTCACGGGCGTGGGTCCTGTGTGCCCACTTCGCTCCCCACTGGCCTTTCCGAGTAGGGGCTGGCTTGCATTTCCCATACCACTCGAATAGGTTCCCTATAAAAATCTTCATAGAATTAATTATCCTGTACTTTGTGTATTATTACTATCGTTTCTTAAAATCTGAAAATTCAAGCTCCCATAAAATCTAATTTGGATATTACCTTTTCTACCAAATGAAACATTTTGCTGAACCTAGAATGTATGATTTTCCATATAGTGTTTGCAGAACCTAGAGTATTTTCATTGATGATTGAAACCAGTACATTTTTATTGACCATTTATGTTTAGTAATAACAAATCCTTTGGTTGCTACATAAGAATATAGAGAATGGCTCAGCACTGGTCCATTTCTACTACTACTCTGTAATCATCTTAGAGTGGTTTCATTTAATTTCAACCATTGTGAAGAATGGTAAAGTATACTGGTTGGTAGTTTGGGGAAATACTTTATTTTTCTATTTTATTAAAGGGAATTTTAATTGCATAACACACTGATGAGTTTATTCATTTAAAAAAGCTTACAGCAGCTGATATCTGTTATTACATTTGGAATGGTGTATAGAAACAGCTCTCTGAATTTGCTTGTCAAAGTAGCGCACAGTTTACTAATAGCAACAGTAGTTATGTCGGGTTATTCTATATCTAGACTTTTTTGTCAAAATGTCGACTGTCAGGAACTAAGGAGCCTCTGGATTATGAGCTTCTGTTAATATAGATAAAATATTAAGTAGTATGTGCATTTGGTAAAATACCCATCAGGGAGAAGATCCCTTAATTGCATTTTTTAACCTTTTGAAATTGTGAATAAGCTTGATTGCATTTTAAATCTTCAGCTTCCTTTTAGGCAAGTGAAATATATTCTGATTTTCATAAAGATGTGTTTACTCCAAGAGGATTGTGAGCTGTATAGTTGTATACAATCAGAGGCATGACTAATCAAATATACTAGGACTAGCAATTACTTTTAAGTGAAATACAAAGGAGTTTCATCCCTACCTTGAATTTCTTTGAATCAGTTTTTTTAAAGACTTTAATTATTTCTTTTTAGAAAAAGGAGAAGGGAGGGAGAAAAAGAGGGAGAGAAACATTGATGTGTGGTTGCTTCTCGTGTGTCCCCTGCTGGGGACCTGGCCTACAGCCCAGGCATGTGCCCCGACTGGGAATAGAACCAGTGACTCTTTGGTTTGCAGGCCGGTGCTCAATCCACTGAGCCACACCGGCCGGGGCTCTTTGAATCAGTTTAAACTCTTCACAACTTAATTGATTTCCCTTGAATTCAGAGTAGTTTGTTGATAGCTGCTATTTTTACAAAATCTTGGTGAAGTAGGTGGGGAACTTCCATTACTTAGGGATTGAGAGGTTTCCCTATCTAACTCCATGTTACTTACTTTGGGTCACACAGCACTACAGCTAGAAACAGTAGCTAGATCTTCTGGTATCAAAATCTCAGCCTTAATTTATACTTCAAAGGGATTGTCAACACTTGTTTGAATTTAGTTGGATATAGTATAGTAGTTTTTCAAAGGAAAAGATGCCATTGGGTCTAATCAGTGGTCTCTTCAGTACCGTTCCTCTCTGTGGGTGTGGGTCGGACCTCTGGCAGCAGACTCAGGCCAGCGTGCACCTTAAAAGGTCAAAATTCAAGGAACCAGAGAAGTATATTCATTCTGACCAATAAAATATCTCGACAGTATCTAGTGACATATAAGGGTCTATTTCCTGGATGTACTAATGATGTAATTTCTATTATGAAATAACGTGAAGTCAGCCCAAGGGTTTTGTGAGTAGAAATGTCCATAAACCTTGGCTCATGTGACTGTCCAGTGCTAGGAAGACAAGGTACCTCCGCAAATGGTCTCTGCCCTGAAGTAGTCCAATAAATTGACTTTAAATTGTGGTTTCTCACTTTGGGGAAACTGAAAGGCCTGACTCAAATGTGAAGGGTGAGGAAAAATTCTTTTAAAGACTTTCATGAAAACCACATTTGTTAATTAAGTTAATCCTCTTATATGTGGAATGTTTTATAAGGCTTTTTTGGCATGAAAAACTTTCAAAATACCTCTGTGTGCTCTGGGAATATGAGTGATGATTTCATTACTTAATCAAGGAAGTGAAAATGAAAGGCTGTGCAAATTAATGCCGGGCATGTAATCACAGAGGAACTGCATCCAAGCCCATCCCTGTGTGTTCTCACTGGCATCTGTGTTCAGGGGCTAAGTTAGCAGACATGCCCTTAGGGGCATGGGGTTTGATGCTTTTGTGGACAGTGAAACGGTTGAATGGTGAGAATTGTTTAAAACCGGGGTATTACAAAAGTGTGAGCCCCTTTCTTTGGGCTTGCTAATTATGCTTTGAGAAGATTTGGAAAGGAAACAAATTGTTTTATTGAGCCAAACAGATTTATTTTGCTTGGGGGGAAAACAGTAATATAAATAACCTTTTGGAGCCTTTATGATTCAGTTTGTGCTAAAGCAGACCCTAGGTTCACAGTCTGTCAGGGTATATAGAGAACAACTGTATTTGAGATGCTGTATTTAATTCAAATGTGAAAAATGCAGCCAGATTCTAGGAACTATTTTTTTGTACTCTTCTTTGGTGAATTTCAGGCCTGAGTAGGGGTTAAAAATATGAGAAAGTCAGTAAATTAGGGAAGATAGCCAATGGGAGATGATAAATGGTGACTTGCAGGGAAAGAATAAGAGCGACTATGGGAAGTGGTTTTTTTTTCCCAGTAGAAAAAGGCAACTTTTTTGTGCCAGAAAAAAATTTTAGTTTTTGTTTTATATTTACATGATTTTTGGATAGGAGTTAGGGCTGGAAGTGGAAAGGCCTTCCCTCAAGCAAGTTAAGCATGGGAAGAACAGCTCACCCGAGGTAGGGCAGGAGAGGCTAACAACTATCTAGGATCCTTTATCTAATACAGCTTGCAGTAAATTCATGACCATTCCATACTGGGGGGGGGTGGAGGGAAATGCTGCTGTCCTTCTTTTACCACTGCCGCCTCCTCCCCCCACTAGGAGATGTAGGCTGCTCCGCCTCTTCCAGTTAGCGGTTCGTTCATCATCATCAAGGTTCTAGCAGCTGGGGACTGCCGGCCAGGATGGAGGCATAGATAGACACACTGTGCCTCCTCACACAACCAAGAGAAGGCCAACAACAAATTTAAAAAGAAAAAACAACCAGAACTGACAGAAAAGTGAACTGTGTGGAAGTCCGACAACCAAGGAGTTAAAGAAGAATCATTCATCCAGACCAGTATGAGGGGCAGAGTCAGGCAGCTGGGCTGAGAGGACTCGTGGCAAGGCGGCGGGTGGAGGACTGGGGCGGGCAAGGTGGCAGCTGGTGGATGAGGCAAGACAGCGGATTGTGAACTGGGTGGTCCCACACTTGTGTACAGATAAACCAGGAAGAGCTACTGGGGAGCAACACAGACCTCACAACCCAGGGTTCTAGTTTGGGGAAATAAAGCCTCAAACCTCTGAAAACACCTGTGGGGGTTGAGGGGGCAGCGGGAGAAACTCCCAGCCTCACAAGAGAGTTCCTTGGAGAGACCCACAGGGTCCTAGAACATACACAAACCCACCCACCTGGGAATCTGCTTGTGGGAAGACGGGGAAGTGACTGAAAACTGGCAGAGGGCGGAGCAAACACCATTGTTGTCTCTCGCACCCCTCCCCCACATACAGCGTCACAACCAGCCGCGTGGGTTGCCCCGCCCTGGTGAACACCTAAGGCTCCGCCCCTCACTACATAATAGGCATGCCAAGACCAAAAAAAATGGCCGGAATGAAAGAACAGATCAAAGCTCCAGAACAAATACCACTAAGCCATGAAGAGATGGCCAGCCTATCAGATGCACAGTTCAAAACTCTGGTAATCAGGATGCTCACAGAATTGGCTGAATTTGGTTGCAAATTAGATGAAAAAATGAAGTCTATGCTAAGTGAAATAAAGAAAAATGTACAGGGAACCAACAGTGGCAGGAAGGAAACCAGGACTCAGATCAATGGTGTGGACCAGAAGGAAGAAAGAAACATTCAACCAGAACAGAATGAAGAAACAAGAACTCAAAAAAATGAGGAGAGGCGTAGAAACCTCCAGGACATCCTTAAACTTTCCAACATCCAAATTATAGGGGTGCCAGAAGGAGAAGAGGAAGAGCAAGAAAGTGAAAACTTATTTGAACAGATAATGAAGGAAAACTTCCCCAATCTGGCAAAGGAAATAGACTTCCAGGAAGTCTAGGAAGCTCAGAGAGTCCCAAAGAAGTTGGACCCAAGGAGGAACACACCAAGGCACATCATAATTACATTACCGAAGATTAAAGATAAGGAGAGAATCCTAAAAGCAGCAAGAGAAAAGGAGAGTTACCTACAAAGGAGTTCCCATAAGACTCTCAGCTGATTTCTCAAAAGAAACCTTGCAGGCAAGAAGGGGCTGGAAAGAAGTATTCCAAGTCATGAAAGGCAAGGACTTACATCCAAGATTGCTCTATCCAGCAAAGCTTTCATTTAGAATGGAAGGGCAGGTAAAGTGTTTCCCAGATAAGGTCAAGTTAAAAGAGTTCATCATCTCCAAGCCCTTATTATATGACATGTTAAAGGAACTTATCTAAGAAAAAGATCAAAAATATGAACAGTAAAATGACAACAAGCTTACAGTTATTAACAACCAAACCTAATACAAAAACAAAAACTAAGCAAACAACTAGAACCAGGAACAGAATCACAGAAATGGAGATTACATGGAGGATTATTAGCAGGAGAGTGTGGGCGGGGGAAGGTACAGAGAATAAGTAGCGTAAATGGTAGGTATTAGACAGACGGGGCGGGGGGGGAGGTTAAGAATAGTATAGGAAATGTAGAAGCTAAAGAACATATATGTATGACCCATGGATGTGAACTAAAGGGGGGAATGTGGGTGGGAGGGGGTGCACAGGGCTGAGGGGAATAAAGCGGGGGGAATGGTACAACTATAATAGTATAATCAATAAAATATAATTTTTAAAATGTAAAAATATTCTAGCAGCCACTTGAGTTTTGATTTATGTCTTCATTTTTCTGAATGTGATCATTTTTCCAGTTTTTAAGGTGTTGTACATAGCTATTATATGAATTACAGGAGTAGTAGAGATGAGGTGGGAGGTTTCTAGTTTTTGCTCTCCCCAACACCCCTACCTTTTGGAACACTTCAGATCTTTCTTTAAGCCCCAAAGTATATTTCAGAACCACTCTTCTCTTCCTGTTATTTCTTATTATTTTCATCAGTGCCAGAGAAAGTGCTGGAAATTTATAAGGTGGATGGCATAGTGTTGGTCTGGGCAGGTACCAGGGGATCAAGGGGAATAGATGTATGAACAAAATAATAAAATGAACTCAGATACCCCATCAAGAGAGAACATGTTGCCTAAACGTAAGGAGTGCAGCTAAGTAAAACTGTTAGGTCCCTTCAGTGGCTGCCTCAGCTTTGGAGCCAGGGTCACCCTCTTCTCAGAGCAGCCCCCAGCCAACGGCTGGGCAGAGCAGTGACACGAGCGCCTCGTCTTCTCACCCAGCTCTCCAGTCCTCTCCTGACTGTCCTCGCCCCTGAGCTTTCGCTGGACGAGTTGCCAGATCTGTGTCCTGGTCTGATAGCTCCTCCCGCTCAATGCTTTTCTTCTCACAAGAGTTCTCTCCTTTAAGCCTTTTTCATTCCTAAATGTATTTTAGTGCCTGCTTCCTGGAGAATCTAACCTGTGATGAACTTCCTGCGTAAATCATCCTTTCTTTCATGTTACTCTTTTTACCGCAGGCATTGCATGAAACATCAGGGGAGTGGTGTAAAGGTGTTGCTTCGGTGCATATGTTTAAGACATGCTCTTTCCAGAAAACTTAGAGAATACAGATAGCACAAAGAAGAAATTTTAAAGTCACCCAAAATAATTTTTTAAAATTAATTACCTTCACTAGAGGTAACTTGATCATGGCTTGATTTGGTAAACTTTAGAGAAGTGCATTAAGCGTTAAGTATTCAGCTTGGTGAATTTGTCACAAACTGAACCCATCTGTGTAACCATTACCCCAGTGGGAACAACTTGACCAGCAGCCCAGGGGCCTCCCAGTGGATGCCAAAGCTGACCACTGTCCTTACTTGCAACAGCATAAATTAATTTTGCCTAGTTTTGAATTCGATATAAGCATGGTCGTGTGTATGTGCTCTTCTGATTTCTTCTGCTCAGTATTATGTTGAGACTTATCTGAGTGTCTGTGGCTCCTTGCTGTACCACAATAGAGCTGAGTGTTCTGTTGTTGAGGGGCATTTGTATTATTTCCAGTTTTTCACTTCCTGGATTTATTATGATGTTTTCTAGTATAAATATTGCCTTGTATTTGATATTTTAGCTAGTTAGGCCTATTCTTGGAACATTTATTATCCTCTTAAGTGAATTATCTTGCCTAAAAGCTAGAAAAACTGTTATTTCTAAAACCACATCCTCAGAATATTCTTACTACTCTTTGTAGCACCTACTTATTTTTTCCTTCTAAGTTTGAGGTCTTAAGTTATGTTACTGGCCAAGGGAAGCAAATTGTTATTCCCTTTGCTGTCTTCCAATCAGATCCTTGAGTGAGGGGAATTGTGAGAACCGGTTTTCTGGTTAAACCAGAACTTGGCTATCATAGTGTTCAGTGGAGTGAAAAAATGACAAGCCTGTAGGGGTTGTTTGATATTTGGGATGGGCTTGGTGCTTGAGCTGTGCCTGTCAGATTAAGGTGGCTCCCAACCAGGGCTGAAGAGCAGACTTCCTATGGAGGGTCTCAAACCGATCCTGAACGGCTCGTGCGTGTGCCTGCGCCGTTCCAGAGCTCCCAGCAGTGCGCACTGATGTCCCGCTGTTTCTTTCCCACTGTAGCTGTCGAGTGGAATGTCATGGCCAGCTCCTCGGACAGCGAAGATGACAGTTTCATGGCGGTGGACCAGGAAGAAACCGTGCTGGAAGGGACAATGGAGCAAGATGAGGAGCCTCAACCAGTGTTAGAGGTTGAGGAGACTAGACATAACAGGTCCATGTCCGAGCTGCCGGAAGAGGTTTTGGAATACATCCTGTCCTTTCTGTCACCGTACCAGGAACACAAAACTGCAGCCCTTGTCTGCAAACAGTGGTATCGGCTCATCAAAGGTACGCTGGAAACTGGAGAGGCTTATGTATTTATTTAAAGTTTGTTTGAATGGTTTATTTTTAAACTTTCAATTTTATTTTCTCTTTTCTCCCTTAAATTTACTGTGGTTCTAAAATTTTGTGTTAGTTAACATTGTACATTTCCGTTTTCTCTTTATCCTGGTTAGTTTTATGAGCAGCTTGAATATCAGAATATTTAATTAATTTGAAGTTTTAAAACGAAGATCGTTTTCTGCATATTCTTAGAGTGGATGTGGTAAATTACATTGCTCTTGAACAGGTGGAGAGGGGATAGATACGAGATAACAGTAGCAGCTAATGTTAATTCATATGGCTCTTACCGTTGTCAGGCACTACTGTAGCTGCTTTACAGCCCTCTCAGCATGCTGTGATGGACGCAGACGCTGAGCGAGGTGCAGCTGAGTAACCTATCCTCGGTCACACAGGTAGTAAATGACGGATCAGAGGTTCACAGGCAGTCTGTCGTTAAAGTCCTTGTTCTTTGTGAGGATGCCATATTGCCTCTTAAAGTGGTTAATTGTGTGCTCCCTTTGGCAGCAAATATACTAAAACTGGAACAACACAGAGACCATTAGCATGGCCCCTGCGCAAGGATGACATGCAAATTCATGAAGTGTTCCGTATTTTTTAAGAAAAAGATCATCAAAAATATGAACAGTAAAATGACAGCAAACTCAAACTGTCAATAAGTGAACCTGAAAAAAAAACAGAAAACAAACTAAGCAAACAACTAGAACAGGAACAGAATCACAGAAATGGAGATCACAGGGTTATCAGCAGGAAGGGAGGAGTATGGGGGAAAAGGTACAGGAAGAAGCATGAATGGTAGGTACAAAATAGACAGGGGGAGGTTAGGGAATAGTGTGGGAAATAGAGAAGCCAAAGAACTTACATGTATGACCCATGGACATGAACTAAGGTGGGGGAATGTGGGTGGGAGGGGGGTTCAGGGTGGAAGAGAGTGAAGGGGAGAAAAAAAATGGGACAACTGTAATAGCATAACCAATAAAATATATATTTTTTAAAAGTGGCTAATTGTGGCAAATGTGGATTTGTGAGAGCATTTACCCCTTGCTTTTTATCTCTAAACAGCACAGTCCTTATGGATACCTGTTGCTTTTTAAAATGAGTTTCTCACCTTTGTCCCTTCATTTTCTAATCAAGGGTTCAACTTTAGCTAAATGTTGAGGTTACTAGCTGAGCTGTGTTTTTTTTTTTTGGTTTTTTTTTTTTTTTTAGATTTCTTTATTTTTAGACAGGAGAAGGGAGGGAGAAAGAGAGGGAGAGAAACATCAGTGTGTGGTTGCCACTCGTGCACCCCCAACTAGGGACCTGGCCTGCAACCCAGGCATGTGCCCTGATTGGGAATCGAACCAGCTACCGTTTGATTCACAGGACAGCGCTCAGTCCACTCAGCCATACCAGCCAGGGCTGTATTTTTAATTTATAGATAGCAGTTATTTGGCATTATTCCATTTTAGGTGGAAATGACCCTCCCCTGCCCCCTTTTTTAAATGAAGATAACTAGGCCAGTTCAGTAATCTTTGATCGAAGCAAGGATTGGTATCAGTTTGTTCTTTCCTGGTGGGAGCAAGGTAGCAGAAATGTGAAAGAGAAGAACTTTTAGATAAGAATCAGTCTTAAAATCGTTTTCTTGCATCAGGTTGGTTCACAGGGGAGTGTGGTCCTCGTCAGTTATCCAAATCATCCTTGGAGGTCTAAGGACAAGCTGTGTTGAAACTGCTTGTCAGGTCTTGAACTCATCTGCTTATAACTGGTAATACTGGTGCGCACAGCCGACTTCTGTTGGCAGAGCCAGTGGGCTCTTCAGGACAGAGTGGCCCCTACACTGGAAATAGACGGTTTCACCCCTAAAATAGGGGGAGGAGTCAGATGAGGGGCTGTGATCTAATCAATATATGAATTTATTCTTAGGCTTTATTTGGCATTTGTGTCACCTTGGTATTTTTTTTTAAGATTTATTTATTTATTTTTAGAGAGGGGAAGGGAGGGAGGAAAGGGAGAATCAATGTGTGATTGCCTCTTGTGCACCCCCCACTGGGGACCTGTCCGGCAACCCAGGTATGTACTCTGACCGAGAATCGAGCCGTGGACCCCTTGGTTCTCAGCCGCACTCAATCCATTGAGCTACACCAGCCAGGGCTAAAAATACTTTATTTTTTAAAGTGGTTTTAGGTTCACAGCAAAACTGAGCGGGGTCAGAGATATCCCATATACCTCTGCCCCAGCACGTGCACAGCCTTCCCTACGTCAGCACGCCCCACCAGAGCGGCGCGTTTGTTACAGTCGACGAACCTACATTGATACATCATCAGGGCCCAGGGTCCGGAGGTGATTATTAGGGTTCTCACTTGGCGAACATTCTAGGTTTGGACAGAAATATAATGACCTGTATCTGCCATTATAGTAAAAGTTCTCACTCATTTTTTAAAATTTATGTGAGTTTATATGAATCAACTGACATATGTCAGGGAGCAAAATCTCAAATACTCCCAAGTTCTCATTTTTTAAAACAGATTATCTTAATTACAAATAATAACTTAGTTATAAACAACAATCCATTGTAAACTAAATTTTATCTCCTCGTTTAAGATGGAGAATGCTTAGTTGCCATGTTCCAGTGATAGATATTTACTGAATACCTGTTACATTCCAGGTACTGTTTCACCATACTCTCAGTCACGAAGCTACTTTGCCTCCCAGCCCCTCTGCGTTACGATAACTAATACCAGTTGTTGGATGGGTTGCTCACGATATAACAAAGGGAGCGGAATTACAGTACGAGCTAATTTTGTAGCCTTGAGCAAGTCACTTAACCTTCCTGAACCTGGTGAATGAAAGGATTGGATCTTCCAGTTTTAGAAGTATATGATTCTGTTTTCTTTTCCTGAATGAAAAAATCAAAAATATTTGAAGTATCTCAAAGAAATTTATGTCTTATAAAAGTGATAAGACACTTAATAGATGCAGTTTTAATAATCTGACCTGTAAGTGAAGTGCCCGGGCTGAGGCCTTTGTCGTTTCCGCCTGTAGGTGTAGCCCACCAGTGTTACCATGGTTTCATAAAGGCTGTTCAGGAAGGAAACATCCAGTGGGAGAGTCGGACCTACCCGTACCCTGGAACCCCGATCACCCAGCGGTTCTCACACAGTAAGTACGCGCTGTGAAGGCACATCCCACCCGCCTGTGTTTCCGAGACCTGCTTCGGAGCCGTGTGTTTTGGCTGGCTTTTCCATGGAGAGAATGTAAAATGGAGATTTACATTAATTTTACATTCAGAACGAGGGAAGAGCATGAGCCTAAGCACATTGTAGGTGCTTTGGTATAATTTTATATTCTGCTTTTCATTGTGTTTTTGTGGTATCTGTACTCCAAAGAGGTCAAGGTTATGCTTAGACTTTTTTATTTTTAATTTTTAAAAATATTTTATTTATTAATTATTAGAGAGAGAGGAAGGAAGGGAGAAAAAGAGGAAGAGAAACTCCGACCCAGGGCCAAACTCGCAACCCAGGCATGTGTCCCGTTGGGGGATTGAAGCAGCAATCTTTGCTTTGCGGGACGACGCCCAGCCAGCTGAGCCACACGGGTCAGGGTCATGCTTGACTTCTAAACATCTGACATCGTGTTAGAGAGAAACAAAGGAATGACATACACAAGGGTGTTTCTGAGATTTTGCTTAGGGAGTAGCCAGAGTTTAGCACTTTTATAATAACTCTTTATTTTAACATAGTATATGCTCAGCAAATACTGAATTTGACTGGAGTCACACAAAATTTCTGAATGTGAAAGTTATTGATTATAAAATACAAATTTAAATAGTAAAATTATAAATAAAATGCCCTGGCAAATAGACATAATTTAGAGTTTTAAAATTATTCTAGAATTAACTCTTCATTTTAATTGACTTTTGTAGACACATTTTATTTTGTTATGATTCATATCCCTTCATCAAAGTGAAATTGAAATGTAGTATGTCTTAGGCCAGTAAAGCTATATTTATTAATGGTTCTGCAAAAAGAGAGCTCACTGAGGAGAGGGTTGCCTCTTAGTTCTCATAATTACTGCTCTTTTTAAACATTTTTTGACAAACCAATTTTTAAATTTTTTTATTTTTTAAAGATTATTTATTTCTAGAGAGAGGGGAAGAGAAGGAGAGGGAGAGAAACATCAGTGTATGGTTTCCCCTCGTGCACCCGCTACGGGGGACCTGGCCCACAACCCAGGCATGTGCCCTGACTAGGAATCGAACTGGCGATTCTTTGGTTCACAGGCCAGCACTTAGTCCACTGAGCCACACCAGCCAGGGCACTGCTTTAATTTTATTACTTCCCTGTTCAGAAACCTTCAGTGCCCGTCCATTGCTTACAGGAGAAAAGCTAACCTTAGTCTTACATTCAGAGCCCTCTTTAATTTGACCTATGTCTACATTTAATCACTTCATCTCCCAGTTTTTCCCAAGAGTTCTTCTCTTTCAAGCTACCACTTGGCTGTACTTGTTTCTTCCCCCTGGAGTATTCCTATCCACTTAGCAGAAGCTTGCCTCTCCTCAAAGGCTCAGTTGAAGTTCTGGCTCCTTCACAAAAACCTTTTCTCAGCTCCTAGCCCATAGAAAATATTTTTCTGTCCTGAGCTTATGTTGTTGCCTGAAATTCTAATTTGGCACTTAACTCACTGTCTTTCATTGTTAGCTTACATGTATGTGTCTTTTTTTGAAAACTGTATTTTGAACTCTTGAGGGGAAAGAGAGGATATTAGTTGTCCATGCTATGTTAAAAATACCCCAATACTTGGCCGTCGGAAACATTTATTCTCACGGTGTTCTGAAGGTCAGGGAACTGGGAGAGGCCTAGCTGGGAGGTTCTGGCTCTGGGCGCCCCCGAGGTTGCCGTCAGTCTGCCAGCCAGAGCTGTAGTCCCCCGAAGGCTTGACGGGGGCGAGGGG
Source organism: Trachops cirrhosus (assembly GCA_028533065.1). Classification (NCBI taxonomy): domain Eukaryota; kingdom Metazoa; phylum Chordata; class Mammalia; order Chiroptera; family Phyllostomidae; genus Trachops; species Trachops cirrhosus. The sequence goes on along the minus strand of CM052542.1, from coordinate 8,399,016 downwards.
TCCACTTCTGAGCCCGCTCAGGGAACAGCGGACCGGAGGAGGAGCGCCCCACAGAACAAATGATCTGAGAGACAGACACCAGGACAGAAGCTGTGGTGTCCTTTACAGCCTGATCTCCGAGGTAAATAGCATCTTCTTTGCTATATTCTGTTGGTCACACCGTGGTTGACCAAAGGAATAAATACCGGGAAGTGAGGATTGTTGGAGGCCATCTCGGAGGCCGGCTACCGATCACGTGTCATACTCTGTATGCGGAAGATAGTTCAGTGAATAATTATAATTCGTTGTTAGTTTTGAATGGTATCTAAATAGATCAAAGGAATAGGCCAAACTATTGCTGTGTTCTTAGTTTTCTCAGGGAGCTATTTTCACTTGTGCCATTGTACACCCCCTAGAGCAGGGGCGTCAAACTCACTTTGACCGAGCGCCACACCAGCCTCGAGGTTACCTTCAAAGGGCCGAATGTAATTTAGGACTGTGTGAATGTAACTACTCCTTAACTAGGGGCAAGGAGCTCGGTGCTGCCGCCAGGTAGAAACAAGGTGCCGGCCGGATAAAACAAGGTGGAGGGCGGATTCGGCCGGGGCCTAGCATCTGCTGCCTATGCCCTAGAGCGATGAATCTCAAAGGGTGATTCCTGGACCTCTGGGAAGGAGGTTGTCTCTCAGACCCTTTGGGGGTCTGTGAAGTCAGAACTGGCCTTGTCTCTTTTCACCTGTGAGTGTGTGGCCGTGAAGAACACAGTGATCCCTGGAATCGCTGAAGATCCCGCCTTGATTGTGCGTTGGCTGTAGCACTTCCACCCAGCATCGCTTCTGCACTATTAGTGCAGATGTCCGCCCAGGAAAGGGGCGATTAACTTCTTCTACTTGTTTCCCCCCTCCTCTTACTTATTATTATTTAAATAGCTTTGAAAGGGTCTTGAATGTTTTCAGGAGCCCACAGACCACACTTAGGCAATACTGCAGTAGACAGTGAAATGAATCCTTGCTGAGAATATTTAATGTGGTTATGGAAGGACCCACGTTAGGTCATTGTTGAGGGGGGGATAACGTTGGTTACCTACAGGTAATTGGAGTAAGAGGTAGAAACAAGGTTTCTGAAGTCTAAAGACCGTTTTCTTTAGAAGTTTTTTTTTTAAAAAGCAATTTTAGAACTATGCGGGGCATTGAATGAATCTGGGTAAAATAAAAACCGGAGTAGGAAGTATTCAGATGTGAGTGATTATCATAGTAAAAGTTCAGCTTTCTGATGAGAGAGGGAGAATTTTTTTTTAAACATCACCTTAGGATACTTTTTTTTATTCTTTTTTATTTTAGGGAGAGAAGAAGTGGAGGGAGAGACAGCAGTGTGAGAGAAAAACATCAATTGGCTGCCTTCTTGTACACACCCCGACTGGGGATCAAACCTGCAACATTTTGGTGTGCAGAATGATGTTCCAACTAACTGAGCCACCTGGCCAGGGCTAACTAGCTTTTGAAAAAGTATTATTGCAAAACAGAGGCAGTTGTTTGCGGGGGCAGGGGGAGTGGAAAGAAATAGTATAGTTAGTAAGCTCCTGGAAGTTCAGAGATTGGTAGGTTTTGATACTTGTTTTTACTTTAAATTTTTTTCATATCTTTACTTGAAATCTGAGAACAGGTGCCATGGATTTTTAAGAGGTCCCTCTGTGTCTCATGGTCTCTTTTGGCCCATTGCTCGTGTTTCTTTCCATCTGTCTCACATGCTGTCTAACTGGGGAACCGATGAGGACTGAGAGAAATAGCAGTTTTCAAAATAGGTTGAAAACAAGGAATTCCTTGAATTTCTCTCCTTGGTTTCTACCTCTTCCACCCCTGTCTTTATCCCTTGAGCTCAGCTTTATTTCTTATCCCCAGCTCACGCTGAGCTCAAGGTCCACATTTCCAGTTCTTTGCCTCTATTGCTGCAGAGATACACAGATGTTTCGTATTAGTCAGCTAACAGCGGAATTCAGTAGTACCTCCCAGATCTTTTCCTCTCCCTAATTCAGTTAATGGCATTATCATGCTTTCAATTATACAAGCTTGAAATCTTGGATTCATTCTTAATACCTCTCTTTTCCACAACAACAGAAGTCAGATCCTGTTGACTTTTTTCCTGTCTCAGCGTTCTCTCTCATATACTTCCATTTTTCTCCCATTACTCATACATATGATCTAATCGTTCCATCTTTCCAAAGTCTTGTCTAAACAGCCTTCTTGCTTTTCCTCTCTCTTCATTTGAACCTGTACTAGACACTGTTGGCAGTCATCTGTAAAACAGAGGACAGACAGTGCTACCTCCTAGGGCATTTGGGGATGTGTGAAGTCGTTCATCGTCTTGACTGGAAAGCATTACAAGCATTTAGTAGGCAAGGGCCAGGGATTCTAAATGTCTTGCAGTGACTGGGATGATTCTACACACAAAGAATTAGCCTGCCCAAAATGATAGGCGCTCCTTTCAGGAAATGCTGCAGATCCAAAACATAAAACCAGCCTTGTCATGCCTCTGCCAAAAAGCCTCAGCCTGTCTGTACTACACGGAGAAGTTTCCACTCCACCTGGCTTCCAAGGCCTAGCTTACCTTTTCAGTCTAACTCACTGTTGCATCCTTACACAGTCAGACTCCACACGCACAAGACTCCTTGCTACGTCTTAAACTTCCCTACCTCATGGCTTTTCTTGGATGCCCTGATTTCATCCACCACCCTTTCCCGCTTGTTCCTTTTCTGTTCCTAGACTTGTTCGCCCTCACTGATCGACTGAAAATGTCCTGTTTTCTAAAACTCATCTGATAAACAGAGCCAAAAGCCACTGTCTTCAAAAACTGCTCTCAAATTTCCCACCATGGAGATTGAGTTCTTTTCTTCCTCTGCTTGACTCCCCCAATGCACTCTTGATACCTTCCTCTTGCTGTTTATAACCGTCTGTCTCTTACCACAGTTCCCGTACACAAGAGGCTGCATGCAGGAGAACTGTAGACTTGGAAAGCACTTTTCTTGGCTCCTCTAATCCACAATTTCTTCATCTGTAAAATGTGAATGAAAATTTTTGTGCCACAGGGTTACTAGGAAATTGAATTGAAGAAACATTTGTAAAAAAAAAAAGGTTTTAAACTGCAAAGTGATAGGATGATGATGATGATCCTCCACAAAATAGCTGTCTACTTGAGGACAGATAGGTTCTGTGTCTTGAGACACCTGTGCACCTTTCACAATACCTGGATCATAATTCATAATCTATTAAATAATGTGGAATTAAATGTAACAAAGATATGGGCAGTACAGCTTCTTTCCTAAGTGTTAAAAAAAAAAAGATCTGGGACAAAAAAGGCAGGGGCAGTAAAATGAAACCAGTTCTCCTGGGTTTTGGCGAGTACATGCGGTTCTTTTCAGATTGTACGATGATGCCCTTTTCAGACTGATGTAGTGATCTGGTGAGTCCCCAGCGTCACGCTTTGAAAAGGTTGTAGTGTTCCGGCTCCCAACACAGGTCATTCCACATACACACCGCTAATCGCGTTCCTGCAGCAGCAGGCAGGTCCAGACTGGGTGGCCACCCGTGCTCGTTCCATAGTTATGTAATTACAGGCCTTAGCAGATGTGTCCTGGCTTGTAGGCGTGAGACACAGGGCATTCTCTTCTGTGTAAGCATGGGATGAGTGCCTCAGGGCCTTTCCCTGGAGACACTCAGGGAAACAGAAGAGAATTTAACACCTGAAAGTGCAAAAAAGTTAGGGTGGACATTTATTGAGCAATTACCAGGCACCAGGGAACATGTGAAACAACTGGAATACCTTGCATCTGAGAGGGCTGCAGTGTAGGAGGGAAGTATTTGGAAGGCTGAAGAGCTGTTCGCTTGCTGTGTGTGTAATTGGGAATATTTGACTTGCATTTGAATAGGGATTATTAGACACTAACTTGAGGTGTGTGTCTTGCAATAATTGTTCGTGGAGCAATGAAACCCGTTTCCGAAGATTGAAGAGATTCAGCAGTCGAGTAAACATTTTAATGTTATTTCTTAGTAGGTTATTCATACTGTATTATGAACTGTAACTTTTGTATGGCACATTCCAATGGCCTGAGAGGAAAATACTCTCTTTGGGTGGAGAACTTTGGTAAAAGGGAAATGACTGCTTGAACACTGGTATTTGTGTAAATTCTTAATTTTTTTCTAAAAGGCCCATTGAACTAGTCTGGTTCCCCCACCCCCACTCAGAACAACACGTAGGTGTCTAAAATAAAAATAGACAATAAACAGAGTTCACTAGGATGCCTAAAATATTTGAGTGTATTATCGATGGCAGTTTTCTCATTCCATTATATCTGAGTTCTAAACTTAGCTGACTAAAGTGACTCCCTTCCTCTCCAAGCTTTGTTGATAATTGACTGCTGGACATTGAAAACACAGTGTGTGAAACTGGTCGTTTTGGCCCTATTATCTTTGCATAGTTTGGGCTGTGCCTTCCTCTTCCAGAAACCTTTGTTTGCTCAAAGAGAAGCAGGAAAATGCCAATTGCCTTATTTTAGTATAGGATTAAAATACATGTGGTTAAGAACCTCATGGGGCCCAGCGGCTGGCTGAGTTTTCAATCCAAATAGAGAAGAAGAATGTTTGCTACCTCTTTGATAAATAAAGGCACTGCGCTCTTTTGCTACACAAAGGAAGCAGCTGCTAAGAGTTGATCTTTGAGGAATGGTGAGACATAAATGAGCCCTCACTCTTAGTTATCACATCATGGGTTTGCCTTACTAAACATTGTTATAAAGGACACAGGTTAAGGTTTCAGGAAGCATAGGACATTACTAGTTTCTGTTCTGGAGGTATGGATTACCAAGAGGAAAAGAATGTTCTTTATGCTTGGCACCAGTTGGTTCGGTTCAGAATTTTTCCATTTGTTGGAATAGCTAGTTCAAGAAAGGTGTGAGAGCCCTGGCCGGTGTGGCTCAAGTAGTTGTAGCGTCATCCCATAAAACTGAAAGGCCGCTGGTTTGATTCCTGTTCAGGGCACAGGACCAGATTGCGTGTTCGGTCTCCATTTGGCTGCAGCAGGAGGCAACAGATTGATGTTTCTCTCCCTTTCTCGCTCCCTCCCTTACCCCCTCTCTAAATCAATGGGCATGTGCTTGGGTGAGGATTAAAAGAAAGAAAGAAATGTATGAGAAGACCAAAAATATCTGAAGCGTAGCTCTTCGGTGGAGCCTACGATATAGTACCATTAATTATCTGTGTTGTGCACCTAATGTCATCTAACTTGATCCTTTGTTATTTGTAATTTTTAACAAATCTGAGACATGAGCAATGTAATTCCATAGGATTTTACTCTTAATAGACTTTTTTGTTGGGATGTGGATTAAAACGCTGATTTAGAAGTTATTTTCAAAGGCAGAGACAGTGGAAGGTTTAAGATTATTTAAATCGTTATATGCCATTGTAGTGTGTTTGAGTTCTGGGAATGTATTAACTATTTAGCAGGTGTGAGTTTATTGATGATTAGATGGTGTTTCATTTCTTCACATCTCGAGTCTCTTTAGTTTCTTTGTGAATTTGAGAAGTCTGCAGCTCCATCGTTGCACAGAGTCAGGGGTCTGATGATTTGGATGTACTTCTTCCACTGACTGAAACTACTGGGTGTACGTGACCGAACACACGGCTTTTATTGGTCCTTAACTCACCGTTTTCTGACTTGGCCTTCCTAGTGTGGAGATTCCTTAAAGTGCCTATTGAGTGGGCTCAGTTATGAAAAAATAAAAGGGAAGGTTATTCCCAGAGCTAGTACATATTGCAGGGGTAATATAGCAGTGGCATTTCCCTTTTTCTAAACTTGAATAAATGATGCCAGATTTCAGACCAGATCTTAAAATCAGTGACGTGCCGAATCGAACTAGATCGCAAATAAGCTAAACGATCACTGGAACGTTGCACTAGTGGGTTGAGTCTCTGACCTTCTTTTCACTTTCCCCTTCCTTGTATATGACCCTTAACTGTTCAAGCTTAGTTTCACATGAACTTTGAGAGGTCTTTTTCCACTGGTATACAAGAAGTGAATAGAAAGAGAAGTTGTTCTCCACCTTTCTCCTGAGATCCAGGATGCTAAATGCAGGACTGTAAGGAGTGTGCTCATCTTTTCCAAAAGATAAGAGACTAAATGAGCTTTCCGTGAGAAGCAAGGTGGCGGAGCTTAGCTCTCAAGTCTCATCTAGACTCTGGCTCTGATCTTTCTAGTTTTAGAGGAACAGCCCTTTCACAATCATTGCCTCTTCAGAATGATGCCACTGGTGAGGTGTATATAGTCAACTAATTAAAAAGGCTCTTCTCAGAGACCTTGTTGCTTTTTAAATGTTACTGCACTGTTCTTCTGTTCAGCACTACTAGCCTGCCTTGGTGGCTTCTGGTTATACCTAGGGGCTTTCATTCTTTTCCCTCAGTTGTCTTGGGACCACACTGTTTCTCAGATCCCTGCGCTACATTGGTCTTCATGCGTGCTTATTTCGTGGCATTGGTTAAAATTGTTTTCCCTCATTCTTCTTCATATAAAGACTTGTTTATTGGTTTGTGCTTTGGGTTTCATTTGAAAACAAAACCAGTGAGAGGACTGGAGGAGAGAAATGGGAGAACAGTACATCTGTTAGCTTCGACTCTCTTTCCCTAACCCTATGCAGATTTAGATTGAGTATGCAGCTGTGCTGAAATAGCACTCATTGAGTGCCCTTAATATGAATTTGTGTGTGCTCTGCTAGAATTAGTTATTTTTTTAAGATCTTTTATTTATTTATTTTTAGAGAGAGAGGAAGGGAGAAAGAAAGAGGGAGGGAAACATCAGTGTGTGGTTGCCTCTTGCATGCCCCCCACTGGGGACCTGCCCTGCAATCCAGGCATGTGCTCTGACTAGGAATTGAACCGGTGACCCTTTGGTTTGCACACCAGCGCTCAATGCACTGACTTACACCAGCCAGGGCTTTACTGTCTTATTTAGTGACATCATTGTCACTTTGCTTAGTGTGCTCAGAAATAACCTTTTCTTTGCTTTTCTCCAAGCCTTATTTTAAAGGTTAGTGTGATACTGACCAATCTGAAGACAACAGGTTGGTTATAGAAAATTGGTACCTGGTAAGAGTTGTGAAATAATTGATCTTTGAAAGATATAGGCTGTTGTGAAGGTATTAAAGGGACTTCAGAATTAAACACCAGTTATTTATTTATTGTTTTCTTTCTAGGTGCATGCTATTATGATGCTAATCAGTCTATGTATGTGTTTGGAGGCTGTACCCAAAGCAGCTGCAATGCTGCGTTCAATGACCTCTGGCGACTTGACCTGAATAGCAAAGAATGGATTCGACCTTTGGCTTCAGGTAAGAGATAAAATGCTCATCTTTGCTTTCTTAACATGTAACTACCTTTGCATGGAAACTACTGAATCATTTTCAGTGTTAGTCTCAAGGACAGGTTAATGGGGCCCTGGGTTCTTTGTCAAATATGCTGTGTAAGAGCTAAGAGCAATATGCTTGTGTGAGGTCTTTGAATTTTAAAAAAAATTATACGTTATCATTAGTATTTGTGCCTTGACAAAATTGCTGTAAACTACTGTGTGAATTCATTTACATGGTTTTCTCAAATACTTATATAGACGTGATATGCTCTTTGGTATGAAATTGAAGTAAGAGCAGAAACGCAGAGTCGTGAGAACTGTAGGTGACTGACAGAAGCTATTGTCCCAGGGCTAAGATCTCTGAGTATCTTTCGTTGTTGCCAGCTGAGATATTTGGGGAGTGTATAGAACATGCCTCTGCTGGTTACTCTCGACAACACAGGAGTGTGGGAAGATTCCACAGTAGGTGCATTCCTGCACAGTCCCGCTGTGCCAGAATTCTGGCATAAAGAAATGAGATTGTTTTCTCCTCTTTTGACCTAAACTTTCTTGGGGTAAAAAAATAAAATAAAAACATTTGTTTTTGCACTCATGAGGTGGGGCAGTTTGAAAAGGCACAGTTATAAGATTTGAGGGGCTGATGTGAGAGAGAAATAGAGTCCACTGAGTATGAAGTACTCTGCTAGATTTGTTGGCAGGCTTTTCTCAAACATTCTTCATTTGGCTTTCCAAGGTTGGAATTCACCCTAGGACTACGACAACTTGGGTTTTCCTTGTGCAATTCCCTACTTATTTTGGTCTTGATTTACTGCTTTGATTATTAAATGGGAGGCAACCTGGTGTATTAGAAAGGGCACTGGACTGAGTAAGGAGACATGAGTTTTATTTGCTGGCATAATCACCAATTCTCCATGTCACTATGAACAAGTTACTGCATCTCTCTGAGAGACATATGGTGTAGGACTAGATGATTCTAGTTTTAAATGGATTGGAAAGGCTAGTTTATCTTTCTCTTTAGTTGTATAACAACTGCTATGAATGTCTAGGCCATGGGCTTAAAACCCTTTTATGAGCAGCTGCTACATGTTGCTTCCCCAAAGCTGTGAACTTCTGTTCCTTCCGCCTGCAATAGGCAAAGAGAGGAGGGAGTAGCACAGTGACAGCGGAGGATACGCATAGGTGGGACTCGGTATTGAATAGATGAAGCTCTCTATTAAAAGTATTGGAAGCTTCTGGCCAAGATGCAGGAATAGATATGCTTCACTTCTCACACAACCAAAAGAAGGATAACAGCCAATTTAAAATAAAAAAACAACCAGAAGTGCCAGAAAATGGAACTGTATGGATGTCCGACAACCAAGAAGTTAAAGAAGACACATTCATGCGGACTGGTAGGAGGGGCGGAGGCGGGCAGCCAGGGCAGACCAGGCGGTCCCACATACACATGCAGATAAACCAGGAGGAACAACTGGGAATGAGACAGACCACACAACCCAGAGTTCCAGCACAGGGAAAGTAAAACCTTAAAACCTCTGGCTGTAAAAATCTGTGGGGGTTGTGGGGGCAGGAAAAACTCCCAGTCTCACAGAAGAGTCCACTGGAGGGGTCCACAGGATCCTAGAACAGATACAAACCCACCTGCACGGGAATCAGCACCAGAAGGGTGCAGTTTGCTTGTGGGTAGGGGAAGAAATGGCTGAAAGGGAGCAAGAGCCGAGCAAGCGGCATTGATCCCTCCCTGACCCCTCCCTTACATACAGTGCCACAACGCAGTGATGTGGGTTGCCCCGCCCTGGCAAATACCTAAAGCTCAGCCACTTACAATGTAACAGGTGCACTGGGACAAAGAAATATGGCCCAAATAAAAGAACAGATCAAAACTCCAGAAAAAGAATGAAGTGACAAGGAGATAGACAACCTATCAGATGCAGGGTTCAAAACACTGGTAATCAGGATGCTCACAGAAATGGTTGAGTATTGTTGCAAAATAAAGGAAGAGTGAAGGCTATGAAAAGTGAGATAAAGGAAAATATACAGGGAACTAACAGTGAAGGGAAGGAAACCAGGACTCAATGATTTGGAACAGAAGGAAGAAATAAACATTCAACAGGAACAGAATGAAGAAACAAGAATTCAAAAAAAATGAAGAGGCGCTCAGGAACCTCTGGGACAACTTTAAACATTCCAAGATCTGAATCATAGGGGTGCCAGAAGGAAAAGAGGAAGGGCAAGAAATTGAAAACTTACTTGAAAAAATAATGGAAGAAAAATTCCTCAGTCTGGCGCAGGAAATAGACATGCAAGTCCAGGAAGCTCAGAGAGTCCCAAAGAAGTTGGACACAAGGAGGAACACACCAAGGCACATCATAATTACATTACCTAAGGAGAGAATCTTTTTTTAAGTGGTTTTTGAAGTTTCTTTCTTTTCTTTTCTTTTTTTTAAGATTTTATTTTTAGAGAGAGGGGAAGGGAAGGAGAAATAGAGAGAAACATCATTGTGTGGTTGCCTCTCATGCATTCCCTACACAACCCAGGCATGTGCCCTGACTGGAACTGAAACCAGTGACCCTTTGGTTCACAGGTCAGCATGCAATCCACTGAGCCACACTAGTCAGGGCATAAGGAGAGAATCTTAAAAGCATCAAGAGAAAAGGATAGAGTTACTTACAAAGAGGTCCCATAAGACTATCAGTTGATTCCCATAAGACTCAGCCAGAAAGACATACTCAAAGTCATAAAAAGCAAGGACCTACATCCAAGATGACTCTATCCAGCAAAGCTGTCATTTAGAATGGAAGGGTAGATAAAATGCTTCCCAGCCATGGTTGGTGTGGCTCAGTGGATTGAGCACCAGACTGCGAACCAAAGGGTTGCAGGTTCAATTCCCAGTAAGGGCACATGGTTGCAGGCCAGGTCCCCAGTATGGGGCGTGCAAGAGGCAACCACACATTGATGTTTCTTTTCTTCTTTTTCTCCTTCCCTTCCCCTCTCTCAAATAAATAAATAAAGCCTTAAAAACGTTGCTTCCCAGATAAGATAAAGTTAAAGGAGTTCATTATCACCAAGCCCTTATATGAAATGTTAAAGGGACTTATCTAAGAAAAAGAAGATGATCAAAACTATGAACAGTAAAATGACAACAAACTGAGAACAATCAACAACTGAACCTAAAAACAAAAACTAAGCAAACAGCTAGAATAAGAACAGAATCACAGAAATGGAGATCACGTGGAGGGTTATCTAGGGAGGGGGAGGGAAGAGAATGGGGGAAAAGATACAGGGAATAGGAAACATAATTGGTAGGTACAAAATAGACAGGGGGGATATACTGTATAGGAAATGGAGAAGCCAAAGAACTTACATGTGTGACCCATGAACATGAACATGAACTAAGGTGGGGGAATGCTGGAAGGAGAGGAGGTGCAGGGTGGAGGGGAATAAAGGGGAGGGACAAAAGGGACAACTGTAATAGCATAATCAATAAAATATGCATAAAAATAAAAGTGTTGGAAAGAGGAACAAGTGTTAATCTTTTAAAAAATTTAAGGGTTAGCGCTGTTTTAGGGCCCTCAGATTTCTGTACTTTGGATAGTTTCCTTTTTTAGCCCTTTGTCCCGTATTGCACTTAGTGAAATATCGATTAACAGTTGGAGCCACAGATTCTAAAATGTGGAGGGTCTTTTCAGTCTGTGCATCCTATTGCCACTGTAGTTGGTGTCCAGGCCCCAGAGCAGCTTTGATTGTTCCAGTTGCAAAATGCTTACACTGCCTAGTCCAGGTGTAAGCATTCTACATTTTGTAGCTAAACTTCATGGCTTTGATAACTTGGCTTGAGTGTTTGTCTTGCAGAAGTAGAGCTCTGACTTTGGGGCCTTTGTAATCTGTTACTACTTTGCTTATTTTTTCTTAATATCTCCCTATAAAATGGACATGGGTGTTTTTAAAAAACCACTGAGTTTTAAGACTGTTTTAAAATTTCCAAGGTAGAAAGTATCAGAGAAATAACTGACTTGATAATTCAGATTGTACAAAGAATATGAGTTTTTAAAAATACAATGCTAGACTGTTCCCTTTTATAAAATTATGTAAGTTCCTGAATGTTTAAAGTAGTTTTCTAACAAAGTATGTCAAAGAATGTAGTTGCTGCATCACTCATCGCTCTACTCTACTGTTAGAGTCTAGTTTTAAAGAGAGGGAAAACTTAGCTGTTTGAAATGTCTACTTAAAAAAAAAGTGAACAGACAGTAGTTTAATAAAGAACCCCTGAGACTCTCGGTTAGGCGGAAATCCCATGGGAAGACTGCCTGAGGCGGTGTTTCTGTGTGCCTTCATGAGTCTCAGCCAAAATCACTCCCTAACTGGGACCTCAGCGAGTGTTTCTGAGCAAGACACAGCTGTTGATATGTTTGATGGGCCTGAGTCACCCACCCATTTTAGTGCATGGAGGTGGGTATGTTGGTGAGTGGCTGGGAGAGGGTGCTACCCCCCACCCTTTGGTGCCCGCTTTGAAGTCATCTTCTGGCATTTGAGTATTTGCAAGTGATTATATTTAAAGCAATAGCTGTTACAGATTTTAGTCTCCAGAAAAGTGTGGCTGTTTGGGGAAGAGCATCAGACAAGCAGTGGAACGGTGTGGGTGGGGAGAGTCTTGATAGACAATGCTGCTGCACCAGGTACCCTTTTACGTGTTTGTTTGGTTGCATTGAGAGTGGAGCTGTCTCGCATTGGCCGGGTTCTTTCTTAGTCAGCTCAGGCTGCCATGACAAAATGAATTGGTTGGTTTAAACAACAGGAGCTTCTCAATTCTGGAAGCTAGGCATCTTGAGATCAGGGTGCTGGTGAGAACTCTCTTCTTGAGCTGCTTTCTTGCTCTGTCCTCGCATGGCAGAGAGATAGAGTTCTGGTGTTTCTTCCTCCTCTTCTTCCCCGTAGGAGCACTGATCCCTCATAAGGACTCCCCCTCATGACTTCATCTAAACCTCATCATCTCCCAAAGGCCCGTCTCCAGATGCCATCACACTGGGCTGGGGGCTTCCACGTGTGAAATTTGAAGAGATACAGTTTGGTCCACGGCAGTTGGGATTGATGTGATTTGCCAATGAAACCTTGTCTTTGGTTCCTTTTGGAATCACAGAGGTGCTCCATCTGGAGGGGGCTCTGTGGTGAGGAGTGTTGGAACAAATGATCGCTCTTACAGTCGAGAGACCTACAGCTGGCGCTGCTCGGACGTTTCCAAAGAGGCTCCCCTTCCTCCTCCCTGTGTACTTGCTGTTGTGGTCCCTACCCCCATGGAGTAGTGGGGAAGAAACAAAAAACAAGTCAGTAAATTGCTAGAAATTACGAAGGACACACAGAAGGAATGAGATGCAGAGTGAGAGGGGGAGATACTTTAGACAGGAACTTCTTTTTACCGAGACCCGAAGGATGAAGAGTGGAGAAGCGAGACAGCCTGTGCGAAGACCCTGCGCAGCGCCGAGCAGGACAAGCTGGGGGACCTGAAAGCAGGCCTTTGTGGACGCGGCACGAGGAGCACGGAGCAGAGCGGCGCGCACGGAGCCGTCTCACTCACAAACCAAGTTCTCCGAAAACTTGAGATTTTAAGCAGAGGAGTCTTATGACCCAGTTTACATTTTATTTTATTGATTTATTATAAATTTTTAAAATATTTTATTTATTTATTTTTATAGGGAGGGAGAAAGACAGGGAGAGAAACAACGATCAGTTGCCTCTCACATGCCCCAGCTGGGGACCAGGCCTGCAACCCAGGCCTGTGCCCTGACTGGGAATCGAACCGATGACCTTTTGCTTTGCTGGACGGCACTAAACCAGCCGAGCCACACCAGTCAGGATGATCCAACTTAGAGTTTAAAGAACACTTTTGCTGCTATGTAGGAAGTGGACTGAAGAAGGCAAGAAAATAAAAGAACAAGTAGGAGGCCATCAAAATAGTGTAAGTGAAAGACTGATGGCGTGGACCAGAGTGCCAGTAGTGGAGATAGAGAGAAGTGGAGGAATTTGAGCTGAATGTTTATGTTAAAGTTGATGGGACTTCCTGATGGGTTGGATGGGGGAAGGTGAGAGGATCAAACAGGCTGACTTACATTTCAGGTTCGTGCAGCTTCGTAGATAGTGGGGCTGTTTGCTGAAATGGAGAATAAATACTTGGAAGAAGTTTCATTTTTAAACGTTTTAAACTTTTAAGTGGTGGCGGTAAGTCATTAGTTCTTATGAGAGTTTGATATTTATAAACAGATGGCTTCACTTCCTGTAAACTACAGCACAGTCTTTCCTTTTGTTCCGTTAATTCTTCTCTCATCCTTCATTTGTTCATGCAGCAAGTATTTATTGATTGCCTGTTCTGTGCCTGGTATTGCTTCAGATGCTAGGGATACATAGCCTAATAAAACAGACAAAAATTCCACTTCCGATGGTGATTAATTCAAATGAGGGAAGACATATTAAAAAGGACAAATACATAATAGTATGTTAGAGGGTGATTAATGCTGTTGAATCAAAACTGTAGCGTAGTAAGGGGGGTCAGGATTGAGGGGTTTATACCTAGGGTGATCAGGGTAGACCTCACAGGGAAGGTGGCATTAGAACAAAGACTTGATGGGTACAAGAAGTGAACCATGGGGATATCTAAGGAAAGGACAGTCCAAATGGGGAGAATAACCAGTGCAAAGGGACAGTCAAGGGGTAATGAGGAGTCGACTGGAACAGAGCGAACGAAAGAGAGTATACTAGGAGAGGAGGTTGGACAAATAACGGAGGGGAGGGTATCATAAATGTAAGCCTTTCTGGATGGACATTATAAAGACCAGGAAAGTCTTTACATTGTTATATTTTCTTAGTGAATGGCTGGTTATTTAGGTTACTGAGAAGATGGTGTAAAGAGGGCAAGTGTGGAAATGAGGAGACCAGTTAAGAAGTAGCAATAATCTAGGTGAGAAATGAGAGAGGATGGTAACCTGGACTAGGGTATTAAGAGAAAGATAAAAACTGGATGGATTGGCCCTGGCTGGTGTGGCTCAGTGGATTGAGTGCCAGCCTGTGAACCAAAGGGTCATGGGTTCGATTCCCAGTTAGGGCACATGCCTGGGTTGAGGGCCAGGTCCCCAGTAGCATGAAAGGCAACCACGCATTGATGTTTCTCTCCCTCTTTTTCACCTTTCCTTGTCCTTTGTCTAAATAAAATCTTTTAAATAATAATAATAAATTAAAAAAGAGAAACTGGATGGATTGGATAGAGCCAATGGGGTTTGCTCATGGTTTGAATATGGAGTGTGAAAGAGAAAGAGACAAGTCAAGGATGGCTCTAAGGGTTTTTAGCCTGGGCGTTTCAGTGGAGTTGCCATTAACTGAGCTGGGTACATCTGTAGGGGGTGGTCAAGGTTGGCCAAGTACAGCAGAGATGAGAAATTTGGTTTGAAACACGTTAAGTTTGAAATGCATATTAGAACATCCAGGTGAAGATGTACGTGTCTGGAGTTCAGGGAAGACGTGTCAGTTACATATTTGTCTGGATGGCCAGGTGGGAGTTATTGGTATCTAGGTGGATTTAAAGCCATGAGACTGGGTGAGTTTACCAAGGGAGTGAGTGAAGAAGAGGAGGCTAAGTGTGGGACTCCAGCATTTGGAAATCAGGGAGGAGAAGGGGAAATAGCAAAAGACTAGCTATTTCCCCTTCTAGAGGAGCACCAAAGAGGTAGGAAGAAACCAGGAGAGTGTGGCATCTTGGAAGCTACCATGCTTAAAAGTGTTTTCTGGCGAAGAGGACATAATCAGCCATGTCTGGCAGGAGGTCAAGTCATATGAGCACTGAGAACTGACCTTGAATTTTATTTTTATTTTTTAAAATATTTTATTTATTTATTTTTAGAGAGGGGAAGGGAGGCAGGAAGAGAGGGAGAGGAACATCGATGTGTGGTTGCCTCTTGTGCATCCCCCACCAGGGACCCAGCCTGCAACCAGGCATGCAGCTTAGACTGAGAGGGACCCTTCAACTCAAAGGCCAGCACTCAATCCACTGAGCCACACCAGCCAGGGCATGACCTTGAATTTTAAAAGAATTTAAATTCAAGAGAGTATTTTTGATGAGGTGTAAGGATGAAAGTCTATTTGGAATAGGAAAAAGGAGTTAAAGGCAGTAAGTATGAACAATATATTTTTAAAAGAGTTTTGCTGTGAAGGAGAGCTGAGTAATGAGGGGCTGCAGAGATGGATGTAGAATTGACAGGTTTTGTTTTGTTTTGTTTTTATTTATTTTTTAAAGATTTATTTACTTTTTAGAGAGAGGAGACAGGAGGGAGAAAGAGATGGAGAGAAATATCAGTGTGTAGCTGCCTCTCACATACCCCGCACTGGGGGCCCGGCCCACAACCCAGGCATGTGCCCTGACCAGGAATTGAACTGGCCACCCTTTCGTTCACAGGCCAGCACTCAATCCTGAGCCACATCAGGCAGGGCTGTTTTGTTTTGTTTTAAGATGGCAGATTTTATAACATTTATGTGCTGATGGGAATGATCTTCTCGAGGAAGGAATTGATTCGGATTGAGAGGAAGAATTGTTAGAGCCGTGTTCTCGAGGATTGAGCTGGGCAGAATCTACTATACCGGTGGAGAGGTACAGGAGAGGCCAACGGAGAGGTACGGTTGGCCTTGAGTAGGAACACTGACCATTGATCCAAAGCAATGAGGAAGGAATACATAATTACTGATGCTGGTGAATGGCTGAATTTGGGAGCTGGTGGCAGTTCTTTACTGATTGCTTTTTCACTTGGAGAAAAAAATGTGGGTGGGACAGAACAGAAACGGTTGGAAATCCTGGCTAGTGGTTATGAATGTACAATTGTGTACATTATAGTCTTTGCCAGGTGGTTCTAGGAAGTTGAATGTTTCCCCTCTGGTATTATATAAAGGTAACACCCTAGTTCTTAATCAGTTTTGACTCAGCCTGTGGTCAATTCCCAAAGCACAGGAGCGGTTCTTGGGATAGGTACGTCAAAGGACTAATGTTTAAACCGCTGTTTCTACGGTGCCCTTTATTCAGACTGAGGCTGATTTTGGCATCTGTTTAATATGTAATGTCATAAGTCACAGCCTTTTTTGGTAACTTAATCAAAATAGAAGTTTTCAAAACTTCTTAAATATTAGCCCATCCCTGTCTCAGTCAGGAGAGTCTATAAATGCTGGGGGAGAGTCTGTTGATGTTAGGTAAAGATTTAAAGCTCGGCCTGTCATCTCGGTTAACTACTGCTAGAGCACAGTTGATTTTCCCACCGCGTTCTGCCCATAGATTCTTCTTTCCCAAGGATTTTTTTTCTTTCCAGTTTCTTCTCTTTCAGTCTCACATGCAGTTCCAAGTGATGACTTGTGGTTCAGGCCCTTTGTTTTAGAAAAAAAAGCACTCAAGGACGGAGATGTACAAACTAGATGCCTGCACTAAGCTAGGCATTGCGGCTCCTGACCCACTTGTCTCTGAACCTGATCACTTCTGCATTCTCTCGGCCTGATCTCCTTCTTTGTAAAAAGGAAGAGAAAGACCACTGTTCTAAAACCCACGTAGCAGATCACCTTTTTCCAAGTCACTGGGAAACTTAAAATATGCGGGGGGGGGGGGGCAAAAGTAGGTTTACAGTTGTTAGTATGGAAAACAGTACAAGAATAAATAATAATGCAAGAATAAACTCAGTGTTTCATATACTCAACTGTAAACCTACTTTTGCCCCACCCTGTAGATTCCTTGGCTTCATAGCAGACTCGCTCACCTAATCTCAGGGGATTGGGGACAGTGTAGTGCATCTGCATTTTTTAAAAAAGAGAAAATGTCCCAGTTGACTCTAAACCTAGCTAATTTTGGAAGTCCTGGACTTCTGCAAAATTTTTTCTTTTTTAAAAATTGTATGTATTTATTTTTAGAGAGAGAGGAAGGGAGAAAGAAAGGGAGAGAAACGTCTTATGTGCTCATTCAGTTGCCTCTCACACACCCCCAACTAGGGACCCAGCCCGCAACCCAGGCGTGTGCCCTGACTGGGAATCGAACTGGTGACCTTTTGGTTCACAGGCTGGCACTCAATTCACTGAGCCACACCAGCCAGGGCTTCTTGTTTTCTTATTGTACAGTCTGTGACCTCACTGTGTTGTCACAGTCTATTAGGTGGGTGTATACTATGCTAAACTGGACTCCTTAACTGTTGCTAAGGAAGAAGGATGTCTGCTGTGTGCAATCTTAGCTGCTGCTCTTCCCTGGTCAGTCAGGAGCGGACTACTGTCTGCGGGAATGCGTGTGGACAGGGTTTGGAGGGTGGGGTGTCGGTTGCCCCGATTCTCCATACATATTATCTGACCTTCAAACCAACCCAGTTAGGTTGGCACTACTATTATATCCATTTTACAGAAGAAAAAACTGAAGCTCAGAGAATCACCTAGTAATTTATTTAAGATCACACAACCAATAAGTGATGGTGCAGTAATTGAAACTCAAGATTTTGTCTCTAAAGTCTGTATTTTTTCTACTACATCATGCTATGAGTAGTTTTATTTTTTCTATAATATTTCATATTTGTCAACTTTTAAATACACTTTAATTTTAGAATACAACAGAGATGCCATCTGTTCTACCTCCAGTTTTCCCTATTGTTAATATTTGGTCATAATAGTGCATTTGTAGCCCAGTGGATTGAGTGGATTGCCACATGAGAGGCAACCACACATTGATACTTCTCTCCCTCTCTTTTTCCCTCCCTTCCCCTCTCTCTAAAAATAAATAAAAAATCTAAAAAAAAAATAGTACATTTGTGAAGTTAATGAACCAATATTGATGTATTATTATTATTATTATTATTTTTATTCTTAGGAGAAGGGAGGGAGAAAGAGACAGAGAGAAACATCAGTGTGTGGTTGCCTCTTGCACCACCCCCCTACTGGGGACCTGGCCCACAACCCAGGCATGTGCCCTGACTGGGAATCAAACCGGCGACCCTTGGTTTGCAGGCTGGAACTCAATCCACTGAACCCCACCAGCCAGGGCCTGACGCAATATTATTAATTAAACTCCATACTTGATTTAGATTTCTTATGTATGAAGGTATGTATGTGTTATCAGTAGAGAGGTCTTTTTTTGTTACACTCATCATGCCATGAATTCCTAGGAAATGGGCTCCAGCAGCTTAGACTCCTCTCCATTGGTTCTCACACAGTGTGCTGGTCCGGGTGGAGCAGGCTGACGCTTCAGCTGAACCCTGGTACCTTTCTCTTTGGAGTCCTTTTTCTGATCATTTTCCTTCACACGTTTCAGGAAGCTGTCTAATCTCTTAGAGTGCTTAATATGCTCCATCCGTACGTTAATTCTCTTGGCAGGAATCTTGCCCTTGTTCACAGTAGTCCCCACTACCTGCTGGGTGACATTATAGACTCTTCTGGTTCTGCCATGGTAACGTTTGTGGGGCATTCCTTTTTGCACAGTGCCCATTCCCTTGATGTCTGTAACATCACCTTTCTTGTACATTTGCTTGTATGTGGCCAAAGGAACAGCTCCATGTTTTCTAAGGGGCATAGAGAACATAAAGCATGTGGCTCTCCTCTTTCCCTTTGAATTAAGTCATTTTGGCAAATTACTGGAAGATGGCAGTTTCGGCCAAAAAGAAGCCTTATTATTATTGTTTTTTTTAATCTGTTGTCTTTTTTCTGTTCCAAGATCCCATGCAGGATACATTACATTTAGTCTTCATGTCTCCTTAGTTTTCCTCTTGGCTGTGACAGTCGCTCAGACTTCCTTGTTTGATGGTCGTGGTAGTTTTAAGGAGTATTGTCAGGTGTCTTGTGGACCGTCATTCAGTTTGGGTTTGTCTGATGTTTTTCCTGTGGTTAGATTGGAGTTATGGGTTTGGGGGAGGAAGACCACAGAGGGAAAGTGCCCTTCTTGTCACATACATCAAGGGTATGTACTGTCAACGTGATGTTTCACTGTTGGTGTTAACCTTGATCACCTGGCTGAGATAGTGTTTATTGTAGATTTCTCCGCTTTAAAATTATTTCCCCCTCCTTTTAAAATTCTTTTCTACAGTTTTTTTCCTTTCTCTTTCTGTGATTTCTTTTTCTTTATTTGTAGTTGCCCTTGTTTCTTAACATTCCATTGAATTTGGGGGAATAACTGAGCTCTTGGCTATTATTCTACTAACAGAGTCAGGAAAGGATAATGAACAGAGGTATGTCATTTGAAGAAAACTTTGCACAGCACAGAGAATTTTTAAATATCAACATGACTTGCCTTTTAAAATTTTTTGTGGGGAGCAGGATACTGAAGACCACATATCTCTTTTATTATTACCTAACACAATCAAGATCTTTCTAGCTATCCAGAATCAGAAGCTCTATTGGAAATAATTTTGTTCCTTTAAGACTATCCCCCAAAAGAATCGTATCTTCCAGAGTCACTGAGTAATCCTTCAGAAAAGCTAGATCACATTTGGAGTCAGGGGCAGGAAAAAGAAAAAAGTGTTGGGCATAGTGTGTGTCTGTAGGAAAGCTGGGGCACGCTTACCAGCTGGAATGTGCCAGATCTGTCCAGAAGTAACTGCCCACAGCAGTTAAGGAGTACTGTCAGGTGTTTTCAGATGTAAGTGATACCTTACAAATGATGCACATAGGGCTCTTGGGTTCATGGATGAAGCTTTCTGTTCTGTGTCTAGTACAGGGGTGTCAAACTCATTTTCGCGGGGGGCCACATCAGCCTCGCAGTTGCCTTCATAGGGCTGAGTGTAATTTTAGGACTGTGTCAATGTAACTGCTCCTTAACTAGTGGCAAGGAGATGTGTATTTGGCCCTTTGAAGGCAGCCATGAGGCTGGTGTGGCCCCCGGTGAAAAAGAGTTTGACATCCCTGCTCTGGTAATAAAAGCTTAGTCTTAGGTTCTCTGCTGCCCTTTCCTGAGCCTGTGGACGTGTCAAAACAAATAAGGGAGACTGGAACTGTTACCTGGCACCAGGTGTAACTAAAACAGCTGACTGGAGAGTCTGTTCTGGAAAACATCACCCAGTTCTGCCTTTGGCTTAGGTCCCAGGTGTCAGTGCTGACATTGAAATAGCTGGATGTGGAATTTTTTAGAATAATGTATTAGTATACTCACAATCATTAGAATCTGTTTTGCATTTAAGCACTTTATACATCTTTTAAAATTATCATTATGTGCAATATGTTATAAGAATGCCAGGTTTGTGGAGATGTGGGGAAAGTGGATGCCTATCAGCTGGACCATGTAATGAGAGGACACACTTGTCTTTCCAGTACACTGCAAGCTTCTACTCTCTGTCCTAAGAACAGAGCATTGATTTCACTGTTTTAATATTTTCTTTGTGAATGTGAAGGCCAGTTCTACTTTATGGATCTTTTCTTGATTACCAAACATATTGATTACCAAAATGTATTAAAATCTGACCTTAGCTTCTTCTCTCCCATCTTGAAAATCCAGCATTCTTCAACTTTTATTCATTTGGTCCCAGTCATGAGGCTTTTCTGTCCTTTCGTAAAATCCTGTAAACCTTTTATTTTAGGTGGAAATCCAAAGTGTCACTGAGAGTAAGTGGTAACTTTCCTTAGAATTTTGAGCTTTCATATCTGCACATTGTGTAATCTTGTCTGTCTGCCATCTTGACAAGCAGTTTTTGGTCGTTTGTCAACAAGAAGCGGAAATACAGACTGTGTAATCCTTGTTTACTCTCCCGCACCCACAGGATCCCCGGACAGCACTTGGTGTTTTACGGCTCCAGTAAATTCCCTTTCGTCCGATGCCCTGTCCCTGTGTATCTCCAGTGCATGCGAGATGTATTGACTTTATTTTATATTCTGAGTGGAATTGCGGAAGTCTGGTCCTACAGTGGGGAATGCAGAAGATATTATCCTTGAGCCATTTCTAACCTCCACTTCCCCGTACGTGACTCTGCCGGGGTCCAGGACACTCCGCAGCGCCGTGCGCCCGCTCGTGCCCCCAGTGCACACTGGTTTCTGTTCTTTATAGAATCGGGGTCAGGCCCATCCCTCAAGTTGTTTAGCTCGTGATTTGAGGAGATTTTGTAAAGAAGCTACAGAGTGCTCTTCCTAGGTGGCTGAGAGTTGTGATTGATTATTAACTTAAAACTATTGATCAACTTGAATTCTGGGAGAGTACTTTATGTTTTCAGATCTCAGCAGCTACCTCTTTTGTAGCTGAGATTTGTAGCTTCTTTGGGAGTTGAACTCTTGCACTATGCTTTATTGCTTATACTTTCGAAACAAGTGGTGCCCTGATGATTTCCTCTTTTTCTTAGCTTTCTCTGGAAGTGGTCATGAGTTAGGGATTTTATGTTTGTTGCGTTGGTTTTTACACTGTGCTCTCTTTGCCTTCTCTCCCATTTTAGTAAGCTTCTGAAATCCCATGGCCCAATCTTAAAATGTTTCTTGCTGTTTGATTTACATATATGAGTTATAGGGTGGTTGCATTTTAAGGTAGCAATGTGTTCTTGAAGACCTCACATTATGAATTTTAATTCTGACAGTGGGTTGCCAATATTTCTGTTTACTCTTGAAATTAGTAAGGTGCCATGTGACAACAGTATAAATAGGGTTTACAGTTCCCTCTGCCAGCTTTGGTACTAGCCATTCTTTTCTTCTTAACAATACTTTATTAAGATATAATTTACATGTAGTAAAATGAACAAATCTTAGGTGCACAACTTAAAGACGTTTTTACATACGTGTACAGCCCTGTGCTCACCACCGAGATCAAGATACAAAATACTCGTGTCACCTCAGAATGTTTCCTTAACCCCTTTCCTGCTAATACACTCCCAACAGAGGTGACTACTCTTCTGCCTTCTAACAGAGTTTTCTGTGATTCATCTTGGTTTTTGTTCTGGTTTTATTTGTTTTGTTTTGGTTTTGAGATGCATCCGTGTGGTTGCATCTATCAGTAGTTTATTCCTTTTATTGCTGTTTCAATGTTCTACAGTGTGAATATACCACTTTTTCCTCGCCCCATTCTCCTGTTGATGGATACTTGGATTATTTCCACTTTGAATATAGTTGCAATCAATATTCTTAAATAAGTTTGTTTGTAGGCATAAGCACTCATTTCTTTTTCTTTTTTTCTTTTTGAACTTTAATCCTGTTTATTAGCTATTTAAAAGGTTTTGATGCAACCTTTATAAAAAAATTTTTTATCCTCATCCGAGGACATGCTTATTGATTTTAGAGGGGAAGGGAGGGAGTGAGAGAGTGAGAGAAGCATCAGTTGGTTGCCTGTTGTATGTGTCCCTAGCCAGGACTGAATCCGTAACCTAGGCATTTGCCCTGACCAGGAATTGAATCTTCAGCTTTTCAGTTAATGGGATGACACGCCAGCTAATTGAGCTACACTGGCCAGGACATAAGCACTCATTTCTTACTTAAGACATATCAACTTGAAGAAATATTCTAGGCATAGTAAGTATGCCAGGGATTTCTCTATTCACTTACGCCTGCTCTAAATAGGGAGATTTGATGACAGAACTATCACAGAGGTTTGGGGAGGAAAGACCACTTGGCTGATTAAATCAAAGGTGCTGCTCATTATTTAAGGACCCCATGGCCTGAAGTGATTAGAGGAATGTGTTGTGAGAGGGACGGAGGCTAGCCAGTAACACCAATGAGAGCAGGGTTTTGTGCCAGGCAAACACAGGCCTGCACCCGATCTCTGTTGCTTCATAATGGGGTGGCCTTAGACAAGTTACTTAACATCTCATTTGCGTCACCTTTAGCGTAGATGATAATACCTTACTACATACCTTTTGTATTTTTTGTTTAGATCACCCATACAATGTAATACTCAGATGGAGAGGGGATGTGGAAGCTAAGGAGTGGGCAATGGTCATAAGTTATCCTCTAGCTCCCAAAGCGTGAAAAGTGGCCATTGCTCACTTTTCACGCTTCGTTCATTGAGTGTTTGTGCCCAGTGCTGTTCTAGGTACTACAAACACAGGTGTGAACAAGAAGCAAGGTATACTAGGGGAAGACAGACGATAAACAAACCAATACAAAGAAAATATAAAGAAATAAAATAACTGGTAATGCAAGAGAGTAGATGGGGTGTTTAAAGTAAGTTATAAAATGTGTACAGACCCAGGATTTACATATATAGATGGATAGGTTTTTAAAGAAAACATGATTTATGAGGAGAAAAGTAGCAAATTAACAATTAGGGTTCTGTTCAGTTTGTTATAATTTATTTATAAGGCTGATTGTTTTTATAAAGACAGTGTATTTGATGAAAATAACTGCGAAGTGTTTGAACCTCCATCTCCATTTTCTTGTTTTCCTGAAAGGAAGACACCCAGAGCCCAGACACCGCTCCCGTGCACTGATCTCTGTGGGAGGCGTAGGGTGTCACTGAAGCGGCTAACTTCTTGTTGTATCAGCTTCTTCCAGATCCATGGACCCCGTCCTGGTTAATTTTTATGAGATGGTGATTTCTTCTCTAGCCCCGTGCAGTCCTGGAACAACCCGAATCCGTGGTGGTCTCAGGAGATGCGAGTGAGAGCAGAGCCAGTGGGTTCCCCTAGGAAAGGAAGGGATCCTTCCTGTTTATAAATAAAGTTCAGATCCTGGGCTTTTTCTAGAATACATGCTCTTCTAAGGTGTGTACACGTTCTCTCCTGTCGGAGAGAAGAGTGGGAAAATTTGCAGAGCTCAAATCTGAGTAAACTTTAATACTCTGGGGGAGAGAATAAATAAGATTACCCCATATTTCAGTGTGGCTCTCTCCCACCCGACTAGGACTGTCCTATTTTGACACGGGGCCAGAAACTTCATGACTAGCAACATTGTTTTCACTTTTAAATAGAGCCACTTAAAAGAGAACTCCCCCCACCACCATTAGAACTGCAGTTAACAAGTTTATCAGATTAAACTGAGACTCTGGACCTCCTCTCCTTCCCCAGAAATTGAATCAAAAGACTACTTGACATGGTAACAAGGAACTATTACAGGTTTTCATGTTGTTAATTTTTAGCTGATAAGTGCTACCCCATTTATCAAATGGTCTTTCATGTGGGTTTGTTTAGAAGTGAAAACAATGCCAATAGGGAATTTCTTTTATTTCTGCCTGGGGCAAATATAGTTAGACAGGATCTAAAAGCCTCTCATGCCCATTACAGAAGTTCCTGTTGTTTTGGGTGTTCTGTAAATGACCTACAGAGTGATGTTTACAAAGATGTGGTATAATTTTAATAATAAAAATATGTGCCCTGAAGCCTGGGATCCAGATGAGCTTTGTCTGATGTCAGTGAGTCATTTTGCTGTCAAGCTCTAACTTTCTGGCCACGTTGCATTGAGGAATAAAATAAAAACAAAAGGAGTGGAGGGTGGGGGACACCTAAAGAAGTGTTTGGCCTTTCCCCTGCTGAGAGGCCTGCTGCTGTGTGGCTTTCCGCAGTGTGAATGAGATTAATGGGGCCAGTTCTCATACCAGCTCAGGCAGGGTCTGTAACCATTTGGCTTCCACGGATTGGTTCAGTTCAGTAAGCTTTTTCATGAAGAATAGTCCTGATCCTCTAGCATAGTACCGTATTCTGCCCTGTATAATGCGCTCCTGTACACCTGTACATACTGCACACCTATGTTTTTGTGTGTTATACATGGGATTGCTATACCCCTGGTATGTAATCATTATACCCATGTATAATGCACATCTTTATTTTTCCCTCAAGAAAATAGGGCTAAAAAGTGCACATTAAACATGGCAAAATACGGTACATATAATCTTATTGGGAGACTTTAACTGGATAATTGCAGCACAGTATGCTAAGTACTGGTAGAGGACGTCTTCTCCCCATCAACCCTCCTTCCAGAATGGGGAGAGATGTCGCTGGCAGTAATCTGGACAAAAGCCATGCGTATGCAGAATAATTTAGTTCTCTTGAGTCCAGTACCATGTCGTTGGTGACTAACTTAAAATCCTGATTTTAGACCGAGTTAAAGAGCACACTTGGCTAGAACCAAGTCCTAGAAAGCAGGAGTTTTGGGGTTCTGTAGTTCTTTGCCAAAGAATAACTTTATATTTGCCTCCTACTTTCCTTCTTAAATAAGCATTATAGCCCAAGCTGGGTAGCTCAGGCAGTTAGATCATCGTCCTTATGCCCTGAGCTTGTGGGTTCTGATGTCCAGTCAAGGCACATATAAGAACAACCAGTGAATGCATAACAAGTAGAACAACAAATTGCTATCTCTCTCTCTCCCCCCTACTCCTCTTCCTCCCTCTCCCCCTAAAATCAATCAATCAATAAAAAATAAGATAAGCATTGTAGTTTTGTATCCTCTGTGGACTTCTACCTAAATGCAGACTTACTGTAATTGTTGGCCACATTGATATTAAAATGGAAATATTTTTTCATCATCAGAAGAGAAATGGTGTCTGTTCCAGACAGAACTCCTGGCGGCCGGCTTTGGAGACCATTCTGAGCAGTTTTTGTCGTCTAGGTGTTTGTAGCCCTAGAGGGTTTTTCATACTCATGAATTGTGAAGCGTTCTTGTCTCCTTACTCCTCGAATCATAAAACTGAAACATGCTTTTCTTGTTCCCATTACGAAGTATTGCCTGTAAAATTGAAACAGTTTAGATGTGTGAGCAGTTAAATCATTACTGCAGTAGTTCGAAGAAAAACTGCAGGGTCTCTTGCCTCCTAAGTTGTGAGTGCCAGCCTGTCCTCTTGGGCCCTCTAGGTTCTCTGATTCAGATGCTAATGCGGTGTTCTGGGAAATGCCTCTCCAAATTATTCCCCTGACCTCTGAACTCCTGCTGTCATGGTCAGTTTCTTCACACACCACCATAATGACAGGTCTTTCGAGCCAGATGCTTGATCAGCTTCCTAAGACCCATTTTGGGTCCTATCAGCAAAATCTCTTCCCCCCACACTCCCCTCCCATATACACACCAACTGGAGACTCCTCACCACCACAGAAAATTACCCTCACAAAAGAAACTGTGACTTAGGGGTGTTGGTTCATCTGGGCTCATTTTGCCCTCAAGGCCAGTTTTGTGTGGGAAGGACTGGTGAACCACATGTGGAGTGAACGCCTGTCATTGGGCCTCTCCTGAGAAAGCGAGTGCGTGTGACGAGCTGTTAGCACGAAATGCAGAGCAGGGTCAGAAACATCGGCACCGTCATTCAGTCTTGAATGTCCCCTCTGCCATCACGAGTATAAAATAATTTGACAGCATTCGGGGAAAAAATTTTAACTGCCAGTTAAGCGGTTTAGTCTGTGCCCCCTTTAAAAGGCAAGTCACACACAAAAACATTCTGAATTTTATGAGCGAAGTGGAAATGTTTTTGTCTAGTGATTTGCTTCTGGATTCATTGGCATGCTAGTGAGTCCGGCAGTTAAATTTTTTATGTTCATAGTTTTCTTATTTTCAGACTTTATCTCTTATAAGTCCCTACTTCCTAGTTTTAGATTTTTCTATTTTCAAAGTCATGGAGAACAATTATTAGCAAGCCACTTATGTCATAATTCTTATGTTTGTCACTTAGGTCCCAGCATAAGGGACAAATTGAGGAGGAGCATGATTAAATTAACTTTTAGTATGACCCTTCTTAGTTATGGAGATATTTAAGTAAGATACTGAAATTAAAATGATTTGCCTGAAAGCCAGTAGGTGGAACAAATTTTAAAATTTATTTTGCAGAGTGTATGTTCAGTGACTCATACGTGAGAACAACTAGGGAAATGTTTGTATATTGAAAATGTTAAAGTAGTTTCTTTCAGTCCCTCTTTGATTCGAAGCATTTGTCAAGGAATACTGACCTTGGATCTTGGTCCTTTACTATCAAAATGAAGGGTTCCAAAGTCTGGACCCCAAACACCAATCACCTGTGAGCTTGTTAGAAATGCACCTTCTCCTTCCTCACCCCTTCCTGCTAAATAGGGAACTCAGAAGGGCCCCCCCCCAATGTGTTGTGACAAGAACTACAGCTATATGGGGAGGGGTGGGGGAGGGGAAAGGGGGATAAATAGCGTTGGAAAGGAGACCCGACTCGGGGGAGCGAACACACAAGGCAGTGTACAGACGACGTGTTGTAGAATTGTACGCCTAAAACCTATATAATTTTATTAACTAATGTTACTCCAATAAATTCAGTAAAAAAATGAACCAACATAAAAAGACTACAGCTGTAGGGGAATGGTAACTATTATTTATAACATCTTAATAATAAACTAATACTAATAATATTAATAAAGAATCATAGTCTGGAGATGTAAAAGTAATTTTTAGTCTCGCATAAAATGCAGGCACCCTGGTGAGAACAGGTTCCTGCTTTATCTTTTATCAAGCAGTTGAGCTGCTCTTCAGCCCTAGGTTCTCCGTGAATAGAAACTGCAGTTGTGGGAAAGTGGCACAGAAACCAGACCAGAAGTAGGAATTGCTTCACTGTTTCTACTGTCTTTGCAAAAGTAAACAAGAATGCCTTGTAATTCTACCACTGTCTTTCACACGTGAAAGTTCCTTCTGATTCATAGGAACCTTGGGAAACACCTGAACCAATTAGCAGTTTGGGGGAATGCTGGTTCTGGGTATAGGCGCCTATCTGATCGTCCCGTTTCCCACAGCCGCCTTTTTGGCTTGTGCCTTGTTTTGAATTTGCTCGGTTGATCATATCTGCTGCGGGATTGGGCAGCCTTCGGTGTGTTTGGGGAAAGAAGCCTGCGAGGAGAGCATTGGCTCTGGGGGAACGGGCTCGAGTGACATGGTGTCCAGCTTTGATACAGGGCACGTTTTGTCCTGCGGTGCTCGGTGGGAAGCTGCACTGGAGTGACACCCTTTCTCGTCCACTTTTGTGATACAATGGTATTCAGCCGTGTCTAGAGGCCCAGTGATCTCATTATTTTGAAGGCAGGCCAAGAAATGTCCTGTTGAGTGTAAAACCTCCATTTATAAGTTTTATGGAGGGAAGGGTGCTCATTTCATGGGTCACTGTGCTGATGATGGGTCTCTGCACTGCGGAGGGTCTGTTGTCGTCAGGGTGCTCCCAGCTCTTCAGACTGCAGGGCCTGACGTTGTGCCGAGGGCTGTTCCACGTCTGAATCCCCGTGTCTGATGGCAGGGGATCATGGGGGTTCTTAAAGAAAGTTTATTGGTAAGAAGCATTTAAATAGCTTGCTTTTCTTAGAACTTTAAAATAGTGAGTAAAGATATGTGATTTGGACATGGCTTCTCTTGTTTTTCTCAGAATTTTAGTGAAGATTTATTGCTTGCCTTTCAGAACTCCACTTGGCTAAAGAGACTGTTTAAGATATAGAACTTGATGCTAAAGTTCTCTGACCTCACCATAAATTTAATTCATTTGATCTGTGGACCTAGCATTAGGATACTGGAAGGGAAGTTAAAGACCCTCTGCTTTAAACAAATTCAAAATATAAAATACATAGATTTTTGGAAATGATAAAAGTAGAGACTTTTTATGAAGGCCTCATACTTTTGATTCTGAAAGTGATAAGAATTTAAAAGTATCTGATTTGCAACAAATAATGCAAATGTTATATGCATGACTGGGTCATGGAATACTTGATGCTCCGTGTCTTTGACCTCTTAATTCTGAACTAACTCTGTGTTGTACGTTGAATTCTGTGCGCTCTCTCCCCTGCTTCATTTGTTATTATACAGTAACTTTTCCCACATGGCTTACAGATTGAGGAGGTGCACGATTAGATTAACTTTTAGTATGACTCTGCTTAGTTGTGGAGATATTTAAGTACGGCACTGAAATTAAAGCTTCTGTTTGTGCATAAAACAGATGTTGGAAATGTCGGATGAGGGAGTTCTTCCACTCCTTGGGATAAGTAGAGGGAAAGAGTTTGGCTTTCTAAAATACCAAGACATTTGAGAAGTTGCTTTGGAAAGCCCTTACCCAAGATAATCCTTAAGGACTGATTTATCAGGGTCGCTGGCCCAGCTTGCCTTTCCTTGGGAGAGCCCAGAGAACAAGCAGATGGGTCTGTAGCAGAGACAGAGTGTGACCCAGAGCCCTGTGGAGGAAAGAGTTCCCAAGAATAGCCTTCTGTTCAGTTTACTTATCTCTCTGTCTACTCGAGGTCTGTGGCTTATTTAATTAAACTTTAGGAAAGACCTTTTTCAGCTTTTAAACACTCAGACCTTTTAAGGTACCTGATTTGTTTTGGCAGCTACTGAAAATGAATGTATCTGTATACATGAAGAGCACTCTGGCGTAAGGGTTGAGAGAATGAGTTTTAAGTTCAGAGTAAATGGACTGGAATCCTGGCCCCACCACTTACTAGTTCTGTGACCTTGGGCAGGTTACTTAAATGAGTCATGCTTCAGTATTCTCGACTATAAAATGGGAATAAAACTAGGAGTTTGGGAAAGATTTAGTTAATACATGCCAAGCACTTAGAAAGTTGCCTCGCGTGTGGTATATGTTCAATAAATATCAGTCATTATCACTAGTATAGTAACAGTAGTAATAGTGATAGTAATGTAATGCCTTTAGAAGTTAATGAAATCACCCCATGTATGCCTCCACCTTCTCCATTCCCTGTAAACGTAGGCACAGTTTCTAAAATTAAAATCCTTTATCTGAAGTAGTACTGTCCAGTAGAACTTTCTGTAATGATAGAAATGTTCTATAGCTGTGCTTTTTAATTTGATAGCCACTAGCAACATGTGGCTACTGGTGACTGTGTTGGACAGTGCAGGTGTAACAGGGATGTAGTGTGTTCCCTGGTTCACTGGTGTGATTATGGTATCAGGTGATACATAGATACAGTTATAGGTAATTATGTTTTACCAATACTTTTTATATTTTTTCATATTTTAAGGATTATAAATTTATTTTTTTAATTTATTTATTTTTAGACAGAGGGGAAGGGAGGGAGAAAGAGAGGGAGAGAAACATCAGTGTGTGGTTGCCTCTCATGTGCCCCCTGCTGGGCCCACAACTCCAGCATGTGCCCTGTCTGGGAATCGAACCGGCAACCTTTTGGTTAGCAGGCCAGCACTCAGTCCACTGAGTCACACCAGCCAGGGCTCAACACTCTTTTTCATTCTTTGAATAGTTTTTCCCCTTAAGAGGTATGTATTTTTATACTACATTTATAATCTCTTTGAACCCAGAACTGGTAAACATTGATTTGTTTTGCCTTATAAATTGTTTTAAAAGATGTTAAAGGCAACAAATGAAAAAGAACAAACCCAAACTAGTCTTATGTTAACCATTGTTTGTTTCTAAATTACTTTTGATGTATTTGATTTATCTTCCTGGGACTTTGGATAACTTCCCTTTCATATCATCTACTGTCAGTTACAATTTTACTTCTATTATACTTTCTTGAGCTAAGTAAGTTATTATGCCAGGAATACTCCGACCATATACTAGTAGTTAAATATGTTCTGTTCAGTTCTGTCCTGAAACTGTTCCATGTAAATGGCAGTCCTGTCAGGTGTATACGGCTAATCAACCTCGTATTAACTTCATATGGATTTGAAGTGTCTGTCTAATAACAATAGCAGGTACTGTTCTAAGAACATTGCATGTTTAATTTACTCAGTCTTCACAACCACTGTATGAGGCAGATGCTGTCATTACTCCATCTCGTAGATAGAGACGCTGAAGCAGAGAGAGGTCTGTGAACTGCCCTTTCACCGCTAGCTACTACCTGGGTACAGGGTCTGACCCCAGGCAGGCTGGCTTCAGAACCTGTGGTCTTAACCATAGTTTCTTATGTTAAACCTTTGGTGCTAATTGTGTTTTGGAATTCAGAATTTTCCAGGTTTAATTAAAAATGGGATATGATGCATATTCCTTTATAATACTTCTAGTGGAGTCTGGAGCAGCACCCTATAATCAAACTTACTAGTATTTCTGCAGCAGCTCATAATGAATGCTCATACTGAGTGGATTAAATAAAGACAGTGCATAGCCTCATCATTTCAGGTCAAGTTTTGTTGCCAAATGAGTTTTGAAAAAAAAATTTTTTTTCAGAACCCTGCGGATTTTGGATGTTGAATAAGCAGTTGAGAATTCACTGTGCAGAGCCTCTCACAGAGGTCTTCTCGAATGGAGTGAGGTTAGGGAAGGTGTAGGAAAAGGGAGTTGCACTGAATTCACAGTTCTCATTTTAAACAACTGAAATACTTTTCTTTTTCTCAAATCAATGAGCATGGATCACTTTTTGCAAAGTTTAGCCAATACAGAAAGGCTTTTATAAAGAATAGAGTGAAACTTACCTGTAATCTTACCATTCAGAGAGATCAACTATTTATTGACCTTCTGGACTTCCTTTATTTTATTTTATTTTTTTACTTTGTTTTTATTGGATTTCTCCATTACCATTATCTCCCTCATACCCTCTGCCCCACGCGAGCACCACACGTGCCCATGCCCAGCAGCTCTTCTTCCTCTCGATCGACGCCTCCCCCGGAGCTGTCCTCCTCTCTGAGTCTGTCTCTGGTTTGCTTGTTAGTTCAGTTCGTCCAGTAGGTTCCGCACATGAGTAAATTCATATGGTATTTGTCTTTCTCTGACTGGCTTATTTCACTTAGCATGTTTTCCAGGTCCATCTCTGCTGTCGTAAAGGGTGAGGTTTTTCCTTTTTACGGCCAAGTAGTATTCCATTGTGTATATGTACAATAGTTTTATCCACTCATCTACTGATGGGCACTTGGGTGACCTAGACTTTCTTTACGTGTAGTGAACACATGTAGATTATTTTAAGTGGGCTCACTTTGCCTAGATTCAGATTCCTTCTCTGACCCTAACTGGATGTGTGGTCCTGGGGAAATTAACCAATCCGTGCCTCAGTTTCTTTATCTAATCAGTGAAGAGTATGATGGTGCCTATCCATTAGGTTTGTGTAAGGATTAAATGAATGAATGATGTGTAAAGCACTGGGAACAGTGCTAAGAGCATAGTGCCCATCAACTGTTAGCTGTTTTTATTTCATATTTTGCCACTTGCTACTTTCAGTTTTCACTTAATAGAGCATGGGGATTATTCAAATCAAATGGACACATAATTTTTAATTGCCACATAGTACTATTTTATATGGATATTTCTTGATCTATTTAAACACTGCAAATGAGTATACTTGTATCTAATTCTTTTTTTTACTTTGCCCAGCTATCTCATTAGATTAATTCCTAGAAGCAAAATTGCTGATTTAAAGCATACGCACTTAAAATGTTTGATACAAATTGCCCAGTTTACATTAAAACTTTTTTGTTGTTTCCATGTTTTTGCTATTTTATGGACCCTTGGTCTGCTTCACTTTATACACTTGATTTTAAAAGCCAGGATTTCCAGTATCTGAAATCTAAATCCAAATTTCGGTCTGGAAGGTTTTTAAATTATTACTCTGGGGAAGCCTGTTACATATTTTATTTGCCTTTTCCAACATTTTCACCGTACTTATTAGTTCCAGGGTAAGAACAAGAACTTGAAGCTTTATGTGCCATATCACAAATGAAATCATCTTTGGGTACACTAGCGTTTTAACTCGACTGTTACATTTAGTTAGGTTTTCTAGTTGGGCTAGGGGGCTTCCTCCTAGGAAGGCAAAAGTTTTTAACTAGTACTCTGCAGTTCCGTGGACTGCAGATCTTGAAGACCCCTAGTCATGATTCCCGGGGGGTGTGAGGGCGGCAAGAACCGGCTGACCCGAGAGCCACTTCTAGGGAGGGTTGGCTTCTGCGGTGCGATCCTTGCCGGTTTGCTGTCTGTTCTCTAAGAAACTGTTCAGAATAGCGGGTGCCGCAAAGTGCTCTCAGATGCTCACACTGTGTTCTGAAGACTCTTCTCAGTAAGTCATGTGAAATTACTGTTGAATTGGCTCCCAGGGAAGACAGTCCTCTGCTTTACCTTTTCAACCTCAGGACCTTGTCATCGATGCCATTAAAGCAGCCTGAGTAGGGCTTTTCAAACCATGTTCCCATAACCCCTTGCGGAAAGGGGAAGCCAAGTTGTCCACCTAAATCGGAACACCTCAGCTGCTGTCAGGTTAATATGTTGTACTATTGCAATTCCTTCTGCCTAAGATTTCCTTTGAAAAATGGATCCTGCACCCTTAATAACAGCAACAACAAACTCTTTTTTTAAAAAAAGATTTTATTTATTTATTTTTAGAGAGATGGGGAAAGGAGGGAGAAAGAGAGGGAGCGAAACATCAATGTGTGGTTGCCTCTAGCACACCCCATACTGGGGACCTGGCCTGCAACCCAGGCACGTGCCCTGACTGGGAATCAAACCCGTGATACTTTGGCTCACAGGCCCGTGCTCAGTCCACTAAGCTACACCAGCCAGGACAACAACAAACTCTTTTTATTTTTTTTATTTATTTTTTTTTAATTTTATTTATTTATCTTTAGAGGTGAAGGGATGGAGAGAGGGAGAGAAATATCAATGTGTGGTTGCTTCTCATGTGTCCCCTGCTGGGAACTGGCCTGCAACCCAGGCATGTGCCCTGACTGGGAATCGAACCTCGATCCTTTGGTTCATAGGCCCGAGCTCAATCCCCTGAGCCACACCAGCCAGGGCACAACAAACTCTTTTTAATAGTCCAGTGTTTACTGATGCTGGATATTGGTCCTGAGCAAACTAAAGGGGGTGTGCAGAGTAAGGGGTTGAGAGAAATGGCGATTGTTCTTTCAGAGACCAAAAGCTCTGAAAATTGTGCTCCTGTGGGACATTTGTCATTCCTAAAGTGTTCCGGCATAAGCCAGATTTCTGTTGTTTCAAAATTTGGTCCCCAGAGCTAGCTCAGAGGTCCAGCCTGGAGGGTTTAGTAGCCACTCTTGGTATAAAGGCTTACAGTTTCATTAAAGGTCTGCTCCCATGGGTGCTAGTGAGGCCCATAGCTAAGGGCCTGGAGGTCACTATGTTAACATTTCATTTATAAGACAAATGAGAACTGCATTCTGCCTCCTTTTTTGCCTGTTTGGTAGCAGCAGTTATTTCTAAGTGGCATCCAGGTATCTAGCCTCTGTATATACTCCTCTCTGGATCTGTTAAATTCTCCTTTGTACTCTCTATTAAGCTTATTAAAGGGATGGGCAAGAGAGGCTGACATTTATTGAGCACCTGCTATGTGCCAGGCACTGTGCTAGGTGCTTTGAATGTATTATTTAATATGCAAAACAGCCCAGTGAGCTAGGTACTCTCATCCCTAATTTCAGGTGAGCAAAACTAAGTCTGGAGAGGCTAAGGAACTTTCTTCTAACTCAGGTTTCACTGTTTTAATTATAAAAGATGTATAAAATGGTGATGGTTTTCTTTCAGACCTATAAACCCAGTTTTGTTCTCCCCCTTTTTCTTACGCTTTGTGGTATTGGTTCCTCTTCGGTCACTCTTGCATGGAAAGGTGATCTACAGACAGCCTACTTGTGGCTTGCCATAAGACCGTGAATCCTAACTGTGCTGTTACTGGCTTCTCCCAGGGTCTTATCCTTCCCCCAAAGCTGGAGCGACTCTGGTCGTGTACAAGGACCTGCTGGTGCTGTTCGGTGGCTGGACTCGGCCAAGCCCTTATCCCCTACACCAGCCAGAGAGATTCTTTGATGAAATACACACTTACTCACCCTCTAAAAACTGGTAAGCCACAAAGATAAGATCTTTTCAATCTGGAGTAAAATATTTTAAATGAGTGGATTTCCTTGTCTTTTTTTGTGTTCAGAAATCTCCTTGAGAATTTGGTGAAAAACTATGAACTCTTTTTCCAGAAAAAAACAATTGACATATGCACTTGTTTTTGCCTACAGTTTCAGAGGGTTTCCAGGACCCCCTTAAAACCTAAAGTTAAGAACTCTTATTCCAAAGAGAAAAAGTGGGAGAGATACATTCCTCTTCCAAGAAATATGAATGAGCCAGTTAAAAACAGGGATTTCTTCAGTTTTGGCTGCTTATTCCCAGGAGCGCCATGGGTCCAGATGGGTCCTGACTTCTCGGCTTCCTCCTGACTTTATATTAGGTGGAACTGCATCGTGACAACCCATGGGCCACCTCCCATGGCCGGCCATTCCTCCTGTGTGATAGAGGATAAAATGATCGTCTTCGGTGGCTCCTTAGGATCTCGGCAAATGTAAGTATATTTGGCTTGCTGTCTGTCATCCTGAAGGTAAGTACTCCTGGGAATAACAGGTCAGAAAAGTGAACTTGTCAGGGTCCGTGTTGCTGAACATGTCTCAGATTAATCCAGTTAGTTATCGGACCTTGACATTCCAATTTTTCCTCCCCTAGTCACGTACCAGTACAGTTGGGAAACTTGCTCCGTAGAATCAGGGCTGTGTAATCGCTTTTTGTTTGGTGTGGTTTTCTTCAGTGGGATCACATTCTGATGGAACTCCACCTAGTCTGCTTTTACTTGTGCCTGCAGAAGGTCCCCTTCCAAGAAACAGTACTTTTTCTTGCTCTCCTCTGTGCCCAGTTTGTGCCCTTCGGGGTTTTAGAGGAGGAGAGAGGTAGATGAACAGGACAGGTGGAAATGGCTCACTCTCCAAATGGGCTGGGCTGGGGGAGTGGGTAGGAGCAAGAAAACTGTGCCGGGTCTGACATACTGCTGTTGGGCTGTTCTTCACGCGCACTGTCCGCTCCACCTCTGGCCACCACCGAGCAGCCCAGGCCAGAGCCGAGAGCCAGAGTCCTCCCTCTGAACCACTGTGTACTGACTTGGCAGTGTGCGTTCTCCTCCAGGTGAGGGGGTTAAGGGCTTAAGGCATCGGAGCTCTTACTGTGTGCTCCAGTGTGTGAATAAGGACTTTCCAGAGCAGACCATAAAGCAGAGACTGCCTGCCTCCAGGAGTCTGTCCTTGCCACGCTAGTAGTCCCTTGGGGGTTGGAGAGGACAGTTTGTCCTTGATGAAACCACAGCTCTCATTAGCCATGGTGAAATTACTTTTTGTAGCCAGAATCGATAAATCATTATCTCCTTCCATTTGAATAATTTTTTTCTTCCTTCTGGTTTTTGCTTTTGAAAAACTGTATCTTAACCCTGGTCAGTTAGTTTAGTTGGTTAGAGTGTTGTCCTGATATGCCAAGGTTGCAGGTTCGATACCACCCCCCGCCCCGACCCTAGTCTGGGCACATACAAGAATCAACCAATGAAGGCATAAATAAGCGAAACAACAAATTGATGTTTCTTTCTCTTCCTCTCTCTTTCTCTCTAAAATCAATAAAAAAAATTTAAAAAAGAAAGACTATACCTTGGCCAGTAGCTGTTTCCTGCCGTCATCTATTAATTCTTTAGGTATAGTGTGT
Organism: Trachops cirrhosus; assembly: GCA_028533065.1. Classification (NCBI taxonomy): domain Eukaryota; kingdom Metazoa; phylum Chordata; class Mammalia; order Chiroptera; family Phyllostomidae; genus Trachops; species Trachops cirrhosus. Next base: position 8,362,376 of record CM052542.1, on the reverse strand, counting down.
AACAACAGGCATGACTCACACAAGCAAGGCCTCTTGGGTCAGTGGAAAGAACAAAGGTCTGATGGTCTAGGGATGGGTTCCAAGGGAAGAAGCGGAAGAATACAGTTCAGCTCTGCTGGTGTGGCTCGGTGGACTGAGTGCCGGCCTGTGAACCACAGGGTCGCTGGTTCTGATCCCAGTCAGGGCACGTGCCCGGGTTGTGGGCCAGGGCCCTGGTTGGGGGCGCATGAGAGGCAACCACACATTGATGTTTCTCCCCTCTCTTTCTCCCTCCCTTCCCCTCTCTCTAAAAACAAATTAATAAAATCTTTTAAGAAGAAAAACATACAGTTTTAAGTGCTAACTATGAGCATGGCACTTTATGGGACATCTTTATAAGTGTAACGTCATTTATATCAGCTCTTATGGTCCCCAGTAGCTCCCACTTCCTTCATCCTTATGTCCTTATCTTACAGGAGCAATGATGTCTGGGTCCTTGACCTCGAGCAGTGGGCGTGGTCCAAGCCAAACATCTCTGGCCCCAGTCCTCATCCTCGAGGTGGCCAATCTCAGGTGCTCAGGAATTAAAATAACTGTTCAGCAAGCACTGTAGCATCTTTCAGTTAGGTCGGGAGAGGGAGGGAGGGAGTCGGGTACGATGCCGACATGCATAAGCCAAAAGAGAGTTTGTCGTTGCTTTTGCTGATATTTGCTTTTCATCTTCTAATGGGTTACATATATTTTTAGTGGCTTTATATTATGCCTCTCCTCAAAGCATTTACTTTGCTGTTTCTCTTAAGAGAACCCTGCCTTTTATGTGGTTGGCACTCTCATGTTAATACTTGATCAACAAAGAATATTTGCATTCAGGTGAACCATCAGTTTGTTCACAGGGACCAAAACTGACTTGGGAGAAGACAGAGCTTACTATGGTAACTGGAAGTAAGACTCCCACTTAGGAGCTGGGTAGGCTGTTTTCATATACGGCTGAAGCATAGGTCAGATGCCGTGTCTTTATGGTTTTATTTCAAATTTCTTTCTGTCCCCAGATTGTCATAGATGACGCAACCATATTAATCCTCGGAGGGTGTGGCGGTCCCAATGCTGTGAGTATGGCTGCCGTGGCATTCCCACGCACGTGCTGCTGAGTGTTCAAACCTGCCTCCCCTCTCTCATCTCAAGACTTTCTGTGGCATTTTCACTGAGAGCACCTTTTCCCTTTGGGTGTATAGTCTTTGTATTTTCTGTCTAGTTTCTCTGTTTTTTGGGGGGAGTAAGGAGTTCTTTTAATCAGAAACATTCATCCCTTGAATATTCATATCTGTTTTTTTCCTACTCCTACTTCCTCTTTAGGCTGTAAGGTTTGCTGCTATCATTCTTTTCAAGGAGGAATGGGACATGAAAGCAGGTTCAGCTCTGACTGGTGTGACTCAGTGGGTTGGGCACTGTCCCACAGACCGAAAGGTCTTTCAGTTCCCAGTCAAGGCACATGCCTGGCTTGTGAATCTGGCTCTCAGTTGGGGGTGTGCGAGGGGCACCAGGTTGATGTTTCTCTCCCCCTTTCTCCCTCCCTTCCCCTTGCTTTAAAAATAAGTCAATGAAATTTAAAAAAAAAAAAGAATACTGGCTCAGAAAGTTATGGAGACATATTATCGACCTCCCCCTCCCACACATACACACGCACACACACAACCACAGGCAAAATTCAAAACCACTTTAAATTGATTCATGGGTCACAAGCACAATTTTTTGTGCCTAGCCAACGATAATATATGAATGAGCAAAGGCACAGATGAATGAGTAATAAAGATTTTGCTGTTCTTTCTGAAGAGCCCATACACTCTCAAGACCAGATGGCACAGCCTTGGGATTTCAGGTCTGTGTATGCTTTGTAACAGGAGCCACCCCTGAGTCCTGCCGTTGGTCCTTCTCTTCCAGCTGTTCAAGGACGCCTGGTTGTTGCACATGCGCTCGAGTCCCTGGGCCTGGCAGCCACTCAAGGTGGAAAACGAAGATCATGGGGCCCCAGAGCTGTGGTGCCATCCAGCTTGCCGGGTAAGCGGGGACCTGGCAGGCCAGCAGGAGGAGAGGTCCCGAAATGTAAAGCCAAGTTAACTTGTCAGATTTACAAGCAAATTTGTATGGAAAATTAACACAGCTGGATGTCACAGAATAGGTAGATCTTAACCGTAGCTCCTTGGGAGTTTCTCACATTATGAATCACTAGAAGAAAAAACTTAGTGGGCCCCCCTCATCCTTTAAGTCCCAGCTTTAAGCATCTCTTTGTCTACAGAATTTTCGCCAGGATCCCGTAAGGATCCCCCAAACAAAAACTGATTCCTCCCTCCACTCTGTCCTTGTACTGTAGACATAATTCTAATGCTAGCACATGTCATGCTCTAGCAACAAATTGCCCCCGTGTCTGCCCGCCCTGCTGACCTGGAAAGCAGACTGTGTTATTTTCATCTCTGTATCTCAGGTACTGGCAAAATGCCTGGCGTATCCCAGATGCTCCTCATAAAATGTTTGATAGTTGCATGAATGATCAGAACTGAGCACAGGTCTTTTGCCTTCCAGGTGGGGCAGTGTGTGGTGGTCTTCAGCCAGGCTCCCAGCGGAAGAGCCCCACTCAGCCCCAGTTTGAACTCGCGCCCGTCACCTATCAGTGCCACTCCTCCAGCCCTGGTTCCCGAAACCCGAGAGTACCGCTCACAGTCGCCAGTAAGGAGCATGGATGAAGCTCCTTGTGTTAACGGCCGCTGGGGAACCCTGAGACCCAGAGCTCAAAGGCAGACCCCCTCAGGTTCCCGGGAAGGAAGCCTTTCCCCAGCCAGAGGAGATGGCTCTCCCGTCCTCAATGGTGGCAGTTTATCTCCAGGAACAGCAGCCGTAGGTGGCTCTTCCTTGGACAGCCCCGTACAGGCCATGTCTCCTAGCACTCCGTCTACCACCGAAGGGTATGACCTAAAAATGGGACTTTCTTTGGCCCCGCGACGAGGGTCACTACCAGATCAGAAAGATCTGAGATTAGGGTCAATAGATCCAAACTGGGATCTAAAACCCGCCTCCAGTAGCAGTCACATGGACGGTGTGGACAGCAGGACAGCCGGGGGGAGTGTGAGGCACCTCCCCGAGCAGGCGAACGGCGTGCACACCCCGCCGCATGTGGCCAGTGCCCTTGCCGGGGCCGTCTCCCCCGGTGCCCTGCGTCGGAGCCTGGAAGCCATCAAAGCAATGTCATCCAAGGGCCCCTCGGCCTCCGCAGCACTAAGTCCTCCTCTGGGATCCTCTCCAGGCTCCCCGGGGAGTCAGAACCTGAGCAGCGGAGAGACGGTGCCTGTTCCCCGGCCAGGGCCCGCCCAAGGAGATGGACATTCCTTACCTCCCATTGCCCGCCGCCTGGGCCACCACCCTCCACAGTCCCTGAATGTTGGCAAACCCTTGTACCAGAGTATGAACTGCAAGCCCATGCAGATGTATGTGCTGGACATTAAAGACACCAAGGAGAAGGGGCGGGTCAAATGGAAAGTATTTAATAGCAGTTCTGTGGTCGGACCTCCTGAAACCAGCCTGCATACAGTGGTACAAGGCAGGGGCGAACTCATCATATTTGGAGGACTCATGGACAAAAAACAGAATGTGAAGTACTATCCAAAAACAAACGCCTTGTACTTTGTTCGAGCAAAGAGATAATATGTTGTAAACCCCTTTCCCTTTCTGTGGCTTTTAATTTGGAATTTTCCAGCGTGCAAGTGTTTGGACTGAGAACTAGGAAAAACAAAGGACAAAATTACTCCCATAAACCAAAACCCCAATTCCCAACCTCACTCACTCCAGGCTGGGATCAAATCTCCATTAAGAGAAAATTATATATAAATATATATTATATAGCCAACTCTGTTTACAAAGAGGGAGAGATCTCTGTCCTGGTTCAGACAAAATCGTTGCTGTGTTTTAGCAGAGGCTGTGCTGCCTTTTTCTACTTTGCTGGTAACAAGACCAAGAATTGAGGGAACAGACTAATACCAGAACTTTCCTAAAGGAACCGAAGAGGCCACCGTAAATCTTGACATGGCTTTCTCAGAGTTAGAGAAAGGAGAGGCGTGCGGCAGCTGCACCAGCGGGGGTTTCGGATGCGTGTGCTTCGGGCGCTGGTGGGGTGACAGTGGCCCGCAGAACGCTGTTCCTCCCCTGCTCTCAGACCTGGAGGACCTGCGGAGACCTCCGCGGCGGTGTCCGCGCCTGGCTCCTTCCATCCTCTGGGACGGGGGCAGTTGCCCGGCAAAGGATTTTGGCCCGCGTCTGTGTGCCAGGACCCTCGTGAAACAGCGTGTTGCGGCCACACCTGTCCACCTAGTGTCTTTTGGTATTTTGAGTGCTCCCTCCGTGTCTCGGAAAACATTTCGGTGTCTGATCGTGGAATTTCCTGACAATCGTGCTTGATTACAAGTTGCCAAAAACCACACTTGTTCTCTTTTCTTTCCCGTTAAAACTTGATCTTCAGAAGCTGCCTTTCTTTTCTTTATTTCTTTTTTTTTTTTTTTTTTTGCATATGGAGATTTTTTAAAGCTCTAAGACCTTTCTCACTTTTTGTTTCTTTTATAAAGCTCAAGTGCTCAGAGAGATCTCTTGAAATATTTCTGGAATGCTTTCTCTGGTGTCACTAAGGGGCCGGTAGGGAATTTCGAGATGCCAGTGTCAGGAGAGATCTTGAAGCACCATCTACTATTTTTTTCTTATGAGCTGCTTTTTACTTCCAAAGCACAGTGAACACCCATCAACAGTTCCTTCTAGAAATTACTTTTGCCCTTGTTGTGACATGCATTTTTCTGCCTGGCCATTACCCAGTGATTGGGTTGAGTATCTCGAGGCTTGACCTCTTGGATGCATGTTTGACCTTGGGAGCAGCTCCTTCTTTGTGATTTATCTTGTTCCCGTGTCACCCAGACAGGGCTTGGGTTTTTTTAATGTCATTTCTGAGATAAGTTGCCACCAGCTGGGGAATTTCTTTGGTTGATGCAGGAAGTTACATGGTCTCAAAAACCATGGCCTGGACACATTGGAACCTCTTAAGTGTGGATTTTTGATAATTTCTCATGACTTCTCATCAATGAAAAGAGGATTTTTATTTTGTCTTTTAAGATTTAAATTTCAAAACATTGCATTTCCCACCCCCACGCGCTCCTTTTTCTTGTTAGCATTTCCCAAGCACAGCCTGCAGCTGGCTCTGGGTCCCGGCTTTCAGCCCACGCCCAGCAGTCTGTCTGAGAGGTGTGTTTGCTCCCATTTCATTACGTTGTTCATTACTCATGCCGTGCCGAGTCCTTTCCCCTAACCATTAGCTTTTCCTGTGTGGTCTCGGTGGGAGAAGCTCCCTGGCGCCAGGCCCGGGGAAGGGCCCGCTCGCTCGCAGAGAGGGGCACGTGTTCCCGAAACAGCTCTCTGTGCTCCCTTGGATGAGGGGACTACCACGTGTCTGCCACTGTGGTGTCCAGCTGCCCACAGCGCAACGCGTAGCTTTCCAGACTCCCTGCTCCGGGGCTGCTGCCGGTCCTTTTTTTGGCAAAGACTGTTAGATCACATGGGGTCCCTCCTCACACGAGAAAGCCGGCCTGAGAGATGAGCCATTTTGGCATTACTGCTGCTGCCGAACCTTGTGCAGGACATCGCCCTCGTGCATGGGACAGTGCCTCCAAACTCAGTTCTCATTTAAATATAAAGGATTAGGAAGCCCGGAAGTGCAGAGTCCCAACTTCGTAATCTGTCCTTTTGTCCCGTGGCCTTCCTGAGCCAGCTGTTGACTTGTCGGTCCTTCTGCTTTCCCCAAGTAGGCAGATAACGGAGAGGATTCCCTTAGAAGGTAGCCCGGCTCCTCGGAACTCCCTGGCACCCCAGGACCGCCTGCACCCCTCGGAACCAGACCATCTGTTTACAGCTCTTCGAGAAAAATCTGCCTCGTGTCTGCCCAGTGGTGTTGGTCTTGCTGGCTCGGGGGCACCGTGAGCATGTACCTTGGGAGAGCGACTCGGCACAGTCAAGGTGACGGCTGCCTCGGGCCGAGGAGCCACACGTGCGGCGGGACTTCCGGCGTCTCGGCCAAGGTGACCGTTTCCACGGCGCCTCGGATGCCTCAGGCAGATCTGATTGAACCACATCTCCGGTTTTGACATGACGCCAATTTTGTCTTAAAACTCACTGAGAAAAATGAGACAAAATATTTTTTTTAAACCCTCAGGAGCACCTAAAGGAAATATTTATCAGTATTTAAGTATTTAAAGTACATTTTGTTTCTACTTGAAGCTTTAACCCCTTCCATTCCTGCAAGTGTGCCTTGGAGAGCCCCCGTGTCATGCTGACCTCCCGGCCACCGCGGCGACCTCACGTGAGAGTCTGAGTCTCTTCCCCCGCTCTTGGACAGAGCTTCCTGTCTTCCCCTGTTGCAGTCCGGGCAGCAGAGAGGGTTCTGTGTTTTTGTTCATGTTTTCACCCTTACTCTACGTTTGGATGGTGGGCCCCACTACCTCCACCCACCCCGCATTTGGGAGCACAGATTAGGTGCCGAAAAAGCTTAAATTTAGTTGTAAGATCCTACTGGGCTTATTCTCCTCCCTGCCCTCTGTGGATTGATTTGACTTTAATGTTTGAGTTTTATATCAAGAGCTGAAACTATGAACTATCCTAAGAACTGTGTTGGAACTCTTTAAAATTTAAAAAAAAAAAGGGAGAAAAGGAAGAAAAAACCAACGGAAGAAATCCTGACGTTGGAGGACAGAAAGCCACCAGCCGATGGAGAATAAAGGGATGCCTCCCTTCCTTTCCACTCTCTCTTCCTGGGTTTCCTTCTGCTTTGCTTCTTTCCTTCCCTTGGAAGTGGTATTCCTGACTGGGTTGTCCGTCCTTGTCCGTGTGGCGATCCCGGCATGGTGATGTGCTCTGCTCCGCATTATCTGTGGTCTCTGGCCAGCGCGCAAGTCAGTGGGGAGGAGCTGAACACACCCAGGGGCAAGGAGGCTGAATTCTGAGGCCTGGGTCCCGCGCAGCCTCCCCACAAACTACAGAAGGCATGTTTGCATGGTCACCAGTAAGTGGCTCCCTCTCACCATGGTCATTGTCAAATCAGAGCAAATCCGAGGCTTTGCCTCCATCTCTGCTCTTCTCTCCTTGCTCTGCTCCCCTCCCACCAACCAGGGTTCTTGCCAGTGCACACCTGGTGTGCCCTGGCGAAGCTGGTGCTGAGCGACGTTTCCCATAAAACTCAGGGGTCCCGGGTGGCTTACCCTGAGAGGATCATTTTAGGCACATACTTGTGTAGGAATGAAAAGTGGATATGATTTCATTGATATTTAAATCTCTGTCAGTTTCATTTTTTTTGTTGTTTTCCCCTGATGACTTTTTAGCAATTTAACAAATAAAACAAAATAGACAGAATCGTCTGAACTGTTTTATTGTAGAAAAGAAACAAAGCCGGGCTGGAGAGCAAGTGACGTTGGAAGCGTAGTTGGAAAGCTGTTCTCTCCGGGCGGGTTGTGTGTTGGGGTGGAGGCGGAGAGTTGCCCTTCCCTGAGGACAGCGTCGCTTCATACCGAGCAGCTCTCCACCGTGCTCGAAGGACTTGGTGTTTCAGAGCCTCGGTGCCCCCTGCAGTGGAGACCTGAGCGAGCTGCCGAGTGGGGCAGAGTCCTGGGGGCCAGGTCGACAGCTACACCATGGCCGGCCTCCTGAGCTAAGGCGGGGATACGAGGCTCCAGGGCCTGGAAACAACATAGCGAGTGGTGCCTGGGAACCCACCCTGAAGCCTGGAGGCCTGGGCTCTCCTCCCTGCCTCCCCCTACTGACGGTTCAACCTTGGATACAAATTTCCTCACCCATGAATATAGTTGTTTCTCTTTTACAGCATCGTGAGAATTGAAGTGGGATATGCAAAGCACTAGCCCAGTACCTGGCGCATAGTAGGTGCTCAAAACCTGGTGGCTCTTATTTATAATTAGCCCTTGAGGAAGATAACGGGACCTTGAAGGAGTGGGCTGGTCTTGGTGTGGGAATTGTTAGGCGCATGCCCACACTAAGGATTATGCAAGTCTGCAGTTGTCGGGGTCATCTTTACATGTCGTGAGAACCTCAGAGGCCTTTGCCTCTCGAGAGCAGTCAGCAGCAGCTGCTGCCATAAATCAGGTCGGAATTGTCCGTTGTTTAATCTCCCTTTCAGGCTTCATTCTTTGATTTGCCAGTCACATTCGGCCTCTGGTACATTGTTCACCTGGATTCAAAGGTACATTTAGTTGGCTGTCAGTTTGGAAGTGTCAGTTGGGAGCCGACGACAGGAGTCTGCCCACCTGTGTGGGACCTAGGCGGAGCCTAGGCGGAACCGGAAGCGATTGGCTGAGTGTGTGCCAGTTTCTTACACCCCTGGGGCTTTGTGCTGAGCACCGTTTCATTCTTTTCACTCCCTACACATGGATCGTCAGCCTTACTCCAGGCTCAGTTTTTGTAGGCCTACAGCTCCTGTCTCAAGCTGCCTGATGACACTTTTATTTCGTTTATTTTTTAGAGAAGAGAGGGAGAGAAATCCATGTGTGAGAGAAGCATCAATTGGTTGCCTCTTGCATGCACCCCAACCAGGACTTGCCAGCAACCCAGTCATGTGCCCTGACTGGGAATCGAACCAGTGGCCTTTTGCTTTGCGGGATGATGCTCAACCAACTGAGCCACACAGGTCAGGGCAAAACTTTAACAGTGTGGTCTGATGCCGGCCACACTCTTTTCTGTACTTTATGTCACACAGCCAAGGAGAGTGTGGTGTGAGGAAGGGCCTTGGGTGTAAAGGGCCCAGCACCGTGTGCTGACAGCTGCTGTGTTGGCAGTGGGGGAGGCAGGGCGACTGTTCTGAATGCTTCCACCATTGCCCTTGTGGAAGGGTTGGGCTGTACAAGGTCAAGTGGGGAGAAGCCCTAGGGATGAGATTTCAGGGTCATCGGGAAGAACTTCGTTACAGTCAATTCTGTGTAACAGGTGGAATCCCAGTGTTGCCTGGATCACAGTCTATGGGATGGTCAGTGTGTAGGGTGCCAGGGGTGACTGGTGGTCCTGGAAAGGCCCTCCATGCCCAGTCTTCAGGGCAGGTCGGTCCTGTGAGGCTTCCTACAGCGTGCCGACTCCGTCGGTCCGAGCCGGAGGCCATGATGAGCACGCCCTGCTGTGAAGGCCATCAGAGCATGAAGACGAGCGATGTGATCGGCCCCAGGTCAGAGGGCGTGTGGGAGCAGAGAAGAGGGGACTTGCTGACCTGGGGAGAAACCTTAATGCTGAGAACACGTGACCTCAGAGACGGTCACGACTCACCTAAGGCCTTGCAGGAGTTGGCAGCCACTGCTTTCCTGTGCGGGCCCTGCACCGCACGCCCGGCCACTCCCGTGGGTACCAAAGGACCGGAGGCCTGCACACATTAGGTCCAGGCTGCAGCACCTAGCTGGGGAAAAGGCAGTTCCAGGCTGTGCTTTCTCCTCAGGTCTTAGCAGCTCCTCTCCAGCTGGCTCTGTGGGAAGGCAGTGCAGGAATCACTGACTCTGCACATGTCACTACCCCGAGTAGCTCTTCGGCCCAAGACGGCCTCACGTCACCCTGATCTGGGGTTTGAGCACCCTCAGGCCCAGGAAGGACAGGAGGCATCACCTGCACATCCAGCAGGCTGGCCTGATTTTAGTGCTGCCGCCTGTGATTAGGGTTTACCCTGGCTTTTCTGTGCCTGCCCACCTCCCCCAGGTAGAGGGAGGCATGCCCAGCTGAGGTCCGCCTCGGAAGGTCCGCCTTCTGTACTGTGGCCGTAACTATCCCCTACTGCTTCTCTACACTGTACCAACAAAAGCAGCTTAGCATTCTTGTGGATTCGTTGTGAGGGAATGATTTCCCCATTGCTGGAAATGTTCAAGCAGAGAGGAATGATTGCCTGGGTTGGGGTGACAGAGCTGATTTATGCATCAGATCAAGAATGGAGCCAAGGGAGTCCTAGATGCCCTTGCAACCCTTGAGACATTCTGTGGGCTCCGAAAGGACTTCCTAGAGAGGATGCAAGACAGGGACATAGGCACCGGCTTTGGACCAGGAAAGACCTTGGTTAAAAAGCTGACCGTGTCCCTTTGACCACCCCTCTGAGTCTCAGTTTTGTCAGTAAAATGGCAATGATGCTGCCCTCCTCACAGGTTAGCAATTTAGCTGGAACCAGCAGTAATTGTTCCTGTAGGAAATGGATGTGATTCCCCAAAATACCACCTGGGGGCGCCCTGTGAAAGGCTTTGAGTCCTGGGTGCTCTGTCAGAGGCAGCCTTAAGGAGGAAACAATGTGCTGGAGGAGACAAATGCCCCTTTCCCCAGACCTCTGTTGGTAAAGCCTGGGTAGGGCCACTTCTCTGGCATCTCCCATGCTTCTGAGCACCATTGCCAGGCTGGCCTGCCTGCCCTCTGTGCCCCCGCCCCCACCTATGGGAAAGCCCGTGTTTCCCCCACGGGGCTGGGCTCTGGGCCCAGGCCCTGTCAGCAGGCACAAAGCTAAGCTGGTGTTTTGAGTTAAGTGTCTAAAAGGCTGGCAGAGTGTGCCGTGCCCCCACCAAGGAACTTGTCTGCGTACCCGCTGCAGGACAGGGGAGGGCGCAGGGCCAGGCCTTACCAGGCAGAAGTCTGGGAGGAAGAAGGAAGCTCCCGCCCCAGAGCCGAGGGTCCCGGGCTGCCGCCCACCCACAGGAAGGCCAGGAGAGCCCAGGACCAGCCGGGGGAACGTTCATTCTCAGCGCGCGTGCCCTGAGCTCGTACTGAACCCTGGGGCATGGAGACCCGCAGCCATTACTCTGGGCGCAGTGGGAAGCCGCCAGAGGGTTTTAAGCAGGGCAGTGACACAGGAGGCCATCCGGGTCAAGGACACAAACCTTGCTGCCGAGCCCCGAGCCCAGGCCTGGCACACTGCAGCCTCAAGAACTCCCTGGGCATGATCTGGCAGCTCCAAACCCAAATCCTGTGTTTAAAAATGGAATCTGGACATCTTTAATTTGCCCCTCCTCTCTACCCTGCTGCCCTGCTTCTCAGTGTAGTGGCCTAGTTCTTTGATTTTATTCCCAACAGCGTGTGGAATACCCAAGGGCAAGGTCAGAGTCTCTTTCACTATTTCCTCCCAGTGTCCAGCCTGAGCAAGGAGTGCTCGTAAATATCCAACAAATACATGTCCTAGCCCACTCGTACTGGGAATGACCACCCCGCTTCCTCACTGGAAGGGCCTCTGCAGGCCCTTCTCCAAGCTGAAGCCCTAGCCAGTTGTCAGTCAACACATTTTCACAAAGTTTTTACTGTATGTCAGACATTTCCAGGGAGTAGGGATTATTAGGGGCTGAATTATGCCCCCCGGGAAAACTGAATGTTGAAGTCCTAACCCCAGTACCTCAGTGTGTGATCACATTCGCATGTAGGGGCTTTGCGGGAGGCGATTAAAGTGAAGGCAGGCCATTGGAGTGGGCTGTAAACCAATACGACCGCTGTCCTAATAGGAGGAGGAAATCTGGACACGGACTCGTACAGAGGACAGCTGATGTGGAGACACCTACCCGCCACCGAGGCAGGCAGGCCTGGAGCAGATCTTCCCTCTGCCCTCAGAAGGACTAGCCCCACCAACACCGTGACCTCCAGCTGCTAACCTCCAGGACTGCATGCATTTCTGAAGCCGCGCAGCCTGCCGTCCTCTCCAGGAAAGGAATACAGGGATATGACAACAAAAAGCCTTGGCTGGTACCCTCAGGGAGCTTATGATGTCCAGGTGAGGGAGACAGACAATACATTTTAAAATGTCAAGGTCAAGAACAGGGTGGTGTGAGAGAGCAAGCCTGGGGCAAATCCTGGAGCTGTGGCAGGGAAGACCTCTCTGTGCAGCCACGTTCGTGGGGGAAGCAGCCGCCCATTTGATGTACTGGGGCCGGTGCTTAGAGCTGCAGGTGCCGGGAACTGCAGGGCGGAGGCCCTACGGGGCACAGGAAAAGGCCAGGAGAAGAGGGTGGCGGTTGGAATGAAAAGCCGGACATCAGGGGCCAATCACAGAAGGCCTTGAAGGCATGGTGTTTGGGTTTTATTCTGAGGCAGCGAAGACTCTAATCACAGGCGTGGTACTGCCGGATTCACGTTCGACACCATCCCTCCCGCCCCTGTGTGGCATCCCAGAGGGCAAGCAGGGGAACTCGGACCGAAGCAGCTGCCCGGGCCAGGCAAGAGGTGGAAACGAATCTGACCGTGGCCTTTCTCCACTGACCTCCCGCCCACCCGGGAAGCCCACCCGCCCCTGGCCCTACCGTCCACGGCCTCGGCCCATGTGGGAGTCTGCCCACCTGGGCCATATACTGGCAGCTGGTGACTGTGTCCCTGTCTTGGTAAGTCTTCCTCTCAAGACTTCGTGGGGCCTTGCCCAGGAGGTGTTCAGTTAACTTGGGGGAAAGACCAGACCATGAAGAAAAGAGTGGATTAATCAGAAGGTTCTACCCTCGAGGGGCCTTTAGGGAGACGGTCACCTGCTTCACCTGAGGCCCCAAGAGGAGAAGCAACTCGATTAAGGCGATGTACTACTTGGGGGTCCAAGGGGCACAGGTAAGGGGAGCTCACTAGACCAAAATGGATTCACAAGCATACTTCCGAAACGCAGTTCTGACCACCACACTGCCAGGTCCCAACTGCTGACTGGCCTCCTGCCCCAGCAGCAAAGTTTATCCAAATTAGGTTTGTGGACCCTATTATGGCCTGAATTGTGTACCTGCCACCAAATCTGTATGTCAAAGCCCTAAACCCCAATATGACTTATTTGGAGATAGGGCCTTCTAGGAGATATAAGGTTAAATGAGGTGATAATCGTGGGGCCCTAATCCAGCATCGCTGGTATCCTTATAAAAAGAGGAAGAGACCAGTCAGGGCACATGCCTGGGTTGCAGGCCAGTTCCCAGCAGGGAATGCACAGGAAGCAACCATACATTGATATTTCTCTCCCTCTCTCCTTCCCTTCCCCTCTGAAGATAAATAATAAAAATAAAATTTAAAAAAAAAAAAAAGGAAGAGAGTGCACCCATGTGCCCTAGCCAGGTAGCTCAGTTGTTTGGAGAGTCATCCTGATGCACTAAGGTTGTGGGTTTGATCCCTGGTCAGGGCACATGCAAGGATCAACCAACAAATGCACGAATAAATGGAACAACAAACTGATGTTTCTCTCTCTCAAATCAATAAATAAGAGTTTTTTTTAAAAAAGACTGCGTGCACAGAGGAGAGGCCACGTGAGGAAACAGCGAGAGGGCCACCTCCTACAAGCCAGAAGGAAAGGCCTCACCAGAAACCAACCCTGCTGGCACCTTGACCTTGAATTCTAGCTGCCAGACTGTGAGAAGGTAAGTTTCTGTTGTTTAAGCCGCCCAGGCCGCGGCAATCTGTTCCAGCAGCCCTAGAAGACGGGTACAGAGCTTAGCTTCCCGGACCGCCCAGTGCTTTCGTAACAGGCGCAGGCGCACAAACCCATCTGATGCCCTGAAACAGAATGTCTGGGGCACGGAGCCCAAGAACCCGTGTTTTGAACGGTCTCCGGATGCTCCCTGAAGTGTCCTGTCCGGGAGCTCCTAAGGGCAGTAAGACTGATTCCTGAGACTAACCCTCTGGCCCCCAGCTCTGACCACCAGCCTCCCTCCCTGTGCACGGAAGGACTTCACATCTTGGCCTCCAGGTTAATGGGCACGCTCATTCCACCGAGTTGCTTCATTCCCTCACACTCTCCCTGAGTCTGCCGCAAGGCAAGCCAGCACAGGGCTGGGTGTGAGGTCTGGAAACCCAGTTCTGGGCCCGGCCACCGAGGCACTGCTGGCCCATGAAGAGACCACAGCTGTGAAGTACCCTGACTCCGGGCAGATCTGGTGAGGGCTGCAGGGAGGGGGACTGAGTGGCCTGGGAATGTGGGCAAGTTTCAAGCACAGAATCCTGTGGGTGTGGTTATTCATTTGTTGTATCTCCGCCTAGCTGCAGGGGCAGCAAGTTGACGGAAGTGCCCTGTCTTACATGTCCTCGTCCCCTCTACCCCACTGGACATAATGGGCCACAATGATTGGCAGGTTTGTGGTCCTGTGGCTGCTTCCAGCTTTACCAGGAACAGCCCTCCTAGGGGCTGGAGCAACGTTGTTGTTGTCGTTGTTTTATTTTTTTTTAAATATTTATTTATTTATAGACAGAGGGAAAGGGAAGGAGAAAGAGAGGGAGGGAAACATCACTGTGGTTGCCTCTTGTGTGCCCCCTACTGGGGACCACAACCCAGGCACCTCTCTTGACTGGGAATTGAACCCATGACCCTTTGATTCGCAGGCGGGTGCTCAATCCACTGAGCCATACCAGCCAGGATGGCCAGGGGAACGTTTGAAAAACAAAAGACCCAATCTGGCTGAACAGATACATACTTCAGAGTTCAGAAACCCTGGGATCTGAGTCCAGTGTTCCCACTGACCAGCTGTGTGGTGTGGCCTCAGACAATCACGCTGTCTCTGAGCTTCCTCAGCTGTGAAGGAAAAGAGGGATAATAATGTCTCCTACACAGGCTTCTTTACAGAATTAAATGAGGCAACCTCTGCACAGCCCCCACTGTCTGGCGCTCAGTTGGCCTTTAGTAAAGGTTAACTCATAGGTTATTCCTTACACACAGTGATTTGCCCTACCTGAAGGCATTGTGAGAGGACACTGCTGAACATTAAGTGTAATAGGCAACCTCTCCATAATGACCCACCTGCACCCTGCCCAGCTAGACGGGCATTTACTGAGCGCACGCCTTCAGGTGAGAGGCCGGGCGCCCAGTGTGGGAACGGCGTGGAAGGGTTCACGGCCTCAGTGCTGAACTGTCAGCGCCAGCAGGGCAGGGACTTCTTGTCTACCCAGGTATTCCCAGCAGCTAGACCATGCTGAGCGCAGAGCAGGTGCTCAGTGATTATTTGTTGAATGAATGGGATGAGTCATTCAATCAACCAATGACTGGCGAGTACAACCCAGTGGGCCTCTGACTCATATTTTAAGATCTTGAGCAAATCCCTTGATCTCTCTGGGCTGCTTTTCCCCCTCCGTGAAGGCGGAGATATGCAGCTCATCTCGAGGTCCTGCCCAGCAGGATCGATAGAGTAGTAATGGCACTTACTGAGCATTGCTGTGGACCGCGTACTGGTGTAGAGAACCCGAGGAGGTAATAATAGTATTTCACCTCCACTTCATAGAAGAGGGAACCGGCGCAGAGAGGCAGTGGACCCTCTCCTCCTGGAGCAGGGCGATGTAATTCAGTTTCGGAGGAAAAACTGAGGCTCTGACTAAGCGATGGAGGAGAAGAGAACCCCTGGTCGGAGGGGAAGGCCCTGTCCAAGGTGCGCTGCTGATGTTGGAGAAACCACTCCCTCCTCGAACTCTGCCGCCCAACCACGCCCCCTGGCGTTGTCATGACAACACTTCCGCACAAGCACCTCCTTTTCCGGCGCCTGGCCTGGCGGCGCGCGCCGAAGCCGGTCACTGGCCGGGCGGAAGCAGGGAAGCAGGCCCTGTGGACTGGGCGGCGGGAGCGTGGAAAGAACTTTTAAAGGGACCTTCACCACACTGGCCTGTTCGCCCGAGGGGACTGCTGATGGTGAGGGCTGGTTGGCCCCGGGAGTCAGTATCGAGGAGGCGGAGGAGAAGCAGGGCCGTGTGACTCCTCCCAGAGGTGACTAGGGAGAGAGGAGCTGTGTAAATAACCTCAGGCAATAAATGGGATGGCTGCCCCCCACCAGGGAGCAATACGGGATAGTAGAGACTATGGAATTGTACCTTCTGGGTAATGAGAGGTAGACGGGGATGAGTAACCCTCCCGCTCCTCAGGACAGTGAAACGGATCGTGGACTCCCAAAATGGTAATTGGGATAATAAGGAGGCTGGTGCTCCAGACTGCTCCACCACCCAAGGAGGGAGTGAGCCAGACGGCAGGTGAAGAGGGCTCACAGGTCCAGCTTGGGACAGTCACCCTGTCCCTTCTCTTGCTTTCAGCATTCTGCCATCTCCCTACCCCGTCGGGTGCCCAGCCATGGCCAGACCACCGGCCCCGGGCTCGGTGATCATCCCAGACTGGCATGAAAGCGCCGAGGGCAAGGAGTACCTGGCCTGCATCCTGCGCAAGAACCGCCGGCGGGTGTTTGGTAAGTCCCCTCAACTCCCCCCACCCACACCCCACACCTGGCACCCTCTATTCCTTAGGGAGAACAGTGTCACCTGTCGCTCCCTTGGGGGAGCAGAGAAGCAGGGCAGTGAGGGCCTGCCACACTGCACTCTCCAGCCTTGGGGACCCCTGGACTATCCTTGGGGTCCCCTCCCCAAAATCTCCTAAGAGCGACTTCCATCATCAGAGCCAGGAACATGGAAACAGGCGAAACCCTGCCAGGAACTACTGTCACCAGAGAGGCTGTTGACCGAGCCTGCACCCTGTGCCAGGCCCTCTGCTGGGCACTTTACACCTGGACTCCCATTTCACCTTCTCACAGCACCTCTTCCAGACTCGTTAGGCCTGGTGAGCAGACTCGGCCTCTTTCACATCTGCTCTCTCCAGGGCTAGCCGCTTGTGTTCCCCAGGACGAAGCCCACGCCCCCAGGTTGGGCCCCGCCGGGCTGGCGGAGGGCCTGGCATCAGCTGTGAGAGTCCAGCTCTGCCCAGGAGAGACAGCGCCCCAGAAGGCTTAAAGCTGGAGAATGAGAGGGCAGCCCACAGCTTAGGACTTGGAGGCCCTACGTCTACAGACGTATCGCAATTTAGACTTTTCTTTTGCAAGTTTTAAAATGAAAACGTTCATAAAGCTCTTGCTGTATTCACTCTAAGGAGTTTATAGTAATTGAGAATACTTTTGCAGATATTTCTCTCCTAAAGAAAGAATCATGATTCACCGTGCTTCTATGTGTGAGAAATCTAGAGCATCAGTGACAAAGAAATCTGGATCATGTGATAATAACATTAATAAAGACCACCTCATACATCACACTTAGCAAAACAATTTGGTGTCATCTGGAGCGGGCCTCGGCCCAGCTCCCAGAGCACAGGTGTTCTCTGCAGAGCCGCGCGTCCAGGGGCGCTGCTGGTGTCCTGGGCCTCGGTAACGAGCAGAGAGAGCCGCAGATGGCCGGCACTGGAAAAGCCCTTAGAGACGAGGTTGTGCCAGCCAGGGTCTGTTGGGCAAGACCAGGTGGGACGACCTGACCCCACGGGGCTCCTTCCTTGCCCCAGGGCTACTCGAGCGACCGGTGCTGCCCCCGGCCGTGGCCATTGACACGGCCAGCTACAAGATCTTCGTGTCTGGGAAGAGTGGCGTGGGCAAGACGGCACTGGTGGCCAAGCTCGCTGGCCTGGAGGTGCCCGTGGTACACCATGAGACCATCGGTGAGTCCCTCCTTGGAGGCCTTCCCCAGGGCGGAGAGGAGACTGTCCCTGGACCACAGGCCCGGGGTTTGAACCAGCCCCACCATTTGCCCTGCAGACTTGGAAAGTCAGGTCCCCTCTCTGAGCCGACGTTGGCTCCTCCGTCCAACAGGGACTACAGCACCAATCCCGTGGGGTTGTTGGGAGGCTGGTGCTAGAGATGGTGGCGGCAACATGCCTAGCATGGAGCTGGAACAAAGTAGGTGCTCAGGAAACTCTAATCTTGTCTCCTTCCCCCGGGTGCTGATTGGCCATCACGTAGCAACATCCTCCCGTATCCCGGGACCTTTGGGTCCCCTTGTACATATGAGTGCAGCTTTGTTGTCGTGGCTGGGGCTAGGGCCGTGTCTCCCCGGTAGGACGGAGGCTCCTCCAGGGCAGGCTGGGTTCCCTCATCAGACTGAGAATGCTCCCAGGTCAGGGACTCTGCCCTCCCCGTCAGACTCCGACGCCCCAGGACTGGAACGAGCGCAGTCTTCCTGTTCCTTCCCGGCCCCCAACCTCTCTCCACCTCTGCCTCTCCTATGCTAAGTGGCTGACCCCGGCCTCCCCAGGCATCCAGACCACCGTGGTGTTCTGGCCGGCCAAGCTGCAGGTCAGTGACCGGGTCATCATGTTCCGCTTTGAGTTCTGGGACTGCGGGGAGTCTGCGCTCAAAAAGTTCGATCACATGCTGCCGGTGAGCAGGAGGGGGGCCTGGGTGGGTCCTGGAGGGGCTCGTTGTCTGGGGTGGGCCTCTGAATGCAGGTGTCTGAGCCCAGCCTGCCGGGTGTGCTGGAGCCAGAATCGGGCATGAGTGGGCTGAAGGTGCTGCCCCAGCCGGGCGAGCTCTGAGCTGGCAGTGGGGACTGGATCCCAGCCGAGCTCTGCCCTGGGACCAGCCACTTGCTCCTTTGGGCCTCAGCTTCCCAGTCTGTGGAAGTTGGGCCCTGCAGCTGTTGGGAGGGTTCTGGTCCCGTGGTTACAGCCTTGAATCGGCCTCTCCATCCTCAGGCTTGTAAGGAGAAAACAGATGCTTTCCTCTTCCTGTTCTCTTTCACCGACCGTGCCTCCTTCGAAGACCTCCCTGGACAGCTGACCCGCATCGCAGGCGAGGCCCCTGGTGTCGTGAGGATGGTCATTGGCTCCAAGTATCCTTCGGGTGGCCCCTAGGATGGTCAGGGGCCACACTTGGCAAGACATGGACCCTGCCCCTGCCCCCCGTGGGGTCCAGCCTCACGGGCTTTATCTTCAAGGCTGCAGCAGGGCCTCCCCCAGACCCCGGATGCAGGGCTCCAGGGAGGAGGGAGAAGACTGGGTTTGATGGAGTGGTTAGTGGACACCTGACCTTGACCCTCCTCCAGATTTGACCAGTACATGCACACGGATGTGCCTGAGCGCGACATCACAGCCTTCCGGCAGGCCTGGGAGCTGCCCCTCCTGCGGGTGAAGAGTGTGCCGGGGCGGCGGCTGGCCGATGGGCGCACGCTGGACGGGCGGGCCGGGCTGGCCGACATTGCCCACGTGCTCAATAGCCTGGCAGAGCAGCTGTGGCACCAGGACCAGGTGGCAGCTGGCCTGCTCCCCAACCCCCCAGAAGACACCCCCAGCTGACATGAGTGGGCACGTGCGATCCCTCCTCCCAGGTCTCAGGTGACCCAGAGCAGGAGACAGGACCCAGTCCTGGGGCTGGGACAGGGACATCAACCTCCTCCTGAGGATTGGCCAGGGAGGCTGGTGGCCTGTGAAGACTCTGCCCCAGCTGCACTTTCTTTGCAGAATCCATGGCAGTGCGGTGGGGGCACAAGGCTTTACGGGGAGGTGGTCGGAGGCCCTCTGCCTTTTCCCAGGGTCCTGGGGGTCTAGGCTCTGGAAACTGAGGAACCGCTTGGGCAGGGCCCCCGGACTCAAGCATCTCCACCAACCTGCTGTCCCTTCCCTCCTGCAGCACGTGGGGAGGGTGACAGGGAAGAGGGGGTGGCTCAGCTGGGCCCTGGACCTGAAGTGACTTCAACTGAGAGCCTGCATTACAGGGTGGGGAAAAAATAGGTTTCCAGTTGTTGGTGTGGAAAGCGATGCAATAACTAGTAAATAATAATACAGGAATAAGCTGTTTCACATACAACTGTCAACCTCTTCCCCCACTCTAACTGAGGTGATACCATCCGCTGTACCAGAAAACCCTGAAGTCTCAGTGGCTGAACTCTCTTGAAGTTTTATTCCTGTTTACACCTCACCTCAGGTGGAGGGGAAGGTGGCCGTGGGGGTCTCCGCTCCATGCACTCATTCAGAGACCCAGGCTCTGAGGTCTTCCCGCACACAGCTTCCCAGTTTGCCCTGGGGCACCGCCATCCAGAGAGCAGACCGATGATGACACCCAGGAGGTTTCTGTGGGCCTGGCCTCGGGCAGTGTGCCTCATTTCTGCCCACATTCCTTTGGCCAACACTTCCTTACACTGTCACCTGGAGCTGCTAGGGAGGCTGGGAAATGTAGTCCACCTGTGTGTCCAAGAGGTGAGCCCCTTGCTCTGCAGTGCCTCCTTGATCACGAGGCTGTCAGGCTGGGCTTAGGACAGGGGCCCTGGGGGAATCAGAGCATCACGGGGCCAGGTGGGGATCGGACAGTGCTGGCAGCTGTGCCCTGTGGGAAGCCAGCAAGGACAGGAGCAGGAAGGTGAGTGAACTTGCTCATTTTTGTGTCTCCCCTCTGCCCCACCGGCCAGAGACACTGGTGATGCAGGCTGAAGTGACGGGTGGGGAGGAGGGTGCTGATGAAAGGGCCTTTATACTTTCTGAAGGTCCCTGGCTCCATAGATTGCCCTCTGGGCTGAGGCCTGGCCCGAGCGACCCAGCTGGCTGGGCCCCGGGGTCCTAGGTATAGTGACCCCCAAAGCCTACTGGCCCTTGGAGCCCCCTCTTGAGAAGTCAACCCTGGCAGCTCTATACCCGCGTGGTCGTATGTGAGTGTGCTCACACACCTCAGCACTGTCCTTGGAGGCTCTCCCCTCCCGACACGCACAGGAGGCTCCTACATGCCCCCCGCTCACACTCTGGAGCACTCTGCCTGTGTGGCACTTGCCATGTCTGTCTCCCTTGGGCACTGTCCGTATGCTTGTCAACCCTTCCGGGACCTAAAGCACTGACCGGCATCTTCTTACCGCCAGCTCGGTTCATAGCTGAGGCCTGATCTTGCCCTAGAGAAGGAGTGTCTGGGTCAGGACCCCAAGATTCACAGCGGCGCAGCCGGTAGATCCCAGACCTTCCCACGGTGGCCTCCAGCTCTGCTTGCAGGCAGTGGCCTTCGGCCTGGTCCCCACTGCTCCTAGCTCCTGTTGACCTTACCCCACTAGGGCAGCAGCCAACCATGGGAGTGGGACCCAGGGAGGTGGCCCCTGGGCCTGACTGGGACCCTCCAGCTGCAGGACCAGCTACTCCACATCCCAGGCAGTTATCTCTGGGTTGGAAGCTCCCCCAGAAAGGAAACTTCCGAATCCTTCCTGGGCACCAGCTCTGCTAAGAGCCAGAAGGTTGCGCTGGAGAAATAACCCAGGTCCCCCCAACAACAAGGCAGGCCCGTCTTATCCTGGGTGGCACTGCTCCAGCCAGAGACTCACCTGTCAACCACCTTCACCCCAAACCAATTCCCTTCGCCAGCTCCTTGGGGAAGAACAGAGCAGGGAGGAAAATGGGCCTGGGCTGTGGAGTCTGGCCACGCACCATCCCAGTCTGGCCACCATGGCATATCCAGTATCTACTGCGTAGGCGTCAGCAGTCACTGAATAAACTTCTGTGTTACTTGCGCACCCGTCCATCCACCCACCCGTCCTCATGTTCATCGTCCACGCTTTCATCTGCCCCCACCTCACCATCGTCCATCCGTCCACCGGTCTTCCCGCACACCTCCATGTGTGCGCTCGTTTATGGAGAGGTCTGGTTGTCTTCCTGTCTGGTTACCCGCCCATCCATCGTCTGTCCAGGCCTCCACGCGCAGATGAATGTGCATCCATTTGTTTTTAACTTCTGTCTGCCCGCCCACCTGTGTGTCCCTCCATCCAGCCATCCGTCCCACCCATGCACAGGTTCCCAGCAGCCCCCGAGGGAAAGGTCCCCACCGAAACAAAAGTAAATCAGCCCTCTGCCCGCCCTCCCAGGGCTCCCTGTGCAGGCAGGGCAAGGGGGCAGGCTTCCCCCCCCCCCGCCCAGGGCCATGACACCCAGCTTCTCGGGCCCTGGGATAAACATTTGTTTTCCCTCTGACAGGATGCTCACATCAGAGCTTGCTGTCCCAGCCCTGTAGATGGCCCAGAACCAAGGGACAGGTCCGAAGGGGCCCTCCTTCCCACCCCACGCCTGCCTTTGTGGCCTACGCACTGGCTCTGTAGCCATTCTCGTCATAGTGAGGCAGCTTTGGGCCTTTCCTATAGAAGGACAGTCCCCTCCAGGGTGGCTGGGACCCTGGTGGCCTGCCCTCCAGCCCTGATGGAGTCCCCTGAGGGCCCCAAGCTCTTTGGGGGCACTTTTGTCATTCACTGCAACATCGTAAGCACTGCAGTGCTCCGTATGGGCAGCCCTTGCTCATGGCTCAAGTGAGTGTCCCTTGGGGAGACAGAGCATGGGGGCACTGTTCCAGGTTCCAGGCCCAAAGCGGGGACCTTTAGGTGACGGCTGTCACTCTGCCTGGGCTGGCGACATTGCAAACGTCAGCAGCACTGTACTCAACCTACTCAACCTGCTACTGACCCTCCTCTCGGGTCAGGTCTACACCTCGCTGGCTGAGCAGCTCACCAGGTGAGGTGAGTGAGGGCGGGGGGACACAGCGGTGTCCTGGCATCAGGTGGGAACTAAGTCCCAAGGAAGGTCTACCTGCACCTCGGAGCCTGTAGCTCCTGCCTTGGTGTCACTAGCCTGCTCAGCCATTCTGAAGTGAGGCTGGCCAGGGACACACGGTTGGCGTTAGGGGAAGGATGGCTTGTGCCAGCCCCCATAACCCTCACAGAACTCTGGCCGGCTCTGCCGAGATGCACAGAATCCAGACTCTCCATGGAGATGCCTTCACATTCAAAGTCATCATCTTCCAGTTTGTCAGTTTCTACTCGGCTCCCTTCTGTGTGGCATCCTTCAAGGGCAGATGAGGCCCCCTGCCTTCTGAAGTTGTTGCCTCCCAAGGACGTGGCCCAGCAGAGCAGTAGCCTCCTGGAGCCTCCAGACTTGTCTCTACCAAGGTCTTGCTGTTGACCTTGAAGGTGGACCTTCATTTCCTTGGGCTTCAGTTTTCTCAGCCGGAACAGACCAGCACCTCATAGGGCAAATGTGAAACTCTAACACCTGCATTCATTTACTCATTTTTCCCTGGGGGGCCCAGGTCGGTCACCCCCACCTCGTAGTGCTGCAGTTTGGGGTCATTGCCATCTCTGTGGCAGCCTTTCGCTGAGCACCCTGGACTGGATCCTGGGGACACGAATACACCAGAGCTTTTCATTTCCTCGGGGAGCTTCCGGTTTTTAATAACTGGTTGGGGGTCCTGAAGGGCTAGGCTCCCAGGGGGCAGGGTTACCCTGCAATTGCCCTTGCATTTGGTGGGAATGGAAGGGAGAATCATCAAAAGAACTTGTCCCACAAGCATGACACCCACTTCCTGGGCCTTCCTTGGCTTCTCATGGGTTGAGCAGTAGATATAGGCCCCAGTCCCACAGGCCCTCGGGAACGCAGCCCTCCGCGGCCAGTGGGGAGGGGACAGGTCCTGTCGCCAGCATTGGCTCTCAGTGCAGGGGAGGCCAGAGGATCAGGGGCATAAGTGGGCAGAGGGGTCAGCCTCCGCAGGGAGTTCAGCTGCGGCCTGGCTCCACGGCAGGAGGGCACATACCCCCAGGTGTGTGGGACACCCTGGTTAGTAAGCATGTACAATGAGGATGTGAATGCCCCCCCGGGTGGCTCTTAGGGGCTGGCGGGAGTCGCCCCACCCTCGGGTCTGGCAGGGGCAGGATCTGCCTGTGGGGCCTCGGCGGGGGAGGGGCCCAGCTCAGTGCTCTGGCGGGGAGGTAGGGGCGGCCCCATACAGTCTCTAAGCCTGGAGCCAGGCACCCTGTGTCTGCCAGCCACAGTGTGCGGCCAGCGGCTGCCTCCTCCTCGAACTCACTTAGCATCTCTTCATCATCACGGTGGGCACACAGCTGGTCAGTTGCGTGGAGGAGTTCGTCATGCCACGGGTACAGGAGGGGTGGGGGCACAGGGTTGGGCCTAGTCAGGCCGAGGGGAGGGCTTTCATGGGAATGAAGCAGAGACCCTCCACCGGGGGTCAGGAGATGGAAGGAAACGCAAGCTAGTTCTGCCTCCTGTAAGCTCTGTGTCTTTGCTTCTCTCTGAGTAAAAGGGGGACAATAGGGACAATAATACCCCTGTGGGAGTGGGTTTGGATCCCGGTGGAGGTGAGTTAGAAGATTGTGCCTTGAAGACCCCCCAGCCCTGTAAGCTTTTCCCAGCCCCTTTGCCTCTGACTACCACGTCTCCTGGACCAGTAGGAGCAGCGCCACCAGCTGCACGGCTAGGTCAGCTTCAACGCTGGCGCCTGCATCTCCAGCCTACCTTGCACAGAGCAATCACATGCCCGACAGTTGGGATACCCACCAGACGAGGGGTGGGAGCTGGCAGGGAGGGGGCCGGACTTTTCTGGAAGGGGAGGGGCACAGAGCCTGTGAAAGGGGTGGGGCAGGACCTAGCTAGGAAGGCAGGAAGCTGGGTCTGGAGGAGCGGGGCCAGGCTGGAGCGGGAGGAGCGGGAGGAGTGGGAGGGGCGGGAGTGTCGGGAGTGGAATCGAGAGCCTCGCAGGAGCCGACTCCCTCCGCAGCCCAGGTGCAAAGCCTTCCGCGCAGGGGAACCCCCCTCTCTTTTGCTGGAAGCTGCTGGCTGTGCGTCCGGACATCACTGTCGAGGTAGGCTCAAGTTCAGGCTCTGCCGCCGGCTGGCTGTAAATGGGGATATATTACAGAATAGGATCTATTTCATAGTATCGTTACGAAGATTCGATGTCCAGCGCTTGCCTAGCACATCGTAAGTTCTCAATGATTCAGTCTCACTACTACAACTACTACTATCTTTTTGGCAACAGACTTTGAGGTAGGGAGGAAGCATGTTCTCTCCAGCTTTGCTCACGAGCCCTCTTTTCTAGCCCTGTCTCTAACAGGGTCCCCACGTGAAGGGGTTCTAATGATATCTCTGTGTCTTTGGGCAAATGACAACTTATTTATGCTTCGGTTTCTTCACTTGTAACACAGGAGTAGTAGTTGTATTTACCTCCTAGAGTTGTAAGGATTAAATGCATTAATACCCGGACAACCCTCCGAATAGTGCCTTGCGTCCAGTAAACCCTCTATAAATGAAGATAGCTAAGGCAATCATTCTCTCTTTGGCCCCCTTTCTCCCCAGCACGTGGTATTCTTCTTCCTGCGCTTCATTGCTTGGCTTGTGCCCAACGTGCCAGCCGGCCTGGCTACCAAGATAAAGCGCGACCGCTACCTGGCTAAGCAGGCGCTAGCGGACTACCTCCGAGCACCGCCTTCAGTCAGAGGGCCTGCGACCCTGGCCCCACCCCTCTGGCCACGCCCCCGTCCTCCCCCGGGTTTAACTCAACTTTCGTCCACCCCACCTCCCGGGTTCTGGTTTGTCCTCGCTCGGAGGAAGGATTGGCCCGAATACCTCTAATTATCTCCTAGCCCCGCCCTTCGCCAAACTCCACCCACGGCCCCTTTTAAACTAGACGCCGGCTCGGGTCTACCCTGCTCTGCGGGCCAGCCTGCTCAGCCTGACCAAGTGCTGCTTTCCGTTCGCTGCAGCAGAAGCTCTGTCCCCGGAACCCAGGATGCAGGGGCGAGTGAGGCAGGACTGCCCTTCCAGGACCCTAGGTCCCCAAGAATGCTCCTTAGATTGTGGTTCTCTGCTTCTAGCTAGGGGTCTGGGCAGTACCTTGGCCAGCGTCCTCAAGGTCGCCCCAGAGCCGGGATGGGAGGGTCAGAGTTCTCTTAAACCCCCTAGTCCCGCCCTGTGTGCAATGCTGACAATACACCTCTCTCTGCGTCCCAGCTTGCTGCCTCTCCCTGGACACCGGGTCCCCATTCCTTGTGTGCAGTGTCTCCTCGTTACGTGATGATGCTCTGGGCGGGGGCAGGGGTGCATGAGGGAGCGGGGGCACCAGTTGGTAGGGGGAGTTCACTGGGGTCTGGGCCCTGGACCCGCTGCCCCATATGTTCATCAAGGCCCCTCCAGTACGGCTGAAAATAAGGATTTAGTTAGGTCAGCTGAGACGCCTCCCAGTAGACTCTCACATTGTCTTCACCAGATCCTCTCCAAAGCCTGGCGAGGCAGTACAGGGCAGTGATCAAGGACACTCGTTGGTGGTGCAGTCACACAGACCTGGATTTGAATATTACTTCTGACTCTTATCAGCTGGGTGACCTTGAGCAAATGGTTTAATTCCTGGAACCTCAATTTCATCGTCTGTGAGATAGGCGCTTCCTAGAGCTGATGAGAGATTTCAATCAATGGGATAATGCCCATCACAACCTGTAAGAGCCTCGTATCCTCATCTGAAAAGCGGGAGCCGTCACAGCATCCAGAGCAGTGCCTGGCACATAGCGAGTGTACAATACGTTATTAGCAGCATGAATGTTAGTATTTATGTATATATTCATGTTCATGCTACGTGCCTGGCAATTACCATGTGCTCAGAGAAATGGCAGGTGGCCTTAGGGAGAAGGCAGCTTCCCCTTTCACAGGCGTGGGAAGATTGAATGCCGGGCACAGAGTAGGCCCTCCTTCCCTGATGCTGGTTCTGCTTGGGCTATTTCAGTTGGTTTGTTGAAGGGCTCATTGGGTGTGGGCTAGAGTCTGGGAAGGCTTCCTGGTGGAGGAGGCCATTAGAGGTGTTGAGATGGGTCACTCATGAAGAGCGGTGATGCTGGTGGGGCTGGCCAGGATGATGCTAGATGCATCACATCACCTGCCTTCCTGATTTCCGTCCCCCAGGCACAGAGATGAGTGTCCCCACTTGGTAGGTGCTGTAGCGGGCTCAGAGAGGGCTGGCCCGCTGAGGAGTTCTCAAGGTCCCTGAAGAGTCCAAGGTTTGAGAGCTTCCCTTCGAAGCTCCCCCGATGCTCTCCTGCCCCAAGGAAACTCCTGAGCATGTCTCACATTTGGGAAGCTCTAGAAGAGGGTGCCCTGTCTGCTGGGAAGAAAAGCAGTGCCTCCCCATCTTTAGGGCTCGGTCTGGGGTCCTTCAGATCCTGTCCTGGGCATAGGACTCCCATTGTTCCAGCCCCCCTCTTGTACCCCAGACTGGCCAAACCGGTTCTGGGGAAGGGGGGCGGGGAGCAGGCACGTTGAGACAGCCGCCTGCCTGCCTGCCTGCCTGCCTGCAAGGTTCCCTCCGCCTTCACCTCCCCCTTTCCCTGCCCCACACAATACCCAGGAGCTTGCATTGCCCGGGCTCAGGGGCCATGCTGACATCGCCCCCTGAGGACCTGGCTGCAACCCCAGAGCCCCCAGGGTGGCCTGGAGCCCTGGACTGTGCCGGAGGCTGGACGGAGTTCCCCGGCTGAGGTAGGCCCCCCGCGGCTGCCAGCAGCCCCATCCTCCTCCCGCCAGTCTTCCAGAGTGAGTCCTTTGTGCTGCCTGACTGGCCTCTGATCCTGGACCGCACTCACTTAGGGCCTCCTGGGGCTCCACAGCCTGCTTGGCCTGGGTCCCCTTTCCAGCCATGACCTTCCGCTTGGCTTTGTCCCTTTAGGGGCTAAGGGGCCTTAGCAGGGTCCCTACTCTTCTGGGCACCAGGGCAAGGGGCACCAAGGAAGGGGTAGGGAAAAGCTGGGCACAGGAGGCCAGAGGTGCTTTTCCTGGACCATGGTAGTGTCCAGGGACCCACTCTGCCAGCCTTGCTAAAGAGATCCACTTGGGATTAGTAGTGCCCACTGGATGGGACCCTTGGCCCCTGCCCATCCTTCTCAGCTTGCAGGGATGCTCTTGATGACACAGGTTTCCTGGAAGGGGCAGCCAGGAGGGGCCTTAGGGGCTACTTTACAGATGGGGACACTGAGGCCCAGGAACAGACTATGACTTGACTAAGGTGAGCCATTCCAGCCAGGGCATAAGGCCACACAGCTTGTCCGTGTCCACACCGGGCCTTGAACTTTGTCAGGGTTTCCCCCTGTGGGCTCCAGGACGACTCTGGCCTCATGGGCACTGGAGTGTCCTATGGTCATGCCTTGGGCAGGTAATGTCCCTGCTCCCTTGGCCAGGTCTCTTCTGGAGTTTTTTCTTTTCTAGCAGAGATGTGCCACACGCGATATAAACGCAGCTCTGCGCCTCCTTGGCCCCCAGCATCAGGTTGAGTGGGCCACGGGGCAGGCAGCACGGCTAGCTGGGTCATTCCCTGGCTTCTCCCCTGGATACCCGCCTCCAGCCCCACCTCCCCCTAGAAAGCTTTCCACCACCACCACCCGACATTCACTCAGCCTTCTTCCCCCCCCTCCAAGCTTTAGGAGGGTTTTTCCTGCCCCAAGGGCTCCATGTTTTGCTCGTTTATCTCTGCAGCTGACAAGGGGGTGGGGGTTCCTTCCTGCCCTTCAGGCGCTTCCAGAGCCCAAGTGGAGAAAATCTCCCGGAATATAAGGGAGCAGGGACACGCGTGTATTCTTGCATGTGTGTCCCCACAAAAGCAAGTGGGACCTCTGTGTTGAGGACTTCCGGTTCCTGCAGAGAAGAAGACCTGTCCAGCAGACAGTGGTCCCATGTCGCCTGCTAGATGCTTCTGCAAAGTAGGGTGTATCTCGCCCTCATTGCCTCAGTTTGTCCATCTGTGTGATGGCCCAAGCCATCTCCTAAACTGGAGAAAGACTAATAAGAATACTCAGAAGGATGACCATTAACGACAGAGCTCCCACTATGTTATCCTCAATTCTCATTGGTGTTTTGAAGTTGGCATGACTATCCTATTTATCAGATGAGGAAACCGAGATACTTGCTTAGATGGATAGAGGTTTAAGGTACAAGCTAAAGCTGTCCCTGTGGGGGACAGTAACTGTCCCTTAGGAGCAGCACGCTCCCACCCAGGTGGGGGATGGAGAGAGCAGGGGAGGAGTTGAGGGGCTGTGCAGAGAGAGTGGGGCCCAGTCACAAATATAGTTGTCCCCACTGGGTCCTCTACTCTCCTCCCTCCCTCTCTCCCTGGGTCACTGCCACTGCCACTGTTTCTCTCAGGCCAAAGCTTTCTCCTTGTGCACTAGGTCCCTAGGTGTTTCAGCCAGAATGGTTAGCTATTACTTCCTCCAAGAAGCCTTCCTGGAATGCTCAGGTTGAGTGGAGCCCAGCACCCTGCTCTTGCCAACTTAGATTGTAACCGTTTCATTCTTGGCTTCCCCACTGGACTGGCAACCCCGCAGGGCATGAAATGCTCGTCCATCTGTCTCCCTGGGTGTTTCTGGGCTTCACCTTTGTCTCCGAGTGTCTGGTCTGTCTGAAATCTTCAGTGTCTCTTTCTGTCTCCACCTCGGTGTCCCTGAATGTCTGTGTCTGTGATTTCTGGTTTTCAGCACTTTGGGTCTCAGTTTCTAAGTCGCGGTCTAAAGGGTCTCTATCTCAGTCTCTGTCTCCTGGGCCTCCTAGCCCTGCCAGGCTGGGCACTGCCCTTTTGGCCCGAGGGGCCTCTGGGGTTGGGGGGGTTCCTTGCTGCCCCGCCTGCCCACCGCGAGGCCAGGCTAGGGTAGGCCCCCGCCCAGCCGCTGCCTGCTCCCTCCCTCCCTACCGCCTGCCTCACCACAGGGTTTGATGAATCAAACTCTTTGTCTGGGTGGGATCTCCCCCAGCCAGCTGGGCAGAGAGAGGGCTTCCCCTGCCGGAGCAGTCGAACATCGGCAGCGCGCCTCGTCTGGAGAGGTGAAGGGCTGTAGGAGGGCAGTCGGCGGAGGGCCCCTCGGCAAGGGCTGTGGGAGCTTGGACCCCTGGATCGTGAGGCCTGTCCCGAGGCTTCAGCAGCCTCCCTGGGTGACTGCCTGCCTACGCAGAGAGGATCCCTTCCGCCTGGCCTGATGCCTGGGCTGGGAGCTGGCGTAGGGAAGAAATCCTCCTTACCCCAACTTGGGGGGCTGGGACACCGCCCTGTCCTTCTCCTGGGAGGGCCCAGCCTGATCTGCGTGGTGGCGCTCCTGCCGGCCTGTGACCCTCCCAGCCAGCTTGGCATGGGTGTGGGCACCACTCAGCGCTGAAGGCTGCCACTCTGGGCACGGGAAGGGAGGTTGGGTAACACCACAGCCAGGACCTCTGGGCCTGGATGTTTGTGTCTGCATCCTGGTGAGTGAGTGTGAATGGGACAGGAGTGTGAGAAAGCTTGAGTGGATGTGTAAATAACTGATGAGTCAGTGTGTGTGAAAATGTGTAGTTGTGTGTGTGGTGTGTGAGCCTGTTGAGTGTGAAATGTCTGAGTGTTCCTGTGAGAGTGTGTATGTCAGTGTGTATACCTGGGAGGAAGTGTGTGTGGATGCATGGGAAACGTACGTGGAGTTGTGTGACAGTGCGCATGTCCGTACATCTGATCGTGGGTCGGTGAGAGTTAGAAAATGCACGAGGTGGGTTAGAGCTGGACGGCCTGGGTTTGAACCCTGGTTCTACCAGTCACCAAATAACCTCTGTGCCTCACTTTCCTCACCTACAGAGTGGGGCTAAAAAGAGCATCAACTGAGGGTTGCAGTGAGGATTAAATGAGATAATATGCATAAAGCACCTAGCCTACCATTCATTAAAAGCCAAGTAAGCATCAGCTATTCCTATGTAACCAGGTGTGTGGGTGTGCTTGTACAGGTGTAGGCACACATGTCTACATGAGGTTTTGTCCAGGCCTCCAGGACATGGTCACTTACTGGCCGGCCCTGCTGTCCTGTGTCTGGCTTTGAAACCTTCTCCCCTGCAGGCCCAGGTGAGGGGCAGAGCAAAAGAGGAATGGACTGTGGGCCACCTGCCACCCTCCAGTCCCACCTGGCTGGGCCGCCTGGTACTGCCTGCCACCCAGTAGCTGTGTGCCAGCAGGAGAGTCTGTCCTTTGCGGAGTTGCCCACCCTGCAGCCCCCAAGCCCTGTGTGTCTGGATCTCTTTCCTGTCACCCCAGAGGAGCTGCAGGCTCCTGGCAGCCGCTGGTCCCTGGGGACCCCTGCTCCTCTCCAAGGGCTGCTATGGCCACCGTCCCCAGGAGCCCCAGACATCGAGACTGCTACCAGTGGGGGGATGCGGCCCAGCAGGGCTGGCAGCTGGCCACACTGTCCTAGTGCCCAGCCCCCAGCTCTGGAGGGACCCTGGAGTCCCCAGCACCCCCAGCCGCAGCGCCGGGCCAGCCATGGCTCAGAGAAGAAGTCAGCCTGTGAGTCACTCTGGGTGAGGGAGTGGTGACCCAGTGGAACGAATAGGGGACAGGTTGGGTGGCTTTTTAGGACTCCTAAGCCCCAGAGTTCCCCAAAGAGGCAGGACAAGTGGATTTTAATGATAGAGACCTTGGAGCTCAGGGAAGATGAGTGACTTGTCTGAGGTCACACAGCACAGGAGTGGCTGTCCTGGTCTTCCTGGCCCTTTGCCCACCTTCCCCCACTGCATTCAGGCACTGTGCTCTCTACCCCTCTAGTCAAGTTCATTTCTCTGGGGTCCAGATCTTGGCAAAAACATTGCCCTTGCACTTGGGCATCTTGTCCAGATGCTCCGGGCCACAGGACAGCAGCAGAGGGGGTGGGGAGAGACCCAGTGGATGCCAGCCTGTGTTCTCACCCCACCTGCAGGGCGCAAGATGCGGGTGTACCAGCGTGAAGAGGCCCACGCTGTCTTCCTTGAGCCTGGCCAGGTGGCAGAGCAGTCCCTGGGCACAGAGGAGCCTAGGTCGCTAGAGCTGTCTGGGCCCAGCCGAGTGGGCTTTGAGGGGCCTGAGCGGAGGCGCTTTTCTGCTTCTGAGCTGATGACCCGGCTGCACTCTTCCCTGCGCCTGGGGCGGAGTTCAGCACCCAGGACACTGACCCAAGGGTCAGGCACTGGAGCACCTCGTGAAGGTACCTGCTCCTCCCCTTGGCCCTTAGAGCAGCCCATGAGCCAGATGCAGGGTGGAGCAAGGATCGCTCACTGGACACCTGAGACTGGGTGCTGGTCAGCTGGAGTGTGGCGTGTGGGTGCCCAGGGCCACTCTCTTCCGGCCACCTACCCTCAGGTCTCGCCCTCTCCAGGGAAAGCATCTGGAAGGGAGTCGCGCAGTGTAGAGATGAGGGCGGACAGTGTGGCAACGGCAGCCCCTGTGGACCCGAGCGGGGGCCATGGCAGCTGGCCTGAGTCCAGGTACCACCTCCCACTCCGGGATCGGGTGTGAGGCGGGGGCGCAGGCAAAGAGCCCTCATTTTCTCTGTTTCCTAGGCTGGAATCACAGGAAGAGCCGCCTCTGGGTTCCAGAAGTGCCAGCGAGCGACGACAGTCACGGTTCCTCCTTAACTGTACGCGGGAGGGGGTCATGGAGTTAGAGGCTAGTTTGGGGAAGCTGTTCCGAGAATTGAGAGGCAGGGATCGTGTGAGAGGAAGAGAATTGAATTTCAGTATCCAGCACAGTGGCTAGCATGCAGGTGGTGCTCAAGCAATGTTTGGGGGATGAATGAGTGAGTGAATGAATGAATGAATTCACTGTGTCTGGCTATCTGAACCTTCGGAAAGACTTGTTGAAGAATGAGGAGGGCTCTTGGGGGAGCCCAGGAGGCGCCGGGCGGCGGCTGGCGGGCGCCCCACAGCCCTCCCCTGCCCTTCTCCCCGCCCAGCCGTCCTCTACCAGGAATACAGCGACGTGGCCAGTGCCCGCGAACTGCGGCGGCAGCAGCGCGAGGAGGAGGGCCCCGGGGACGAGGCCGAGGGCGCGGAGGAGGGGCCCGGGCCGCCGCGCGCCAACCTCTCCCCGAGCAG
Organism: Trachops cirrhosus; assembly: GCA_028533065.1. Lineage (NCBI taxonomy): Eukaryota > Metazoa > Chordata > Mammalia > Chiroptera > Phyllostomidae > Trachops > Trachops cirrhosus. The sequence goes on along the minus strand of CM052542.1, from coordinate 8,329,999 downwards.
CTCCTTCCGGGCGCAGCGCTCGGCGCGAGGCTCCACCTTCTCGCTGTGGCAAGACATCCCCGACGTGCGAGGGAGCGGTGTCCTGGCCACGCTGAGCCTGCGCGACTGCAAACTGCAGGAGGTGCGAGCGGGGACTTGGAGGGATGGGGTGGGGTGGGGCGGGGTGGGGCGGGGCCAACAGAGCTGCCAGTAGTGGGAGGTCCTGAGGCCCATAGGGGGTGGGGCAACAGGAGGGGCGGGGACAGGAGTACCCAGTCCCGAGACTTAGCGGGCAGCAAACTGCAGAAGGCGGGGAACTTGGGGCCACAGGAGGGAGGTACCGATGGGACGGTAAATCCGAAGGTGGTTGCTAGGACCTGACAAAGCGGGGCTGGCTGCAAGAGAAGAAGGAGGAGCCTTGGAGCCAAAGGCCAGGGGAGAAGCTGGGCGAGGGGGCGGGGTCAGGGGAGGGTCCAACGGGGCGAGGCCTAGGATAGGGCAGGGACAGAGGAGGGGCGGATTCAGGCTGGGCTAGAGGAGGAGGGAATCGCTGAAAGCCAGGACTGGGAAGCTTTAGAGCCAATGAGAGCAAACCGTGCGGGGGGCGGGGCCATTGGATGACTGGCAGGGCTCGAAGCGCTGGGCTAGGGGCTTAATCAAGGGCTCCAGTTTGGTTTGAATTAGCCCGCGGCAGGAGATGGGTCCCGAACGCCACCAGGCACCAGATCAGGGACGGCGCTAGAGATGGAGTCGGGAAGACGGGGTGTGGCTGTGTCTAAGGAGGTGATGTCCAGGGCTTGGGTTGGGAGCTCTGCGAAGAGGGGTTGTCCAGGTGGGCTGGTCCGGCAGGTTCAACCCCGCATCCACCCTTGCTCAGGCCAAGTTTGAGCTGATCACGTCCGAGGCCTCATACATCCACAGCCTATCGGTGGCCGTGGACCACTTCTTAGGCTCGGCTGAGCTGAGTGAGTGTCTGGGGGCGCAGGACAAACAGTGGTTGTTCTCCAAACTGCCCGAGGTCAAGAGCACCAGCGAGAGGTGAGGGACTGGCCTGGCCTGGCTGGGGGTGGGGACCGAGCCTGTGATTGGCCAGGCTCCCAGGTTTCGGGTCTCACCCTGGCCCCGACCCATTGCTGACCCCTCAGGTTCCTGCAGGACCTGGAGCAGCGACTAGAGGCAGATGTACTGCGCTTCAGTGTGTGCGACATTGTATTACACCACTGCCCGGCCTTCCGCCGTGTCTACCTGCCCTACGTTACCAACCAGGCCTACCAGGAGCGCACCTACCAGCGCCTGCTGTAGGGCTGGGGACTCTGAAAGGGGGGAGGATAAAGGGATCCTCAGGTGGGATTAGGTGCAGAGGACTGGGTGAGGAAGGGTGACCTGAGAGGGAGGGGTCCCTGAAAAGGGATCTGTGGCCAGAATGCGGGAAGGACGTGCTAGGAAAGCACCTGAAGAGCCGATGGGAGAGCTGGCTCATGAATCCCAGGAGTCCAGGCCCAACTGTGACTCCAGACCCCTCCCCCATTCTCCAGCCTGGAGAACCCCAAGTTCCCCGGCATCCTGGCTCGACTAGAGGAGTCTCCCGTGTGCCAGCGTCTGCCCCTCACCTCCTTCCTCATCCTGCCATTTCAGAGGATCACCCGCCTCAAGATGCTGGTGGAGGTACCTAGAGGGCGGGCACCAGGCTGCAGTGAGGGCTGGCGAAGGAGAGGCTGCTGTGCTCTCTGCAGCCCTTTCTGGGCACCCATGGGTGGGCAGGATTACGGGGGGGAGGTCATGGCCTGCCTCATTGAACAGACCCCACCTTCTAGAACATCCTGAAGCGGACAGCCCAGGGCTCTGAAGATGAAGACATGGCCACCAAGGCCTTCAATGCACTCAAGGAGGTGAGCTCGGCAGGGCAGGAGCTGTCTGGCTCCCAGGGGCCTCCCTGGAGCCTCAGTGAATCTCTCAAACAGCCCCAGGCTTTGGAGCTTCTGGTCCACAGGTGGGAGTCTGAGGCTGGGCTCTAGGAGCCAGGGTTTGGGGGCTGCAAGTGACCCACCTATGGCCTCCCCAGCTGGTGCAAGAATGCAATGCCAGTGTGCAGTCCATGAAGAGGACAGAGGAGCTCATCCACCTGAGCAAGAAGATCCACTTTGAGGGCAAGGTGCATGCCCACAGCTGGCGGGACGGGCACACAAAGGGCAGCTCTTGTCCCCTCCCATCCCTGGCCTATGCCCTCTGCCCTGCCGCTCTGGGCCTGACCTGTCCCCCGCCTTGCCTCCTCCTCTTTCCCAGATCTTCCCACTGATCTCTCAGGCCCGCTGGCTGGTGCGGCACGGGGAGCTGGTGGAGCTGGCACCACTGCCTGCCGCACCCCCGGCCAAGCTGAAGCTGTCCAGCAAGGCGGTCTACCTGCACCTCTTCAACGACTGCCTGCTTCTCTCCCGGCGGAAGGAGTGAGTCGGGGTGGGGTGTGAGGGAAGGTGGATTGGAGCCGGGCTCCCTTCTGCCTCGCTCATTGGCTCACACGCAGTCCGTCGCTGGGCCTGGAAGCCCTGGCCAGCTCCAGACAGTACTGCCTGGGCACCCTGAGCCTGGGAGGCACTGGCAGAAAAGACAGAGATTCAAGGCAAGTTCATCTTCCAGAATCGAGAGCCGGACTACGTGCAGAGGACTTGAAGCTCTGAGCTTAAGTCAGTCAGAGCAGAGACTGAGAGCACAGCCCTGGAGTCCCAGGTCTGCCCTGAGTCGTAATGAGCAGCCAGCCTCTACCGTGCGCCTGTTCTGTGCCAGCATGCTGTGTGGGCTGTTCCCTTTTGTCCTCTGAGTGTTTCCCTGGGAAGTAGTTGCCCTTGTTATTCTTGGTATCCTGGAGCTGGGAAATGCAGGAGTCAGGAGGAAGCCGGGTCCGTGTGATGCCAGATCTCAGCTCTTAACCACTGTATCACCCTGCCTTCCACCCGTAAAACAAAGGCTACTATCTAGGGAGATTCATGCGATAATAATACACGAAAAGAACTTAAGAGTGCACTTGGTACATCGTGAACACTCACTCAGTGTAGCTGTGGTTATTGTAAGTTTGGGATGATGAAGAAGATTTCCTGAATGAGGTCAGCCTTCAGGCTGGGTGGGATGAAGGATGGACATCTTCCGCTACGGGAAGAGTTCATTTCCGATTTATTTCTTCGTTCAGTGCAGCATCACGGAAGCCCTGTTCTGTACTGGGCCCCCTGACAGGTGCTGGGGACATAGAGGTGGATGGGACTTGTTCTCCGCTCACAGGAGTCTCGGACCGGGGAAAACATCCCGACAAGCACCTGGTCAGGGATTTGCTGGAAGGGTGTACTTGTACTGTAGCACACCCCGGTGTGGGGGGAGAATCAGTAGAACGTCACAAAGGAAGGGACATCTGAGGCGGGTTCTGAAGGATAAATAGGAGCTTTCCAGGTAGGGAAGGAGTTTGGGAGAATATGGCAAAGTCACAGTAAGGTGTAAGAGCAGAGCGTGGTGGTAGAAAATGGAGCCTAGGTGTCCGGATGTGTAGAGGGGGAGTTGGAATGTCGAAAGTCAGGAGAGGGAGGTTGGACTTTCTGAGGGCGGGAGGAAACACGGAGGATGAAGCAGAGGCGTGGCGTTTTACTCTTGGCCAATGTGGAGGATGGACTGGAGGGGGAGACCGGAAGCTCTCACAATTGCCCAGGTGAGAGTAGATGCTGTAGAAAGGGTACGTGGATTCCGGGGACAATAAGGAAATAGATGGGACGTAGCTGTGAGTGTGGGGTGAGGGAGGAGAAGCAAGAATGATGACTGAGTTCCCTCTCAGGAGGGGTCTCCACTGGAATGGGGAGCAGCGAAGGGATCTGGTTTGGGGAGGGAGATACTAAATTCTGTTTGGATGGGTTGAGACGAGGGACCTATGGAACATCCCCAAATCTGCGCTCCCCAACCCACCCATCCTTCCTGCAAGTGGCTATTGGACCAAAGTGAGCAGAACAGGAGACGAAGTTCAGCTTCCAGACCAGTTAGTGGCTCAGACACTAAACAGTGCGGAGGTCTCATCAGAGTCTCTGCCCGTTGGCTCTCAGAACGGCTCAGGGCAGAGGCTCAGGGAGAAGGTGCTGGCACGCCTGCGGGCAGGGGCTGGTCTGTTCACCTCCCACCTGTTAGTGACCGGCAGGAACGGAGCTCCCAGTTCCTTCTGTGGACTTTGCTGGCTGCCAGGGAGGTGCCCTGTGCAGCCAAGATTCCTTGGGAAGGTTCTAGAGGGGCAGATGACCCCCTCTCCCTTTAATCGGAACTTGGCTGGTCCTGAGGATGAGGCCTGGCTGACCTCGCCTCCCCCGGTCCTGCAGGCTGGGGAAGTTTGCCGTTTTTGTCCACGCCAAGATGGCCGAGCTACAGGTGAAGGACCTGAGCCTAAAGCCCCAAGGCATCCCTGGCCACGTGTTCCTCCTTCAGCTCCTCCACGGGCAGCACGCGAAGCACCAGCTCCTGCTGAGGGCGCAGACGGAGTGAGTGGGCCTGGCTGTGGGGAGAGAGGACCCCACCGCCAGGCAGGCACCGGCCTTTTTTCTCCGGCTTAAGGGCATGGGCAGAGCGGACACCCAGGGGGTTCTGGGCCTGCTCTGTTCTTCTGATCGAGCTGGGTGGGGCACAGGGCTGTGGGAACAGGGCCGGGAGGTGTGTCCCGGGGCAGGCAATGACCTGGGTTCCAGGTCTGGGCATCACACCTCATTCTCCCAGCCGTTTCACCACCCCGGCCCTGGGAAGGGCAGTTTGCATGTTGTGATAACTCAGCCTCCCTTCCTAGAAGCGAGAAGCAGCGATGGATCTCTGCCATGTGCCCCTCCAGCCCCCAGGAGGACAAGGAGGTCATCAGCGAGGGGGAAGGTAGCAGCCTGCCACCTCCTCCCTCCAAGGCCCACATCCCCTGGGATGGGTACCCTGTTGCTTTCCCCCTTCCCTCCAGTCCTGGGTGCCATGTGGCCAGCGGGGCTACCAGGGAGAGGGATCTAGTGGCCCGGGGTAGTCGGGTGGCTCTGCAGAACCTCGAAGGACAGGAAGAATTTACATAGGGCAGGCTGACCCCCATATGCCCAGGCAGCACCTGGGAGATGGCAAAGCCTTTTATATCCTCCCGTTTCCTCCCCACAGAAGCCTATTTTACAAGTTAGAAAACAGAGCCTCAGTAGGTAAAGTGACTTGTCCAAGTTCACCCAATACTGCCAGCCCACCCAGTATGGTAGAAAGAGCTGAGAGCCTGGACTGGAATAGATTCTCTGGCTTGAGCTCTGCGGGAATCCTGTTTAGGCCGGTGGGTGAGCTTCCCATTCCAAAGAGGCGGTCAGGGAAGCGCCCTGAAGGATGAGGAGGGGCAGCCATGAAGAGACCTGGGGCAGAGTGCTCTTGGTAGGAGGAGCAGCCAGTGCAAAGGCCCTGAGGCAGGAGGGAGCTTAGAGTGTTGGAGGGACATCAGGGTGGCCAGTGCGGCTGAGCTTCATGAGCGAAAGGGAGAGGAAAAGAAGAGGGGAGGAGAGGAGGTTAGCAAGGGGCAATGCAAGACCACGCAGGGCTTTGTAAGCTACAGGGAGGACTTAGGACTTTATTCTAAGAGGAGCGGGAAGCCCTGGAGGGTTACACATGGGGGCAGTGATGTGGCTTGAATCCCAGTCGAGAATGATGGCCTAGAGGGAGCACTAGAGTAGCATTAGGGGGCATATGAAGGGGACATTACTGTTCTGTGGGGGGTTTCTGGGAGCAGCTGGACATTGGCCTGGAGGTCAGGAGCAAGGTGTCAGGTTGAGCTGGGGAGGAAAGAGCCCTGGGTACAGAAAGAGTAACTGAAGCTGGGAGAGACCGGATTCACCTAGGGCTTTTGTTTAGGGTAAGAGAGGAGAAGAGTGGTCAGGGAGGGTTAGGGAGGGGCAGAGGAAAAGAAGCAGCAGTGGCCACCGTCCCACCCCCTTACTGCCTCCTATTGGCCCTCCTTGCCCACCCCATCATGCTCTGGGGACTCCCTCAGTCTCTCTGGGGCTGTCAGACCGCCCCCAGGTTCAGTGCGTCAGGACATACAAGGCGCTGCAGCCGGACGAGCTGACCTTGGAGAAGACCGACATCCTGGCAGTGAGGACCCGGACCAGTGACGGTGAGAGGGGCCCTCTGGAAAGGCCTCCCTGATGGGGCCGGCATGAGTGGGAGGGAGCTGGATGGCTGAGACATCACAGGAAAAGGTTATGCAAGCATTGACCAACCAGCCACAGCATACTGGAATAAAGTTAGACAAGAGGAGGAACTTCCTACTTGTAAAGATGTAGGATTGAGAGTGGCTGGTGGGGGAGAGTGGGAAATACCCTTCTTTGAGGATGTTAGGAAAAACAGGCCAAGTTCCTCTACGAGACTCCTAGAGGCAGGGTCCTTCTTGGAGCTGGGAGATGCTCAGATGACATCACCTCAGCCCCAGTGGTGCAGATGAGGTTTGCATCAGGGCCTAGGGGCCTTGCCTCGCAGACCTGGCCCCGGTGTCACTCTGATGCCACTGATGCTGCTCCTGGCTTGTGTGCCCCTAGGCTGGTTGGAGGGGGTCCGCCTGGCAGATGGCGAGAAGGGGTGGGTGCCCCAGGCCTACGTGGAAGAGATCAGCAGCCTCAGTGCCCGCCTCCGAAACCTCCGGGAGAATAAGCGGATCACAAGTGCCACCAGCAAACTCGGGGAGCTTCCTGCGTGATGGGCAGCTGTGGCCTGAGACACCGGTTCCACGCCTGGCTCCCAGACAGGCCTGGAGGGGGCCTGCAGTGTCTCCGCGCCCCAAGCCACTGCTGCTGGGACTTCTGCCCTGGGGCCGGGCATCGAGAGTACAGCAGTCCTCACTCTTCTCGGGGTCCACTCCCAGGGCCGAGGGCGGTTTCTTCCTCTGGTATGGGGGCCACAACAGGTGACCTGATATCTGGCAAGGACCGGGGCCCCCTGCCTTCCATGTCCTTGACCCTGCCTGACTCTTGGTCCCTTTACCAGGGGCCTGGCGAGGAAAGGCGCTGGTACTAATGGGTCCTGGGGCCTATATATATCTGGGGTCTTCTGGCCAGAGCCTGGTGGGCCCTGGTTACTACTTGCCTGTAAATAAACTCCCGTCATGCCTTTGCTTGGAGTCTGTGAGCCGTCTGATGCTGCCCCCACCCAGCCCCATCTCCCCAGCTGAAGACCGGGAGGGTCTCGGGCTGCCTCTCACGGGGGACTTGCCCTGGTGTAGAGCTCCCCTCTCAACCAGGGGAGGCTGGGGGAGGGACTGCTTTGGGCTGCTATTAACAAAAGAGCGCATTCAAATAGGCTTAAATATTAAAGACACTTCATTAGTTCTTGTACTTGTTTCTTACAGCCCCTATAACGAATCACTGCAAACTAGATGATGTAAACAGCAGAAGTTGGTTCTCTCACAGTTCTGGAGGCCAGCAGTCTCTGAAATTGGTGTCAGTGGGTCAAAATCCCGGTGTCTGGACGTCCAGGCTCCATGCTGCCGCAGAGGTGTTCTCGAGGGGAGAGCTGCTCCTTGCCTAGTTCAGCTTCCGGGGGCTGCCGGCACCCTAGACTGGCAGCTGCATCTCTCCGGTCTCTGTCTCTGAGACCACTGCCTTCCCACAGTGTCCATGTCGGATCTTCCTCTGCCTCCCTCCTATAAGGATACCTGTGATTGCATTTGGGGCCCACCCAGATTCTTAATTCTTAACTTAAATAAGTCCACCTTATATAACTCTGGCTGGTGTGGCTCAGTGGATTGAGCACTGGCCTGCCAACCAAAAGGTCGCTGGTTCGATTCCCAGTCAGGGCACAAGCCTGGGTTGCAGGTCAGGTCCCTGGCTGGGGGCGTGTGAGAGGCAGCTGATCACTGTATCTCTCACACATCAGTGTTTCTCTCCCTCCCTTTCCATCTCTCCAAAAATAAATAAATAAAATCTTTGGGGGAAAAATCCATCTTATAATTCTTAACTTAAATCCCATTTACAAAAACCCACCCTTTTTTTTGGTAGGTGAGATGACATTCAGAGTTTCTAGGCATTAGAAGGTAGACGTATTTTGGGAGACCTTTTCTCAGTCTACCACAGTTCTCAGGACTGAGAAGTGTAGAGTAGGTGGGCTTCAGGCAAGGCTCGATCCAGTGGCTCATTGCTGTCTCTGAGGACCCAGCCCTTCACATTTCTCAGCTCTGTTGTTCTTGGTGTCAACTTCACCCTAAGGCTCCAAGGGGCTTCTTCATTCACATCCAGCGTGGAAGAAGAGAACTGGGTATGTCTCCACATTCTCGGAGTCCTGGGACGCTCTCTGATAGGACCAGCTTGGGCCACCTCTGGGCTGATCACGGAGGCCAGGGCGTGGTGCGTGCTGATAGACCTAAGTCCAGGCTGTGTGCTCTATCCCTGGAGCCAGGCTGGGGAATTGTGTGCCCTGAAACCCTACGGACCCTCAGAGGAATCGGTGGCTGTGGCAAAGGAAGGGTAAATGCCGGGGAGGCCAATTCATTGGAATCCAAGTCACTTAGGAGAGTAGGAGGACCAGGGAATAGAGAATGCTTGTGAGGACGGAGCACCCTTCAGCCCTCAAGGAGATGTGGGGCAGAGCAAACCTGAGTCGGGTGGTCCAGGGGGCGGCCGCGGGCGAGTGGGGAGAAGCCCCTGCCACAAGGAGGCCTTTGGGGGGCCTTTCTAACATGAGCCGGTGCAGGGGACTGCAGTGTGCAGGCGACGGAGGCGGGCACATTCTGAATTTAAATTCTGGCTCAGATGTTTATGCCTGTGTGATGTTTTTCTAAATAAAGCTTTTAGGTACAGAAAAGTGGCAGCAGCTGTGCAGAGAGCTCCACGCACGCTCTGCGTCTTCCCCGTTGTCCACATCCTGTGTCTCGAGGCCCGGCTGTCGGAGCTGAGGAGCCCACGCTGTACCTGACTATTGCCTGAAGCACAGATGGGGTCGGATGTCACCAGTTTTCCCGCCAACGTCCCTTTTCTGTTCCAGGATCCACTTCAGGACAACCCACATTGCACTCGGTCATCACATCTCCTCCGTCTCCTCTGGTCTGTGACAGTGTCTCAGGCGTCCCTTATTTTTCATGACCTTGACCTTTTTTTTTAATATTCTTTTTTTTAAGATTTTACTTGTTTATTTTTAGAGAGAGGGGAAGGGTAGGAGAAAGAGAGGGAGAGAAACATCACTGTGTGGTTGCCTCTCGTGCGCCCCCTACTGGGGACCTGACCCACAACCCAGGCCTGTGTCCTGACTGGGAATTGAACCGGCAACCCTTTGCTTTGCAGACCCATGCTCAATCCACTGAGCTACACCAGCCAGGGCGACCTTGACCATTTTGAGGAGTTCTGGTCGGTGCTTTGTTAGACTGTCCCTCCGCTGGGGTTTCTCTGACGTTTTTCTCCTGACTAGACGGGAATTATGGGTTTGGGGCGAGATTACCACGGAGGCCGGGTGCCTTTCTCATCACGTGAGCTCTGGAGGCATGTGACTTATTCCTGGGGGGGTGGTTGTCCATCTCCATCGCGTGGTTGCTGGCGGCCTGTGCCAGGCTTTGCTCTGTGCAGGCAAGCGGAGCCCAGCCCGCACCAGCGAGTGTGTGAGGTGGGGTGGGAGGCGGGCCCCACCTCCCGGAGGGCGTGTCCACCCCTGGTATTTGGAATTCTCCTGTCAGGGAGATTTGTCCCTCTCCCCCCACCCCCAATTTATTTAACCAACCATTTCTTCCTATCAGCATGGACCTGTGCGTTTCTCCCTCTTATCCCTTGGGTTATGATTCAGTCCTAAGGTATTTATTTTGTTGTATAAGTTGTCCCACTACGGGCCATGGGGAGCTCTGTCAGGTCAGCTCCTGTCGGTCTGACATCCTCCCATCCTTTCGTTTTCTGAGCATTCCCTTACGTCCTGGCACCGGAAGATGCTCCGGGCTCACCTTGTATTCCCCCCGCCTCAGTGGTAGAATCAACCATTTCTCTGAGGCGTGTGGCTCCTTTCACTGGTGAGGCTGTTTGGGAGCCAAGTTCTGGGTGCTCACTGCTATTGAGGTGTCATTGCTCCTTGGCCCTCCTATTGGACAGAGGTAGTGTGTGTGTGTGTGTGTGTGTGTGTGTGATTTTACAGCAAGACAGTGGCTCTAGTCCTCAGTTAGCATTTCTGAAAAACGGGGATGGTTAAAACCATCCTGAAGACCTGCTTCATGGAACCACGGTGACATAAACTATGTAAGCTTGACGTAGTGCCTGGCCCAAAAGAAGTTTAAAAAAAAAAAGTGGCTTTTCCTGTGCCAGAGCTGCATAGCCAGAGCATGGGGGCCCCTGTGAGGTGGCGAGGCCTCTGTCTCTTGAGGATTTAAGGAACTCAGGAAGTCCAAGAACGGCATTCGTGCACTGAGTGAAGGCCAGTGGGCCTCTGCCCTTCCAGTGCTGAGTCTGCAGGGAAGAGCCCGGGCTGGCGAAGCAGAGGCAGCAAGCGTTCGGCCTGCCCTGGCGTATCTGCATTCTGGCTGGCACTGGTGTCTGGGCTAGATTCCTGGGGGCCGGCAGGGGGAGGACAGCTGGCTTTGAGGTCACGCTGCCAGGCTGGGAGACCAGGGCTGCACAAGGTGCACCAGGCCCGCGTCCCTCGTTCCCCGCCTGCCCAGGAAGTAGATCCAAGCAAGGCATGTTGGAAGAGCCCCTCTCTCAGTGGCACCTGCCTCTGCCCAGTAGGCCCTGCCCTGGTATTTGGCCTCGGCCAGGAACCCAGGGCCCTGTCTTTGCTAGCTGCAGGAGGAGGAGGGAGGTGGGGCAGTACCGGGCAGGAAGGGAGGTGGCAGGGTGGGGGAACGTCTGTGGCAGGGGTTCTGGCCCCAGGGCTGTCTGCTCTGCCAGTCTCCAAACCACAGAACGTCAGGAGCCCGGGTCCGCTGGGAACCAGTGGCTTGAGGAAGAGAGGAGTCAGTGGCTCGCCTCCTTGACCTGAGCTTGGCGTTGGCCTGCTCCTGCTCTGCTTCCACGTGGGAGGGCCCAAAGACCCTTCTTGGCTTTTGATGGAGGTGCCTTCTGATCCCAACAGAGCTAAGCTGTGAGCCTGAACTTCCCTGGCTTTAGGGATCTGTGTGGCTGGAAAGTGACCCTTTCTCCGATGAAGGAAGTTTGGTAAGAAAGGCCTTTGGAACGTAAAAGTTCGTCAAGGGGGTGTGAGTGGCAGGACCTGGACTTGGACTTGACATTCTGTGAGCCTCTGCTGTGAGGCAGGGACTGCCAGGCCCTGTGCCAGGCGTGACTCCGAGGATTCCCACGGAAACCTGACTTTGAAGGGCAACGGAAGGGTCAGAGGAAACGCTTTATAAACTGTGAAGTTCAGTGCACTCAGAGAAACCTAAAACCCTTCCATACCTGACTAACTGGTTGGGTGGCCCTGTGTGCTTGGTATGGGTGCTTTGGGCTGGGGACCGGGTTGAGATTAAACCCTGAAGGATGCCACTGATGGAGATGACATTAGAGCAGTGATAAAATGCTAGGTGCCCCTTGTGGACCACCCACCTGGGACGAGGCCTATGTGTCTGTCTCCACAGTAAGCAGTATTGGAGATCCCATTTCACAGATAGGAAAACTGACACCCGAGAGCAAGGCACTGGGCGAGCCCCACACGGGCTGGCTGCCTCAGCTGCTCCTTTCCAGCTGGTCTTCAGGCTCCAGGCTCATTCCAGTCTCCGGCGCCTGCCCTGGCTGCTCATCTCCCTGGAATATTCTCCCTTTGGATCTTGAAGTCTGGCTCCTTCTTGTTATTCAGGCCTCCACTCAAATGCCACCTCCCCAGGAGACCTTCCCTGGTCACGGTCACATGTGGGATCTCACCACCCTCCCGCTGGCTACTCTGGTTCCTTGTTTATTCCTTTATCAATCCACGTACTGTCCCCTCCCCCACCGGACTGTGAGCTCTATGAGGACAGGAGCTCAATCCTTGGGACCTTGGCTGTGGCCCTGGCGCCCAGTGCAATGCTCAGTACAGAGATGTTCGGAAAGGGATTTGAACCCAGCTCCACACGAACCCCAAGCCTGAGCTCTTCACACCCTCAGACCTGCTCTGCTTCCCGCTCCAGCCCCTGCTGTGAGCCACAGGGGCAGGGCGGGGCTGGGTGCCTGCAGGCTGTGGGTGAGGCGGCCCTGCCTGGGCTGAGGCCGCCCTGGGCACCGGGAGACTGGCTGGGCCGCTCTTGCCAGCCTGACCCGGATTTGAACCTGGGCTCAGCTCTCACTTCCTGTCCCCGAGTGACCCTTCCCCACTGCAGGGTCCCTCTCTCCGGGCCTCAAGCATCCTCCCCAGATTGCATTTCTGACACTCCTGAGAGAAAGAACAAAGGGACGCGGGCTACCCCTTTGGCAGGAGGGACTCCGGCTGGACAGCAGGTAGACTTTCCCAGCTGTGGCAGCTGTGACGAACCCTCGGGCAACTGGCGGAAGTGCAGGTGTGGAATCCCCTCCCCTTGTAGCGTGAAGAACAGGATGAACAGTCATCTGCTTGGGAGGGGTGTCGGGGGTGGACAGGGTGACCTTTGGAAGCCACTTTCAAGCTCTTGGCTCATGAGCTGCCCCGAGGGCTGGCGACGTGGTCAGGAAGGAGGGAGCGGTTGGCTGCTGGGCCTGGCATTCTAGATGGTGGTGTGGGTGTGGGAGAAGGTGGAGGGAGAGGCCGGAGGGGCAGAGGCTGCGCCTGCTCGTTTAAATGAGGCAATGAAGACACGGGAAATTCTCAGATGCACTGGAGCTGCCGAAGAGGGGAGTCAGGCAGACCCGGCTTGCCGTCCTGTTTTCCCACTTACAAGCCAGGTGCTCTGGGAAAGTTACTTCCCTTTCTGAGCCTCACTGTCCTCACCTGTTAAGTGGGAATAATAATGCAGATCCAAGGCTGTGACACCTTGGGAAAGGACTTTGCAAAATGCATTATGCAAAGGGGAAGTGGTATAGGGCCGGCCGGCAAGGGTTGCAATAACAATGGTGGTGCTATTGTCTTTCGTTCAACCTATGTGCCAAGCACTAGGTCATTTAATCCTAAAAACAATGCTGTTTGTTTAAATCCTCACCGAGGATATGTTTATTGAATTTTTTAGAGAAGGAGTAAGGGAAAGAGAGAGAAGCACTGATCTGTTACCTCCCATACACGCCCTGACCAGGGACTGAACCCACAATCTAGGTGTGTGCCCTGATCAGGAATCGAACCCACAACCTTTTGGTGTACAGGCGATGCTGGAAACAACTGGTCAGGACAACTGTCACCCATTCTACAGATGAGGAGTCTGAAGCTCTGAGAGGGGATGCGACTTGCCCAAGGTCACATAACCACTTGGAAACTGAATCAGGACTTAAGTCCCCATCTGATTTCAGTCTACTCTGTGCAGCTGCTGACCGACTGAGTAGGTACTCTACAGATTAATTGTGATGAATATCATCATCATTTTACTTTTTGTGGTGACTGCTCTTCATTAGCTGGATCCCACCCCCCAGCCCTGTGGCAGTGGAATCCTTCCCAGTCCTGCCACCAGGGGGCAGCAGAACCCAGGGCTGGGACCCAGGGGTCCTGAGGGTGTTGCCCTACCTGCTCCTCACGTTCCAGAGCGTTGAGACCTCCTGAGGCTTCGCTGTGCAGGTGGGTGGGGCACAGGGCAGCAGGCAGGGCGGGAGCGAGGGAGGGCACAGAATCAGGGAAATGGGATCACAGCCACAGCTCTGACCTCAGCCCTGAGAGGAAAAGGTCTGAGAAAGAAGATGGGAGTTGGTCACAGCCCCTCCTCCAGGCATCTCCCTGATGACCCGGCAATGGGTCAGCAGCCCCTTCCCTGCCTCCATCGCCCAGCCTCCAGGGTAGCAGCGCCACAAGGCGTGTCACCATCTCTGTGTTCCCACCGGACAGCTGGCCCCTCGAGGGCGGTGCCGTCTGACTTTTTCGGGGGCCCTAGCATGGGCTGTGGCACTCAGGGGTGCTTCAGGTTCACTGAATTCAGGAGTGGGGGCTGTCTGAACTTGACCCGGCACCCCTTCCTTCTGAGACTGCCCTGAAGTGGGGTGAGGGGAAGGGTGGGTTCCTAAGGCTGAGAGATGTTTGTCCCCAGAGACTCCGGAGACCCCCCCCATGAAAGTCACCAGGGGGCACTAAATTTTGCCTGCCACATCATTGCCTCCTTAACCCTGTAACAACCCTCTCAGCAGGTTCCACTTGTACCATCCAGACTTTACAAAGGAGGAAACCCAAGCTCGGAGAGGGGAACGGACCTGCCTGTGGTCGCAAAGCAAGCGACAGGCAGGGCCTCTTTGAGCCCTGGCCCACTGGACTGGGCAGCCGGGGCTGCTCTCTGAGGCCCTTTGCTGTAACAACCACCTCCCCGGCCCCTCGGCCTGGCAGCAGCTCTGCAGGCTGGGCAGACCGCGATGGGGAGCCGTGGGCCCTCCGGAGCTCACTCAGAGCGGCTCTCGGGAGCTGCTCTTCCTGGCCCTGCATTCAGTGATGTCAAGTCAGTGCTGGAAACTGGCCGTGTTAGGAGTGTTTACACCACAAACGTCAGCCCCCGGCACTGCGTCCTCGCCCTGCAGCAGAGCCGGCTGCTAATCATTTACCAGCACAGTGTGGTGCTCAGAGAGGGGAATGGAGATGCCCGCAGGCCATCGGCCCGGCCCTCCCGGTGCCTCTGCCCTCCCTCCCTCTGTCCCATTCTGCCTCCTGTGAGGATGATCCTATGATCCCCTCCAGGGTGTGACAAGTGCCCTTGAGTGGGAGCCCTCTGCCCCCCCTCCCGCCTGTGGATTGGGGTGCTCCTGACCAAGCCCCTCTTCTGATCCCCCACAGGGCAGTGAGATGCCTCAAACCTGACCCAGTAGAGGTCTTTGGTGTCCCTAAAGCTGTGACCCATGGCATCTTCCAAGGAAGAGTGACACCAAGAGGTGTCATATCCACCTTACCTCAGTGCCCGTCTACACCTGACCCCTTTAGGGTGGGGCAGAACAAGGTACCGTAGAAGGCAGGTGTGGACGTGTCCTGGGAGGCTGTCCTGGGAGACTAGTACCTCTGGTCCTAGGGGCCCAGTGACACCCTGGACTCAGCTCCACAGTCAGCTCTGCAGCTGTATCCGGTGGTTTGGGGGTCCAAACACAGAGCAGGGGGCCAGCCCGAGCGCCTGCAGGCAAGTCCAGAGGGGCTGGCTGGGGGAGGAGCTGCAGGGCAGGTTGGAGGGCCCACACCCCCTTTCTCCAAACAGGCGACTCCCTCTTGGACACCCCCACCGCGTCTGCTGTTTTCCAGGAAAACCAATGCAATCGCTGAGTTGGCAGATCAAGGCTGGTATCGCCCTGGCAGCTCTACAGGACGAGCCTGCTGCACCCAGGACCCAACAGGGCCTGCCCAGGAGCCCCGGGCCTGGCCAGGCTCCTGTTACCCGCCCTGCATTGCCTCTCCTCTCTCGCCCCACCCTCTGGCCCAAACATCACCTCATGCCCAAACCCAGCCTCTCTCCAACTCCCCAGATGCCAGGCTTGATTGTCTCTGGGGTATTAGAAGACCTGGGTGTGAATTTCAGAACCACACTTACTGGCTGTGTGGCCTTGGGCAAGTCCCTTGACTTCTCTGAGCTTTGGTTTCCCCATCATTGATGAGATTCAAGTTATCACCTCCACTTGACATGCTGTTAAAAGGATCGAAAGTGCCCAGCAAGGTGCCCGGCCTGTGGGAGGTGTCCAGGAAATGGTTTCACAGACTCTTCCCCCGCATGACCTGTTCTCCTGGGGCCTGTGGGGAAGGAGGAAGCTGTGGAATCTTCTGCTTGCCCATCTAACATTAATCAGCACGCAATCGTTACGCTCAACACGCAGCTCCAGTTGTGCAATGGGATCGAGCTTCAGAGTTCGCACCTCCGCCAGCTCCAGGCTCCCAGCCTGGGCAGAGCTGTCTTAAGTGCCGGGTCTGGGGTCTGGGGCTCTTGGCCTTAGAGAGCTTGAGGGGTGGGTAGGGAGTGGGCCCTGCAGGGGCCGCTGGCCAGGCAAGGTTGGGACTTGGAAGAATCCAGCCTGTCAGAGAGGGGTGTGGGCAAGCCCGCCCTGGGGAGGGCTTCCGCTGGCACCCCCAGACTGGGAGGCCTGGCCCTCTCTGAGGCAGCTCTGGGTAATGACCCCCGGCCAAGGGGCTCATGCTGGAAGCCCCGTGCCCACACCCTGGTTCTTAGTGTCACCCCTGCTTCAGACAGCTTCTTCTTGTTTGTCTGGGCTTTGGGAGGAATTAGTGAAGTTGTCACGGTAATTAGCAGCAGGCGGGCACCTTCCCCGTCTGGCAAAGGGGGCTCCGAAGGCATGGAGGAGAGGGAGGAGAGGGCTCGGGCAGAGGGACTGCTCAAGAAATGACTGGTGAAGAGGGAGGGGTGCGTCAGTGGGGGACTGAACGGGGGAGGGAATCAGTGAATGAATACGAGAGTGACTGACTCATGGGGAAGTTAGCGCCCAAAGAATGTCACCACTTCTGCAGCTCTCGCAGACTGCGTGTCCGACACTGTTCTTAGCACTCACCTGAACTCACTCCCTCCCTCTTCACAAATACTTTACGCACAGGCAGTATCACCACCTCCATTTTACAGAGAATGGACCCCCCCCCCCCGCCCCGCACCGCCAAGCGCAGAGAAGTTAAGTAACGGGCCCAAAGTCACACAGCTGGTAAGTGCCTGAGCCGGCACCAGCACAGAGGGAGTTCGAAGCTGAGGGGAGAGAAGATGGACTTTGCGGTCTGCACCTCGAGGCTCCAGACTTCACATTTTTCAACTGATCCTTCCTTTCTTCCTCCCTTCCTCCTTTCCTCCCTCCCTCCCTCCCTTCCCACTGGCTCGCTCATCTACTCGCTGAGTGTTGGTTCTGGGAGATGGAGCAGTGATGTTAATACGATTCTCTCCTGCCCTGGCAAAATTTGTACTTTAGGGCTCAGCTCAGGGGCCACCTCGTCCAGGAAGCCTTCTCTGATTTCCTCTGCAGAGCGCCCACAGGTTCCCGGGCTTCCCTCAGCATCACCTTCCCTTGTGCCTGCTTCCCTTACCAGCTGGGAAAAGTTTTTGTCTCTGAATTCTTGGTATACTGTTGGTGCTCAGTAAATGCTTGATGAGGCACCTTGGTGCCGCTGGGCCTCCTCCCGGGCAGTCCCGAAGCTCCCTGCTCTCTGTGGCTTCCTCTCCTCACTCTAGACAGGATGTTCTGCTGCCTGGGCAGAGCCCAGGGGTCCCCACAGCCCCCAAAGGCCTTCCCATCTGCTTAGCGGAGCGGAAACTGCCGGGCACTGGGGCCACGGCGAGGAGGGCTGGGACTCCCTCCCGCAGGCCCCGGCCCGGGAGGGAGGGAGGGAGGGAACGGTGCCCGTCCTGGCTCAGCCACAGCAACCGACAGCAGCCTCTTCCTTCGCTGGCTACATGTTTGTTTTCAAATTCCTGAGGCCTTCGTCACCACCACCCCTGTCCCCGCTGGGCCCCTGGCCTGCCTTTGCTTCCTTCCTCCCCTTGCTTGACCAGGCTGGTCTGCAGGGTGGGGCGCCAGGCCAAGCCTCTCTCTCCCGCTGCCCATCCGCTAGGGCCAGAGCCTCAAGCTGGCAGACCGGGGAGCCCCAGGGACGGGTGGGAGATGACACAGGGGACTCGGGAGCCCTCCCCAGCCCCTCTGCCTGGAGTAGGACAAGGCCGTCTCTTTTTGCTCTTTGGGGAGCGGTGGTAAGGGAACACAGGCTGGGAGCCGGGGTTCCTTCAAGGCCGGGCTAGCGGGGGCGGGGAAGCCTTGAGCGGGGCACAGCCCCTTCAGCAGGCCTGGTCCGGGCCGGGAGGCCCAGCAGAACGCATTGGACCTAATCGAGCTCTTCCCAGCTGGCAGTCTCGAACGAGGAGGGTGATGAGTCTCAAACTGGACCTCTCGTGCACCAGCATCATCCGGGACCCTGACAAAGATACAGGCCCCGAGGCCCCTCCTCGCGTGTCTGGTCTGCGGTGGGGCCTGGGGAATCTGGACTGTTAGCACGCAGCCCTGGCCATCCCGGTGCAGGCGGCCCCGGTTTCGGAACCGCAGCGGGGAAAAGCTGGGGTGGGCAACGCTGGGGGGGACAAGCTCGGGGTCCAACCCAGCTGGTGCTCTGCCACCAACCTGTCATGTGACTGATCTGGGCCCGCACAGTTCAATGGGCACTAGTCTCTGGGTGCTATTCATTTATTTTCCAGATTTATTTACTTTTAGAGAGTGGGGAGAAGAGGGAGAAAGAGAGGGAGAGAAACATCAATGTGTGGTTGCCTCTTGCACACCCCCTCCTGTGGACCTGGCCCACAGCCCAGTCATGTGTCGTGACTGGGAATCGAACCAGTGGCCTTTTGGTTCACAGGCCAGCACTCAGTCCACTGAGCCGCACCAGCCAGGGCTGGTGGCTGTTTAAATTTAAATTAATTAAAATGAAGTAAAATTGGAGTCAGTTCTCAGCGACACTGGCCACGTTTCAAGCGCTCGGTAGCCCCATGTGGCTACTGGTCACCATGTGGCCCAGAGCAGATAGGAAACATGACCCCTCATTCCGCCCACAGAAAGTCCTTTTGGTCAGCACTGTTCCAGAACAGCAGGCCCACGAACGTAGGGACAGTTGTCTGCTGTATTCACTGCTGTCCACAGCACCCAGCACGGTGCCTGGGACATAGCTGGGGATCGGTGAAGACTTTTTCAATGAATGTGTTATTGCGCTAAAATACACAGAACATCGACCATTTGACCATGTCGAAGTATTCAGCGCAGTGGCGTTAAGTACATTTATATTGTCCTGCAGCTATTGCTACTGTCTGCAAAATTTTCATCATCCTGACAGACAGTATCCCTGATACAATAACTTCCTATCAATAAATATTTTCGGAATGAATAAGCACCTTGGTCAAGTCACTTCCTGCTCAGGGCTTTAGCTTCCTTATCTAAAGGAGTGGATATTACTGCTTGTGAATTTGTTGTGAAGATTAAATGAGATAAAGCTGGTGCTTAGTACAGGCCCTGGCGCATAGTACGTGCTCATCAAATATTAGCCGTGACTGTATTATTAACCCATCAGGAAGTCTGGCCCGAATGTCCCACACCTCCTTGCTCTTTGGACTCTGCATTCAAGTAGACAGAAATAGGGACCCTGCTGGCGTGAGTCACACAGGCGTGTTTTATGTCCAGGGTGTGAGCCACTGTTGATGCTTTGTGTCCCCAGCTATGCTGGTTACCCTGACAACCATTTCTTCCCCAACAGCCTCCCCTGGGATCCAGCCCCTCCTGAAATGGGGCAAGAAATTGCAAGGAACCCTCACAGATGGTGCCAATGTACAGGTGGGAAGGCTGAGGCCCAAGGTAACACAGGAAGTTGGTGGCAGCCCAGGGATGCTGGCACAGGAGAGCCAGGACCTGAATGAAGAGATGGCTGGCTGGTGGGCTGGCTGGACGGATGCTGTCAGGTTGAAGAGCCTCGTCTCGCAGCGGAAGAGACAGGCTCAGGGAGGTTAAGTGAGGTGCTCGGTAAATATTTATGGAATTGATCACAGTGTCCCAGGGCAGGGCATGCTGGCCCAGCACTCTGAACCCTGCAGCACCTTTAATCCCTGCCCAAAGGGACAGCCAGGACAGTTCTTGCCCCGGACAGGAAGTTTTCATGTGGAGTAGAAAGAGAAGCTAACCCTCGGTGGCAGGAGGAAAAGGAGGAACTTCTTTGGCTTTGAAGTCAGACAGGCTCAGATCTGTCACAGGTCTTGAGACAAGGGAGCCGTCTAGCTAAGCTCTTAAACTTTCTAAACTGGGGACCTTTTTGAGACGCTATAAAAGCTGTGGCCTCCAGCCAGTGGTGAGCTGGTAAATGTTTAACAACTTGCCCTCTGAAAGAAAACAAAAAACGCCCGGGTTTGTTTCATGTGCCAATTGCTATGGTGTAAATGCTTCCGCTCACCAGTGATGGAAGGTATGAATGAAACCTGGCTCCCAAAGTTCGTGAAGATGTAACAACCCGCTCTCCCTGAGCCAGCCCGGCACTGGCTCTGTGCGTACTCAGGGAAGCCGCTTCCCCTTTCCGGGCCTCACTGTCCTCATCTGTAAAGTGGGAGGCTAAGGTTCCTACCTGCAGGGCCCTGGTGAGGATGAAATGATTCATTTCCAAGTTCCCACCCTGACGTGGGGAGAGCAGCAAGTCTGGTGGAAGGTCTCACTTTTGAGGTCCTGGCTGGGGCTCGTTGTGGGGTCCCAGAGGGCAGAGAGAAACGGCCGCTGTGGGGACCGGCACCTCACCCCCTTCCCAGCCCTGGGCTCCCGGCGGCTTATCTTTCCTTCTTGACCCCTGGCCCAAGGATTCCTGGGTTGCCTGGAGGAGGTGACTAGGCAGCCCCCTGCCCTTCCCTTTGGGCCACTTCCCGAAGCCAAGCTGCGGGGCGGGGCAGGGGGCGGGCAGAGCAGCTCAGCGGTGATGACAGAGTTTGCCTGAACCTGGAAAGA
>CM052542.1:8234546-8307046 GCA_028533065.1 Trachops cirrhosus | reverse complement strand
GGCGTCCGGATCGAGGCTTAGCCGTGAATGGTGAGGGGCCCACAGTCCCCTCCCGGAGGCAGGCCTGGCAGGCTCTGCTCCTGCTCGCGTCCCCCGAGCCTGCCTGTGAGCCCTCAGCTTCCTATTCAGAGCCCGGCTCAGCCACCGACAGGAATATCAAAGGCGAGCCGATCTGGGGGGATTAAAGGAGACAGTGGGAGAGGCTGGGGGAAGCAGGGAGGGGCTGGGGCACTCACATGGAGCTCCCTACTATGTGCTGGGCGCTTCTTGATCTGGTGTAATCCTCACGGTGACTGATGGGATGATGGGACATGGAAGGCCAGAGAAGGGAAGGGACTGGCCCAAGGTCACACAGCAAGTCAGAGGCAAATCCAGGTGACCCAGCTCCCAGTCAGGGCTTTTTTCATCAAACAGGGCTCCTTTATGCTTAAGGCACCCTGTCCTGTGGCCTCTTCCAGAGACGGAGAACAGGACAAAGGCAGACAGAGGGGAGGATGAGACACCAGGTGGCAGAGGCAGGCGCAGAGGGCAGTGGGTCTCCTGTGGGGAGCTTCCACCCGACTGCTGGATGCTGGAGACCGAGCGCCGGAGGGGCGCGGCTGGCCCTGCCCTAGGCAGTGCCCAGTCTGGTCCCAGAGCAGGGGAAGGGCAGGGGTCCCCGCCCGAGCCTCCTGCAGCCAGGTCTGCCCCTGAGCAGTGTCTGGAGTGCGGCCTGGAGGCCCTCCCAGCCCGGGGACTCAGACTGGCCCAGCAGAGAAGGGACTGTGGCTCTCACGAGTGCTGGCTGTGGGAGTGGCATGATGGGCAGATGGCTCTGGGGTTTGGCCTTGCTGTGTGGCCTCAGGGAGATACGAATCCCTCTCTGGGCCTCAGCCTCCGTCTTGGGCCCCGGAGCCCAGAGACCTCCCTCATTCTGTCACAGGGATGTGGGTTTGATAACTGAGGGGCCCCGTCCCTGCATCCTTACAGTGAGACCAAGCCCTTCGAGCTTTCATGGGTCCTCACGACAGCTCCACCAGAAGGCTGCTGTTATTCCCGCCCCCGCTTGACAGATGAGGAAACTGGCGCTCTGAGGGCCGTGCCCAAGGTCAGACAGCTGGTAAAGATCTCAGAGCCTCGTGGCTTCACTCTGGCTCCGTCTGTTCCCTCAGGATGCCAGGCCCTGGCTGTGGGCCGGACCCCAGCAGGCTGGCCTGCGGGCCTGGGTGGCTGTGGGGCCCCGGGACCTGGTTGGAGCACACCTCGCTCCTGGAGCCAAGGTGGCAGAGGAAGGTGCCTACCTGCCCCACCCCCAGCGGCAGGCCTAGTGCCACTGCACCCCCAGGAATCCGGCGGCATTCCTGTGGTGGGGGTGTGGCTGCCCAGGGCTCTGTTTGCCCAGGGCCTGAGCCTGTTGCTATGCAAGCCCCAGCTCCAGGCGCTGAGTCAGCAGGCTGGGCAGCCGGTCACTCCCAGCGAATCACTATCACCAGGAAGGTGGTGGCAGAGTGGAAGAGGAAGCTCTACTTCCCTTGAAGGGGAGGGGGCATGCCTTGGGGTTGCACCTGGAGACACAGGCTGAGAGTGGGGGAAGTCACAGCAGGGAGGGGGTCTGCCTGGGGGAGGCGAGGCTCCTCCCCACCTCCCCTCCTGCCCGGAAAGAAGCTGGGGGCAGGGAGCTCAGGCCCAGCTCGAGGACTTCAGACCAGCCAGGAGGCCACTGTGCCTTCTGTGTGCCAGGCGCCGTGCGGCTGCTTTGTGCGGTTCCCTTATCTCCGGCAATAAAACTGGCTCGCTGTCCCTCTCCTTGGCTGTTGGTGCGGGGAACCTGAGGGACACCAAGTCCTTAGTCAGTAAAGGGCACTGACAGGCCTGTGACTCAGGCCCTTGTTCACGGTGCCCAGGGCAGGTGAACTCCTTGTTCCGCCCACCTGGCTGTGTGAGCCTGGACTAGCCCCTCCCTGGCCTCAGTTTCCCCACTCTGCGCTGCTCAGCTGAGGGTCTCTCCAAGCCCTGAGAAGGCCAGGAAGATGAGGGGCCCCACAACTTCCTCCTCGGTGCTATGTGCTCTTCATCAGGGACAAGCCACCTCTGTTGAATGGGTCTCACCCTCTGGCCGGACTTCGGTCTCCTTGCCTTCAGAGTTCTTTATCTTTATGGGTGCTGCCCCTGGGCACCCCATTCACCCCACCCCACCCTGCTCTAGCATCTAGAGGGCACAGGGGGCCGCGCATCAGGAGAGACAAGAGTGGCGGTGGAGGCACTGTGCCGGGCGGGGTGGGGGCTGAGGGGTCTTAGATGTCGGTCTTGGGGTGCCAGTTCTGCCCCCCACACCAGGCCTTCCTGGGACCCGAATTGATGGGTTGTGGGCCGGGGGTGCCAGGGTGGGGCAGAGGGGTGGGAAGGGTCCGATGTTGGGGTCAGGAGGCCAGACGTTTCGATGGTTAACTGTGGTGGCGTTTCGATAAGAGAAAGAAGGGTGGTCGAAGTCTGTGGGAGACGGCTGGGCCAGGGTGGGGTGGGAGAGGAGCAGGGGGATGGACTCTCAGGCTGCTTAGCGGATTTGTTCCACTGCCCTCGCTCCCCTGGCAGGCTTACGGCGAGGGGACTGGACAGTGATTTGGGGGGTCGGGGCTGAGAGAGGTGTGTGGGGGACTTCCTCTGAGACGTACCCGGCAGTGCTGACGGGCTGGGGGACGTCCCGGCCTCTGCCCTGGGAATATCTCTCCTGTGGGAGAAACCCCGTCTGCTGGAGGAGCTGCAATCCCCTTTCCTCGGGAGCTTCAGTCTGAGGGTGGAGGCAGGCAGGCATGGATGCTAACTGGCAGGACTGCGGAGCGACCCAGCCCCTTCCCTGCGGAGCCTGGTCAGGCCAGTTTGGAGATGAGGAAAGCAGGGCAGCGTCCAGAGACACCCCCGTTCCCCCCCTTACACACACCCCAGGGATCAGCCTGGGGTCAGGCTCTGGCTGGGGTAGGGTGGGGGTCTGTGTCAGACTGGTCCAGAGGCGCGTTTCAGGCTGTGACATGAGGTGGATCCTCTGTGCAAAACAGTTATTACCACCCGCTGCTCCAGGCCGGGCGAGACAGGGAGGGTCTATTACAGGCTTGGAGCCACAGCCCTCCCTCCTCACCCCACCCCTCCCCACCCTGCCCTGCCCACCGCTTTCGAACACACACAGACCCAGGCACAGGGACACACACCTGCACACACACACAGACACGCTAGCTGTATGGTTTTGAGCAAGTCCCTTCGCCGCCCTAAGCCCCAGGTTCTGAGGATATTATGAGGATCATAATAGCATGCACACCTGGATATACAATATCAGCGTGTGCCAGCACCTCCCTCCCCCGCCCCTTCCCCTGGGAATGGAGAGATGGGCACATGTGCATTCCTACCCACTCACCTGGGCACTCACGTAGTCTGTGCAGCCCTGCTCACCCTCCCCTCCAGTGCAACATGCCCACACATCCTTGCTCACACACCTTCATGGAAGTGCATGCACATGTGCATATAAAGTTGGGGGGCTGCGGCAGGGTTCTCAGGACCCCAAAGGGAGCCCTCACCCCTCTACCAGCAGCTTTCTGTCTCTGCGGTGGACCCCCAAGTCAGCCAGGCCCCAGGCAGACTCGGTGTGGACCTCACCCTCTCTCCTCGGGAAATGCCAGTTTGGGAAGGAGGAGGATCTGTGTGAAAGACAGGTAGATCTGGCTCGAACTGCCAACTCTGGCCCTGAGCCTCAGTTTCCTCATCTGTAAAATGGGTACCTGCATAGACATGGAAAGCTCACGGGGCAGGGGTCGATCCTTTGCGCTGGTCTGTATGAAGGGGTATAAAGCGTACATAGTGCTCGGGACACGGTAGGTGCTCCCTAAACCCTGGCCGGGTTGACCTGCGAGGCAGCCCCTTCCTTCCTGGAGCGCGGAAGGTGACAGGTGTTACCCATCAGGTGTATTCAACAAGCCCGTTGTACTCCGGGCCTTGGCCTGGGCACCGGGGCCTCAGACTGAAAACAAAACAGAGCAAAACCAAACCCTGTTTCCTTCCTTCCCTCAACGCGCTCACCCAGCACTGGAGGTGACGAGGCAACAACCAGCTTCAAGTCGGAATGGGGTGTGCTACGAGACAGACGGGACGGGCAGCAGGGCGCCGGGGAAAAGAACGTGGTGGCCACTTACGGGGAGGGGGGCCGGTGAACCTAGTCAAGTGACCCTCCTTCGTTGAGACTCAGCTTCCCCTCTATAAAACGGGCGTGAACACAGCCAGCTCACCGGGCTGCTGTCCACATTTTGGAGGCGGTGGGCACGGCCACTAAGAAGACTGTTGATGGTTCTGTGGGGCTGCTCCCCAGGAGGTGGTCCCTGAGCCCCTTTCTCCCCTTCTGAACCTGTGTCAGGGAAAGGTCTCGAGGGCTCTGGGATGAGGCCGTCTGTTTCCATAGCAGAGCCTGCATTTCCTCACCGGGAGCCCAGTCACAGGGACCCCAGATCTCAGGGGCAGGGTGAGGGGTGGGGCAGACACCCAGGATGTGTTTGTCCATGGGCCGGCGTGGTCAGCCACTGGGGACTTTGAATTTCTGGTGACCACAGACCTGGGGAGGCGTCAGAGATGGACTTACCCTCGGGGGGCCCAGTCTAATGGGAGAGGCACAACCGCTCTTCCCCAGGGGCGTCTAGTGGGGGGGCAGTACAGCATCCTCTGATGACCTGGGACTCCCCAGAATGTGGGAGCTGGGAGGCTCCTTAGAGATGGTTTTGAGTCATCAGTGGCTTGGCGTGGGGAGACCCACTCAGGATCACGGGGGGACCCACGGTGCGGGGGTGGGTGTGAAGCACAGGCTCGGGGGCACACTGGAGCTGCATGTTCCATCGGAAGGCCTTGGGATTCTGGCTCTCCCACTCTGTCCAGCACACACCCGGACACGCCTGTGGCCCAGCTCCTGCGGCTGGCTGGTCGGCGGGCGGCCCCGTGTGCGACCTTCCCTTTCTCCGATGGGAAACTGAGGCCAGAAGAAGGGGCAGTTTGCTAGTTGGAGGCCATGAGCGGCCTGTCTGCCAGCATCGGCTTCCTCACCCGCCTCGCTCTTGGGATCGGTATGAGGACAAATGATGATGGATGGGATAATGGCTGTGAGGCAGGTAGTCCAGTGCCTGGCACGCAGATAAAGCTCAGAATGCAGCTGTGATCATTATTAATTATTACTGTATGAGGCACCCCTGAGGCCTCTAGGCCGGGTGGTAGTGGCTGAAGGCTTTCTGGAGGAAATGCTTTTTAAGGGGGGGCGGGGGCAGTTAATGGGGCTTGGGAAGGAGGGACGGCTGGGGCCTGAGGGGAGCAAGCAAGCTGTCTACAAAGTGTCACCCGCGCACTACACCAGGATGTCCCGGTCCCCTGTTGCGGTCCCCAGGGTTGCCCCTGTTTCCATGGAGACAGGGGCTACCCTTCCCCAGGCCCCCACCCCTTTTACGAGGCGCAGAGGCGGTTCCTAGCAGCGGGGAAGGGCTGGGCCGGGCAGTAAACCGCACGCGCGGCGACCCTCAAAGGCGGCACCTGCAGGGCCGGAAGCCCGGGCAGCCAGGGTGCGAGACCAGTAACTATCCGGGGGCAGGGGCCTGGCCTCCCCGCCCACCCCCGGCCTGCGCCAGCCTCCACAAAGCGCTGCCCGATGCCAGGGCGCGTTAATTCACCCTGACCTCTCGCCGAGCCGCTGGCCTGCCGCGGGGCACTGGAGTTCCACACCCCGCCAACCCCATTGTCTCGCTCCGCGTTCCCCTCCCTGCAGTCTCCTCCTGGCTTTTTCCTCTCAACGTGGCCCGGCTCTTCCAGGCGCTTTTCTGGGCTCCCCCGGAGTTCCCACCTCTCTGTCTCTCCCTGCGTAGAGGTCTCAGCAGCAGAACCATGATGGGGAGGGGACTGGATGGCCTCAGGCAGGGACGTCCAGGACTAGGGGTATCTGCGTCCCCAACCATGGAGGCATTTGGTCATGCCCCTCTTAAGGAATCAGGAGATAAGAATAGAGGCTGGATTTTTTTTAAATTACATCTTTATTTTTGAATAGATCGCTGATGAATGTGGTGATAGTGCAAACAGGAAGAATACACAGAAAAATAGCCAGCCTTTTCCCCGGACCCCTCACCCCCACCACGCTCCTGAGTTCACATACCAGCTCCTTAAGGCAGGGCTGTGCCCAAGTCCCTAGTCCCTCGAGCTCAGCACAGGATTGAACACATGCGTGCCAGAGGTCACAGACATACCTGCAGATGTGAACAGGTGTGTCCACATGCACACACCCCCTACCCGCGGCTGGCTGAGGGGCGCCGCGGGGGGCCCAGTCAGAGAACAGTGAGTGGTGGCAAGTATGGACAAGTGCAAGTATGGACTGTGGCGTGATGGATGGGATGGCAGACGGATGGATGGATGGGCTGGTGGACAGACTGACAGACAGACAGCTGGGAGCTGCCAGGAGGTGACTACCTGGCTAGGCAAGGCTGTCTTGAAAGTGATGGATGGGACCCAGAGAGGGCTGACAGAGGCCAGGCAGATGGGGGAGGAAGGAAGTAGCGTGGATAGATGGACAGACAGACTGACAGACGAGGGAGACAGATGAGGGGGTGGGGCTGGATGGGTAGAGACAGTGGAGGAGTGATGAGACCCTGCTGAGGACGGGGGGGGGTGTGGGGGGTCTCACTGGGGAGGCTGTGGCAGAGACGAAGCATAGGACTGAGCTGGCTGCAGACAGACAGACAGACAGACAGACAGGCTATGGATGGGTGGGTGGATGGGGAGGGGGAGCTGGGAAGGAGTGACCTGGGCCCCACTGGAGCTGATTGATTGACTGGTAGAGATGGATAGACACATGGAGGGACACAGGACAGGAAGGAGGGACAGGGGTGGGGGGTAGGAGCCCTCCTCCTGTGCTGAGGTGGTCCCCACGGAGCCCCTGAGATCTGCGTGCAGGACAGGGGTGTGTGTGTGTGGGTGTGTACACAGATATGTGCGGCGCTGGGCGGGGCTGTGTTCTCGGCACTCCCCGGTGTGTGCGTCAGCCTGTGAAGACACAGGCTGGTGATGTGGAGGAAATAGGAGCTGGGAGTGTGTGGTCCCTGCCCCTCCCCAGGGGCTGGATGAGTCCTGGTGGGTTTATTCATGGAGCATGGCCTGAAGGGAACCTGGGCCTGGACCAGTTTGATGACTGGGGCCTTGAGTGCTATCGGTGCTACCAGGGAGGGGCAGGGGCTGGGTCACACCCGGAGGGTCTCAGAAAACAAACAGAGCAGCTCCCCTACCCTTCCCGCCTCTTCCTCCTGGGCCCCCACCAGGCCAGCGGCCAAACTGTCAGGACGCAGGAAGCAGGGTGGCACCTGACAGGTACGGTGCCAGCCCGGGCCCCCAAATATGGTGTCGGTGATAAAAATAATCACAGCTGACATTAGCACAGGAATTGCCATGCGCCAGGCATCACGCCAGTGGTTTTTCACCCCTTCCTGGCCCGCCCCCCAACAAGGTGGGTATGGCATTATTTTTATCCCCACTTGACTGGGGAGAAAACGGAAGCCCTGAGTAAGAGGTGAAGCTCTTACTCCCCAGGTCTCACAGGAAGTGATGACCCGGGCATGCCAGAAGTGTCCCCTCGGCCCCTGGTCACCCGCAGCCCCATCCTCCTTGTCACATCTGCCCAGGGAACTCTGCTTATCAGGTTAGACCATCAGAATGCAGAGCAGGGAGGGGACTGGGGTGGACACAAGGTGGGGAGGTCATGCCATTAGCTGAGTAGCACTGGGCAGCATAGAGTCTGGCGGGCTTGGGTTCAGTTCCTGGCTCTGTACTTACTTGTGGGACATTGAGCTGTCCCTTCACCTGTCTAAGCCTCAGTTTCTTTGTCTGTGAAATGGGGAACAGGCTGCTCACAGGGCCCGTGGTGAGGATGAAAGGAGGCAATGCAGGAAAAGCACCCGGCAGGTCAGAGCACCCCAGGGCCTCAGCCGAGGATTCTGGAACACAGGTAAGGCCCCTGGGGCCCCTGGGCTCTGGTCAGCCCACCTCCTGCAGCAGCGGGAGTCTCCCACCCGTCCCTCAGTCGTCCTGGAGTTCGTAGTGGGCTTCTGGGTGTGGCTGAGCTCGGTGTTTGACATATGGTAACCTGTGCCATGTTCACACCTGTCTAAGATGGGGGCCCACTGTTACCCCCAATTTACCAATAAGGAAAAGGACAGAGAGAGGAGAAGTAACTAGCCCAGGTCACACTGGGTGAGTTCTTGGTACCACTCTGCTGGGGAGCCCCCGCACCGTTTGCTCACCCATGCAACAAAGCTCAGTGCCACACCGCTGGGGGACGCACGCCAGGAACGAGGCCCGAGGCCACCCGACCCTCTCGGAGCTTACACACTAACGGGGAGGAGGAGGCAGACAATAGACAGTAAGCAATAACATGTAGAACGTGGCAGCTCCTGCTATGGAGACAAAGACTGCAGGGAAGGGGGGTGGGGAGTCCAAGTATGGCAGGTGAGCTGACCTTCAAGCAGGGTTCTGAAGGAGGGGAGGGGCCAGCCCCGAAAATAGGCGGGGGAGGGGGTGATGGGGACCAGAGCAACAGTTAGTGCAGAAGCCCTGGGGCAGGCCGTCTGTCTCTGCATTCTAAATTCACTTCCTTCACAGGTGACAAGCACCCTCCATGCAGCAGACAGCCTTTGGGGGCTGCCCTGGGGACAGGTGATCAACTGAGAAGGCGAGAAGGCTGGAGCCAGGGCTAGAGATCTAATCTTCAGGCTGCCTCTGTGACCTCCAGCAAGTCCTTCCCCTGTTCTGGGCCGTTTCCTCCTTCATAAAATACGGAGGTTGGACTTTATCTCCCAAGAGTCCATTTCCCAGGACATGCTATAGACTAGTTTCCCCTGCACGGTCAAGGGCAGCTAGGGGGTTGGGGGGTCAGAGCAAGGTTTTGGAGATACTTCTGGCCCTTTAGGCTTCTGACCTTGAGCAAGGGGCTGGCTTCTCTAAACGTCCAAGTTCTCATCCGTAAAATGAGGGTAGAGCCCCTTCTTCTCAGGGTTCGCCTGTGCACGAGGCGAGGTGGTGCTGCAGAGCCCTTAGTTAGCTCAGAGCCTGGCTCACGACCGGGGCTCCAGAAGTGGGGCACTTTGATTTTTAACAAACCTGGTTAAAGGCTGGCACTCAGAAGGGAGAAAGGCCAGTAGTCGGGGTCGTCAGGGAAGGTTTTGGGGAGTGGGGGGATCTAAACTGAGTTTGGAAGGGTAGGAGAATGCGACCATATGGGGAAGGGAAAACCATGAGGAATGAAGGGTGACGGCCGGGATCCAGGGGCCAGAGGACCGGGGTGGTAAATCCGGGTGGGAGGCGGGAGGTGGGCGGAAGGCAGTGCCCGGGCAGCAGGCTCAGGCTGAGGCCCCGCCCCTCTCGGAGGCTCCGCCCCGTATCCAGGCCCTGCGGGCGGGATTTATCCGGAAGCCACTTCAAAGGGTCCCAGGAAGTCTCACCAAGCCCCAAAGGAAGCAGCACAGCCTCTAACCCAGCTCTGGGGGTGGGGGAAGCCCCGCAATTATGGGGGGGCTTCCTCCCACACTGCCCCCCTCCAAATGCGGGAGCCCACATTTAAGTTTCTCCTCCCCCCACCTCAAACTGCCTCCCTGGGGGAGGGGAGCTCAGCAAAACCGCTCAGGCACGTTCACCCCAAAAGCTCACCTGAAAAGCTGAACATGGAGTTTGACTTTGCAGCTGCCATTCGGGAATGTGTTCTTTTGAAAAAGATGGGGCCCTAATACCCCCATGTGTGTGCAACCCCCAAAAACATTTACTGAGCGCCTATTGTAGGGCAAGATGGAATAAGACCAGGAGTCTGGACCTGGCTGGTGTGGCTCAGTGGATTGGGTGCCCGCCTGCAAACCAAAAGTCGCTGGTTTGATTCCTGGTCAGGGGCCCTGCCCGGGCTGCAGGCCAGGCCCCAGCTGGGGTGTGCAGAGAGGCAAAGGATTGATGTATCTCTCATACATCGGTTTTACCCCCTCTCTCTTTCTCCCTCCCTTTCCTTCTCTTTAAAGAAATCAATAAAATCTAAACAATAAAACCCAGCAAAAACGGGGGCTCTGTCCCTCAAGGAGCTCCCTGCCTAAAGGGGAGGGACAGTGAGGAAGTTGCTACAGGGCAGTGTGAGAGCGGAGGGTTTTTCCCAGTTTGCAGAAGTGACTTTTGACGGTGAAGGTGACAATAGCTAAAATGTACCCACACTCACTGTGTGCCAGACGCTGCGGTAAGGGCTTCACAGATATGACCTCACTTAACCCCAGTGGCAGTCCTAGATGGTGGAGAGCGTCGCCACACCCATTTTCCAGATAAACGAGGCGCATGTCCTAGGCTACACAGTCGGATAAGTGGGGGGATGGAGGTCTGCTGGGCGCCCACTGCATTGTTCTCCGATCCACCCACCAGATCTGTTTTGCACACAACAGAGACCAGGCCGTCGCCTGCATTGGGGGCTCCGGTGTTCCCCTTCTCCTGTGTTGCTCCAAGATAGGTCTTGAAGAAGGAGTGGGAGTCGCCGAGGTGGAGAGGGCATCCAGGGAGAGGATGCAGCCTGGACAAAGGGATGCAGGTATGAAAACACAGCGTTGCAAAAAGAGCAGGCAGACGGGGCCATGGAGCGAGACACACTTACCTTTTAGTTCCACCTCTGCTGTGTACTAGCTGTGTAACTTCAGGCAAGGTGCTTTTCCTCTCTGAGCCTCACGTCTTCACCTGCAAAAATGGGGACAGTATTTATTAGCTTTTGCTTTCAGGACTTCGGGGAGTTTACAATGGGGAACGAGGCTTGGCCCAGAAGAGGCCTTCAAGGAATGTGAATTGAAATAAATGGAGGGAACTGGTTTAGAGCATCAGCATCAAACGTGTGCCTCTGTTGAACGGCTCCTGTGTGCGCGGCACCATTGGTTGGAGCTGGTGCCAGGAATGCAATGGGGTGTTTCATTCATTCCTTGCCTTGGGGGCTCACAGTCTCATTGGGGAGACAGACAGTTCAGAGGCTCCAGAAGACAAGGAAGGGATCGGCTGGCTGAAACCAGAGTCCAGGGGGCGTGGAGTATGGGGGCTCGGTTCAAGGGAGGGCCCTGTCCCTGGGAGGTTGGCATTAGATGGTCTTGAAGACCCTGGCACCAGAGAGCAGGCATGTTGCTTCCGGCTGGGGGGATGGTTCTCTGGGTTCTGGGGATTCAGTGCTTGGAGAGGCAGCGGACAAGAGAGGGACCCATGAGGGTGTGCGCTGGATCCGGACTGCGGGCTAGAATCCAGCTCCGACTTGTATTTATTTATTTTTTAATCCTCACCGGAGGACATGCTTTGGAGAGGGAGGAAGGGAGGGAGAAAGAGAGGGAGAGAAACACCGATGTGAGAGAGAAACACCAAATCGGTTGCCTCTTGTATGCGCCCCACCACCCAGGACTGAGGACTGAACCTGCAACCTAGGCATGTGCCCTGACCGGGAATCGAACTTGCGGCAATGTGTTGGTTCATGGGACAACGCTCTAACCCACTGAGCCACGCTGGCCGGGGCCAGCTCTAACTTCTACAAGCAAGTTTGCTCCCCTGCAATATGGGGGCAGTAAGACTGCCCACCTCACAGGGTACGATGAGAACTAATGGGGTCAGTGTAGATGAAGTACCGAGAACGGGCCTGGCCCAGGGCCAGGCTTTCTGAGTGTTGGCCACAATGACTTTTTCTGGTGCTCTTAGCCAGAGGCAGGCGCAGGCCGATGGTGGGGTGAGTGGAACTATTGTCTGGACATTTATCTTTGTCATCTGCGTGCTCCAGCCCCCTGTCAAGTCCTAGAAGAGGCCGGTGGGCTACTATCGGTGGGGATGAGCAGGTGAGGCTGGGCAGCCGCACCCGGACACACCCGGGCTCCCCCTGCCTGAACCAGAAGCCTTTCGAGCCGCCCTGGCACTCGGGCCCTGAGGGTTCTTTGGGGCCTTTACGGGGTAATTCCATCCCCATTAGGGCTTATTATGTCACTATAAATACCATCGTTCAGTGCCGCTTTATAAGACTCACTGAAGAACTTTCCTTCTCAGCATCCAGTCAGCCACCCAGGGCGGGAAAGACTCCAGCTTGGAACAGGAAGAGAGGGGAGAGTGTGTCACCAGGCGAGTGACTAGAGACAAAGGAACCGCCCCGCCGCCTACCCTCCTGCCACCTCACACATACCCCTTCTCACGGGCCTCTGCCCGCGCTGCAGGTCGGAGATGAGCAGCACCGACCCCGTGCGGCGCTCTCAGCCCCACAGCCCGCAGTCAGCGGGGCCTGTCTGCACCCCGGGCACGTGGGTTCAGCCTTCCGTGCACGAGGAGCCCTGCGTGGAAACCCACACGTGCCACACACAGGACCAACCAACACGGAACGTGGCAACACTGCCGTTCACTCTCGAGTTCGTTCGTGCGGCAAAGGTCTGCTGGACACCCACCAGGCGTCAGACACCGTCTGTTTTGCGCAAACGCCCTGCCCCCTTGGAGCACGTCATCTAGTGACGCGTCCAGAGCCTGCAAAAGGCACGTCACACACAGGTACAGGCAGCGTCTCACCTACAGCACGCAGGAAGCCTTACACTCAGCACAGTGTCCACAGCCTAGAGGTCCAACACAGCATGCAAACACTTATCCGTGCTGTGTAGTGCGTACGCGCACACACACACGCACACGCACTGAGGCGCCCTGTGCATGAACCCTGTGTCCCTCTCGCCGCAGATGCCACTTCCTCTGGCTGTGCCCCGTGTGACTGTAACAGCAGCTGAGATTTAACAAGTGCGTTCTGTTGTCAGGGCCCGTGTGGTTTCCATGCATGACATCATGTGATCTCTGAAGCAGGTTTGCACCTCTTCCAGATGAGCAAACCGAGACTCTGAGAAGCGAAATGCTCCAAAACTCCGGGCTGACTCCTTAGTCTCTGTTCTCGCCCACTGCCAAGTGTGGCACTCACACACACAGGCAAATCCTCTCATGTCCACACATGCTCACACACCCACACCCACACCTGTATGTCCACACACACTCACTCTCACAGACGCTTGCACACTCACTCTCAGAAGACCAAGACTCTCCTCCAACCACGCTGGTCAAAGGCTTTCATTACACTACCCCAACACCTGTAATTAACCCTCCCCTCCAGGGGAGATGTCTGGACCCGCTTCCCAACGGTAGGCGCCAAGGCCAAGAGGCCGAGAAGTCCACATCTGGCAGGGAGGACCTGGGCACGAGAGCGGCCCAGAGGAGCTGTTGAGGCAGCAAGTGGGTCCAGGGGAGTCAAGGAGAGGATGGGGTTGGAGAGAAGGAGGCGGGCAGAAGGGGCTGGGTTCTCCCAGGAAATCAGGCCTGCCACAGCGGCTCCTCCCCGACTGGCCACAAGGCGATTGGGCAACAGCAGCCGTGGGTGGCCAGGCAGGCAGGTGAGAGGACATTTCCCGTTTGTTCACTAATGCTAGCCGCTTCCATCAGGAGGGAAGGTGAGCTCATGTCTGAGGAACCTTTGGGGAGAGGCCCTTCGAAGGGGCAGGTAGGCTCCAAAGTATCAAACAGACCTCGCCGGGGTCGGGGGGGTAGGTACTCTGCACAGCAGCGCCTTGCCCACCCTTACCCTGTACGGGGCAGTGGTTGAAGCAGAAACTACCCAGATTCAAACCCCAGCTCTTCCACCTTTGGGCTGTGCAATCTTCGGGCATATTGTTTAAGCCCTTAGAACTTCCTGTTTCCTCCTCTAAAAGGTGGGGTCATAATACTCACCTCCCAGATGAGAATTAAATGAGATAATCGTGTCAGATTCGTTTTTAGACGTGGCTGCTCGAGGGTTACTGTATTTTTTTTTTATGTTCAATGGTCTCTGAACTTTTTATTGGCCTCCCACCAAGGGATCCCCTGCTTCTGCTGCCTTAATGCCTCCGAACTTTGGTGTCTTTGACCTCAGAGACAATTCCACAGTCCTGCAGGTGGGGGTTGTTTGAGTGGACTGTATGGAGTTGCTGTTGTCCAGAGTGTCACCAAGATGGAAGTCCTCCCCTTCTTCCCGCAGGTGGTGGTAGGTGGCGATCGCAGCCTCCAGCTTGACCTTGATGTTCAGCAGGGCCTCTTACCCCTGGGCCTGGCACTGCCCCCTGCCTGGGTCTGGGCGGGCTCTGAGTCCCAGCGCAGCAGGGTCTCACTGAGCTGTTTTATCTGCATGTCACGTGTCCACCTCCTTCAGGCTGTTCTGCAAGCTGGCCTGCAGGTTTCTCATCGGTCCAGGTCCATCTCCAAGGACTGGACTGTATGTCTCCTGTCTCAGCCATCTGTGAGGTGACCACTGTGGTGCTGTCCTCAGTCTGCTGGGACCAGTACTCATCTAGCTCTTCTCGGTTCTTCTGAGCCGGCTTGTCATACTGGGCCCAGATGCCTACCATGATCTTGCTGAGGTCCTGAGATTTGGGGGCATCCAACTCCATGGTCAACTCGGGGTTGGCAATCTGGTTTTGCACACCATTTACTTTCTCCTCGTGGTTCTTCAGGAAGAGCAGTTTCTCCGTGAGAGCCTTGGTCTTGAAGTCATGCCCTCAGTCTGTGACCTGGGGTCCCTCCTTCTCCAGCTGTTCCTAGATTTTGGTCTCCAGTCTCTGTCTCCGATTATCAGCCTCCAGGCTCCTCACCCTCTCCAGGTAGGAGGCCAGGTGGTCATTCAGACATTGCATAATCTCCTTCCCCGGATGCCCCCTAGGCCAGCCAGACCCCTGGCCATCTCCAGGGCAAGTCCCCCAGACCCCTAGACACCCTGGACATGGTGGAGTCGGGCGCAGGGATCTGGGAGCCCAAGCCCCAGGCACCTGCGTGGACACCAGCCTTGCTGCTGGCGGGCCAGGTCAGTGCCTGTGTGACTGCCAGGAGCCCAGGGTCTGGTAGTTGGTGGAGAAGCTGGAGCGGGTGCTGAAGCTCATGTAGTTCAGGGAGGAAGGCGAGAGACCAAGACTCAGGTTCGAGCTGAAGGTTACCGTATTCTTAGAGACCCCTGAGCAGAAGTGCTCTCCCCAACTTCAGAGGTCTAGGAAGAAGGGCATCTGGGTCTGTTTTGCAGCTCCCCTCCTATGCATGCTGCTAAGGAGGCAACTGCTTCTTGCCTCTCCCGCCACCCTGCCTATTTTAGCCCAGGTCTCAGGCCAGGCCAACGGTCAGCCAGGTTCCAGAGGGCAAAGGGTGAGAGTGGGGAGGCTCAGCGTCGCCATCGCGGCGCCTGGGGCCGGGGTCCCGGCTCAGGGATCACCTAAGACTAGCCCTGCGCACACTGACACTTTGAGGCACTCAAACATCGGAGGGCCTAGTGGGGGCGCCAGCGAGTCCAGAGGACCTCAAGGTTCTCTCAGACCTCTTGGGACTTCCCCTCCCTTCTCTCCGGGTGCCAGCCCGGCCCCTTTAAAGACATTCTTGAGGGCGTGGCTTGGGTGACGTCGGCGCAGGGCATGAATGAACACGAGCCGGTTCTCACCCAACTTCCATTAAGGATTTGGGGCAGGAGGTGCAGAAGTTGCGCGCGAGCAGCTGGCGGGAGCTGAACACCGAGGCCGGCGTGCGGGTGTGCGGGAGCAGAGCACAGATCGGGCAAAGAGCTAGGAGCGCGGCATGGAGCGTCCGGCGCCCCGTGCCTGCCTCTCCCTACTGTGGGGCTGCGTGCTGGGCGCCGTCGCGGCGCAGGGCAAGGAAGGTGAGTGTGTTCGCGGCAGACGCCCCAGCCCGACACAGCCCCGGCAACCGAATTCCCCGACCTCGGCGCCTCCCCGAGCCCCGAGCGCCTCGACGCGCGCAACTTTGGAAACGGACCTGGGGCCTCTCGGTCCCGGCGCGCGGGCTGCGATTGGGAGGAATCTGGGACCCCCTTCCGGAGTTTTTGGGGCCGCGGGGTCTAAGGGGTAGCGGCCTGGGAGCGGGGAGCTCGGAGGCCGCGGAGAAGGGAACACGACGCGGGCCGCGTGGTCGCAGCTCCGGCGGCGGCTTCAGGAACGCGTCCCGGCGGGGTTCGGGGGTTTCTTGGAGAATGGGGTGTCGGGAGGGCTCTCCGTGCGCGGACTCAGCCTCTTGGTGACCTGAATTCACTAACCCGTTTGCTTCGCTTTTGCGACGAAGGCATTTCAGTGGAGCCACTCACTTTGGGGAGGGGGCTGTTCGGCTGGCGGGGAGCACGCTGCGGAAGTCCCTGCTCCCTGAGATTTTCTCCACGCCCCCTTTTCCCTCCAGTCCGGGTCGAGAGCGCGAGGGGAGTTTCGGGCCAATCTGCCCACGCGCAACTTTTCCCTTTTCCCATCCCGCACTCCCAGGCTCGGGGGGCAGGTTCGTGGCCGAGAGTGCGGACAGGAAGTCCCAAAGTCAAGCGTTCTGAGCAAGTGGGTGACTCAGAAAGAGGAAATGCGGCAGGTGGAGGCGCGGCCTCTCAAGGTGTGGAGCCATCACCCCACGGCCACCAAGGTGTCCGGGCACCCGAGGCTGAGGACTGAATCACTCACCCCCGCCCCGGAGCTCCCAGAATGGTGCTGGGCGAGGGGACCACAGACTTTGCCCTGGGCCGGCTGGTGCGTGGATGAGGGCTTTGCCACTCCGCTAGGGTCCAAGAGAGAATGGGGGCTCCTGGCCAAGGATCTTGCTGTCGAGCCAGCAGAGGCCGATTTTGGTTTCCGAAAGTGAGAACAAGTTTTCCCCGCTGGCCTGGGCAGAAGGAGGCTTCCCAGGCTCCAGCAGGGGGAAGTGCAGAGGAAGCCCTGGCCCTGGGAGAAGTTTCCTTGAGCCTTGCCTTCTTTTTCCACCTCCCAAACGGAGGCTGGAGGCTTGGCTCTTGCAAGTTGGGAGGTAAAATCAGAGCTGGAGCGCTTGGGGGAGGAGGTGTGTGGTGGCCTTCTGTCCCAGCCTCTGTCCCAGATCAGGCAAGGCTCCTGGTCCCAACTTGCAGGAGGCACGGGTGGCAGGGATTTCTGTGACCCTCCATACCCCTCACTCCATCAGCTTTTGGTCCTCCCCCTTCCTTGGGGGACTGTGGTTGTAGAGAAGGGGAGAGACAGCTGGAATCACTACAGGCCTTTCTCAAAGGCTGCCCGTGGGGGCGGGGGGATTAGGCTGGCCTGACGCCGCTGGCCGATTGTTATCCTGCCGCCCCAGCCAGCAGCCTGGAAGCCTGGAGCTGCCTTGTCCCTGTGGTCCCATGTAGGTCCCATCTCCAGCCTGGATGATGAGCCCCCTCCTTCCATGGGGTGGGGGAGGACAGGGTGTGCATGGCAGAGCCCTGGGACCGGGCAACGTTTCCTTGTGGGCTTCAGGAGTCAGTCCTTGTGAACGACTCCAGCAGGGAGGTGTGCCTTGGTGGGGGCGGGGGGTGGTGGTGCTCGGGGAATGATGGCCCAGCTGGCAGCTGCTGTTTTATGTTCTTTGGGATTCAGGCTGGATGGGGTGGATCTGCCTGGCGGGAGGTTGCAGGGGAGAGGATGTACATGCCCCTTTCACCTTAACCCAGGCTGCTGATCAGTTCCCTTCTTTCTCGCCCCCCTCCCCGTGGGTAGGGGAGCCAGGCTATATTTGGAGACTCGGATGGAGCCCATTATATTCTCAACAGACAATGAATCTTTACAGAAGGAGAAACTGAGGGAGGCCCAAGCCCTCTCCAGTCAGGGCCGTCTGCACAGCAGGGCCAGATCTGAGCATCTGGCTTCTTGGGCTGCCAGAGCCCAGGGCCCCTTGCCTTGTGGTTTCATGGTGGATTCTCCCGAGCAGCAGGAATAGCTGGGCAGAGGTACTGGGGTTGCTGGCTTGAGGTGGCTGATGGGAAAAGGCCTGGAGGGTGCTCAGGAGGTCTGGAAAGTCCTTGGCTTCTTGATTCTGTAAGAGCCTACTTTGCCCTCTTTCTCCTTTTTTTCTTCATTCCCCCCACAGAGCTGATCATCACCCGAGGACATGCTGGTTGATTTTTAGAGAGAGGGGGAGGGAGGGAGAGAGGAGGGCGGGAGACAGGGAGAGAAACACTGATGTGAGAGAGAAACAATAAGTTGTCCTCTTGTATGTGCCCCCACAAGGAACCGAACCCACAACCTAGGCATGTGCCCTGGCCAGGAGTTGAACCCACAACAATTTGGTTGATGGGATGATGCTCCAACCAACTGAGCCACACTGGCCAGGGCTCCCCCAGAGTCTCTTGCTTCCCCCTTTAGCCAGTCTTGGTTACAGAGGGACAGGGAGTCAGAGAGGTGACACTAGGGGAGTGGGTCGTAGTATTGCATTTGCACCTGAGAGGATGACAGTGGTGATGGAACTTAAGGCAGAGAAGGAGGCTTTCCTGGGGCTGGGGTGAGGGACCCAGGGCTCCGGGATGAGCCCTGCCCAGCCCAGGCTTCTCGGTGAAGCCTTCTGGGGCAGCCGAGGGGCCCCCAGAACCCCCCCACCTTTCAGGGAAGCAGGTGGGTGCCCCGGTCCCTGGAAGAGCCGAGGAGAGAGCCGCACCCGAGTCAGGGTGGAGGGGCCGACAGGGCTGGGCTCCTGTTCCTGGTGATCGGTTCTAGGGAATTTCCCGGGAGGGGGCTCCTTCCTGTGTGAAGGCTTTTTGTCCACTCAGATTGAGCACTGAGATACTTCTAGAGCCAGGCCTGGGGGCTGGAAGAGGAGCCTCTTGCAGGTGTGCTGGGGGTCCCTCCGTGTCCGGTTAACCCCTCAGAGCCTGGGAGCCGTGAGCCCCCTCCCTTGGGCCTGCACGGCAGCTTCCTCCCGGTCCAGGGAGGGGTGTGCAGGGCTGTGAGGACCGCTCACTGCTGTCCTCCGACCCACCCAGCCAGAGCCAGGAGCCTCCAGACTCCTTCCTGTGTAGCCGGAACATTCCATTTATTAGAGGAATTAGTGAGTTTTCCAAGCTTGGGCTCTGGGCATGTCTGAACAAATCCCTGCCCCATCCACCCTCCAGCCCCGCTACCCAGCCCTCACAGGCTTGGGGCAGGTGCCACATCGGATTTCCGATCCCTTGTCTGGGCCGCCGGACCCTTCCCAGAGAGATCTGGCCCCGGAGAGCAGTCGGGTGGCGGTGCCTCACACCCGGGACGAAAGTTCGGGCGAGCTGGGCAGCCTCACCTGAAGGAAGGACTTCTGAGACTCCTGTCAGGTCCCTTGCTTGACCTACCCTCACCCCCCTCTGCACATCAGGCCCTACTCCGTTCCCAGCCTGCCTGGAGCCCCACCCTTAGAGTCCTTCTCCCGGGCCCTGGCCTTCAGGCACGCTGCCTGTGGGCCCGCATTGCTTGTGCTCCAGGGTCCAAAGGAAGGGGTATTGGTCCCTTACCCTTTCCAAGTTAGGGCTTTACCCTCTGAGTCCG
This sequence comes from Trachops cirrhosus, assembly GCA_028533065.1. Classification (NCBI taxonomy): domain Eukaryota; kingdom Metazoa; phylum Chordata; class Mammalia; order Chiroptera; family Phyllostomidae; genus Trachops; species Trachops cirrhosus. The sequence goes on along the minus strand of CM052542.1, from coordinate 8,287,712 downwards.
GGGACCTTGGTTAGGTTCCACGCCTCAGCTTGCCCAGGCTCCTTGTCCTCCAGGGTGGGTGGCACTTGATGGTAGCTACCTGGACTTGACTTGGGAATGGAGGAGGGGCGGTACCCAGGGTTTTGGGACTTGGCTGCCGCCGTGGAGCCTGGCGGAGAGCCAGGGCGGACGGATGGGAGCTGCTAGATCTAAGGAAGCCCCTGGCAGTGAGTCCCTCCCTCAGGTTCCAGCTGCCTCTCTGGGGACAGCATTGTCCTGAAACCTGGTCCCTCTGGGCTTGGAAATCCCCTCTGAGGGTTTCCATTCCCGGTCCCACAGGCACCCCTGGCCGAGCAGTGGCCAAGGGATGAGGGACAGGGCAGTGAGAGCGGCTTTCCCGAGGAGGGGACCTCGCCAGCTGTATCTTTGGGCCCCTCCTAAAAGCCCCTGTGGATCCAGGGCTTTATCCCGCCTGCTCTGTGGCTTTTGTGGTGGGAAGATCAGTTTCCAGACACCCCCCGCTGGCTCCCCCTCCCCTCCTTGGAGCCGTTCCCACCTGCTAACAGCCTCCCTCCTGGAGTGCCAGGAGATACGTGTGTACGTATGTGTGAGGTAGGGCTGAGGGTCTGTCATGCTGGGGGCAGGGGACGGGCAGGAGTGGACACGAGGACACCCAAAGCCCGCTTGCGTGAGAAGTGCGGCCCAGAGGCCTCGGTCCAGGGAGCAGACGGGGCAGCGTGGTGTCATTTAACAGCCCAGCCCTGCCGGCCCCAGCTCTCTGCCCAGCTGCTGTCCCCCCACTGGGCTGAGCTCTGTCCCGCTGTGCCCAGCTGGAGGCTGACGGAGAAGGTGGCGTGACTGGAGCTGTGGCCTAGGAGACAGGAGGCCTAGTCCTCACCCAACCTGCTCTGTGACTTTGACTGGGTCCCATCCCTTCCCTGGGCCTCTTTCCCTATTTATTGAGGGGTGAGTCTCTTGGATATGGTGACCCTATATAGTGGGGTCTCTCTCTGAGGGCTGAGGAAGCCAGCAAGGGTTCTTGGGGGTCCTGGGGGACTATCACCTTTCCCACCATGGCCTGACCCCTGGAAATACCCCCAAACTTAACTGGCCTCCTCTCCTGTCTCTTCCAGTTGTATTGTTGGACTTCGCTGCAGCTAAAGGGGAACTCGGCTGGCTCACACACCCGTATGGCAAAGGGGTAAGGCTTCAGGGTCGGGCGGGGGCGTGGGAACGGGGACAGAGACCCAGGGAGGATGGGGCCAGCCTACATCAAACAGCTCAGCCAGGGCTCACACTTAGTGTCCTGCTTCTCACACCAGGCTCAGAGGCAGCCATCCCAGGGCGGGCTGGGGGTTGGAAGGTGGTAGGGAAGGAACCTGAGAGGTGGAAAGAGCTGAAGGTCCTAGCAGAGCAGAGACCCTTGGGTGCCTTCGAAGCTGATGGTCGAAAGGACTATCTTGGGAGGGAAGGGGTTAAAGGCGCCCGCCCGTGTCTTCCAGGTCCCAGTGCAGGGAGGTAAGGGGTGAGGGGGAGACAGAGCAGTGCCTCCCAGGTGCCCGCAGCCCCCAGCCAGGAAAAGGATCAGATTCCTTCCTGCTGGGCCCCTCTCTCTGCTCCCCCAGCTGTTGCTTCCCCTTCCTGCTCGGGCTCAGCTGGCTTTGCGTCATCCCCACCCAAGTTTTCTACCCTCTGCTCTGGACTGTTCGGACCAGGACTGGAGAGCAAGACGCTAGGGTCCTTCCTCCAGCTTTGCATGACACAACCTTGTGGTCTTGAGGAAGAGATTGCTGCTCTCTGGGCCTCAGTTTCCCCCTCTGTATAATGGGGTTGTCCTTGCTGAGTTTGTCCTGGGGCCTTTAGTCAGGGAGAAGTGTATCTCCAGGGGGCTAGTTGGGACAGTCCCCACTTTGGGCTATACCTATGTGAGTTAGGTGCTTGTCCCCGGTCACCTTAGCTCCGAGGAGGCCTGGGGTGTAGCTCTAGCAGATTTCCAGGGTCCTGGAATGTCCAGCTGGGAGGGATCTCGGGCCATTTCATCTAACCTAGTCATTATATAGGGTGAGAAACTGAGGCCCAAAGGCATTTGAGGTCTTGGCCTGTCACCCAGTGAGGCCCAGGCCTCTCTCCTTGGCCCCTTTGCTTTCATTCATCCATCCATTCCTTCATTTATTCACTAATACTTTCCTGAGCACCTGCTCTGTTCCAGGTAGGCCCTGGGCATACAGAAATGAATTAGACGCAGTCCCTGCCCCAAGGAATTCAGACTCTAGCGTGGGAGCTAAATGTAGGTGTTGCCGCATAGGTGCCAAGTATTGCAACAAAGGAGACATGAGGCTAGGAGCCAGAGAGGGGCACTTGGCCCAACTTTGGCCCAACCTGGGAAGTCTTCCTGGAGGAGGCTGAGCTTTGTTCTGAGGAGGGAAGAAGATGCACTCATCTGTCCCAAAGCCAAAACCTTCATGATGGGGGAATCACTACTGTTTCTGACTTAACCTCTTCCCCTGCCCCTCACACTCACCCGCCCACTCCCAGCTGCCTCTGTGACGGCTCTTTCATCTCGCCCCACCAGGCAGTGTGCTCCGCATTTGTAGACATTCTGTTGTCAATCCTCACAGCGATTCTGTGAGCTGGATCTTGTCCCCAGTATGCAGATGTAGACTTCGAGGCACAGTGAGCTTCAGTGGTCCGCCTGAGGTCACACGGGGCCCCCATTCTCCAGCCCCAGCTCGCGGTCTAAGGCAGAGGGTCAGCACCACGGCACTGGGGTCAGAAACACCGGGAGGTGCCTCCTGGCTCAGCACTTCCGGTGTGTGTAGGTGAGAGGCGGTGCCTCTCGGGGCCTCAGTTTCCTTCCCTGTGGAATGGGGATGGCAGGAACTGACAAGCGTCTTCCTGACGCCCGGCTCGGCCGCCCAGGCAGCGCCTCTGGTCCTCAGGTCGCCCCCAGGCAGCTGCCCACACTAACCTGTCCGCCCTACACAGTGGGACTTGATGCAGAACATCATGGACGACGCGCCCATCTACATGTACTCCGTGTGCAATGTGGTGGCCGGTGACCAGGACAACTGGCTCCGCACCAACTGGGTGTACCGCGGCGAGGCCGAGCGCATCTTCATCGAGCTCAAGTTCACCGTGCGTGACTGTAACAGCTTCCCGGGCGGTGCCAGCTCCTGCAAGGAGACCTTCAACCTCTACTACGCCGAGTCAGATGTGGACTACGGAACCAACTTCCAGAAGCGCCAGTTCACCAAGATCGACACCATTGCCCCCGATGAGATCACGGTCAGCAGCGACTTCGAGGCCCGCCACGTGAAGCTGAACGTGGAGGAGCGCTCTGTGGGACCGCTCACCCGCAAGGGTTTCTACCTGGCCTTCCAGGACATCGGTGCCTGCGTGGCGCTGCTCTCGGTCCGAGTCTACTACAAAAAGTGTCCTGAGCAGCTGCAGGGCCTGGCCCGCTTCCCTGAGACCATCGCGGGCTCCGATGCACCCTCCCTGGCCACCGTGGCTGGCACCTGTGTGGACCACGCTATGGTGCCACCCGGGGGCGATGAGCCCCGCATGCACTGTGCGGTCGATGGCGAGTGGTTGGTGCCCATCGGTCAGTGCCTCTGCCAGGAGGGGTACGAGAAAGTGGAGGACGCCTGCCAGGGTGAGTGACGGTGCAGGGGTGGCAGGGAAAGGGGGTGCTGGGGTGGAGGATATGTTCCCAGACCCTACTCCTGGCTCTGAGACTGCAGGACCTTGGTAAGGTCGTCTGTGCTCTGACTGACGCTGGGTGGTTCACTTGGTGAAAATCGCAACGCCTTCCTGGACTTTAGGTTTATCTCTTATGACTGGATTCATTCATTCACTGAGAATAAATGAATTGAGAAGTGAATGATTTTAGGATAGTGTGGAGATTACGAGTAAGGACTCTAAGACAAGAATGCCTGGCATCAAATCCCAGCTCTAAATGAGCTGTGTGACTTTAAGCCAGTTCCTTAACCTCTCTGAGCCTCAGTTTTCTCCTCTGTGAAATGGAGATGACATAGTGCCCCTCTTGTAGAGTTGCTATGATAATTAAATGACTTAATGCTCGTAAACTGATTAGGTCAGTGTCTGGCACGTAAGCGCTTTAAGTGTGGTTGTTATTTTTGTTCCATCCCACAAGACTGTCATGAGTATCGACTGCATATGTGCCAGCACTGTGGGCACCTGGGACAGTGCCAAGGGCCAGTCCCATCTCTGTTAACTTGCTGTGTGACCTTAGGCAAGTCACTTAACCTCTCTGGGTCTCAAGCTCCTTTTTTGTACATGGAGGTAAGTAAATGGGACACAGGATTCGTATCCCCTGGCTACACAGAAGAATCACTTGGGGAGCTTTTGAAAAGTGCCTGTGCAGGGCAAAGGGTGGAGGGGAGACACAGGGTCTACCCCCACCCAGATCCTCCCCAGGGCTGTAGACCCAGATTCTGTCACAGGGGCTTCTACTGGTGACAGATCAAGCCCAGAGAGGGGGCCAATTAACTCAGACTGTCTCTGGGAACAGGGCCTGGGCCTTGGCGAGCTCACGTGGGGAGGCTGTGGCTTGGCACGGTCAGGGCCTATGACAGCGGAAATCTCTACAGCAACGTGGGGTTTTTTCAATGGGTGATTTTTTTCTGGAAAGGGCTGTGGGGCAGGGCATTTGTGGAATGCGGGCCGACCTTTGGAAGGCCAGCTCATCCCCTTTCTCTGGGAGCTGCTTTGCTGAGATAAGCAGGGTGTTGAGAAACGGGGGGTTTAGTCCCTGCAGTTGTCGCCCATACCCGCTGGGCAACCTTGGGGAAATCTCTCTTCATCTCTGGCCTCAGGTTTCCTGTCAATAAAATGCGAAGTTCAAGTCGAACAGCTGACTTTGTAGTTGGTTTTAGCCATGGATCCTACAACCGATGAAGTGGGTTGAAGTGTTGGAAGAGACTGCAGCCCTTTCTGATAGGCCTCTTGAAACAGATCCTCAGCATCTTGCTTAACACAGTTTGCAAAACCTCATCTAGGAGATCCCTCAGAGCCTTTCCAGCCGTTAGCCTGTGGTGTGGAGTCTCTGTTCCCGCCCTTCTTACCACCTGGTGGTCCTCCCAGCTCCCCTTTGCTGAGTGAGGGCCCCCCCCACTCCGCCCGATTTAGGTGACCTCAAGTGCACACTCCCAGTTTCAGACAATGACCGTGGGATTTGGGGGGGGGGAGCTGAGGCAGTCCAGTGGGTTGAGCAGACTCCTCCCACATGACATCCTCACACAGGAATGCGGGGGTGGGGGTGAGGGGCCCGCTGAAAACTTTCCACAGGCTGGTGATTCAGGCCCTGCAGAGATAAGTGGATGGTTGGGGTGGGGGGGCCTCTCCAGGAAGAGGGGGTGGCCTTCCCTCCTCCGGAGGTGGGGGGTCAGGATTCTGGCAGGCTTTTGTTTGTGAAGAGCTAGCAAACCCCCGGGAGGGAGGACTGACTTCCAAGAGACAAATCTTGGACTTCACTGGTGGGACCCTCTCAACTGCCAACCACCTGTTGCCTTGCTTTTCCCTCCTTGGGATCCCGCTATCGAAATTCCCTTCCGTGTGCTTTTGGGGCCCTCGGTATGCCTGGGAACCTCCAGCCCGGCTTCTCTGTACCCCTCCAGACTTTTCCCAGCTGCCGCCGACCGTGATGCCAACGGAGAGAATAACAGTAACTTCCATAGCAGGTGTTTTCCAAGGGCAGGCACAAGCCAGGCAAGTGCTTTGCCCGGATGCTCTTGCTGAGTTCGCACCACCTTTCTGAGAGGTGGAGATTGTTATCAATCCCATTTAACAGACAGGGATCTGAGGCTCAAGAGAGGCTCAGAGACTTGCCTGGAATCCCCCAGCTAAGATGTGGCTGCAGCAGGATTTGAATCCAGGCTGGCGTCCGGGCTAGAGGACGGGGTCAGGAAGTGGGGCGGGAAATGACCAGTTCCTTTGGAATCCCTGACTCAGCTCTTGGCCTTGCGGCCGGCTCTCAGGGCAGCTCCAGGATGGCAGGTCCTGGTGCAGGAGGTGGGGTGACTGGCAGGCAGTTACCGAGCACGTTGAGGGCGAAATTGAGGGAGGTGCAGGGTCTGCCCCTCCCCTGCCTGGCTCTCCACAGGGCCATAGACCCAGATTCTCCCCCCGGGGCTTCTGTGGAGGACAAACCGTGCCCAGAGAGGGGGCGTGGGCACCCGAGGTCACCCAGCACCTGGTGCAGGTTATTCCCAGAGTTTGTTTCCCCTCGGGGGTCTTTCCCCAGGAAGCTGGGAGCTCAGGAAAGAGTTAAATGGACAACGGGAGGGAGGCCCCTCCCAGGTGTTGTGCTGGACAGGTGGGCACACTGCCCGGAGAGCTCTCGTGAGCTATGTCAGGAATGAGCCAGCTTCACTGCAGCCACCCCCGCCCTGTCCCCCATCCCTGCCTGGAGGACAGTGGAGTCACTCAGGCTGACAGTCGTCTCCCCTGGGGCTGCTTTGTCTCCCTGTCCGTCTCCGCTTCCTGTGCTGGCATTGGCAGCTGAGCTGGCGGGCCCCCCGGCTGGCGCCTCGGCCATGGGGACTGCCGGCCAGGTGAGCAGGTGGCCAGCGGCTTTGGCCAGAGACTCAGCCCAGCAGCTGGGAGGCCAGAGCTGGAGGTAGGGGTGGCAATGGTTTGGGAATTCCCTCCTTGGAGACTCCTGCTCCCTTAAGGGGCCCAGCACCTCGGGACTGTGCCCTCTCCACGTTAGTTTCTCTATTCCTGGTTCGTAGGGACACCCCATTCCAGGTACCACGCTAAGCATTTCATAAGCAAGGTTTTCTCCCATCTTCACAAACAACTCAGTGGGGCTGAGGACTTTATCCCCACTTTACAGATGAGGAAACTGAGGCCCAAAGAATGGAAACGGTGACCTGTGGCCAGAAGAGCTGGGGCCTGGCATGAGTAGGGCAGTGCGCTGTCCCCCCTTGCACCTGGTGTGTGTCTTTCTACATGCAGTAGTGTGACCGTGGCGGGTCCCCTCTGGGCATCCATGAGCAGGGTCCACTTCCTGTGACTTTCTGCTGTGGCTCCGTCTGAGAACCTGGATTGCTCTGGTAGACTGTTGACCCTGTGACTCACCACGTGTGGCAAGGAGCAGAGTCCTAGCACTGGCGTCCCGAGTGGCCCGAGCCTGGCCCAGGGTCCGTGGCTGCAGAGGAGGCATCCCCCGGGCAGGAGGTGGCTCTGGTTGAGGTGGTTCTCAGGCAGCGGGGCCCTGGGCTGTGGCGGGAGCCCTGCTTTGTCAGGACCTGGCCGAGGGCTCTGTGTGCACTTGGGCCCGTCCCCTCCCTGAGTGCCACCAGGCCTCAGCTCTGTGGAATTACCTCTGGCCTGCAGGAGAGGGCGAGCCGTGGGTGGCAGTTCCCCCCCTACTCTTCCTGCTTTGTCTACGCCACCCTCAGTTCACACTGGGGGCAAATTCAGGGGCTGGCAGCTCCTTGGGGAGGCCCCTCCCTCCCTCACCGGAGGTGAGTGGGTCCCCAGAACGGAAGGAAGGAGGCGAGGGAAAGCAAACAGAAGATAAAAGGCTGGTGGTAGGGAGAGGGCAGGAAGCCGGGAGGCTGGGGGGAGCCTCCGCGCTTATCATGGCTTGGTGGAGGAATGCTCCCCAAGATAATTCCCCAGGGCGTGTGTGAAAGGGGCAAGGTGCTGGCAGCCGCTGGGGCCATGGGGACACCTGCTTTGCTGGGGACAACAGGGCCTGCCATGGAGTGAGAAGCTCCCAGGGCCTGGAGTTACCAGTTCCCCTCATTTGCTGGGTCAGTAACTTATGGGTCGCTGTTGACAAAGTCCACATCCTTGGGCCCAGGTGGTGCACGCCAGCTAGACATGGCTTGAGGAAGTGACTGACTCCAGGTGAGTTGCCACCATGACCCCCTGACCTCCTGACCTCACCGCCATTGGCCTGGGAGGTGTTTAGGCCTGGGGGGAGGAGCTCTGTCAGGGGCTGGATTTGCATCACACCAGAGGGCGTCTGTCTGTGAGTCACCCCACGCTGCCACCTGAGGGGCCGGCACTGGGAACTGGAAAAACTGGGGTGCAACTCAGGGTGCAGCCACTGTGTCCTAGTTCCCCTGCTCAGAGTGGTCGGGGCCCGCCAGGTGACTGGGGCCAGAGAAGGTCTCCACAGGTGCGCCAAAGCCGGGTGCTCGGGCCAGGCAAGTGGGTCTCCCTGGGCACCAGGACACTGCTCACGTCTCTGGCCCTGGAGCGCATATTTAGTGTGCATGTCGTGGGTTCTGCCCTTCACTCCCGCATTTATTCATGTGTTCATTCATCCATCCAAACGTTAGCTGAGCACCTGCTGCGTGCCGGGCCCTGTGCTGGGCCATCGGACGGACTCTGTTGGGCTCCGTTCCTGCTTCCCGGGAGCTGCCAGTCTCACAGAGGCTCCTAATAGGTGCAGAGATACTTTCAGATGGAGCCCTCAAACCAGGCTGTGAATTCCCCTGGAGCAGAAAAGGTGTTTGTGTCTCTCACCACGGTATCCCAGTACCCGGCGTTGTGCCAGATGCGTGGGAAGCGCTCGCTCTCTGTTTGTTAAACATACCATTGAGTAATGGATGCCCTGATGGGGCAGGAGGCAGCCAGCGATTGGGCGGTCTGGGAGGGTCGTGTGGAGGAGCTCATAAGCCCCACGCTGGGTACTGAAGGATGCATAGGAGTCTGCAGGCTGGCTAAGGGACAGTGAGTATCTTGTGTATGTGGCCGGGTTCTGAGTGAGTGTGAACACCCAGTGCGTGACCCCTGTCCCCACTTGCCTGCCCAGAATGCCAAGAAGTCCAGCCAGGCAAAGTCGGGAGGACACAGGGACTTACTGGTGTCCTACACATGAACTCTGAGGCCCCCGAGAGCCGGCGCGCTCTGGCGTGGCCCCAGGGCCGGCCCCTTGGAGTTCCGTGGTTGGAGGAGGGGGCAGCGCATTCTCGTCAGGCAGGCACATGCCCTGTTGGTGCTGCCTCTCCACTGTATTATCTGGCACATCCGCAGCGGAAATCTCTCCAAATTCTCTCTTTCCTGCCGGCAACAGGCGGGCCACCCCCAGGCTCTGGGGCCAAAGAATGGAACCCGACTCTTCCCCCACTTCCTCCTCTTGGCACAGGGCTGGGCGGGGCTGGGGAGCAGCCACGTGGTGCGGAGTGGGGGCACTGTGGGGATCTGCAGGTGGCTAAAGCCTGTACGGCAGAGCCGAGCCCCAGCTGTGGGGGCTCACGGTCGCCTCCCCAGCCTGAGAGCCTGGGCTGGGAAGGTGTGACTGTGGTTCTAGAGGCCTTTGAGCACCCGTGGCTGCTGGGACCAGACCTCCTGCAGGCAGCACCTCCCCAGGGGGTAGGCCCCTGACGGACAGGGCAGAGCATCTGGGGGAATTGAAATCCTGGGGTAAACACGGCTCAGCTTTCTGGAGTCTCATTTTTACTTGAAGATTTGGGAGAGGAGAGAGTATTTTTGTATTATAAGAGATATGAGGATGAATGCAAAAATACACATGGATTTCTTAAATGCAATAGGAGATTTGAAGGATCTTGGGGCTTGAAGGAGGCCACTTTAACCAACGCCCCTGGGTTTGGTTCCACTCTTTTCTTTCTTTGTTTCTTTTTTTAAACCTTTTTATGTTTTTATTATCTTTTAAAGATTTTATTTATTTATTTATTTTTATTTTAGAGAGGGAAAGAGAAGGAGAAAGAGAGGGAGAAAGGTAGCAATGTGTGGTTGCCTCTCACGCATGCCCGCTACTGGGGACCTGGCCTGCAACCCAGGCATGTGCCCTGACTGGGAATCGAACTGTTGACCCTTTGGTTCGCAGGCCCGCGCTCAATCCACTGAGCCACACCAGCCAGGGCTGGTTCCACTCTTTTCTCCCAGTAGGACGTAGCGTGCCCAGTGTGAGAAGACCTATATTAGGAGCACCCCCCTCCACCCCTTTCCAGCTGCTCTGAAGTCAGTCTTGGGATTTTCTGGCTCTTGAAGCAGGTCAGGCCCCATCTCCTCTCTCTTTGGGCTTGTTCCAGAACATCAATTCCTCTTTGCTCTGAACTGAGCCGCTCACGCGAAAGAAGAGGGGATCTGAGTGTAACATCCTGGGCTTAGGTTTTGGTTTTTGGTCTTAGGGGCTTGCTGACTTTGGACCAGTTGCTCTGCCCCTCTGCACATCAGTTTCCCCACCTCCAGAGGAGGGTGAATGGTAACAGTGCCCAAGTACAACAGGCTTATTGTGAGGACTAAGCGAATGCCAAGTGCTTGACCCGGAAGCTGCACTGAGCAGTTGTTCAACCAGCGGTCGGTGTTTGTTATCGGGGCTCCAGGCTCTGCACAGAGCAGGAGTCGGGTCCCAGGCTCCCTCTGTCCTGGACAAGCCCCCTTTCCTACAGCGCATGCCCAAGCTGTTTCGGGGCCTGTGCTGAGGTTTGGGGCCCAAGCAGAGGGGGAGAGAGAGACTGCTGGGAGGGTCCCCATGTTCCTCCTGTAAGAAGAGTCATTAACAGGAAGTCATTTGTCCAAGACCTTAAGGAACTGTGTGTCCTTTGAGTCCTGCCCGTGACTCCCAGTCCCCCGCCCACCTCTGCTCAAATAGGGGACTGGACAGGAGGGAGACTTTGTCCAAGATCTTTCCCGACGGTGTACATCTGACTGTGCCGTTACCGAACCTTCAAAGGCCCTCGTGGCCCTCAGGACGAAGTCCCAAATTAAAGACCTCTCTCATTCCGGTTCCTGCAGACCTCTCCGCCTTTGCTGCCCTCCACGCGCGCCCCCCAGTTTGTGCCCACGAAGCCACTCGTGCCTTCTTTAGTCTTGCAGTTTCTCCCCCTAACCCTCCCAATATTTCTGTCGTGCTGCACCGCTCAGCCTCTAAGCCCCAGCTGAAACGCCTCCTCTAGGACTCCTCAGACCTCTGGCTGTGGCTGATTCCGCCCCCTTAGCCCCGTGCCCCACGCCTTCATGGTCGACGTTGCCCTGGGCCCCCGGCTCCCTGAGGTCAGGGCCGAGCACAGAATAGAGAGGACCGGCGAGTGTCTGAGGTTCAGGACACTGGGGTTGGAAGTGTCCCAGGTCCCTCGCCACAGATTAGGTCGAGGGAGCGTGTTGGTAATTTAGGGTTCTAGAAGAGGTGCCTAAGGTGACCCCACTCCACTCTGGCCACTTCAAGTCCCAGACAGCCCTGCACAGTAGGCTTCGTGTCTGGGCCACTTCCTGCCTGTGGGTCCAGGAAGGGGCTTGGGCCAGGGGCAGGACAGGGCAGTGGGAGGAAGAAGCCTCTGGAGTCAGGGACCTGAGCCCCGAGCCGGCCGGGCCAGGATAGGACCTACCGTGAGGGGGAGGAAGAGCTGCTTCCTGGCTGCCTTTGTGAGTGGCGGAAAGGACCCGGTCCTGGAAACAGATCCAGAGAAAATGCTTGGGGCCTAGCCTTTCCTGCTTCCTGGTCGGCCGGCCCTAAGACTGGAAGGCGGTCGGGTCTTGGAGTGAGCGGAGCACCCGCAGGGGTGGCGTCCTGAGCTGGTGTTCCTCGCCGATCCCTCAAGGTGGTGGCGATAGTCACCAAAACGAACAGTGAAGAAGACACAGTTATTGCCCGGGGCAGCCCAACGTCCAGGTGGGCACCCGTCGGGCTGGTCTGCACAGACTGAAGGAGGTGCAGCGTGCTCTGTCCAGTGCGCAGCCAGGTGTGGGACGGGACTCATTGGGAGCTGAAGGGTGAGGTGCGGGCCTTGAATGCCGAGGTGCTTCTTGCAAGAGCGGTGGGGAGGGATGCAAAAGTTTGGAACAAGCAGGTGAGGCATTTCCTGAGTGCCCAGTGTGAGCTGGGTGCTGGCCACGCGCTCTCTCATCAGAAGACATTGTGCCCGTGAGGCCCAGAGAGGTTTAGTGACTTGCATGGGGTCCCACGGCCAGGGGTTGGAATGGCCGCCTGTGGTGGGAACTGGCTGATCCGAATGCTGTCCCTCCCTGTGTCCGCCAGCCTGCTCGTCTGGATTCTTCAAGTCGGAGATAACCGAGAGCCCCTGTTTGGAGTGCCCAGCACACACCCTGCCGTCCCCCGAGGGGGCCACCTACTGTGAGTGTGAGGAGGACTACTTCCGGGCCCCGCAGGACCTGCTCTCGATGCCCTGCACGCGTGAGTCTGCTGTGGTGGGTCGGGAGGTCGACTGTGGTGGGCGTGGCCTGACGGTGGCCCTGTCTGGAGCTCCCGGGGGTTCAAGCTCCGCCCTCTGCTCTCCATGTAGGCCCGCCCTCTGCCCCAAGCTACCTCACGGCGGTGGGCATGGGTGCCAGAGTGGAACTGCGCTGGACGCCCCCACTGGACAATGGTGGCCGTGAAGACATCAGCTACAAGGTCACCTGTGAGCAGTGCCTGCCCGAGTCGGGCGAGTGCAGGCCGTGCGAGGCCAGCGTGCGCTACTCCGAACCACCGGACATGCTGACGCGCACCAGCGTGACGGTCAGCGACCTGGAGCCCCACATGAACTACACCTTTGCCGTGGAGGCCCGCAACGGCGTCTCAGACCTGGTGGCCAGCCGCAGCGTCCGCACCGCCAGTGTCAGCATCAACCAGACAGGTGAGGACCTGCCAGTGGTGGCTGTCGCCCAGGTGGGGCTTCCGGGGAGAGGACAGCCACCCAGGGCTCAGCCAGGTTCAGCGAGAGAGGGGCAGCGGCAGATAGTTAAAAGCGCAATCGCTGGAGTCGCTTCCGAGCTCTGTGACTGTGGGCAAGGGGCCTAACCTTTCTGAGCCTCAGTTTCCTCACCTGTAACATGAGGATGGGTAACAGGGCTACTGAGAAGATTTAATACATTCTTCTGTATAAGACTCTTAAAATAGTGCCTGGTCCACAGAAAGGAGATAGCAGGAGGGGGCTGTTATCTTATTTTTATTACCCGTGCTCTCATAAACGCTCTCAGGGCACCTCTGTGCTGGCTGTGGGGGGCCAGGGCCAGGGGGAGCGGGGGGGCCGGGGCTCCGTGCTCTGGAGCGGGAAGTGAAGAATCCCAGGCTGGGCTCTAAAGAGCCTGGGCTGTGGAGGGGTCTGGGGGCACTCGCCCCCTGCCCGCTGGGTGGCTCCTCACACCCCTGCCACACCCACTGCTCCGCCCAGAGCCCCCCAAGGTGAAGCTGGAGGACCGCAGCACCACCTCGCTGAGCGTGTCTTGGACCATCCCCCTGCCACAGCGTAGCCGAGTGTGGAAGTATGAGGTCACCTACCGCAAGAAGGTAACTCACAGAGGGTCGGGGTGGCCCCAGCTGGTTACACAGATGCTCCCCGTGTGACAGCCATCCGAGGAAGCTCCATTCTGCAGATGGGGAGACTGAGGTCTGGGCTCTTCCCGAGTCAGCCTCGCTGGGCCAGCACAGCAGAGATGTGTAGCAGAGAAGATGCAGTGCTGTTGAATTCCCAGACAAGATAGTTGGGGGTCGGGGAAAAGCCAGGTCTTCCAGGGGTCAGGCAGACCGGGGTTTGAGTCCCGGCCGTGCATTTGCTGCCTGTGACTGCTTTGAGCCCAGTCTCCTCCTCTGTAAGGGGAGCATCGAGTTGGCTTGCACGGTCGAGCTAAGCCGGGGTGGCCGCTGGTGGGCCGAGGGAAGCCCCCACTGGCCCTCATCATCTGCCTCTGCGCCCGCCGGCCACCCGCAGGGGGACTCCAACAGCTACAATGTGCGCCGCACTGAGGACTTCTCCGTGACCCTGGACGACCTGGCTCCGGACACCACCTACCTGGTCCAAGTGCAGGCGCTGACGCAGGAGGGCCAGGGTGCCGGCAGCAAGGTGCACGAGTTCCAGACGCTGTGTGAGTCGGGGACCGGGGCGGGAGCCAGGCCAGGGCCCTGGAGTGGGGCAGCTAGGACATCCTGAGAGGAGGAAATGGGTCAGCAAACCCGGAAACCCTCCCTCCTGGTCAGCCTGATCCCGGGGCAGCCCTGTGTGGGTTGACAGCCTGGGGAAGGGGCCCAGGGGCGGTCGTCCGGGGCAGTGTTGTGGGAGGGACAGACATGGGTGCTGGTGCTGGCAGACCTACTTTAAATCCTCCCTCGTGGAAAGAGTCCCGCACACCTGGGAGTGCCTACTGTGATGGCGGGGGGCTTTCTTTGCCCATCTGTGAAATGGGAATAAAGACCCTTCTGAACCACCATGAGTAAAGGAATTCAGCACGTGTCTTGGGTCCCCCGAGCGGGCCTTAGGTGCATTAGGGAGTATGGAGTCCGTGTGGGGGGGCACCCTTGTCATCAGTTGTCTCCCTGACAGCCACGGAAGGATCTGCCCACATGGCGGTGATCGGTGGCGTGGCGGTGGTCATCGTCATGGTTCTGGTGCTGGCAGGAGTCGGCATCTTCATCATCCGCAGGTTCGTAAGGCTCAGGTGGGACACAGACGGGTGGGGGCCTCAGTTTCCTGTCTGGAAATCGGGCTGATGGCATCTGTTGCCTGCCTCGGCGGGTGTGAGGGTGCCAGGAGCTACGAAGTGCTCAGCCCAGCCCCCGGCACGCCGCAGGGGCCCAGGGCACGGTGGCCATTATCTTTGCTGTTGTTACTAACGGTGTGTCCACACTTCCTCCGGACACGGGGGCAGGAAGCGCCAGAGAGCGCTAATGAGGAAAGCCCTCGTTTTGGCCACGCCAGGGCACAGGTCCCAAGGAGCAAGCCCGCCTGCTCACTTCCTCCCCGCCCCGCCCCAGCTTTCCCCGCGCCCTCTGCCAACTGGGCAGGGTGCTGAGCACACGCAGTCCCCACTCAGGGCCAGAGCAGCCTGCTGACCTCCCTGTGCATTTGGTCCCTGTGGGGTTCTCAGGAGGAAGAGCCTGCGGACCCGCCAGTCCTCGGAGGACGTTTACTTCTCCAAGTCAGGTGAGATGCAGCCCCTCTGTGCCTGTCCCCGCTGTCCCCACCGGCCTCCTCAGCTCTGTGGCAGAGACGGGGGCAGCTGGCAGCCAGGGGCTCCCAGGACTTCCCAGGGCAGCGCAGAGGGACTGAGCCGGAAGCTCCATGTCCCATAGTCTGGTCCCAGTCTTCTGACCCCAAGTCGTGGAACCCCCTCATCCTCCTTTAGGGCAACCCTTCCCGGGGACCCTCCCTGACCTGCCTGTGACCCAGCCCTCACTTCCCCTTCCAGAACAACTGAAGCCCCTGAAGACGTATGTGGACCCCCACACATATGAAGACCCCAACCAGGCCGTGCTCAAGTTCACCACCGAGATCCATCCGTCCTGTGTCACTCGACAGAAGGTGATCGGAGCGGGTAAGTTTGGCACGCCTGCGGAGGGGCCTGGAATGGGTTGGGAGTGCCCGGTCCGAGCTGACCCGGGCGCCCTGCCCACCGTGCCGGCCCGCAGGAGAGTTTGGGGAGGTGTACAAGGGGACGCTGAAGGCATCGGGGAAGAAGGAGGTGCCTGTGGCCATCAAAACGCTGAAAGCCGGCTACACGGAGAAGCAGAGAGTGGACTTCCTCAGCGAGGCCAGCATCATGGGCCAGTTCAGCCACCACAACATCATCCGCCTGGAGGGCGTCGTCTCCAAATGTGAGGCTTGTCACCAGGAGCGCGGTTGGGGGGCCCTTGGGGAGGAGGGCCTGACCCTCAGGGGAGCGGAGAGGAGCCGCCCACTAGGGTCCCAAACCGGGGCTTCCCCGTGGCTGTTCCCGCCATCCACAGCCGCGCCCACGCCCCCGTCGGTGCCATCCCCTTACACCTGTGTCCACCCCCGCAGACAAGCCCATGATGATCATCACTGAATACATGGAGAACGGGGCCCTGGACAAGTTCCTTCGGGTAAGGTCGTGGGCCGGGGTGGCCGGGACCGTGGCGGCAGGCTTGACGAGGGTGCCCCGTTGGGCCTGGGGTCTCGGGTGGCTGAAGCCTGTGCCCTGGCAGGAGAAGGATGGCGAGTTCTCCGTGCTGCAGCTGGTGGGCATGCTGCGGGGCATCGCGGCCGGCATGAAGTACCTGGCCAACATGAACTACGTCCACCGCGACCTGGCCGCCCGCAACATCCTCGTCAACAGCAACCTGGTCTGCAAGGTGTCTGACTTCGGCTTGTCCCGCGTGCTGGAGGACGACCCTGAGGCCACCTACACCACCAGCGTGAGTGCCAGAGGGCTGTCACCGCCGGGGTGGGGGGCTTGAGGGCGAAGCAGCCTCGGCCCTGCGTGGGCCCTCACACCTGCACGCCTTGGGCGTGGACCTCAGGAAGCAAGAACACCAGAGAGAGTATGGGGGAGGGGCCCCGACAGCAAAACCTGGTCTGGCTGCAGTAGTCCTGCGGCCGATCAGAGGGGACCGTGGTGACCGGGCCTGGGTCCCCTGCAGGGCGGCAAGATCCCCATCCGCTGGACAGCCCCGGAGGCCATTTCCTACCGCAAGTTCACCTCGGCCAGCGACGTGTGGAGTTACGGCATTGTCATGTGGGAGGTGATGACCTACGGCGAGCGGCCCTACTGGGAGCTGTCAAACCATGAGGTAGCCCCTCTTCCTGCCCAGGCCTGCCCTGGACCTGAGCTGAAACTCTTCACTCATTCCCGACCCCAAGGGCTAGGCAGATAAGAGTTTAGGGGGCCAGTCTTCCTCTGGTATAGACCATCCATGGGTTTGTTCAGTCAGTGTTTATTGAGGGCCTACTGTGTGCCAGGCCTTGTGTGGGCCTCCAGACCCAGTCTCTGACTGCAGTCAGCGGAAGGACAAGGGAACCAGTTAGTGGTGTGTGCACGTGTGCATGTGTGTGTCTCTGTGTGCATGCATGCATGTGTGGACACATGGGGGTGTGTGTACATGCCTGGGGCCTCACCCAGCCTGGAGGTCTGGACGGCTTCCCAGACGAGGTCACGTCTCTGCTGTCTCTTCTGAGACAAAACACGGTGAGGCAGCCAGGGGACACGAGGAGGCAGAGTGTTCTAGACGAAGGAGGCAGTTTGTGGTATTGATGTCCAGAGACCGGAGGGAGGCTGGCTGCAGGGCGCCCAGCGTGGCTGCCGCCTGGGGTGCCTATGAGGGATCCGGTCGGGAGTCCCTTCCTCCGTGGAACTCTGGAGGCAGCCCCTTCGCACCTGCCCTTTGTGCAGCTCTGAAGGCTGTGTGTCGGCCCGAGAAAGGAGACCCATCCTGTCTGTCTCTGGGGCTGCCTCTGTCCTCCGCCCACCTCCATGTACTGGTGCTCCCCCGGGGACCTGCATGGGGTTGGTGGCTGTGAAGGCATGCTGACCATCCTGCCCCCTCCCCCACCAGGTGATGAAAGCCATCAACGACGGCTTCCGGCTGCCCACGCCCATGGACTGTCCCTCCGCCATCTACCAGCTCATGATGCAGTGCTGGCAGCAGGAGCGGGCCCGCCGCCCCAAGTTCGCTGACATCGTCAGCATCCTGGACAAGCTCATCCGAGCTCCTGACTCCCTCAAGACCCTGGCGGACTTTGACCCCCGGTGAGTCCCATGCCCTCCATCCATTGCAGCCCCCTCCCCCCTTTTACTCCTGAGCTGCTCTGGTGTCGTGGCCAACCAGGGCTAGTGGGCGAGGGGCTCAGGAGTTATGGATGGGCTTTACTTAGACGGGACGGGCTGGCTCGGGTACCCCTAATTAAAGCCATCAACACTGTGATAAGTGTGCCGGGCGTGATGCTCAGCCCTCACATGTTGTGACTCATTTAAACAACCTACAGGTGGGCCCAGAGTCATCCGCCTTTTGTAGATGAAGAACTGAGGCCGGGCAATTCCGTATCTTCCGTGCTGGCAAGGGGCCAGGCTGGGACCGTGCCTCTAGGAAGCTGAGGCTGTTAACATTGCTCTGTTTTGTGGTTAGTGGTCTTGTCTGTAGGAGTCAGGGGGCAGCGTAAGCTACAAACTCTGAGTGTTCCCAACGTGCCAGGCTGTCTCCCTGAACCTACCTGGTCTGGCTTTCCTGTTGCCCAGGTGAGGAAACAGGCCTAGGGCAGCCGGGTGAACGGCCCAGGTTAGGGAGCTGCAGGCTCAGCGCCCAGGGAGGGCTGGGTGCTCAGCCCCTGACCGAAGGGCGGGCGGTTCGTGTTGCAGGGTGTCCATCCGGCTGCCCAGCACCAGCGGCTCGGAGGGGGTGCCCTTCCGCACGGTGCCCGAGTGGCTCGAGTCCATCAAGATGCAACAGTACACGGAGCACTTCCTGGCGGCCGGCTACACGGCCATCGAGAAGGTGGTGCAGATGACCAACGAGTGAGTTGGGCTGTGCCCGTGCCCCCACCCCGGCCCCCAGTTCCACAAACCTTCCCCACCCCCCCACTCCTCTCTCCAGCCTCCTCTGTCTTCTCTCTCTCTCTCTCTCTCCTTCTATTTTGGAGAGAGGCTTTGCAGGACGGGCAGACCAGGCCAGCAGCCAGCGATTCTGCTTGGCTGCCTCTTCTTCTGGTGTCTATTTTCCGGAGTGGGAAAGTAATAGTGATTGTCATAACAGCAGTCCCACGTGCCGAGGGCGGGCCACGTGCTGGCCCCCGTGCGCGAGCCCCTTGAATCAGCCCTCGAGCTAACTCGGCAGGCAGGTCCCGTCAGTGTTCTCCACGGGCAGGTGAGGAGCTGACGTGGAGAAGTGCTGTGACCTGTCCAGGGTCCTGCAGCCACTAAGGGCAAAGAGGATTCCAGCCCTGCTCAGTCCGGGTCCAGAGCTCAGGGACCACGGAGGTCCTTAGTGGAGACACTGAGGCTCCGAGATTACGTGGCCTTCTTCAGGCCGCACAGTTCAGAGCCGGGGGTCTGGGGAAAGGATGACTTCCCTTCACGGCCATCGCCGATCGAGTGCCCTGTTTGCCTTTTGAGTAGATGCTGTTATCACTCCCGCATTTCATAAATGGGGAATCGGAGGCTCAGAGGTCACGTAGCTTGCCTAAGGTCACACAGCCTGTTAGGAGCGGCGTTCCTGCCCAGGATGCTGAGAAGAAATGGCCAGCGCCCTTGGGCACCCTGGCGATGCCCAGGAGAAAGGGCCTGGGCCGGCCTCTCCCCGGCACCTTTCCCCATGTGGCTGACTGTCAGCCCCGTGCTCCAGCCTGACAAGAAGTGCCAGTTGCCCTTGTCCGGTCCTGGGTCTGTCCTTTGTCAGGCTGTCCTGTGGGAGCTCATCTCTCCTCCCAGCTCCAGCATCGGGGACCTTTCCCAGCACGGCCTTGGCAGGGACATGTCCTCCCACCCCAGGAAGGCGGAGACATTATCCTCTTAGCCTTTTGTGCTTCTAAAAATAGTGGTATGTCCCCCATGGCCACGCTTGCACAGGGTCCAAGGTCATGGCGGGAATGGGCCTCAGGGCTGGGAGCTTTTGGGAACCGCATGCAGGGGACGACCCCAGTGTCCCACAGTTCTGGGTCACAGGAGTTCTGGGATTTGGGCCTGTGCGTGAGCATTCTCCAGAGCCTCTGCAGACCGCTCAGCCGGGCTTCCAAACTGCTACTCAAGGCCTCTGAGACCAGACCATGGCCCGTCCCAGGGGGTGGCTGGGGATGGACGTCAGGAGAGGACAGAGCTGACCGGAGGGAGACGTGAAAATGAGGAGGGGGGAGACAGGTCCCAGGATGTCTTTGGTTGCCAGCCAGCTGCAGGGTCCCTAGCTTGCTGGGTTCAAGTCCCACATTTGCCACTTCCTAGCAGGTGACCTTGGTCAAATCTGGCTCCATCTTTGAGCCTTGGCTTTCGTCTCCCCATTGTGGGGATGGCATGGGTACGATACAGATCACACGCCTGGTACACAGTAGGGGCTCAGTCCTCTATTCCCTTGCTTCCTGCCCACGGCCCGTGGGCAAATGCCCGGTTCCTGGGCCCCCCTCCTCTTCCCTGGGAACCTAAAACAGCCCCCCTCCCCCCTCCGGGGGCTCCCACCAAGGACAGCGTGCGGCTTCTCTTCTGGGTGAGCGGGGCCGAGGGCACGAGAAGTGCTTACAGGAAACACATGCTCTCAAAGGCTTCCCAGAATAGCCCGGGGTGCTCCTCGGCCAATTCCTTTCCCACGAGCTGGGACAGGGCTATCGTGGATGGATGGAGTCTGTGTGTGTGTGTGCGTGCGTGCTGTGTTTTGAAAAGGCCTGGATAAAGGCAGGAAGTCCTTCCACGCTCCCTCCTCCTCCCACCCAGCCGCTGGTGCTCAGAGCTGGGGTCTGCGTGACTCACACCATCCCGGCCTCCCTCTTCGTTTGAAATGAATGAGATAAATGGGGATCTCCAAGCACTTCTTCAACCCGAAGGCTGTGTCCGCCCGTGCCATGGACCCCGGTGGGAGGCCATGAGCCGGTCTCAGGAGAATTCAGCTTTCTCGGTGGGGTCCAGGTTTAGGCCTCAAGGTCCTTCCCTGCCCTGTGGCCTCCCTGCTTCCTACACCCATCCCAAGGGGTGGACTGCAGGGTCCCCTGGGGTCCCACCGGGCCGCCTTTTCTCAGCTTGGGCATTCACTGCGTCGTTGTTCTGGAGTCACGGAGATTCTAGCCAGACTAGTGGTTCCGAGTGGTCTTTTTTTTTATTTTTAAGATTTTATTTATTTTGTAGAGAGAGGGGAAGGGAGGGAGAGAGAAAGGAAGAGAAACATCGATCGGCTGCCTGTCACACGCTCCCAACTGGGGACCTGGCCCACATCCCAGGCATGTGCCCTGACTGGGAATCGAACCAGAAACCTTTCAGTTAACAGTCCGGCACTCAGACCACTGAGCAACACCAGCCAGGGCCTAGATGGCCAGGGCCTAGATGGTTTTGTACCCCAGAAAAATGTTCAGCCTCACAAAGTCCCCATCTAGTAGTGTCCGAGGTCGCTGCTTACAGCGCCCTCTGAGGGGGTGGGGAACACAGGCTGAGGGGTCTCCCGGTCCCCGCACGCCCTCAACACAGGCTTGGCGCTGATGGAACGCTTGCTGTGTGAATGCATGATCGGGCACGTGAGGCCACTTCTCACTCCCATCCTTGTGTCCAGGGGGCACATAGTAGGTGCTCTCTGGGGAGGTGTGGCCTTTGAATTCCCTGGGGCCAGGGCAGGCATTGCAAGTGCCCCGGAAACGGTGGCCTCAGCCCTGTGTCTCCTCACCCCCATGATGGGAGCTGATGGGAGGGACGGCCCTGGACCCCCAAGTGGGCAACGGAGGCTGGAGTGTCTCTGTGGCTGGGACATGAGCAGGGAAGCCTTGGGGGGCTTCGTGTTGAGAGAGAATGGGGCTGGGCAGGTGCTCAGTGGCATCTAATCAAAGCCCCTCATTTTACCTGTAAAGAAACAGAGGCCCGAAGACAGGACAGCACTGCCCAAGGCTGTAATGGAGTCCAGGCCTAGAATTTGGCCTCCTGCCTCCCAGCTCAGGGCTGTTGCCTCCTAGACGGGCCTTGGGCCTCGGAAGCAACCTCAGCTCCCACCCGGTCCCGTGAACCACGCCAGCCTGGGCGACGGCCTGAGGCAGCCTGGGCAGTGGCTCAGTATCCACCAAAGCATTCATTCTTTTGTTCACTGAACAGACGCTCCTTGAAGACCTACTGTGTACCAGGCGTTTCCTAGGCCTCGGGAGGGCGCAGGGCTGAGGGTGGACTCAGGGGACCAGGGCTCAGCCATTGCCCTCCTACAGCTCACATGGGTTCTCAAACCATGCGTCAGGGTCTTTGGGGGCCGATAAAGTGCAGGCTCCCTGCCCCACCTTCAGAACGTCAAGGCCAGGGAGTCTGGAGGTTGGCCCAGGATCCCACCTCTTTCCCCAGTGGTGCAGATGTTTCTCTGGGAGCCCACGATGAGACTTCCAGGGGCGGGGCAAACAGTTCTTTTGTAACACCCTTAACTGCATAGGTTTGAAATGGCGCTGCAGTGAAGGTTCGGAAGTTCTCCCAGGTGTCCAACTCCTGGCCTTCCTGCTGCAGTGGGATCCGCCAGCCCCTCCTGGAGGTCCCTGAACCACCCTCCCCACCCCTCTAGGTGTGCCCTCCCTGCTCTGCACTCCTCCGAGGGCTCCCAGAGCCGGTGGGAAAGTCATGTCTCCGGAATTACCGATGGGAGCTTGCACCATATAATTAGCCCCATTTACAGCTGGGAGATGGCCCGTAAAAACCTGGGTGTTTTCATGGGTTTGGGCTGGTGGGGGAGGACTGCCGAGGAGAAAACTCCCAGAGAGAGCAATAGCCCGGCCTGCTCCAGGGCTCCGGGAGCACTGGTGGTTTTACGAGGGGATGGAGGGGCACGGCGGGGGAGCGCTGCGGGCTCCCGGGCACACCTTTCTTTCTATCTGGCACCCATGCCACCTCCCCCCTCTGCTGCCAGTTTCTGGGGCCTCCCACCCTCTGGGTGGGCACCATTATCCCATTTCACAGATGAGGAAATTGAGAGTGCTGAAGGGAAAACGCCCTCTTATTAGGGACCAGCAGAGCTCCAACCTTGAGGGTCCCTCAGCAAGTATTTCACGGGTCCTTGGTCAGTTAGCAGCTGGCCGTGGGAACTTGGAGTGGGTGGGGGTGGAATGAGCTGAGGGCTGGGAAGAGACCCGTGAGCAGCAGCCTTAGGGGGTCCCTGGCCCTCCTTGTTGACGGCCTCCAAACTGCCTGGGAGGAAGCCTTAGCTGGGGACAGCAGGGACAGACTTGAGGTAGGAGAGGAAATGCAATCGATGTCCACAGCTGGTTTGATTCCCAGCTCTCCCACCTCTTAGCTGTGTGACTTTGGGGAAGTCGCTTTACCTCTCTGAGCCTTAGGTTTCCAATCAACACAATGAGCGTGGGGGATACAAGGGGACTAAATAGTAATGGGGAAAAATACATTAAAATTTTTTTAAAAAAATGAATGTGAGCCTTGGCTGGCGTAGCTCAGTGGATTGAGCATGGGCTGGGAACCAAGGGAGCACTGGTTTGATTCCCAGTCAGGGCACATGCCTGGGTTGCAGGCCAAGTCCCCAGTGGGGGCCACGTGAGAGGCAACCACACATTGGTGTTTCTTTCTCTCTCTTTCTCCCTCTCTAAAAGTAAATAAATAAAATCTTTAAAAAAACATGAATGTGAAAAGAGTGCCTGCCTCACAGATAATCCTGCCGATTTGATGTAAAGAAAAAAACTGCTCACAGTTGGCGCTTGTACCACTTGGTTTTTTTTAATTGTTCTGATTTGTTTTTGTTTTAAAGATTTTATTCATTTACTTTTTAGAGAGGGGAAGGGAGGGAGAAGGAGAGAGAGAGAAACATCAATGTGTGGTTGCCTCTCACGTGGCCCCCACTGGGGACCTGGCCCGCAACCCAGGCATGTGCCCTGACTGGGAATCGAACCTGCAATGCTTTGGTTCGCAGCCCGCACTCAATCCACTGAGCTACGCCAGCCAGGGCCTTACCACTTCTTAATTTTGTCCAAGTTAGCCAGCTTTCAGGTACAGGGGGGCCTCTGCCTGACTGGAGCTCACACGCCCCCAGGTCCCCGAGGCCTCCTTCCCTTCTCCCCGCCTCGGCCTCCCTCCCACAGCTGCCTGCCTCTCCACGCCAGCCCCTAACTCTCCCTCTCTCCTTCCCACCCACAGTGACATCAAGAAGATTGGGGTGCGGCTGCCCGGCCACCAGAAGCGTATCGCCTACAGCCTGCTGGGACTCAAGGACCAGGTGAACACAGTGGGGATCCCCATCTGAGCTTCGACAGGGCCTCGTGCGCCCCTCGGCCAAGAATACTTGAAGAAACGGTGGCCTCCCTGCCAGCCCTGCGCCTGGCCACTAGGGACCTTATTTATTTGTAGTTGTTTCTCATTGGTGCCACCCCCGAGGCCTCTGCTTGGGGCAGGGGGGCTCTCAGACGACACCCTGGCCTGAACTGAGGAGACGCTCAGGGATCCCGGGCCGGGGGGCTTCTTTGCCCACAAAGGACAGCCGGCCGAGCACTTAGCAGGCGCCACGTGTCCCAAGTGTCCCGGGGCAGGCAGGAGCCCCGCCGAGGCCTTCGGACTACACATGGGACGTTTCCGAACTGGCCTCCCTTTCGCCGTCTCGGGAGGCGGCCACAGGAACAGGGTACTTCGAGCCCCACCCTCTCAGGAGAAGAGGACCGACCGAGGACGCAGTTGCGTGAGACCCAAAGTAGTCTCCCCACCCTCTAGTGCCTTCTGCAGACCCCCAGGCCCTGTCCTCGGCCCCCGTGGGCCAAACTCCTGCCTCCCCAGGGCCCTCACAGGATGCTTGGTTGTGTTGAGGTTTTTAAAATATATATTTTGTACTTTGTGGAGAGAATGTGTGTGTGACAGGGGGCCCGCCAGGGCTTGGGACAGAGGACAGCCGGTGTCAGACATTCCCAGGCTGGGGGCTGGTCCATCCATCTCTTGCCGTTTTAACACAATGTCATTACTCCATCAGTGTTAATGATTTTGTTTTGTTGGTTATTTTTTCGAACCTTAATTTATTACTTTTTTATATTTATTGTTAGGAAATGACTTATTTCTGCTCTGGAATAAAGCTGCAGATAGACCACACTGATCTTGGCTTTGCATTTGGGCGGGGCCCTGGGGTGGACGGGCCTTCTGTGCTGGAAGTGGGGTGGGGGGGACGGGGCTCACCCCCACCCCGCATGTTCAAACAGCTTCTTTTGCAAGGCACATGCCATGGAACCCTGGGAGTGGGGGTGGGTGGGAGGTGGGCAGGGAGCCAGGGAGTAGGCCCGGCCAGGCCCGGCCTCCCTGCCAGCAGGCCTCTCTGTCACCTCTGATCTGCAGGCTCTGGGGGGCTGGGCGGCGGAGCGCGGTGAGAGCCGCCGGCCTCCCTCCTACACGTCTCCACGGAGCTGTGAAATACGTTCTTCGATTGCCTGTGTTGGGCTCTGAGGTTGACAAAAGACTTGCACAAGTTTCGGCTGGTTGGAACCGAGGCACGCTGAGTTCCGTGGGCGGCCCCAGCTTACAGAACAGGAAAACTGAGGCTACAGCCGAGGCCTCACGGCGAGTTGGAGACGGGCCGGTATTGAAAGCGGGGCTGGAGACCCCGATGAGATGCTGTTCTCACAGAGGGCACTAAGGCTCAGAGATGTGCAGTGACTTGCTTTTGTTAAAATTTTTAAACCGAATTTATGGGGGTGACTTGGCTGTAAGCCATACCGCCGGAAGGAGCAGAGGCCCTGGGGGAAGCCGGAGTTCCGGTTGCAAACCCTGAGCCTTCTCTACTACGCCAGGTTGCTTCCCTGAATGCCAGAGGTTGCTCACATCCTAGGAAGATGTGGCACCCAGGTGACCGGGGACATGCCCAGGTGAGCCGAGATGGACTGGGGCACAGTAGGAGGGCTTCCCGGAGGAGGCGATCCCAGAGCCCAGACCTCAGGCACAACTAGGGGTTAAGCAGTGAAGCAGTAGAAGAGCGTGATGCAGGCAGAGTAAGCGGTGGAGGCGTGGAGCCGTGTGATTGTGCAAGGGGAACCACAGGCAGTCTGGCGTGACCAGGGTGGGACGTGGGTGCCGAAGAAATCCCCAGAGGCCTGTAAGGCAAATCTAGGGAGCGGAGCTTTTTCTTTTTTTAATCCTCACTCAAGGATATGTTTATTGATTCTAGAGAGAGAGGAAGGGAGGGAGAGGGAGAGAGAGAAACATCGATGTGAGAGAGAAATGTTGATCGGTTGCCTCTCATATGCGCCCTGACCAGTGATCGAACTCAAAACCCCGGTTTGTGCCCTGACCCGGAATTGAACCTGCAGCACTTTGGTGTACGGAATGGTGCTCCCACCACCTGAGCCACCCGGCCAGGGCCAAGAGCAGGAGCAGGGCGTTTAAGGGGAGGGCAATGAGGAGCCCCTGAAGGTCTGACGCCGGGAGAGGCGCGATCCCCGTGCCCCAGACAGAAGTCGCTGGTACAGGCAGGCCCCAGTGCCAGGCTTCCTGACTCCCAGACTGTGGGGGGAGAGCAGAGACTTCTGGCGAAGTTGAAGGCCCCCCTTCAGCTTGCCTTGGCATCTCAAGGCCTCCCCAAGACTCTGCCCGGACCCCCTGACCCCCTGACCTCCATGGGGAGCCAGCTCCTGGCCTGGCCCACTGAGCACCAATGGGTGTCGGACAGGGCTGGGGTTGGGAAGGTGGCGCTGGGCCGCCTGGGCACGCTGAGCGTGTGGCTGAGTCGGGCTTTCCTGGGACCTCGCTCTTGCCCTGCGTGAGACCACAGCTCTGCTCTGGGCCGTGTCTGCAGCCACCACCATTGGCGGAGCTGTCGTTTTCACAGGGAGCGAGCCTGCATTCCCACAGCAGCCTGGGCTGCCGCGGCACCTGAGGCCAGGCCTGAGTGCCCTTCCCAATGCAACTCAGCCTCCCAGTGGCCCCACTGGAGAGCAGGAGTGGACACAGGAAGTGGCTCAGCATGGGGGGAGGTGACCTCCTGTGCTCTCTCCCTCAGAGCCCCGGTAGACAGAAGGCCCTGCTAGGTCACATGAGGTCACACAGGCCTGGGCCGCAGACTGGGGTCTGCGTTCCAAGGCCGGTGGGCAGCTGTCTGGAGCTTCCAACGGGCCCCACAATTGGCAAGAGGGGAACCTCGGTTAAAACAAACCCAGCTCTGTCCCCTAGGGGGCTGAGGAGTGGGGACACCCTGGCAGGAATTAGCACATCCAGGCCCCAGATATTGGTTCCTAAGCACCACTCTCTAATAAAAGGAACCAGGGCCCCTTAGAGAAAGGGCCGATTCCAGGGCTGAGGCAGGGAAACTACAAGATGAGTCTGGAGCATCTCATAGCTCTAGACAGAAAGGAAATGCTTAAAAATAAACGGGGGGCGGGGGCAGACATAGGAGCCCAGCTGAAAGAGATCCCAAATGACAAACCCTAGGCCGGACTGACCAACACATAACATAGAATTAGGTTATAACCCAAAGCGGAAAATACAGTATGTGTGAGTTCGTACTGATATAAAGAATAAATACATGGGGAGACCAGGAAAATAACTCCAAATAATCCACGCAGGTTCCCCACTCCAGCAGGTGGAGCTTAATTCCCCACGGCTTGGAGTGTGGACTGGCCTAGGGACACCCTCACGAAGAAAGGAAGCGCAGAAAGGGTTAAACATTTTTCCACATTGGAGAAGCCTGGCAACACCACCATGGTGCCAGGTAACCGTGGTACCATGGTAACCAAGTTAACGTTAAGGGGGGGGGGGACAAACAAACAAACAAACCCAGAGCAGCAGGCGTATGTTGCTTGAATTTAAGATCAGGTGTCAGCAAACACTCAGAAAAGATACACGGGGTGCCACCCACCGCTCTAAGTGCTTTGTCCCTGTTTACTTACTTAATCTTTTCAACACCCCTGCGAGGCGGGTGCCAGTATTACCATTTTTCAGACCAGACCACTGAGGCACTGAGAGGTTAGGTAACTCGCCAGAGCCACCGGGCCCGGTGGTCTTGGTCCCATGTGCCACAGAGTTCACCTGCATCATGACCACCTCTGTACATGCGGTCTAAGGAGCACTGGTTTGGGGGAAGCCTGCCCCAGGTCTCCAAATGCCACAGCACCCCAAGATCCAGGCACCCAGACTGGGGAGGGGGAAGAGAGGGTGGAGGCAGGTTTGCTGATTGACTCTGTCCCTCAGTGGACATCTCCTGCTCCGTGCCAGGTGGGGCCCTGGGGCCACAGAGTAAGGAAGACCCTTGTCCCCATGGGCCACTCAGGCAGGTGGGAGGGGCCACAGCAAATACAAGACTCAGGCTAAGAAGGGGAGGATCTGGGTTACAGGAGCCAGAAGGGGAGACCCCATTCAGCCTGGAAGGCTCAGGCAGGCTTCCTGTAGGAAGAGGAGCCCTCCGAGCTGAGACCAATGTCAAGTAGGAGTCTATCAGGTGAGGGGGAAAGGAGTGTCCCCGGAAGAGCCTGTCCCTGTCCTCCATGCCCCAGACCTCGGTGGTTAGGGCCGAGTCCTCTCAGTTGACAAGAACAAGCCCTACTGCCCCTCCAAGGCCACGCTAGCTCCTGGTGTCCCGTCAGGAGCAGCCCTATGACACCAGCCCTGCTCTCGCTGCCACGGCAAGCAGAACCCTCAGCTCCGGCCCCAGGCCTCTCAGCTGGGAAGGGGGCCTGCAGCACAGCACACGGCCCTCCCGGGCTCTGAGCTTTGGGCCCTTGGCAGCCCTCTGATGCACCAACAAAGCCCCGAAGGAGGCGAAAGCAGCAATTAGGAGGGTGCCTGGTTGGGAGTCGCCCTCTTTCTCCGCTGCTCCCAGTCTGGGTGGCAAGTTAAAACCGTGTCACAGGCACCAGCCTTGGATTTCCTATTTAATTAGCAAATCCTAGAGGAATGGGCGCGCTCTCCGCCCCTGCCCCACTTCCCTTCGTGGTCCGGGGGGGAGGGCAGGGCCTGGCGCGCGGGGGGTGCTGCGGGAGCAGAGGCTGAAGGAACAGGCTCTGCGTTCCATCTCCCCCTCGCCCTCTGCCCAGAACAGTGTCTCACACCCAGTAGGCCCTCCATAAACTTGTTTATTTGCTCAATAAACAAATGAATGAGGGGAAGAGGGGCCAGAGTTTTGGGACCCGAGGGCCCGGTGGGGCATATGAAGCCAGATTGTTCGGTATCCCTAGACACCCGTGGTGCGGGGTCCCAGCTCCCGCCTCCTGCCGGCTGGCCGGGGCCCCACAGGAAGTAAGGGGAAGGGATCCAGCGTTTCTGAACACCTACTGTGTGACAGTCAGTGTGCCAAGCCTGAGACCCACGTGTCGTATTGAAGGATCAAGTGACCCTTCGACACATGGATTGTTCCTCGTTTTACAGACGGGGACAGTGGGGCTGTGTGTGGTTATGGTATCTGACCAAGATCCCACAGCTAGGAGGTGACGTTTGGGGGTCCTGGATGTCCTCAGGAGGCAGGGCAGCAGGAAGACCCTTGCGCTGGAAGAGGGAGACAGACTTAATCGGGTATCTCCCGTTGACTTTGCTGCGGGACCCTTGGTGTCTCTGGGTCTCGGTTTCCCCCTTAGTAACACGGAGGGCTCGACGCGGTCCGTCCTGGCTGGCATGAGGGGCTCCTGCCCCCACCCTGGGTTTGCTTGCTCCCCTCTCCTGACACCCTCTCCCCACACAGCCCCGGGCAGCAGGCCCCACTCCAGCCCCACAGGGTCTGGCTTTCCAATCCAAACCCTGTCAGCCCTCCTCTCTGTCGGCTAACCAGACTGGCTTTCTGGGAAGCTGTGGCCATAGCCCGCCCTGCCAGGGGTGGGGGCCCCCTCTCCCTCCGGGCCTGGGCCCCATTTCAGCAGCCTCATCACATTCCCCAGCAGCCTTGGCAGCCTGGACAGACGGGTGCACTTTCCACATTGGTCTGGCAGAGACAGGCCACTCATGACCAGGTCTGCTGCTGAGTGGAGGGGTCCTGTCCCCAAGGACCAGGTCTCGGGGTCCAGGCAGACCCATCCCAGCATCTGGGCACAGGTAGTTATACCCCCAAGCCCCCAGGACACAGACACCCTGCCCACTGCCCCAACTCCACACCCCTCCCATTGCACTCTTGTCCCATCCACACTCCCCAAACCTGCCCTCACTTCTCCATGCGAGCCCTCCCATCCTCCCCCCACCCCCGTTTATTTCTGCCTGTAGAAAATACACTCACCCTTCCAAGCCCAGCTCAAATGCTTCATCCTCCCAGAAACCTCAAAAACCAGCCCGATTGCCCACTGTTTGGGAAAAATCAGCCCCACCTCCCCACACTCCGTTTCAGCACACGAACCCAGCAGGGCGGAATGACCTTGGAGATATGTCTGTCTGTCCAGCTCGCTCCCCTGAGTGCCACAATTCCCTTCTTCCTATTACTTTCTTCAAGAACCCCATGGCTCTGGCTGGTGTGGCTCAGTGGATTGAGCACCGGACTGTGGACCAAAGGGTCGCTGGTTCGATTCCCAGTCAGGGCACTTGCTGGGTTGCAGGCCATGTCCTCAGTGGAGGGTGCTCAAGAGACAACCACACATTGATGTTTCTCTCCCTCCCTTTCCCTCTCTAAACATAAATAAATAAAATCTTAAAAAAAGAGAGATATTACCCCTTGGGGGAATGGGACGTGCTCCCCATTGCCCAGGGCCCATTTTAGGTCTGCTGTTCCGTCTAATTAGTAATACTGTCCCCTTTCACTCTCTGTCTCTGTTCGGATGACATTTTATTTGGTCACCCTAGCAGCAGGCATAGAGAAGTGAAGGGCTTGCCCCAAAGCCCCGAAGCTAGAAAGTGGCAGAGGCAGGATTCGAACCAGTCTCTGCCCCAGAGCCCTCCTCTGCACTGCTGGGTTTCAGAGTGAGTGAGCCTAGGTACTCTAGGGCCCACGGTGTGCCCCACTGCCTGGAGCTCTGCTCCATGACCCACCGGCTTCCTCTCACCTCTCAGCTCCTGTGTGCCAGCCACAGAGGGTGGCCGCCGTCACCCTCCTTACGGGTGCTCCCCACCCTGCCGAGTTTCCTCTGGGTACTTCTGACCCTTCGCCGCTCTGGGCTCTCGGGCCGTGGTGACTGTCTGTCACTGATCCCACCTTCTGCCCCTGCCAGTCTCATGAGGGCAAGGACAGGTCTGTTTTGTGGCTCCTGGGTCCCCAGACACCCAGGGTGCCCTCACGTGTTTGACGACAGAATCAGGGACTGGTGCTTGGTGCTAGGGAGAGAGTGGGGAGTGAGAGAAGCCAGAGGGTTCCCTCGCAGGTTCCCATCAGCCGGGGAGAGAGGCCCACGGAAACATCGAGATCACTCAATAAGTAAACGCCATGGTTCAAGCAGCACGGGGACTATGGGACCCAGAGAAAGAGCAACTTAGTCTGGGGCAGGTCAGGGAAGGCTTCCTGGAGGAGGTGGTGTCCAAGTAGACTTGAAGGTTGAGGTGATGGGGGAGGGTGAAGGGTGTTCAGCCTGGAAGCTGGAGGAAAGCCAGTGTGGCTGCAGCTTTGAGGGCAAGGCCCAGGCAGCAGGGAAGGTCAAGGGTGCAGGGGGGCAGAGGGGCCTGAACCCAGAGGCCTTGTTGCCCAGCTAAGGGCATTAATCTTATCTTAATGGCTCTTAACTAAGGGGAGGGGAGAATAGAAAAGAAAATTTCAACTTTCATTTTCTTGGAAATTGTGCAGTCCCCTTGTAAAAAAATCGTATGTTGACTGATAATCATCTAAGTGTTATCGAAGTGTTGCCCGCCATCTGTGAGACCAGAGCTCGGTGAGACCAGAGCCGTGCAGGCTGGTCCCCCACCAAGGATGCAGGTGTTCTGCCCTGCCCCCCACCCGCCCCACCCCTAGCCATCTGTCTGGAAAGGTCCTTTGTGGTGGCCTCTGACATCACAGCAGGGGGCAGCGTGATGTCACAGGGCCCCTTTGTGTCCTTGGAGGGGAGGGGAAAGTGCCCCACCAGTGGCCCACTCCCCACCCCCGCCGGATCCTATTAAGCTTGGGCTGGGGACAAAGGAAGCTACTCTGTGCTTTAACCCTGTGTGAAGTGAATGGCAGGCGGCAGAGGGAGGGACAGCAAGAAGCTGTGCATTCCAGAGCCCGCCACCTCCCCCAGCTGGGCCTCTAGGTCAGGCTAGAAACCCTGCTGTCCCCACCAGTCGCTGTCCCCATGTCCCCAGCCCTCCTCTCTGGGCTCCCAGCAAGTGGGACAACAGAGATAAAGGGCTCCAGGCCCGGGCCTCCCACTCCATGTCCCCCTGAGATCAGGGCCAGAGCCTGTGAGGAGGAGCTACAGGCAGAACCTCTTCTTGGGTCCCAAGCATGACGGGTCAGCCTGTGAGATGAGGGAGGGAGGCCCCCAGGGACATCAGGGTCCTGGGCTGGGAGATGGAGGTGGAGCCAGTGGGAACCAGAGGGAACAAAAGCCCCTGGAAGACAGACCTGGGGAGCAAGGCCTCAGGGCACAGAGGGGAACCTGAGGCCTGGGAAGGGACAGGACTTGTCACCCAGCATTATCAATGAGCACTTTTTAAAAAGATTTTATTTATTTACTTTTAGAGGGGAGGGGAGGGAGAAGGAGGGTGAGAGAAACATCAGTGTGTGACAGATACCCTCCCACATGCCCCCAACTGGGGACCAGGCCTGCAATGCAGGCATGTGCCCTGACTGGGAATCAACCCAGTGACCCTTTGGTTCGAAGGCCGGGGCTCAGTCCACTGAGCCACAGCAGCCGGGGCCCAATGAGCACTTACTAGAGCCACACTGGTCTGTGCTACAGGCCATGTGACCCTGGAACCCTGGAGAGTGGTGTGGCCTGGGCCAACCCCAGACCTGGCCACCCTGGCCAGGCACTCAGAGAGACAGACCTAGCTTGGGGGTGGCTGGGTGGCCCCTCCCCCCGGGTGTCAGTAAGGGAGGAGGGGGCAGGACTCCCCAAGGCTCGAGCTCTGTGGTCAGTTGGCCTGATCTGCAGCTCCTCCTCTGCCACTAACCTGCACGGCCTCCCCTCGCTGAGCCTCTGTTTATTGGCCCATAAAACGGGATTAACAGTAGCCCCTCACAGGATTGTCGAGAGGGCTGGACGGGGTGGCGTGAGTGCTATCATACTGCTCCTCGCCATGAGCCCACCCTCACCGCACCCCAGCTGGGCGTGGAGGCAGGGCATCTCCCAGTCCTAACACCCCCCCAACCGCCGCCGTCTGTCCTTGGGCTCCGCCCTCAGCCAAGCCCCCTCCCAGCCTGGCATCTGCACCCTTTCAAAGACCTGTTGAGGCCCCGGGCTGAACGGAGGGCTCAGCTGACTGGGGGCAGCTAGGTGGGGGGACGAGCAGCATCAGGAGAGGCCTTGGCACACCCCACTCTCACCCAAGTGGGTTTCTCCACCTTTGGCAGAGTGCCCGGGGGACACAAGAGGCCGGGGGCGGCTCAGTTTCAGGCAACAAAGTCCCCTTTCTCCCCAGCTTGAGGAATGCCTGGCACCCCCTCCCGCCCCCACCCTGATCTGTTAACCCAGACCCAGATACCCCCTCCGGGGTCACTGCAGGAGGGGCGGCTCAGCGCGGCACTGGCCCCGCCCTGAGTCTACAAGGTAGCCCCGCCCCTTCATGGGGTGGGAGTGCACCCCTGCCCCTCTTCAAGTCCCTCTGCCCACCACATGCTCATGTGCCCACACACATGCACACCCACGCACCCACGCACCCACATGCGTCCCCCAAAAAGCCCAGCCCGGGTCACAGCCCAGCCGGGAAGGAGAGAGGCTGCCGAGTGCGCACGCCCTGCCTCACCTTGGCTGTGCTCCTGTCTTTGTGCTCGAGGATGTTTTTAAAAACACCCTAACTTGGCAGAGCGAAGAGTCACAGCCCCACCCACACCTGCCCCATTTTTTGAACCGATGTGAAACCCCAGAGTCTGAGCCCCCCACTCTGTTTAAGCCCCGCATTTTACAGAGGAAGGCGCAGGGCCGGGGAGGGACAGCGGCTCACCACGGCCGCAGAGCCTGCTGTGCAGGTGGTGTAAGGAGGGTGGGGGCTGGTGCAGGGCACGCACAGGCTCTGGTGGGATCTGTCAGATCCCAGCCAGGGGCAGGGAGGAGGGGCCTCCCAGGTGACGGTTGTCCCCTGTGCACAGATGAGAAGGCTGAGGCTCAGAAAGGACAGACCCAAGGTCAGCCGGAGAGGAGCAGAGTAAGGGTTCCAGCTCCAGCCCTGCGTCCCCAAGGATGGGAAGGAGGGTCAGAAATGCTGAGCCCCAGGATCCCCGCCCTGGCCACCTGGAGGAGAGTGCTCAGGCCCAGCCGCCCTGGTCTTGACCCCTGGGCCCTGGGCGGGACCTGCCTCTCCTGCCATAGCCCTGGCCAGACTCCGCCCAGACACTTCAGGAATGCAGGGGGAGGAGGGCTCAGGGAAGATGGAACCGGGGGTCTAGGGGTGGACAGAACAAAGAAGCCACGTGTCTGGACTCTCCGAGCACCTCTGGGCTGGGCCACAGCTGGCAAACGGGCCCCCAAGGGTGGGTGGCTCGGGCATGTGTCCCCACTTGCTAAGTGACCCTTGGTGTGCGGCGGCCGTTCTCCTGTTTCCCGGGCGGCGAAAAGGAGTGTGGGAGCAGGGCCTCGGAGGTGGAGCGGCTGCGCAGGTCTGAGGCTGGGCCTCCCGGCAGAGGGGCAGGGAGAAGTGGGGGGCCAGCCCTGCGGTGGGCTCCTCTCCCTGCCTCCTCCCGCAGCCTCAGGAATCGCCTTAATTACAGCATCAGCCTAGCTGCGCTTCCTGCCATAAACCCAGGAATCTAAATTAGAAGGCAGGAGGCCGGCTCCCCCTTCCCTCTGACCCCCCAAGTCTGCCGGGAAGTTCTCCTGGAGACAGGCCGTCAGTGGGGGGCTAACTACTGAGGTGCCCAGGGTGCAGACTGGGGGGCCCGAGAGGCTGGGCAGGCGGGTGAATCCCCACAAAAATCTTCATGCCTGTCACTGCCAAGTGCCCGCTGCATGCCAGGCACCAGGCTGAATTAGCGCATTTGTTCTCTCAGCAGAACAGCTAGACTGATGTCAAGATTCCCTCTTACAGAGGAGGAAACTGAGGCAGGAGCCCAAGGTCACCCAGGGTGTTGGTGGCTGAGCCGGAGGTCTGCAGCTCTCCGGCCAGGGCAGGGCTGGCTGCCTTAGCAGAAGGCGGAGGGGAGGGTGGGGGACAGTGGTGACAGGTCGTCCTTCCTGAGGAGGGGGAAGAGGGACCCTGGCCCCTGAGCTGCCCGCTCAGGCCCAGGAGCTGGGAGGGCTGTTGACGGGAAGGAGCTGCTGCGCAGAGAGAGACCCGGCGGGGTGCGGGCCAGGCGCCCTCAGAGCACAGCGTGCCTGCGGCAGCCTGGCCTGGGCCTTCCGCTCGCTCGCAGGGACCTGGCCAGGTGGACAAGGGCTGGGGGTGGGGCCCTTCAGACTCAGAGTGAAACCCAGCCAGAGACCCGTGTGTGTGTGTGCGCGCGCGCGCATGTGTTTGAGTGTGACGGTGAGTACATGTGTGCATGCGTGTGGTGGGAAGTGAGGTCATCTGGGCAGCAGAGAGCTGAGCGCGTCCAAACCACTGGAGCCACTCGGGGAGAGAGAGACAGACTTGGGCGGGGGAGGGTGCGGGGGACGGGCAGTGCCAGGGACCAAGGGAGGGAAAGAGACCAAGGAAGAGAGGAGAGAGACAGCAAAAGACAGAGAGACAGAGGGACAAGGTGGAAGTGGGGGCAGACGGACAGACAGACACGCAGGGTGATGGAGGATGTCAGGTCAGGGGTGGGGAGACAAGGAGAGGCCCAGGGAAAGGCTGAGTTTGAGAGAGAGCCAGAGAGCGGGGAGGGGGAGGCCCTGGAGGGGAGGGGGCGGTAGTCTACCGGGTTTTCTGTTCACGTGTCCCCCCCCAACAGGGGACTGAGGGAAGACCCCTCATATTTGTTCTTTGTCCTGGTCAGGTGGTCTGAGGTCACCCATCCTTAATGCAATTTTTTGAGGACTTGTTAACATGTGCATCCTAGGGGTGGGGTCTGCTTGAAGGAGCCCAAGCTCAAGGCCGGAGAGCCTCAGGGGTGGTCCCGGAGTATGCCCTGAAAGCAGGGGGAGGACGGAGGCAAGGAGGCTGACCTCAGACAGAGCGGCATCATGGAGGCTGCCCTATGGAGGGAGCTGGTGCAGAGCCCGGGCGGGCCCATACCCTGGCAGGGCTAGGGCAGGGGCCAGGTCCCCCCTGCACCAGCCACAGCCTCAGCCCAGCCCCTCTGGGACCTCTCCTCATCCAGCTCCCCTAAGTGGTTTACGAGGCCCCACGGCTGCCTCAGCGCCACCCTGCTCTCCCTAACCCGGCACTCCTCAACTGCAGCCACTGGCAGTGTCTGGACACATTCCTGGTTGCCACAGTTGGGACGGTATGCTGCTGGTCTCTACAGGGCAAAGGCCAGGGACAAGGCTAAACATCCTATCAGGTACTCGTCGTTAATTTGTTCTGGAACTCGGACGAGAGTCGAAATGGACGAGTACGAAACAAGCGCCCAGTGCTGAAACATTTTTTTCTCATCAAAACTCGGCGAGTACAGGGTCCGACGAGTCCTGAGGCCGACGAGTACCAAGGTCTCACTGTACAGGACAGCCCCTGCGACGGAATCCAGCACGATGCTCTCCTTTCTGTTCCCAGACGTGCCAAGTCCGCTCCTGCCTCAGGGCCTTTGCACTTGCTGTTAGCCCTGCCTAGAACATGCTTTCCGCAGGCGACCATGCAGCTTCTGCCTTCCCGTTCTTCCAGAGTCTGCTCAAATAGCCCCCTTTGGAGCAGCTCCCCCTGACACCCACAACCGCCTGTCATAAACCTCTGGTCGTTTCCCTCCCAGCACTTGTCTCCGCACCATGGCGATCTTGTTTATTTACTCAAATCCTTATTATAGTCTTTCCGCCCGCCCCTTGGCTGCAAGCTCTGTGACGGCTGGAGACCAGTTCCCAGCTGTGCCCAGATGCTAAGGACGGGGCGTTAAGATGGAGAGCTCGCTTAGAACAGCCAGGGGCTGTTTTAAACTCTTTGCTTGGAACCCTTTACATATATCAGCTCATTTCAGTTCTACGAGGTAGGCAGCGTTGTTATGCCCATTTCACAGACAGGGAAATGGAGGCTCGGGCACATCCAGCGACTTGCCCAAAGTAACTCAGCTAGTCAGTGCCTGAGCTGGGATTCGAACCCAGGCAGGCTGGCTTCAGGGTTCATGACCTTAGCAGTGCTCAGCACAGTCTGTCTGCAAATGTGAGTTGAGTGGATGTATGACCCAGTCACCAGGACACATGTTCCCACAACCCAGGCCTCTGTCTTTTCTGTGAGAAAGCCTCTCTGCACTGTCCCCTGTCCCCCGTTCCCCCGCCCCAGATCTGGGGTGCTGCTGTCAGTAGAGCTAAGGTGTCTGAAGAAGAGGTCAGGGGTGCTCCTTATCTTTGCTCCAAGTCAGCAAGGAGATAGGCCCTTTGTTGGCAGGTCCCTACAACGAGGAGACTTGGGGACCCAGAGAGGAGGGCTCCTCACCCTGGGGATCCCCCATCATAGTCATTGCACCGGGGCCACAGCGGCTGCCCTGAGTCACTGTTGACTTTCCCAGGCACTCCTGGGCGCGGGGGCAGAGATGCACCCCTTCCTTGTGCCTCCCTGGCAGGGCGGGGCGGGCTGGGGCGGGGGTGAGTCTGAGGGCTGTGTTGAGCCCTGCACCGAGGCCCCTCCCTCCTCCAGCTGGCAGCCCCTCGTGAAGAACCGCAACCGAGAGGGGACGTCATGGTGGGGACAGTGGGGACAGGAGGAAGTTGTGGGTGCCCTTGCCTGTCGGGGCTGGGGAGAGGAACCTGGAAGGCTGCCCAGAGCTGTTCGCTGCCCAGATTGCTGGCCCAGTCCAGGCCCCAGTGACCGCCCCTCCTTCCATATCCCCGGATCCTCTCTGCTGGGCATTGGTACCTCCTGGCTAACACAGCAGCTGCACGGTCCTACCCCAGTCTCCCCGAAACTTCTTTTTCTGGCCCTGGCCCCTTGCCTAGCATCTGTGGAGAGGCAATCAGGTGACAGTCTGGACCTGGGATCTTCAGGGGAATTCCTGAATTGTCATCGTTCATTCGCTCTTTCACTGTGCGGTGGCCAGGGCATGGATGCTAATCCATGTGCGTGTGGCTGGGTCAGTATTTCGTTTCACCAGTTACTTACCAGCTGTGTGATCTTGGGCACGTCCCATCGTCTCTCTGAATCTTCAGTTTTGCAACAGTAAAGATGAGGAAGTTAAATAGGGGTTTTGGAGTCTTCACCGGGAGGAGGCATAGAGTGTTGAGCATAGCGCCCAGCTTGTGGTGTTTAATTCACGGGAGCCTTTTTTATTTTTATTTTTAAATTCTCCACAGAAAGTTTCCTGAGGCCTCTAAGGACACACAGACCCCTAAGAGCAGCCTCGGCCCAAGGAAGACCGGATTCTGAAGGCCTCCTGGTGCGAACCAGGCAGGAGCCCAGGGTTCTAGTCCCGGCCTTGCCCTTGCGTTACTGTGTGATCTGAGCAAGTTAACGCCCCTCACTGGGTCTCAGGTTCCCAGTCTGAACAATGACCAGTTGGCTTGGATGACTGCAGGCAAGTGGCCTCTCTCTGTCTTAGTTTTCATAATAATCGCACCTACCTACGGTAATGCTGAGAGCAATAGTTGAATTAATAGACGTAAAGCACTTAGAACAAGTCCGATATGTAAAGTTCAGGAGCTGCTTGCCATTGTTATTGGCTGACGGGATCTCTGAGGACCTTCCTTCTGATCCAAAGACAATTTATATGTTACAACATTCACCCCTTTAAAACGTACGTTTCAGTTGGTTTTAGTTGACTCACAAGATTGCGTGACCACATGACTGGACGGAGGTGTGGGGTCTGCCTGAGCGAGTCTGCCTTGGGCTGGCCGGTAGTGTGGGGTTCTCGACTTCGTGCGGGACAGATTTCACAGCACGAGTCCAGGTGATTTCGAGAGTGCGTGTATCAAAGCTGGGGACAGTGAGACAAGGAAGGGCTTCTTAGGGTAGAAGAAGCAACAGGAGAGCCTCGGCGGGCCTGCCTTCGCTCACCGGGAAGCCAGAGGCAAGGGAGCCTTAGAGACAGGTGCAGGGGTCAGCCCAGGACGAGCGGCTGCTGCCCGCTGCTCCCCTGGTTGCAAGCGGCATGGAGGCCCTTAGAGTTTGGGAGGAAGAAAGTGCAAAGTTCACGAGGGCAAAGAAAGTGCCCAAGAACACGCGTGGATGTGCTACAAAGAGAAAGCCTGTGCTGCTGTCCTTTGCCCTGGGTGAGGGTTTAATTTCTCTCCAGCAGGTGACAGGTCTCAGGGGAAGTTTTCAGCAGAACATACGTCAGCTTTCCAGGTGTGTTCTCCATATGCTGAGGCATCAAAGTGAGCGTATAGGGGAGTTTGGGGTTATTCTCCGGCCAGCTTCACTGCTTTATTTTTATTCTGGGTCTGTGTGGCTCTAATGGGGTTTGTGATATTTGTTTCTCTGACGTCATCCGTCCTTGGGTTCCGCTGGCGCAAATGGCATTCATCGCATCTCTGTCCTCTCCGGCCAGGGTGATTTAAGCTATGTATTCTCTCGTAAGGGGAGAGATGTAAACTATTTGTTCCCAAGCGTCCTTGGCTAGGGAAGATAAGGTCTTGCAGTTCACTAGCTGGCTGTAAGCTGTTTAAATTATTTGGCCTTGTTTAATTATCTTGTCTCAGTTTCTTCATTGCACTTGCCCAGGAATTTTCCTAGCTTCTTACCATCCTGCCTCAACCATCCACACTGTCTAATTCTGGATCATTTTCATCATCCCAAAACGAAACTCTGGGCCAATTAGCCCCTCCCCATTCTCCTCGCCCCCCGCCCCCGGCAACCACTAATCTACTTTCTGTTGCTATGGCTTGGCTTATTTTGAACAGTTCGTGTAAAATGGAATATGCAGTATTATATCTGGTTTCTTGAACTTGGCACAATGTTTTCAAGGTTCATTCAGGCTGTATTAGTATTTCATTCCTTTTCGTGGCTGAATAATATTCCATTGTACAAACAGATGTACCATATTTGTCGATGGACAGTGGAGTCATTGCCACTTTGGGGCTCTTATGGATAATGCAGTTATGAACAATCAAGTTTTTGTGTGAATCTATGTTGTTCACTCTCCCGGGTATCTTCCTTGGAGCAAGATCACTGGATTAAATGGAAACTCCATGTTTAGCTTTTAAAAAAAAATCATTACAACTTATCATACTAGTAGGTAAGAAGAGAAAAATCATATGATCATCTCAATAGATGCTTTTGATATAATTATATATACATTCATTATCAAACAAAGAAACAAACAACTCTTAGAAAATTAGGACTATATAGTAACTTCTTTAATCTAAAAAGCCAACCTCTCCAAAAACTCTAATCATCATATTTGGTGGTTAAACTAGAATTTTCCCATTGAAATTGCAATCAAGATAAAGACGGCATGGAGAAAGTTTAACTCTAACGCGTCCGCACCAGCGACTCACTTTCCGTTCCCAATAGGATTTACTTGTGCCTTCTCGTTTTCTCGTGATCTGTTTAGACCAGCTTTTCTATGTCAAGGAAACAGCATCTGTTTTTTTTTTTGTTTTTATCATTTCTAATTTTTTGTTTTCTATTACATTAATTTCTGACCCTATTTTAAATATTTCTTAGCTTCTACTTCTAAATATTTCTTAGTTTTGTTGTATTGTCCCTTTTCCACTTCTAAATTCCAGTGTTTATTTTTACCTTTATTAGTCGTAATGCAGATATATGAAGGCTTTTAGCGTTAGCGCATACGTTTATTTTCATGAGCACTTGAGTTGCATCTCAGATGTCATTCAGTTCTAAATGCTTTGTAATTTC
This sequence comes from Trachops cirrhosus, assembly GCA_028533065.1. NCBI lineage: Eukaryota > Metazoa > Chordata > Mammalia > Chiroptera > Phyllostomidae > Trachops > Trachops cirrhosus. Next base: position 8,247,539 of record CM052542.1, on the reverse strand, counting down.
TATTGTGATTTCTGCCTTAACCATCTGTCATTTAAGAGTGTGGGTTTTAGTTTCTAAACATATGCTTTTTTCTTTTTTTTTCCTATTGAAAAAATTGCTGCCCTGGCTGGTGTGGTTCAGTGGATTGAGTGCCGGCCTGTGAACTGAAAGGTCACCAGTTCGATTCCCGGTCAGGACACATGCCTGGGTTGAAGGCCACATTCCCCAGATGTATCTCTTACACATCGATGATGTCTCTCTCCCTCTCTTTCTCTTGAAAATAAATAAATAAAATCTTTTTTAAAATTAAAATTAAAAAGTAAAGTTGTTGAGGCGTTTTTATGAACTAGTTTGTCAGTTAATCTACTTCCAAATATTTTGAGTGTTTGAGAAACATGAGTATCCTCTGCTTATTGGATCTAAGATTCTTTATGTACATTTTAGATAAACCTATTAATTACATTATAACACGTGGGCTGTGGGGTGGACTGCCTGGGTTTCAATCCTGCATCTGCTACTCTCTAGCTTCCTGAACTCTGTCCTCAGTTTCTTCTTTTTTTTTTTTTTTTAAAGATTTTATTTATTTATCTTCAGAGGGGAAGGGAAGGAGAGAGGGAGAGAAATATCAATGTATGGTTGCTTCCTGTGCATTCCCTGCTGGGAACTGGCCTGCAACCCTGGCATGTGCCCTGACTGGGAATCGAACCGTGATCTCTTGGTTCACAGGCCCGCGCTTAATCCACTAAGCTACACCAGCCAGGGCCTCAGTTTCTTCTAAAATGTGAATATAATAGTACTTCCTCATAGGGGTTTTTTCAATGTTAAATTTTTTTTAAGAATTGTTATGAGTTTATTTGAACCAAACTGATGACAATCGCTTAGAAGCATAATCTAAATCAGGGTGTCAAACTCATTTTCACCGGGGGCCACATCAGCCTCGAGCTTGCCTTCAAAGGGCCGAATGTAATTTCAATTCCTTAACAGTTAAGGCGTAGTTACATTTTTACGGTCCTAAAATTATTTCGGCCCTTTGAAGGCAGCTGTGAGGCTGATGTGGCCCCCGGTGAAAGTGAGTTTGACAGCCCTGAATTCTACATAGACTGAGAAAACGCCCCGGGGCACGGCCTTTTACTTCCTACATCACAATCAGAGGAGGAGAGGGAGGCGGCCACCTGAAGTCCACCAGTGGCAGATAAGGGAGCAGGAAAAAGCGAGGCAAGGTAATCTTTTGCATTGGATAAAAAGGCAAAAAAATGAGAAGCATGCGTCTTTCCCGCTGGTGGGAATAGGGTATTAACATTCCAGGCGCTCGGAGATGTGTCCTGGGGACAAGGGGACAGGGAGGGTTCCGTGCTCTCCGCCCTGGTTCAGAGGTTATGGCCCGAGGGGTCTGGCAGGTCAAAGGGAGGTTATCTCAGTTGCGCAAAGACAATGGACGGGCTCACCAAGGCAAAGAGTGACCTTTGTCAGGGAAGCTGCAGGCCTAGGGTGTGACTGCCCACTGTGACCGGGTGTTGGCCTCACTTTCCTGCATTTTCCATCTACGGTTTGAGGGCGCAACCACACTCCTCTTGGGTCGTCACCATCTGACCACGAGATGGGTCTCCGTTTGATCTCGTTGCTGTTGTTACTTTAAGATGGCCTGTTCACTTCCCATTGGAAGCACTCAAGTGCCGCTCATCATTAACCTGATTCCTGCTAGCTGTACGATCGGGGAACGGTAACTTTAAGGTTTAATTGGCCTCAAGGTTGTAAGAGCACAATGGTGCAAATTATAATTACCATCGAATATTTCCAGAGGCCAGGAGCACGGTGAGAGTCTCACAAGCAAACTCCCGGTGTCACAGCCGCTGTTTTTTCAGAGCCCCTTCAGCTTCCACCTGAACTAAGGGAGTGGCCCGGGTTGAGTCAGGGGCTAAGCACCCCCACACCCCCCCCCCCGTGATTGGGCTCTAGCATTTGTACATAACATTTCCTTCTCAAGATTCCTCTTCCTCCACCTACGCCTTCCCTTGTCCTTCTCAGTTGGTCTCTTTTCACTCATTCAGACATAACCAGCTTAGGAGAACAAACTGCTTCCTTTTAACTTCTCTCAAAAACATGCACATCTCGCCCTGGCTGGGTGCTCAGTTGGTTGGAGCATCATCCCATAGCCCAAAAGGTTGTGGGTTTGATCCCCGCCCAGGGCATATACCTAGGTTGAGGGTTTGATCCGCAGTCCGGTCGGGGTACGTACAGGAGGCAACCAATCGATGTTTCTCTCCCACACTGATGTTTCTCTCTCTCTCTCAAAATCAATAAAAAATATACCCTCGGGTGAGGATTATAAACACACACACACCTCCTTCCTTATGCAATAACATTCCTTCTAAATTTCAAAAGGGAAACCATAAAAAAGTATTATCAATAATACAAAAAGTTATCTCATACACCCTCAACAATCATTAACAGTTGGGTTATATAAGAGCAAGTGTGACTATTATTATGACTAATTGCGTTAGCAGACCAGTAAAGACAGATGACTTTTTAAGTTCACCATCAATTTGCAGGCCTGCGGGCCTCCTCAAAGTCTTGGGGTAGCTATCTACCGCTGAGGCTGGCGGCTTCTCGTCCTCGGGAGGTCTTCGACATCCCCTGTAGGCAGAAGCACGTGTCCGAGCCCCAGGCAAATGTCCATTTGCTGTTAGGGACCTGATAAGTCCCTGCCAACGAGGTTGGCGAGCCTTTTTAATAGATGTCTTTTCCAGTGGACAGAATCTCCTGGTTGTAAGTCGTGGTCTTTGAAGTCTCTCTGGGGAGCACGCTGCTAGGGTCAGAGGTCACAGGAGGCTGAGGCCCTGAGCACTGGCTGGAGGATACTGGCTGCAAAGGGGTACCTCCACGAGACACTGCAAAAGGCCGGGGCCTCCTTCAGAAGCGAGTGGCTGCTTCTTCACCCCCAACCCCCAGGTGGGGGAGGCGTGTGTCGTGTGAACGTGGGGACCTCTGTCGGGGTTGAGCCCGTGTGAAACCCAGAGACACAGACTTCTTCCTACACCTGTCTGGGCTTTTGTGCCCTCCAGGACCGCATGAGGGAATTTGGCCCTGAGAGGTCCTGCCAAAGAGGGTCAGGCCGAGGGGGGTAGGCAGAAAGGCCCGGTGGGATCCCAGGGGGAGCAGCCTGGCACCCCTGATGCTGGTGGCAAGTGGCAGGCAGAGGAGAGGTCAGCAAGAGCTGGAGGTGCCCCTTCCACGCCACCCAGTGCCCACAGTGAGGCTGCAGCCGGGCACGGGCTGGGGCCGCAGCTGTGTTTAGCTCCTTGAGGAACTGCCGAACTGTTCTCCAGAGTGGCTGCACCGTTCTACGTCCCCGGCAGCAATGCGTGGGGTGCTGGGTTCCCCACGCCCTTGCCAGCCCTTGTTACTGTCTGTCTTTTTTCTCGTAACCATCTGGTGGGTGTGCAGTGGTATTTCACTGTGGTTTGCTTGACATTTTCCTCATGACTGATGGTCCTGAGCATCTTTTCATGTGCGTATTGGCCATTCGTATCGTCTTTGCAGAAATGTCTATTCCAATCCCTTGCCTATTTTTTAACAGAGTTGTCATTTTATGATTGAGCTATAGGAGTTCTTTATAGATTCTGGATTCTAGGCGCCTGTCAGATATGTGAGTTGCAAATGTTTTCCCCATTCTGTGGGTTGCCTTTTCACTTTTTTAATAGTGTTTCCTAAAGCACAAACATTTTCCACTTTGATCAAGTCCAATTTATCTACTTTTTTCTTTGCTTGTACTTAGATGTCATATCAAAGAAACCCCTGGCTGGTGTAGCTCAGTGGATTGCACATGGGCTGCGAATCAAAGGGGCATTGGTTCGATTCCCAGTCAGGGCACATGCCTGGGTCGTGGGCCAGGTCCCCAGTGGGGACCACGTGAGAGGCAACCACACACTGATGTTTCTCTCCCTCTCTCCCTCCCTTCCATCTCTTTCTCCTTCCCTTACCCTGTACCCTCTAAAAATGAATAAATAACATTTTTTAAAAACTAAGAAAAAAGAAACCATAGCCTCATCCCAGGTCACAGAGACTTACACCTGTTTTCTTCTAATAGTTTTATAATATTAGCTCTTAGATTTAGGACTTTCACCCATTCCGAGTTAATGGTGTACGTGGTGCACGGTGGTGTGAAACGGAGGTTCAGTTTCACTCATTTGCACCTGGAAGTCCAGCTGTCCCCACATTATTCGTTGAAAGGACTACTTCCCCGTTGAATTTTCTCGGCACCCTTGCGAGAAATCAATTGGCCGCAAGGTATGTGTTTATTTCCGGACTCCCGATTCTCTAGGTCCTTCCCGATGCCAGCGCCGCACTGTTTGATTGCTGTAGCTTCGTGGGAAGTTTGGAAATCAGGAAGTGTGAGTCCTCCAACTCAGTTCTTCGTTTTCAAGTTCGTTATGGCTAATCCAGATTCCTTGCGTTTCTATCTGCACGGCAGGATGTACTTGTCCATGAGGGTCTTTGAACCTGGGGTGCCAAGGCCGTAATTTCTGATGGCCAATACCTGAAGTCATCGTGTTCTATTTCTGTTACCTTCTGTAAATTTAAATATAATTGACCTATAACGTTGAGTAAATTTAAGGTGTACCCATGTTGATGTAATACAGTCATATATTGCGATATGTTATGTTACATAATTGTTTTTTCTGTTGCCTTTTGTTTTGTGCTGATTCTTGCTCATGGAGCCTGGTTTTCTTTGACTGTGTTTTGCTCATTGTATTTGAAAATTACGTGTGAAGAGAATACAAAGGTCTAAAATAATGACACCTCCCTCCGGACATGTTCTTTGTTTGTATCTAACAAGCACCCGGAAACCCTTTAATTCAAGTTCAAGGCTTGAGTTTCTTGAGTCACCCAGGTCCCTATGCTCATGGCCTGGTTTTCTTCTGGTTCACCCTGATTCTGAGGATGTCTCAGCTTAAAAAGGATGTGAGGTGTCAGGCTCCCTGTCTTGGACAAAAGGCTGGGCTTACCCTGTATCCTCCCTCCTCCCCTCCCCACCCCAGAGGCCATCAAAACCACGACCCGTTCTGGAAGCTGTTTCTTCCAGATTAGCGAAGGCCCTTGGACCAGTGTGGTCTTCACATGGGCTGCCCGGCCTGGATTTTGGCCTTCTCCTAGATCCTCGCTAGGGAATTCTTCACCACCTTGTTAATTGTTTGATGATCTTAAGAAGATGATTTTGCCTTGGCTGGTGTGGCTCAGTGGACTGAGCACCAGCCTGCAAACCAAAGGGTCACTGGTTCGATTTCCAGTCAGGGCACATGCTTGGGTTGCAGGCCAGGTCCACAGTGTGAGAGGCAATCACACACGGATGTTTCTCTCCATCTCTTTCTCCTTCCCTCCCCCTCTCTCTAAAAATAAAAAATAATAATAATAAATTTTTTAAAATGTTTTTTAAAAAGATGATCTTTTAAAATTGGATCTAGGGACTTTGTTTTCAGCAAGAGGGTTAGTCCAGTGACCTGTCCCCCCATTACAGGAGGAAGAAGCCCCTGCAAAGCCATAACTTCCCACCGGCACTTCCTTGCCTTTGCCCAGGCTGTGCCCGGGCCGGGATACACCCACGCTCTGTTCATCTCAGGCACTTGTAATCTCAAAGCCCCTACACAGAGCTTTGCCAGCAGGTCTCCCAACTCCAGGTCCCTTGCTCTCAGCCCTAGTCCCAACTCCATCACTGCATTTATTTACCTCCACACATTTATGTGGCACCTCAGTATGCCAGGTCCATCCTGAACACTGGGGGTCACCTGTGTACAACACAGAGGCTGCCCCTTACCCTCAAAGAGGGCCGTAGACAGTTGGTTGTAAGCCAGTGGGGTCGAGGTTTGGAGGCGGAAGCAGATGGAGCCATAGGCTGCATTGCAAGAAGATCCGGCAAGGGGAGGCTTCCAAGAGGAGCCCATATTTAAGCTGAGGCCCGAAGGGTGTGTGCCAGTGACCTGGTGAGCGGGCTGGGGGAGGGAAGGGCACACCAGGCAGTGTGAAAATCGTCTGTGAAGGCACAGAGCGGAGCTCGTGAATCGGGATGGAGTCCAAGGGAGGAGGCGACCGAGGGCTGAGACTGGGAGGTGGGTCCAGCACCCCTGTCTGACTTTACCGGGCAGGAGGATCCTACGCTTGGGGGAAAGTAAACTCCCTTGACCTTCTGGGCTAAACAATGCCTTTCAGTCAAGGTCAGCATCCTTGGCTGCCTGGATCCCTCAGCTTTACCTCCTTCCTCTCCTCCTGCCTGGGGCAGAATGGAGACCGGCCACACCGCCTTGTCTCGGGAGAAGCAGGATGTAGAGCTGAATAAAGCTACAGAGGCTGTCTTTTCTAACTGCCCCTGCCAGAGTGTCCACCGATCGGGCCCCGAGGCCCTTCCTCACCATCCTGTTTGGCTTGGATGTGGTCCCTGGCCTGGGAACGGGGCGGGATGGGGTGCAGAGGCACCGAGCCCTGAAGCCCCAGGAACAGTCCTAAGTAATATGCCCTCTCTTCATCCAGGATCCCAGTGACGGGGGACACATAGGACTTCCGGCCCCTCGCCTGTTCCCCAGGCCACTCCAACATCAAGCCCGAAAGGGGAAGCCTGGTTCATCCTCAGGAAACCAGGCGCTGACGGGGGACGACTAGATATCTGTCCTGACCACTGAAGCTTTCCAGCAGGGCGCTGGGTAAGGCACTCTGGCCATGGAGGGGTTCCTGTCATCGTTTCTCCCACTCAGTCCCACCCACGCTACTGAACTGATGGGCAAACCGAGGCTCGGGTCACGTGGCAAATGAGAGAGGCAAGGCTCGAACCCAGGTCTCCTGAGCCTGGCCCAGAGCTCACTCCTTCTCGAGTCCCCTCCACGCAGACGCCCCAGGATGCCCTGCCCGGGCGGCAGCGGGGGGTCCAGGCTCACGTTGGGGCTGTGGTGGACGGAGCCGGCAGGTGCTGCAGGAGTTAACCGAGCAGGTAACCGTTCTCCAGCCCAAGAGCCTGAAATCCAGCCTCCTGGGAACGGAGGGAGAAGAAGGCTCCGCTCCCGCCCCGTCACGCTTCGTCGGAAGCTGACACTTTCCTGGCCTGCAGCTCCAGGGGCATCAGCAAAATGGGCCGAACAAAGCACGTCTTGTTCGGCTGTCCTAAGCCCTTGTCAACGCCTTCCAGCCAAGACCACCAGACACACACCTGGACAAAGTGGGTTCGTGGGTGCGCGGAGGGGGGACACACGCCTCGGGTAAGCGGAGGTCAGCTCAGCGAGCGGCCGGCAGGGAGGACTTAGGACGGGGTGCAGGCCGCCTGCCTGGGGTGATTTGGGGAAGGCTCAGGGAGTGGGGCTCCTCCCCGGCTTGGACGCCAGCACGAAGAGGGCGATTCTGTGGCCGTGTATCTTAATTCTGATCTAAAAGGGAAGAAGGAGGAACTGAAGCCGAAGCTGTGATTGGCAAAGAAGCAGCCGTCACACATGCCGCCAGGGCAGAGGGGCACGGGTCATTTTCGAGGCTTGGACCACGTTCACGTTTCCCTGTGTGCTCGGACATGGCCGCAGAGCGGTCTTGTTTTCTGCTTTGATCCATCACGGCCGTGGCGTGGCCTCATGTCACGCTGGCAATCTGCGAAATGGCTGATGCGTAACAGGAGCACATCCTGGCCTCGCTGAGAGGGCTGCTTTGGTCTTTCTCAGTCTGACAGGCGGTAGCGTGGAGCCCTGGAAAGCTGGCCACGTCACACAGGGCGCCCAGGAGGGGACACGTCCACCAGGCCTGGTCTGTGGGTCCCAAGCCGCACAGGAAGCTCCGCTGAGGCAGGGAAGCCAGAGGCTCCAGCGTCACACCTGGATTCAAAGCCTGACTCCACGCATGCTCTGGGATGCGTCTCCTGCACCTTCATCCACTCAACAAATACCTAGCAAATGCTGGGGGTTGGGGACCTTGGGCACGTGCCTGAACTCTCCAGGACTCAGTTCACCCCTCTAGAAAGTGGGAAAAATATTGGTACCTAAGATAAATTAGTGCCTGTCTCCCAGGGTTGCTGACCTATACTTCCCAGGGGTCCCTGCCTGCCTGACCATCCCTGCCTTGTGGCCCCTTATTAGTGGGGAAGCAGGGAGTTCAGCCTTTTTTCGGGCATGAGTCCCCTGGCCCCCTGCCTAGAAATCTGAGACCCCAGCTGGTCCCCGGGCACATCTGTGGTTGTGCAAAGCTCGAGGAGATTGTGGGCCCTCTGGTCTGCATTTTCAGCTGCTCCTGGGGCTGAACTACGTGACACAGCAAGGGAGGGGCCCCAGATGTTGGAACTGCCCTGGGGCAGCCAAGCCCCTGACTCTGCCCAGGCACCGGCTCCACCGCCGGGGCCTGGGGGCTGCCCACTCCCTGGCCCAAGTCTGACCATCTGGATGCCGTGAGGGTGCCCTCCCGGTGCTGACCACCTGTGGTTCCCTGGCCTTTTCCAGAGGCTGGGGAGGCAGAGAGGGTGCCAGGGCTGTGGGGGTGGAAGAGGGCATGCACCATCCTGCCTTCTTCAGGCGTGGAGGAGGGGGTGGTGACAGAGGAGGGTGTGAGACCGACACAGACAGATGTTTGTGTCCCTGCCGGAGGTGGCTCCATGGGCCTGAGTGGTACGGCAGGCGGGGGCTCTCGGCTGAGGGCTATGCACGTAGGTGTGTGTGAGTGGCAGGACCCTGGCAGCAGGGTGGGGTCACACTCACATGTGCACGTGTGACGCCCCCACTTTGGTGATGGGTCTCAGAAACAGCCTGGCGTCAGGATGCAAACTGGCCTCGGTCATTTCCCAGTCGAATAATGTTCTGGCTGTGTGACCTTGGCCAGGTCACTCGCCCTCTCTGAACCTCATTCGTGCACGCCCCAAGTGCAGCTGGAGCTGTTGCTGTGTGCAGGCATTGAGGACACGGGGGGCAAACGAGGCACAGAGTCCGATCTCTCATTCAACTGCTGCTCTAGCCTTAGTCCCCCATCTCTAAAGTGGGGTGTCAGCACCCATCTCCCCGACAGCGTCACGAAGTGCGGGGCATCATCAGGTGCTGGGCAGAAATTTGTTTTCTTCCTCCTGGAACCTTAGAGCTGCCGCTCTTCCTCTCGTCTGGTGGGAACGAGAGCCAAGAGGGCCCCCTCAGCACACGATTGGCTCCCAGGCTGCCCCGGCTCTGTCGGGCTGGCGTGGGCCCTGAGATTGCGTGGCAAAGGCATCTGGGTGGGGTGGTGGAGATGGGGGCCTCGCATTCCAAGAACCCTGGCACCTTCCCAGCGCCAGCCAGGAGAAGTTGGGGGGCGTCTGGAGGACAAAGACTCTCTGTGGGCCCCCAGAGCCACCCCCACACACCCACACAGTGGGCACAGGTGTGGGATGAAAACTCCTCCAACAAGTCGGGACACCCTCTCTCCCTGGGTGGGGCTCATGGGGAGGGGGCGGGGGAAAGGGCAGAGGAGGCGGCTGCCAACTTCCCACTGGGCTGCTGTTTACACTCGAGCGATGAGCTGGCTCTTGGCTTCGCTGCCTGCTCCCCTGGCCAGGTGCGCCAGAAGCTGGCGGGCTCCTGCCTGGCTCCTGCCGGCATTCGGTGCTCTGCCGCTGCTGGGTTTGGGCACCAGCAGGGACAGCTGGGGACGGAGGACACTGGACCCTCGCTGAGAACCCGATATCTGATTCCCCCCTCTGCCCGGGTTCTCGCTTGGGCCCACAGCCACTTCCATGGAGAAGGGGTTGGCGACCTCTCTTATCCACATCAGTGGCTGGCGCAGAGGCAGGTGGGGAGGAAACAGGCTGTCATTAAAAAGGGAAAGATTCACGTGAGACCTGAGGGAGTCACGGGAGCCCAAAAAGAAATGCCGGCGTCGGGAAGGGATGCTTTCGGGGTGGAGACACAGTCAGACCAGGAGAGACAGACCCAGGGCTGCGCCCTGTGCACCACCTCCCCACCTGCCCACCCCTTCCCACATTGTCAGCCTCGCCCGTGGAGAGAGCCCAGGCTTGGGGGTCATGGAGTTAGCGGGACACAGTGACCGTGGGCGAATCCCTCTGACCTCTCTGAGCCTGGTCTTTCCTCCTCCGTGTGATGGGCAGAGTGTATCTGCCTTTCACGGCCCATGTGAGACCACTCCATGTCACACACAGCCTGGCGGGACATGTCCCATAGGCCCTCTGAGGAGTCACCATTATAGCCCATTTTACAGATGAGAAAACTGAGCCTAGTGAGTCCAAGGGAGGCACGTGGTAAGCTGGGGCACATTGGTCCCCTGGGGCCCCGCCCTGCTCCCTCAGAGAGCGCAGGAGTGCAGTGAGGCGAGGTGGAGGCCTGGGTGTGCGGCGGCTTGCAGAAGGAGAAGAGGCCCACGGCTGGGCTCAGGCTGCGGCCGGCCCCGTCGTGGGGAGACTCCTTGCGGTCTAGGCATGAGGTTCTCTTCCAGCCACCTTCCCGAGTTTCATTTCAAGCAACCGTCACAGCTGCACAGCTGCTTCTAGTAATGACACATTGGCACCCAGGCCCCGCCGCCGCCGGCCCCAGGATGAGGTGCGTGGGATCACCCTCGGACCTGCCCCGGGGACACCAGCTCCCTCGCTCGCCCCTCTCTGTCCAGGCCAGAGCTCTGCCCGCCGTCCTGCCTGTGCACCCTGCTTCTTTGTGCCGCATTGCCCGGCTCGGGGCTTCCCTCCGGGGGACTTCGGCGTTGGGGTGTCCAGACGGAGAGGCAGAGAGGCTTTCTGCTCCGACCCAGTTCCAACCTCACTTGTTTTACGTTCACAGAGCAAGAAGCAGGGGATTTCACACACCAGGGCACACAGAGGCGGGGGAGCCAGGGGCAGACCCCACTCGGCCCCCATGAAGCCTTGCTCCCCTCCCGCCCTTCCAGGCCCCGCTGCTGCCCCAGCTGTGCCCCCTCCGGCTTCCAGCCCCCAGTCCAGCCATTCCCAGCAGCCTCATCTGACCATGGCCACCCCTGTACTGAATCCTTCAGCGGCTCCACTTGGCCTCTGCTAAGTCCTGATTGTTGGGTCTGGTGTTCGGCGCCCTCCCTGCTGTGACCGGCCAGGACAAGAGCCACCTGGGCCTGTGGGGCCTTCTCCCCACAACTGGCTTCCTGGCCGCGTCAGCCCTCCGTCTGGAGGTGAGGGACAAAATGGTCCCTGGAGTCCCCAAGGAGAACTGAGGCACCAAGAGAGACTGCCCCTCACTCCAAGCCCCCTGGCTGAGCAGCCCAGCCAAGGACTGTGTTCCCCAAACTCCTGGTTGCCGCCCCCCCAACCCCTGTAAACCGGAGCTGATGAGTAGGCGGGCAGCCTGTGCAAGTCTCCCCAGCGGCCCAGGGCGCCCTCGGGCTCCGCCGCCCACCCCCGGCCCGCTCTTCCCGGAGCAGCCTTGCGTTGCACGTCAGGGAGCAATGAGCCTGACCAGCGGCCCCCTCGTGGGCAGGCGTGGGGCACGGCCCCGGGGCCGCCTCCCAGCGCTCGTCTCCAGGCAGGAGGCCTCCGCCCGGTGCCCACCCCGGCCGCCCTGCCCAGGCAGCCCCAGCAGGTTGTTTTCCTGGAGCCGGGCCCGGCTCAGCCTCCGGGGCCTGCCGGTCACGTAGCCAAACTCGTTCCTCCTCTCCCGCTGCCCAGGCTGCTGAGCACAGCGGTTTCCTGCCGGGGAGAGCACAATGGAGCCTGCCCCCCGGGACCCACCCTGGGGAGGCGCCAGCCGCTGTCTCCGAGGGCTGTGTGACTCCGGACAAGGCCCACGCCCTCTCTGAGGCCACGTCTCCCCGTAAGAAGTGAGGAGGTAAGCCAGGGTCAGGTGAGGCCACTCTCCAGTAATCACAGTCAGCGTTCCTGACCTCTCTAAGTACATGGAGGCGCAGCACCCCAAGTCCTCGGCCCCACTGGAATGTCCCCTTTCTGTCCAGCACCCCAGAGCGTCTTCCCTCCGGTCTCCTGCTCTGAGATCTGCTCCCCACCTGCACCCCCACCTCGAAGACCGTCTTCCCCCTCTTCTTCCCAGGAGGCACTCAGCCAGGGCGGGCATGAACAAGTGAGAGGAAGTGCTGGAAGGGCCAAATTAGATCAGAGGCACTGGGGCCCAGGTGGTCCAGGCCTGCAGCTGCGGGGGTGGGGAGACGCGGGGGATGAACTGGTGGTGGGGAAAGTAGAGGTGCTGGGGGGAGAGACGGATCGCTGGTGGGCAGGGAGCCAGCCCGTTCGGGATCAGGAATCAATTGATTGATGATTCCCTAGCGGGGGTTTCCGAGGCTGGGAACCAAGTCCCCTAGCTGTTGGCTCCTGCCTGCCCCCATCTGCCCCTCTCTCTCAGCCTGGGCCACTTCCTGTTCATCTCCACGTTCGGACCAGGCCGCGCAGCCCAAAGCCTGGAACCCAGGGCCCGACCATGGGCTGGATCTTCTCAGTGGCAGGGAGAGGAGAGGGGGCTCAGTCTCCAGTGTCAGTTCCGAAAGACACACCTCAGAGACCTCCTGCCTGACTCTGCCATAGGTCAGGGACTGCACAGCTGTGTCTCCCGAAAGGAAAGGCCCTAAGGGCAGTGCGGGGTTTCCCGATGTGAACCGGGGGGACAGCAGGGCCTGGGCTGACCTTCCGGAGGGACGGGGGTATGGCTTCTCTGGTGAGAAGTGACCACTGTCCCCTCCCGCCTCAGGATCAGCATCCAAGGCCTGGCAATACCCCTGATGCCCACCTTCCCCCAGACATCCAGGATCAGACCTGGCCCCTGCTCAGCCATGACCTTCCTCCTGCCCCCTGCCAGGCCTGGAAGGGTCACAGTGACTGCTCTGAACCTCAGCGTCCCCAAAGTGACCAGCCGTCACCAAAGCCCAGTGACCCATCCTCACCTCCTGCCTCCTGTCTCCACCTCCTGATGTGGAGAGTGCTGCTCACCCCTCAGTCCTGCTCACCCCTCAGTCCTGATCACCCCTCACCCCTGCTCACCCTTCACCCCTGCTCACCCTTCAGCCCCAGTCACCCCTTACCCTTGATCACCCCTCACTCCTGCTCACCCCTCA